>CM055070.1:28188414-28328466 GCA_029204045.2 Tillandsia leiboldiana
TGGCACAAACACACTGACTTGAGATACTCCACAGCCGGGATCGACCCACATCTCAGCTAATAAACTGGTCGGACAACACACAATGCCCGGGACCACCGTCACCCCCAACGGTTCCCAACGACACTAGCACAGCCTAAACTCAGCTACCGGACCCCACTCAGCCCCCAGGCACAGTGCAACATGCCCCACAGAAACTTGACCCCTCGGCCCACTACCTGGGCGAGGCAACACTATGTCCAGAAAGATGCAAGGTGTGAGATGTCTAATACATAAAGGAACCTAGCCCAAGTGAAGGCTCTCTACTGTCTCATCTGTGTCAACAGGCGGCACATGCAGGCTAAGATCCACAATCAAATGCTCAAATAGCACAACTCAGTCGGAAAAAGACTCCACGACTCAATCTAATATGAAAAATTCACGATGTAGAATAATCACCTCAATCCCCACAAGGAAGCTCAACTCACATGACACTAGAACTCAGCACACAATGCTCTAAAATCCTCTCGCCCCCCCGGCAAGAGTATACATGCACCCTGAACCTATGCCATACCCCCGGCGAACTCATAATTTAAAACCGCCTTTGAAAATATTGATTTTCCTTAAAACGGGCTTTCTCAATTTTTAAACGGTTCAGGTGCAATTAAGATACAAACAAAACATGAAACCTAGTGTCATATGATATCAGGAGTCTACTAAAAATAATTCGGGGTCCCAATAAATTTTACAAAAATTCCAGGCAACTATCAGATGTAAAAACAGCGAAAACGCCTAATAAATATGATCAACTTGCATTCAATAGCATTAAGGGGCATTCCATAATTTTGGAGAAATTCCAACCCACCTGGAACGCATTCCGCAGGCAATCGCTGAAGTCGGTGAAGCGTCGGATCCTAAAGCTGTCGAAACCTCGAAAACGCGCCACGCGCGCGCACTGCCGCGTACACGAAAAAAATTCCCGAAAGCTCGAATAAATTTCCTGAGTCCTCTACAACAATCTACACACTCCGATCACTCCCCAAGGCTTCAACAGCACACAAAATTACACTCTCTAATTCAATCACCAAAACTCCTGCTCACATACACACAGCACACACACACACTATTTGTCCACTAATTCCATCACAAAACCACCCCAAGTTAAACACATACCTTCACATAAATTAATCTGTAAGCTCCATTTATTACACTCAATCAGCTCCAAATGCACACCATTAATTAAGTCCACATATACACAACCTCCAAGCTCACCTCACAATTAAATTACCAGCTCACATAAATAAATTACATAATTCCATTGAGTCCACACAAAATTCCAGCCTACTCTTAAAATACAAGCTCCAATGCATACAAGGTACCCACCTGATCCTCTACAAGATCCAAATTCCACATATGGCTCACAGTATACACCTCGCACTAAGCTTTGTTACATTCACATAATAATTCAAGATCACATCTACAGTTCCTTAATTCCATCCCTACTTCTTATCATCAGCAACACTAACAATATCATCATCCACCATCTGCACCATCAACATCATCATCAGCTCGCTAAAATCCGCCACAAGGAAGTCGACCAGAGAGAGCAAAGGGAAAACCCCGCGCTCCAAAGTTGCTGCAACAACAAAGGGAGAGGAAGAGAACAATCAAATAAGAATTATAAAAGAAATTAAAAAAAATAAAAACGGCCTGCACTCCCATGGCACCGCCCACAGTTTGCGCGCCGCTCGCACGCAGCAGTCGCGCGCACCCACGCGCTGCTGCCACTGCCGCGGCTGCCGCTGCATCGCTGCTGCAGCCACCGCGCAGCTGGGCCCGCCAGCCGCTAGCCACGCTGCACAGAGACCCGCCGCGCGAGGCCTGGCCCCCCGCCCCGCGCCCCCCATGCGCCGCCCGCGCGCCCATGCGCGCTCACAGCGCCGCCCCCGCCGCGATGCGGTGCCCGCCTCGGCGCCCGCGCGCTGTGCGGCGCCCGCCAGCGCGCGCCCGCGCGCGGTGCGGCACCCGCCTGCGCGCGTCCCAGCCGCGCGCACCCTCTGCGCGCGCCTCAAATGCGCGCGCGGCGCCGCTGCATGCTGCGCGCAGCGCCAATGGGCGCCCGCGCAGCATCAGCACCGGCCGCGCGCGGCGCATATGCGCGCCCGCGCGGCTCCAGCAGCGGCCTCACCAAACCTGTGGACAGTAGTCCACACCAAACCACAACTCACCCTACACCAAAATAAAAACCAAAACTAGAAATCAAAACTCAAGAATCCAAGCTTCCTTCACAAAAAAAACTGCACATACCATAGATCGGAAGCTCGTCGCGTGCGCGCTCCGCTCGTTCCACGCCGACAGCAGGAAGTTCCTCCACCGAAGCTCATCCAATCCCTTCTCTAATCCTTCTTCTCCTTCAGCTCTCTTTTACTTCCTCTACTTGGGAGGAGACGAGGTGGAGGTGAGGTGGGTTTAAATTAGCTACAGTCTAATTAAGGGAAGGAGTGGGTGGTTGGGAGCATTTAATGCTCAACCAAAATATCCCAACACCCACTTTGAAATCCATACTCATTCCCTTTTTTTTTTTTTTAATTCCATAACTCACAGACCCAAGCCACAATCACTTAATTTAATTAAATTAATTAAATAATCCAACAAAAGCCCTCCGTCAACTCACTTTTTGCCCTCGGGCCTCCGCACGGGTCCGAAACCTCCCGAACCCCGCTGTAATTCTAAAGTATGCCTGTTCCAAGTGTTTCCCAAATTTTTTGCACTCCACTGTGAAGTCGAGGCTTCCCCGAAGCCAGTCCTCTAACGGCGCACAATGCCCGAAAATCCCGAATCAAGCTGGGGCTTCCGCGTAGATCCGAAACAACCCGAACTCATCTGTATACACATAAGCAACATGCCCATGGCAAATCCTCCGCACCACGCCATCTTGCGAGGTCGGTGCACCGTCCGAAATCCGTATTCTACACTCTCCCCTCCTTAAAAGGGTTTCGTCCTCGAAACCATAATAAATCCATAACTTAGGAGGGTAACTCAATCAGATAGGGATAGGAAAAACTCAACTCATCCTCAGGCTCTCAAGTGGCCGTTCTCACTCATCATGGTGGCTACACTGAACCTTTAGCAAGGATAGATCTCGACTGCAAAAATTCCACCTAAAACTGTCACATAAATAAGATTTGCATCGATCGCTTCAAATAGCTCAATTCCTCGTCCAACTCCAGAGACGTGAAATCCAAAACGTGCGAGGGATGAAATACTGTTCCTCCAGCTAGGTAATTACTCGCGGTCCAACCTCCCCGCATAAACATCGAATCTACACATCCCTGCGGATAGTGGCTTCCACAACATAAGGTCCTCAAACCAACTCTAAGCCTCCACTAGGCATCCACAGATTCGATCACCCCATTCCAAGGTTGCACTGCTCGCCTATCCAAGGCGTGCTGACCAAAGTCCTTGCTGGAATAATGATATGCCATAAATCAATTTTACAATTCCGGTAACTCTAACCTCCGGCGTTGCCTCAACCACAATCCTCCTGAGTAACCAAGTACATCAGGTTCAAGGGTCTAAGATACAACAATGCTGGGCAACACCCTCTCTATCGCTGGCAACACCTACAACAATGCTGGGCATCCTCCTCATCTTATTCCCTCATAGCTACACTGGCCCTGCTTAGTCCAAAAACTTCTGACTTCAGTCACTATCATAGGTTTAAGCCAAACCCAAACGGCATCACTCTTCGTTGGGTCCACAGTCACTCTTGTAGCTGAAATCACAGGCCTAACAACAGAACCTTTCGAAAGTCGACAAGAATACTCTAATAACTTGGCATAAGACTTCTTTTCTCAGAAGTTGCAGCACCACTCTCAAGTGCTCCTCATGTTCTATGTCACTTCGAAAATGAATCCAAATAACCACGACGGGTACTCCCACCAATCCGTCCAAACACAGCTGGAAAAACATAATTCCTAAAGTCGGTAGGGCATTAGTCAAACCACTTGACCGCGCTGCAACCATAATGCCCCTACTGGTTCCTGAACACTCACAGGGCACAGCCCTCGGCTGTATGGTTCCAAAAAGATACCTGCCTCACAAATGAGCATCTGCTGCAACACAATCCGAGTCCGTCTATACTCGACCAACAAAGAACTCTCACCGTTGTGTACCCACAACGTGGCATCACAGCCGTGCATCAACGGCATGGCATCACCACCGTGTATCAACGGTGTGCATCATACTCAAGTATTAATCTCTCAGATCCTCACGGTCGTATTCCCACGACATAGGACTGGGTCACACAGACCCCTCAATCCATCAGAACCTGCAACTGCGCTATCGGCTCCCTGTCTCACGGGTGATACTCCAAGAGGTGCTAAGGAAGTTGGCGCAGTTCCCAAAAAACCACGTCAATCGCTATCTCGATTTCAATCTCACTAAACGGCGGCTTCAACAACAGATCAGGTAGACTTTTCACCCGGGATCACACGGGCGATAAGGATATTCCTTAATCCCGGTGCCGCCATAAGCACCTCCTCTACGGTCGCTCGCGAAGCGATACGATCACGACTCAACTTTATCGTGCTCTGGCTTCCTCTATAAGCGTACTCCTTCCGACCAGGTTCACGGAGGGTTATTGTCCTCTCACGATAATCCACGATAGCATAACATTGGGATAACCAAACTCTATCCAAACTCATAACAACACCTCGAAACTGATGTAGGACTAAAAACTCATGGAATCAAATCGAATGTCCTACTTACTCTGGCGGAACTGGCAACACTCATCCATGTGCTATACGTGGTCTGGAACCCGATCCTCACGTGCACAAGCCAACAGTCCCATCTCTGGTCCACGCCAAGCTACCCATGCTCTACAGGAACACGCACAAGCGGTGTCGGTGTCTAAATGCTCTACATCCAAAGACTACAAGGAAGGCTACACCAAGTAAGATACAATCCACTATCCTGGTGCCTCTAACCAGCTGCACAAACTCATCCACTAGATGATGGCGGCCAACGCTCTATCCGTCTCGGCTATCACGGCTTCATCAGCCCACTGGTAAACTGGATGAACCTCTTCATCCTAAAGGGGGCAGTGGGGTGCCGTCGCAAGCGGCAATTCCAAGAGCACTAAGTAGGGACACTCTACCTGAAATGTCCTGATACTGCTACTGGTGCCTCAACTGTCGAGAACCTCCAGGTCTCTGTTCTCCTCTGAGACACATGATCCTGAGACTGGCACCATGGCAACCTCGATCCACTCAACTATCCCAAAATTCAGGCGATACTGGACGCCTTCCCTGGAGCTGGTCCCTCGCTCCTCGTCCCTCTTGGACGTGGTCACTGATCCTTGGTCATCCATCGAGCATGCACCATCGCTGCATCTAAGGTCGGCACTTGCCGAGAATGCACAAAGAGATAGCCATCCAGATGCAGTTCCCTCTAAAACATAATCAACCTATAACCCGCATCCTGGCGACAAGGGTACACGGCTCAACCGTCGCGGAAACTCGCTCCAGGTCATCAACTGCGCTCCCGATGGTCCAACAGGCGAACTCGACGCCACCAACTCTCGGCATCCATATCCAAAGGTGAATAACCAAGCACCCTGACGCATCTCCTGGATGAACAAATCCTCGAACAACTCTTCCATAGCAGCGATCCAGTTCTCGGCCTCCCAAGGCTCCAAACTCAATCCTGAAATCAGCCGGGATGGAACTGGATGAAGTACAACAACCGGTCAACAACTCTCGCTGCTTCTGCACCATCCGTGTGCGATCAGGGTCGAAGTCGACGATGTCGCGGCCGGAAGTACTACTGACGATACTCCGGGAACGCTCTCAGCTCAAGCATGCGCATCACGCGCTCCATGTTCTCTTCCTGGCGCCGCATCGCCTCCAACGTCTAAGCTACCTTGGGCCCGCAACTCTCAGACCTTACTCTGCTCTGTCCATTCAGCCTCCCGCTGTTCGGCTCCTCATCCAGGGTCAGCACGCCCTCGCCGCTGCACGGCGACTCGGAAGCATCGAAACCACTGCAACAAAACAAACATTAGGACCAAAAACTCTCTCGACCCAATCAAGCGAAAGTCTAAAACATGTTACCCATACTAAAGCATTATGTTGTCTGCAGCCAACATAATCATCTTTAGAGAAATAACATGTAAGATCACTCGCCCCAATCCACTGGGGAAGGTACAAACTCAATCAGGACTCTCGCTAAAGTCGCGTCTCTCTCGACAGTCATCCTACTGTCCAACCAATAGCCTAGGGTCTCTAAGTCCTCAACGACCTATACTCCTAGGCTCTGATACCACCTAAATCTGTCACGCCCCGGGGTCGAAACTGCGACCCGGGCTCGCCAACAGATCCGCCATCTGTACGGAAACTGCCGCACAGACGAAGCGTCTACCCTGCAAGTCAGATCTATAGCTAAAAACATGTATCATAGCTGAAGCTAAAAATCAAAAGCTATGGAATAAAACTGAACATCTGGAATAGTAAAAATCTCCACTAGTACACAAATCCTCAAGGTACAAAGTCTCACAGAAAATAAAACAAATACTATCCTCACAAGTCTCTCAGAATGTCCAGTAACAAAAGTGGAACATAAAATACACCGGGTACATCTACCTCAAACTCTCAATGCTGGTAAGGAACTAATCGGCCGCGTCCTCACCTCGATCTGCTGTCTCCGCGCGAACCAGCCGGAACAGCTGCCTCAATAACCTGTCACCGCAACGGGTGTGAGATCTACTGCAGAAGGCAGATCTCAGTGGGTACCGTCCCAATATCCACGGTATGCCCACTAAGTCTACTGGAGGTAAAACAGATAGGTATGCAGATAGATAGATAAAGGCTAAGCTGAAAGAAAACTACAGCTAAAAAGTCTCAATCATAAAGCTCAATAAACTCTACCAATAACATGATATGCATACACCCTCTACTGCTAAGATGCCTCAGTATCAATGCTCAAAGGAAAGAAACCCATCTAAGAACATAATATGTAAACCACTCGCACACGAGGTGCCCAATCGACCCAATCGAACTGACTGCCTCATAGGGTCCAGTCAAGCCTGCGCCTACCTACTGCCGTTACATCCCGGAGGACCGGACTTACGTAGGGCGTCCGTGACTGCCACTAACTGGCCCAGCCAGAGGGACTGCGTCCGTAACTGCCACTAACTGGCCCAGTCAGAGGGACGGCGTCGACAAGTCGCGATACAAAAGTAACAGATCCACCCCGGGCGTGGCTCTCGAGGGGCGCGACCCCACCGAGGAAAAGGTATCCGCGCACTCTGTCGCTCAGGTGGCACTGCAGGCTATAGTCCAAAATCCATGCTCACTCTCAGAACGGAAAGACTCAGGATCCTCAAACATCTCGCACAACGGTCGGAGCACTCTCGACGACTCAGCTGATCAGCTCTCTCGAATCACGAGACACAAGCAAACTCTACCAACCCGTGGCACAAAACACACTGACTGGAGATACTCCACAGCCGGGATCGACCCACATCTCAGGGCTAATAAAACTGGTCGGACAACACACAATGACCCGGGACCACCGTCACCCCCAACGGTTCCCAACGACACTAGCACAGCCTAAACTCAGCTACCGGACCCCACTCAGCCCCCAGGCACGAGTGCAACAATGCCCCACAGAAACTTGACCCCTCGGCCCACTACCTGGGCGAGGCAACACTATGTCCAGAAAAGATGCAAGGTGTGAGATGTCTAATACATAAAGGAACCTAGCCCAAGTGAAGGCTCTCTACTGTCTCATCTGTGTCAACAGGCGGCACATGCAGGCTAAGATCCACAATCAAATGCTCAAATAGCACAACTCAGTCGGAAAAAGACTCCACGACTCAATCTAATATGAAAAATTCACGATGTAGAATAATCACCTCAATCCCACAAGGAAGCTCAACTCACATGACACTAGAACTCAGCACACAATGCTCTAAAATCCTCTCGCCCCCCCGGCAAGAGTATACATGCACCCTGAACCTATGCCATACCCCCGGCGAACTCATAATTTAAAAACCGCCTTTGAAAATATTGATTTTCCTTAAAACGGGCTTTCTCAATTTTTAAAACGGTTCAGGTGCAATTATGATACAAACAAAACATGAAAACTAGTGTCATATGATATCAGGAGTCTACTAAAAATAATTCGGGGTCCCAATAAATTTTACAGAAAATTCCAGGCAACTATCAGATGTAAAAACAGCGAAAACGCCTAATAAATATGATCAACTTGCATTCAATAGCATTAAGGGGCATTCCATAATTTTGGAGAAATTCCAACCCACCTGGAACGCATTCCGCAGGCAATCGCTGAAGTCGGTGAAGCGTCGGATCCTAAAGCTGTCGAAACCTCGAAAAACGCGCCACGCGCGCGCACTGCCGCGTACACGAAAAAAATTCCCGAAAGCTCGAATAAATTTTCCTGAGTCCTCTACAACAATCTACACACTCCGATCACTCCCCAAGGCTTCAACAGCACACAAAATTACACTCTCTAATTCAATCACCAAAACTCCTGCTCACATACACACAGCACACACACACACTAATTTGTCCACTAATTCCATCACAAAACCACCCAAGTTAAACACATACCTTCACATAAATTAATCTGTAAGCTCCATTTATTACACTCAATCAGCTCCAAATGCACACCATTAATTAAGTCCACATATACACAACCTCCAAGCTCACCTCACAATTAAATTACCAGCTCACATAAATAAATTACATAATTCCATTGGAGTCCACACAAAATTCCAGCCTACTCTTAAAATACAAGCTCCAATGCATACACGGTACCCACCTGATCCTCTACAAGATCCAAATTCCACATATGGCTCACAGTATACACCTCGCACTAAGCTTTGTTACATTCACATAAATAATTCAAGATCACATCTACAGTTCCTTAATTCCATCCCTACTTCTTATCATCAGCAACACTAACAATATCATCATCCACCATCTGCACCATCAACATCATCATCAGCTCGCTAAAATCCGCCACAAGGAAGTCGACCAGAGAGAGCAAAGGGAAAAAACCCCGCGCTCCAAAGTTGCTGCAACAACAAAGGGAGAGGAAGAGAACAATCAAATAAGAATTATAAAAGAAATTAAAAAAAATAAAAACGGCCTGCACTCCCATGGCACCGCCCACAGTTTGCGCGCCGCTCGCACGCAGCAGTCGCGCGCACCCACGCGCTGCTGCCACTGCCGCGGCTGCCGCTGCATCGCTGCTGCAGCCACCGCGCAGCCTGGGCCCGCCAGCCGCTAGCCACGCTGCACAGAGACCCGCCGCGCGAGGCCCTGGCCCGCCCCGCGCGGCCCATGCGCGCTCACAGCGCGCGCCCGCGCGCGATGCGGTGCCCGCCTGCGCGCGCCCGCGCGCTGTGCGGCGCCCGCCAGCGCGCGCCCGCGCGCGGTGCGGCACCCGCCTGCGCGCGTCCCAGCCGCGCGCACCCTCTGCGCGCGCCTCAAATGCGCGCGCGGCGCCGCTGCATGTTGCGCGCAGCGCCAATGGGCGCCCGCGCAGCATCAGCACCGGCCGCGCGCGGCGCATATGCGCGCCCGCGCGGCTCCAGCAGCGGCCTCACCAAAACCTGTGGACAGTAGTCCACACCAAACCACAACTCACCCTACACCAAAATAAAAACCAAAACTAGAAATCAAAACTCAAGAATCCAAGCTTCCTTCACAAAAAAACTGCACATACCATAGATCGGAAGCTCGTCGCGTGCGCGCTCCGCTCGTTCCACGCCGACAGCAGGAAGTTCCTCCACCGAAGCTCATCCAATCCCTTCTCTAATCCATCTTCTCCTTCAGCTCTCTTTTACTTCCTCTACTTGGGAGGAGACGAGGTGGAGGTGAGGTGGGTTTAAATTAGCTACAGTCTAATTAAGGGAAGGAGTGGGTGGTTGGGAGCATTTAATGCTCAACCAAAATATCCCAACACCCACTTTGAAATCCATACTCATTCCCTTTTTTTTTTTTTTTTTAATTCCATAACTCACAGACCCAAGCCACAATCACTTAATTTAATTAAATTAATTAAATAATCCAACAAAAGCCCTCCGTCAACTCACTTTTTGCCCTCGGGCCTCCGCACGGGTCCGAAACCTCCCGAACCCCGCTGTAATTCTAAAGTATGCCTGTTCCAAGTGTTTCCCAAATTTTTTGCACTCCACTGTGAAGTCGAGGCTTCCCCGAAGCCAGTCCTCTAACGGCGCACAATGCCCGGAAAATCCCGAATCAAGCTGGGGCTTCCGCGTAGATCCGAAACAACCCGAACTCATCTGTATACACATAAGCAACATGCCCATGGCAAATCCTCCGCACCACGCCATCTTGCGAGGTCGGTGCACCGTCCGAAATCCGGTATTCTACAACAACTCCCAAAGATTCGAAAATATTTGATATTCGGTTTTCTAGCAAACCATAGCTCATATGGTGTATTTAAAGTTCCCGGCGTCACGCCCCGGGGGTTTCAATAAGCGGAAGACGACCACTGAAAAGTTTTGAATTTACGTATATATTTTTTTTTTGAAACCAAACTCCCTCGATACGTGCCCAGACCCGCCGCATATACAAATTCACTCTGCGAACGGGCAGAGTCTCCTTTGTATATGCACGGCGTCCCGACTACAACAACCATACAATCATCACTTTAACCACACTAGTTCAACAGTCGGATACATACAACCATTTTCTGTAAGTATTAAAGAGGCCGACTAATTTTGAAAGAATAAATCCACAAGTTTTTAAAAACGGTGCCCACACGGCAACCAGGTTTTTCAAAAAGGTTTTCGAAATCAATAAATCCACAGGGTTTTGAAATGGTGCCCACACGGCATCCAGATTTTCAAAACGGTTTTCGCAATACATAAATCCACAGGGTTTTAAAAATGGTGCTCACACGACACCCACATTTTTAAAACAGTTTTCGAAATATTTTCCATTTCTTTTCCTTTGTAGTTTGAAAGCGGCCAATCGGGACAAGCAAAACAACCACCCACAAGGGTAATTAAAAGACATTCCAACATCCACATCGACCCCACAAGGGTATCGCGATCCACATAGTAAGCAATTAACATGTAATGAAATGCGCAATATAAGAAGTAAATACAAACTATGGCCTCGAAGGACCAAAAGCGCTCCTGCCACGGCCTCACCGTCGCCCTAGCTCTCACCCCCGAGAACCTGTCATAGAGTGGGAAGTCAGTGACCAGAAAATAAAGCACGAAAGCAACTAGGGCTATAAATAAAGCAAACCGCAGTAAAACCAGAGCAACCGCCCTCCTCGTCGTGCAATCGACAGTATCCCCTCCCCCTGCATAACCTGGACCGGGCACCTGCCCCGGCAAACCAGACTATCCGGAGCAACCGTAAAATAAAACATGAACACCTGCAAAACCTGACCACCCTCCCAAGAGGGAAAGTGAACCACGAACACATGCAAAACCTGACCACCCTCCCAAGAGGGAAAGTGAACCACGAACACCAGCAAAACCTGACCACCCTCTGAAGAGGGAAAGTATACCACAAACACCGGCAACACCTGACCACGTCGGACACCTACACCGACGGGTCGCCTGTAACCCTGCAATACCCGACCACGTCGGACAACTAAACCGACGGGTTGCCTATACCCCTGCAATACCCGACCACGTCGGTCAACTAAACCGACGGGTCGCCTGTAACCCTGCAATACCCGACCACGTCGGACAACTAATCCGACGGGTCGCACCGCTCACACCTTGGCGCATCAAAACCCCACAACTACAGGGGCCCCACTACGTCACTTCATGGGTAAACACAGGTCATAGACCACTTTTCCGGAAAAGCACACCCATAGCGGTGGCCAAACCGCGGGTGCGCGTGCTGCAGCCTCGAGCAAAGTAACCATAGTACCAAACACGAACAAAGTAACCATAGTACCAAATAAATGAGCAAAGTAACCATAGTACCAAATATATCCAACGATAAGGTGCACAAGGGCTACCATGTTAGCACGATTAGATACTGATATTAAACAAGGTACAATCGCCGGAAACCCGACGCTAAATCCCAAAACAAAACCCACAGCATGATAAACATAACAATAACAAAAATTCCGCAATAAGGAGTTCTAAGGGTGTACCCACCTGAAACGTGAAGAAGAAGGTGTGCGGAAACTCCCGTTAAAACACTCCCGCCCTGTGCCCGAAAATCTACAGTAAGAATTATTGTTAAATAACATCGTCGTGGTCAAAAACACTAAAAAACGGGGCGAAATGGGCCACAAACAGAGCTTCTGGACTCTTTTCTGCAGGCCGGTGCACGGGTCCAGGCGTGGACCGGGTCCACGACACAGAGGAGGCGGCGGCACAGACCGGGCTCACCCCGGGAGCGCGCACCAGGAGGATTGGGCCGGGCTGGTGCACGCACAGGAGCGCACCGGGCTCACCCTCCCAGGCCGCGGCGGCGCGCACCGGGTGCACGCTGGAGGCGTGCACCGCGGTAGGCGGGCCGGGCTGGCGCACGCGCCCGTGCGCCAGGCTCACCCCCACAGGCCGCGGCGACACGCACCGGGTGCACGCTGGAGGCGTGCACCACGGTAGGCGGGCCGGGCTGGCGCACGCGCCCATGCGCTTGGTTCCGCGCCTTCGGGCTGCGGGACGTGCGCCGGGCGCACGCCATTGCGGTGGACCGTGCGGGTGTGGTCCGTACGGGTGAATAGTAAATCCTCCGGTTTCATCTCCCCGCGGCTCCGGTGATGACCCCGCGTACACGGCGACTGCGGCGACGACCCCGAGGGCATGATAACGGCGGCGGCGGCCTCCCGTTTAACAACGACGGCGGCGGCTTCCCGTTACCACAAAACCCACATGGCGTGCGACACCCGAACGACCATCACCCAACCCTCGACCCCACAGAAATTGCAATCAGGAAACCAACACGATCACTTACCGATCCTGCAAGGAAGGGGAAAAAGGATCGTCCCTCTCGTCTCCAACGTAAAGCTCCCCGAAAGATGGATTCCCCCGATCTTCCTTCTCCTTTCTTGATCGCTCCCCAAATTCGAATTTTCGAAATTCGAAAGTCCCCCTCTCCGTTCACGTTCTCGAAAGGAAGAAAGAAGAAAAACAATAAAATAAAATAAAGGCTCGTACTGAAGGGTGCTGTAAAAGAATAAAATATCCTCCAAACCCTAGGCCCAGACTTCCTCGAAAATCATGCAATTTACAACGCACGCATCTCGGTGCACTTTACGGTCACCGGGAGCTTCGAACCCCATTCCGGGAGATCCGTAAGTCCGATTTCAAATTCGATCGCACCACCGCTCATCATTTTGCGAGCTCTACCACCTAAAAATACCCGCAAACCCCGACGATCAGCCCAGAAATTCTCGAATTTCAACCCCCCCCTAACAACTGAAAAGATTTAATTAGGACCCAAAACGGAAAACCGGAAGGTCGAGGTACTACATAAATAAATAAAATAACCCACTGACATAAAAAGATGAAAAGTCCGATCGTAGAAGGATCCCGTCTGATCACCTCGAAAGGCGTGCCGGCCACTTAGCACGGATTCCGATGCACCACTCAAAGGCAAACCCTTTGACCCCCATTCCGGGAGATCCGTAAATTGGAATCCGAAACCGTTCGCTTTGCCGTCCTCCGTTTTTCGAGCTCAATCGCAGAAAAATACTCGCGGTCCAGGCCAGTCCATTGCAGAAAACACAGTGAAAAGTTTTCCTAACAATCCCGTCATAACAAGAAGGTATACAAAGGAATGGGAATGCCAGGACTCTACATCACTCACCACTTAAAAGAAGTTTCGTCCTCGAAACTTAATCCTGGTCCGCAACGAAAAATTCTGGGTAGCACTCCCTCATCTTTGACTCCAGTTCCCAAGTCGCTTCACGTTCTTCCTGTTTGCTCCACAGCACCTTGACATAGGGGATCGTCCGGTTGCGCAATCCTTTTTGTCCTCTCGTGCTAAGATCCGCACCGGTGTTCCGTCGAAGCTCAGGTCCTCTCTAAGCTCAAAAGCAGTGACCATCCATCACCCAAATCAAGTACGCAGGCTCGGAGCACATCTTTGAGAATCCGGATCGCTCGCTCGGACTGTCCGTCGGTCTGGGGGTGAAACGCCGTGCTGACATGTGGTTTAGTCTCCATAGCTTGCCATTGACTTTGCCAACGGTTCGACACAAGCCGAGTGTCTCTAGCCCACGTCATATGGATGGGTGGGAAAAGAGCCGACTTCGTCAATCGATCCACTGTGACTCAAACCGCATCGCGTCCTTGAACATCTTCGTGTCACCCGGATGTGCCGTATAGGGAGCGCAGTGCGCCTTTGACAGTATCTCCTCCTTCAACTCTGGCAGCTCGGGTAAGCAATTTCGCCCTCGAAAATGTATTGCGCCATTCGCACTCGCCCAAAAGTCGCTCGCGTGGTTCGGGGGGAATCATGTCTCGAACAAGCTGTATCGGTGCGCCTGTCTTCTGACCTTCCAGGATTTCTCTAATAGGGTTGGCTTGACCCTTAAGGACAAAAGTCACGCGACCGTACCGGTCCTGCTGAGTACTCGCGCTCATCAGTTTCCCCTCGATTTGACCCTTCCTGCTCAAAACATCCGCTACTACACTTGCTTTTCCCGGGGTGATACTGAATGGTCAAGCCGAGTCCTTCAGCAACTCCAACCAATGCCTCTGCCGCAAAAACAAATCCTTCTCTGTGAACAAAACTCAAGGCTCTGGCGATCCGAAAACACATCACGATGAACTCCAAAATGTGGTGTCTCCAAAGTTTTAAAACGAAGACGACTGCTGCCAGTTCCGGATCGTGTGTCGAGAAGTTCCGCTCACATTCTCTGTGATTCCCATTGCTGACACAATGTGCCCCAAAAAGTCCACTTCGCGAAGTCATAACTCACATTTCTTAAACTTAGCAAACAGCCTCTGGTCCTTGAGAGTCCGGAGAATAATTTGCAATACCCCTCGTAGTTGATCGAAGTGGTCATCAGTCCCGGACTTGTTCTTCACTGTAACCTTGTTTATCTCCCTGTAATCGATGCGTGGACGTAGGCTTCCGTTCTTCTTTCGCACGAAGAGCACGGGTGCGCCCCAAGGCGACACGCTCGGTCTGATGAACCCTTAAAAGTCTAAAACAACTAACCCGAAGACAAGGAAAACAACCCACACTAACGCCCCCACAAGGCTCCAAGAGGTGCCAACAAAATAGGCTGGGTTACTAACTACCCGAAATTTTCCCCCCGAAAACAACGAACTCACTTGTCACCAACACGGACCACTTCCACCCGTCACCAACACGGCCACAAGCTTGGAGCATAACCACCATCCTGGACCACTCGTTTCGACTGTCCGTCCTACGGAGGCGACGGTCAAAACTAACGTTAGGTTTCAGCTCTAAGACTTACCACAAGGTCTACCCCACAGAGAGAGTTGCGTATAGGGCCTCCTAGCCGAAGGTGACCAGTGCCAAAACTCCGAGTGGTCAACAGATCCCAAACGAATAATATTTACTAGCCCCGGTGGTCTCCCTTTCTAACCCAAAGGAGCACCCCGAGACCCCATCATGACAATTTCTACAACCAATGCAGTGTCTACAGTAAAAAGCCGAACTATGGGTAACAACCATAGGGGAAGAATCCTCATTCCCACCCATACCTTGCCCATGGTGCAAAAAGAATCGGCTGATTAGTTGCTATAACCTAACACCAGAAGACCTAGAAGGTACAAGTTTAGACAAACGACTGTCCAGTTACCCACGACCGACAAACGGCCGACACACTAACCAACCCCGGTGGGTCGCACTACCACCCACCACTGTTGCAGGCGACGACCCGAACATCGGCAGAGGAAGGGGTTCGGAAAGAAAACAAAAACCGGCGCAACGATCTGCCGTGCCAATAGCCGCACCAAGTGCATAAACACCGTCAGCAGACCCACCGTGTCCTATGCTGGTTGCGTAAACCATTTACTCATAGCAACCATCAAGGCCCCGGTGGCAGCCGGCCTCGACCCCAACCTCCAAATCAACCAGACTACACTAGCACAACGCCCGAGCTAAACCGGAAACTAAACTCAACAGTCCCGCACTCTCGCATCTCTACGCAATTATACCCTAATCATTTCATTAGTTAGTAGCCAGTGGTAATGTGCTCCTATGGATGTTGGACAGCGACTACTGTGGTTAAAGCTGTTTTGCCTCTGATACCATCTTAATCTGTCACGCCACGGGGATTTCAATAAGCAGAAGACGACCACTGAAAAGTTTTGAATTTACGTATATATTTTTTTTTTTGAAACCAAACTCCCCCGGTACGTGCCCAGACCGGCCGCATATACAAATTCACTCTGCGAACGGGCAGAGTCTCCATTGTATATGCACGGCGTCCGACTACAACAACCATACAATCATCACTTTAACCACACTAGTTCAACAGTCGGATACATACAACCATTTTCCATAAGTATTAAAGAGGCGGACTAATTTTGAAAGGATAAATCCACAAGTTTTTAAAAATGGTGCCCACACGGCAACCAGGTTTTTCAAAAAGGTTTTCGAAATCCATAAATCCACAGGGTTTTGAAATGGTGCCCACACGGCATCCAGATTTTCAAAACGGTTTTCGCAATCCATAAATCCACAAGGTTTTAAAAATGGTGCCCACACGACACCTACATTTTTAAAACAATTTTCGAAATATTTTCCTTTTTTTTTCCTTTGTAGTTTGAAAGCGGCCAATCGGGACAAGCAAAACAACCACCCACAAGGGTAATTAAAAGACATTCCAACATCCACATCGACCCCACAAGGGTATCGCGATCCACATAGTAAGCTACTAACAAGTAATGAAATGCGCAATATAAGAAGTAAATACAAACTATGGTCTCGAAGGACCAAAAGCGCTCCTGCCACGGCCTCACCGTCGCCCTAGCTCTCACCCCCGAGAACCTGTCACAGAGTGGGAAGTCAGTGACCAGAAAATAAAGCACGGAAGCAACTAGGGCTATAAATAAAGCAAACCGCAGTAAAACCAGAGCAACCGCCCTCCTCGTCGTGCAATCGACAGTATCGCTACCCCCTGCATAACCTGGACCGGGCACCTGCCCCGGCAAACCAGACTATCCGGAGCAACCGTAAAATAAAACATGAACACCTGCAAAACCTGACCACCCTCCCAAGAGGGAAAGTGAACCACGAACACCTGCAAAACCTGACCACCCTCCCAAGAGGGAAAGTGAACCACGAACACCTGCAAAACCTGACCACCCTCCCAAGAGGGAAAGTAAACCACAAACACCTGCAACACCTGACCACGTCGGACACCTACACCGACGGGTCGCCTGTAACCCTGCAATACCCAACCACGTCGGACAACTAAACCGACGGGTCGCCTGTACCCCTGCAATACCCGACCACGTCGGACAACTAAACCGACGGGTCGCACCGCTCACACCTTGGCGCATCAAAACCCCACAACTACAGGGGCCCCACTACGTCACCTCGTGGGTATACACGGGTCATAGACCACTTTTCTGGAAAAGCGCACCCTTTGCGGTGGCCAAACCGCGGGTGCGCGTGCTGCAGCCTTGAGCAAAGTAACCATAGTACCAAACACGAACAAAGTAACCATAGTACCAAATAAATGAGCAAAGTAACCATAGTACCAAATATATCCAACGATAAGGTCCACAAGTGCTACCATGTTAGCACGATTAGATACTGATATTAAACAAGGTACAATCGCCGGAAACCCGACGCTAAATCCAAAAACAAAACCCACAGCATGATAAACATAACAATAACAAAAATTCCGCAATAAGGGGTTCTAAGGGTGTACCCACCTGAAACGCGAAGAAGAATGTGTGCGGAAACTCCCGCTAAAACACTCTCGCCCTGTGCCCGAAAAGCTACAGTAAGAATTATTGTTAAATAACATCGTCGTGGTCAAAAACACTGAAAAATAGGGCGAAACGGGCCACAAACGGAGCTTCTGGACTCTTTTCTGCAGGCCGGTGCACGGGTCCAGGCGTGGACCGGGTCCACGACGCAGAGGAGGCGGCAGCGCAGACTGGGTTCACCCCAGGAGCGCGCACCAGGAGGATTGGGCCGGGCTGGTGCACGCGCAGGCGCGCACCGGGCTCACCCTCCCAAGCCGCGGCGGAGCGCACCGGGTGCACGCTGGAGGCGTGCACCGCGGTTATGACGCCCCACTTCCCAGGGGGTCACCCATCCTAGAACTACTCTAGCTCTAGCACGCTTAACTCTCATGTTCCTCTTGGATCTTGCTACCATCCAAAATGCTATAGCCGGGTTAGAGATTTAGTCCTATTATATCATTTATATAGAGGACTAATCCAAATTCCGGGGGTGTTACATTCTTCCCCCCTTTAAGCCTTGACGTCCACGTCAGGCTCAAGCACACTCACAAGCACCAGGCGATGTGAGACTCGTCTCGCTAGCCTTAGCCGACCTTGTGAGGATCTACACTCCACTCACAACGGTCATTAGCCGGGGAGCCTCGCTCTACCCGCTATATAACCCTGGCTCAGCCGAGACTCATCTCACATTTCCGGCTGGTGAATGGCTCTGATACCAACTATGACGCCCCACTTCCCAGGGGGTCACCCATCCTAGAACTACTCTAGCTCTAGCACGCTTAACTCTCATGTTCCTCTTGGATCTTGCTACCATCCAAAATGCTATAGCCGGGTTAGAGATTTAGTCCTATTATATCATTTATATAGAGGACTAATCCAAATTCCGGGGGTGTTACAGCGGTAGGCGGGCCGGGCTGGCGCACGCACCCATGCGCCGGGCTCACCCCCACAGGCCGCGGCGACACGCACCGGGTGCACACTGGAGGCATGCACCGTTGTAGGCGGGTCGGGCTGGCGTACGCGCCCGTGCGCCTGGTTCCGCGCCTTCGGGCTGCGGGACGTGCACCGGGCGCACGCCATTGCGGTGGACCGCGCGGGTGTGGTCCGTACGGGTGAACCGTAAATCCTCCGGTTTTGTCTCCCCGGAGCTCCGGAGATGACCCCGCGTACACGGCGACTGCGGCGACGACCCTGTGGGCATGATAACGGCGGCGGCGGCCTCCCGTTTAACAACGACGGCGGCGGCTTCCCGTTACCACAAAACCCACACGGCGTGCGACACCCGAACGACCATCACCCAACCCTCGACCCGATAGAAATTGCAATCAGGAAACCAACACGATCACTTACAGATCCTGCGAGGAAGGGGGAAAAGGCTCGTCCCTCTCGTCTCCAACGTAAAGCTCCCCGAAAGATGGATTCCCCCGATCTTCCTTCTCCTTTCTTGATCGCTCCCCAAATTCGAATTTTCGAAATTAGAAAGTGTCACGCCCCGAGTCCGCCAATTTGTACGGTTCGGGCACGCCAACAGACCCGCCTAT
The DNA here is from genome assembly GCA_029204045.2 of Tillandsia leiboldiana. Taxonomy (NCBI): domain Eukaryota; kingdom Viridiplantae; phylum Streptophyta; class Magnoliopsida; order Poales; family Bromeliaceae; genus Tillandsia; species Tillandsia leiboldiana. Next base: position 28,207,864 of record CM055070.1, read on the forward strand.
CGGGTATGACCTTTCACTACCCGAAAGGAACGGTAACATCCATAATCATACAACAAGTATATGCGGAAGCTCAATATCAGAGTAATGAAAATCACTATAAATTTGAACTTTCATTTTATAAACAAACAGTTTAAACGATAATGAAGGCATACAAGAGTGAACCATAACTTAAATTTATTACACTTTACATTTCTGAACTTGCAAATAAAATTATTACAACTCTTTTACATAAATTCCTCACCATAAAAAGTTCACTCAAGGAATATATAAAAGGGATACCTCTGCTAGACCCTCTAGGTCTCTATGCTGCTGGGCCCTTGCCCCTGACATATGCCTCGCCGTCTGCATCTGAACCGTCTCGTCCGCTGTATCCCGACCCGAACCTGTGGGGGGGGGTCACCCAAGGGGTGTGAGAACTCCGACAGAGTTCCCAGTGGGTTCAACCACCAAGAAAAAGTGTCCTACACCACTTGGTCCAATGGAAGCAATAATAATAGTGCTAGGAAACTAAAATCCTCAATATCAAAATGCGGCTATGCTATATAATATATCACTACACTATCTGTGTATACTCATCGACCCAGCACTACTCTGTCTAGCCACACTAGGCTGCTAAGCAGCAACTCGGCCACTATGTCGCTATATACAGGGTTCAACTAACCCGGCCACCTTGGCCACTCTATCTTTCTCTTTTTTTCTTTACATTCTGGTGCTTTAGTTCAAGTTAACCCTCGGAAATTCTTATCCAACGGGCCCCAGCCCTGTAGTCCTGCTACCATAAGATAAGATTTCTAAGGTTGCCGATAACACCCGCAAGTGTTACCCCGTCCTACGGAAGAAACGTCCCGAACGAGTCTCTACCCGGGAGAGGGGCACTGCCAACTGCTCCAACTTGGGCCGCGTTTCACTCCGTAGGTCCGCCCGTTTTATCTTTATCTTTTCTTTTGCCTTTAGCTCTTTGCTTTGCCTTTACTTGGGAAGCTGAGTCTTGCTCACACACTTCCCCCGGGAGTGACATATGCTCAACCCTCCCGTTGGCAACTTAGCTTTAATTCTTTAATTCACTTGGGAGTGACATATGCTCAACCCTCCCAAGGGCCATTTAGGCTTTTCTTTTACAGGGTCCGAGGGTTCCAAAAGACGAATGCCTACAACCCCAATCAAACAAGAATAGGTTGTAGCATCGCATCCCGTAGTGCTCGGCCCAATACATTTTATCTTATCCTTTTTACCTTTCATTAATCATTCTCTTTCTTTAACCATTCTCTTTACACTTTATGTTCAGATGAGTTTAAGGCACCTTGGCACTCATCCACCCGGGAGTGACATATGCTCAACCCTCCCGTTAGCATTCATGCCTCAATGCTTCTCTTTTACTTTTCTCTTTTATTTCAAGCAATTTGCTTGTCTTGATCATTAATCACTTTTAGCTCGCTCTCGAGCAATTTGCTTGTCTTGATCATTAATCACTTTTGGCTCGCTCTCGAGCAATTTGCTTGTCTTGATCATTAATCACTTTTAGCTCGCTCTCGAGCAATTTGCTTATCTTGCTTATTAGCCACTTTAGCTTTCACTTAAGCTTTATTTCCTTTATCCTAAGTTCTTTACTCTAGGATAATTTGGGTGTCTATAACACCAATTTAAGTTTGAACAATTTACTCATTCACATTTCCACTTATTTTGCCACTTGGCAATATCTTAAGTTTCCTGACCACTTTATACTTTTCTTACTTGTTCTCAATTCACAACCCTAAACTTCAATTACCCTTAAGGTTGCACTATATCACTGCACTATGTCACTAGGACACTAGTTACGTTCAATCTTATCTAACTTAAGAGTTTATTAATCCTATTTCCATTTTCTCTTCCTTTCATGTCTCCACATTTGATCATTTTCCATTTTCCTTATTTAACTCAGATTGCAGTTAAACTAATTGATCCATTTACCCAGACTTCCTATGACTTCCTGGGGGTTACCTTAATTAATTCTCTAACTTGGGAATCTAATTTTCCCTTTTTCCTGATTCCTTACTGAATCCTAGAGTTTTACTAACTCTATTTTTCTGTTCCATGTTTAACCTAGGGTTGCATTAACTCTATCTCCTCATTAGAGTTTAACCCTATTAGTTCCTCTTAGGTTCCTTTACCTAAGTTCCATGTCATATACACCCTAGAGTTTTCTGACTCTATGTTGATCACTCTATCCAGTGTCCTTAGGTTATCACCTAAGACCATGCCACTCATCCTTCCTAGGATAACTCCTAAGTTGATGTCACTCGTCAAACCCCTAAACTTGGTTTTCTCCTAGTCTTACTACCAACAAGTTCTGTTCCCTTATATCACATGATTCCTAGGGTTGTACCCTAACATGATCACAGTCATTAAGTAATTACTCATTTCTACGCATGCGATTATTTTCATATCCATCATAAAAATAATATTTATCCTCTAAGTCCTTTTCGCACATGAAAATGAATTATCTCCTTTTGGCAACTGACAGTTGCATTTATCATCTGTGTCCATCTACACATACAAATTTATCCCCTATTGTGGATAAATCATAAATATCACTTTTCCTCTAAATTTCTCTACACATGCACATATATCATCTGTTATTGGCAACCAACAGTTTCTCTTCTCATCTGTGTTCCTCTAAACATGCAATCTTATTCATAATTACCTAACGCCTCTAACAGGCTACTATCATGCTTCGAATCGAAAAGCAAAGGAGCAAGGGGAGAGGTCACCCAATTTCGGCAGAATTCCCCACCTTGTGGTGTCCCCAATTGCTCGTAGACACTTGCAATTGGTCTCCGCGCGATTCCACTTGTCTCCTCGAGCTTGCACGCAAAACGGAGCACATCCCTCGAGACCGCACGCAAAACGATGCACGTCCTACAACCCTGCACGCAAAACAATGCATGTCACTAAAACCCATACGTAAAAATGGTGTGCGCCACTTTAGCCGGCACGCAAAACGATGCGCGGCAACACGATCTGCACGCGAAACGGTGCACGTACCTCAAAACTGCACGCAAAACGGTGCATGTCTGACTGTTGGGTTGCACGCAAAACGGTGCATATTTTTCTTAGCCCTGCACGAAAAATGATGCACAACATTAGAATCCACACATAAAATGGTGCGCATTGGTCCAACCCGCATGCAAAACGGAGCACGTACCCCGTATTGGCACGCAAAACGGTGCACATTCTACGATAGGGTTGCACGCAAAACGATGCACATTTTTCCAGCCCTGTACGAAAAATAAGATGCAACGTTAGAGTCTGCGCGCAAAATGGTGCCCGTTAGTCCAACTTGCACGCAAAACGGAGCATACCTCGTATTGGCACGCAAAACGGTGCACGTTCTTTTTTTCAACTTTGCACGCAAAACGGTGCACATTTTCTGAGCCTGCGTCCAAAACTGCGCATCTTTGTCAAATCCGCACGCAAAACGGTGCATGTCTCCAACGTACGGCACGCAAAACGAGGCGCGTCCAAAACGCCCGTGAAACTCGCGCAGTAAAACGGCACAGAAAAGTTGGGTCCCTGACATGCACGTGGGCATGGGGTCAAATCCAAAGTTCAAAAGGAAATCATAAAATTGTGCCAAAAATACCGCGAAAATGACAAATGGGGCCTACCTCGACAATGCCGTGATGTCCCACGCTTCCATTCATCTCTTTGGAACACCCTGCGCGCTCCACGGAGTCCACGGCGCGCTCGTGCTCCCCCGAAAACCCCGGGCGAAATCGCCCGGATCGCCTCCTGGTACGCTCGGGTGAAGCCCAAGAGGGAAAAAGGAGGAAAAATGAGCCGTTTCGGGCCCATATAGGCCGAAACCGGACTTTCGGGCGCACTTTCCGGGCGCCCGAAAATTTCCGGGCGGCTACAGTAACCGCCCCCCAACGCGGTCCACGGTCCACGGCGCGCCAGCTCAGCGCCACGTCACCACGCTCGGCCAACCCGAGCATGACACGTGTCCCTGGACCCGTGCACCGCGACCACGGAAACGTGGCGGCCAATCAGGGGCCGCCACGTGGACCGCACCGACGCCTGCTCTGACGCCCGCCTGCAGTGTCGCGTCGCGTCAGCGCGTCACATCACGCTGACCGGCCAATGGGAGGCCGACACGTGGCCTGTCCCCGCTGACCCGCTACAGTGCCCGCGCGCCTTCCCCGTGCACGCCTGCAGCCCTCGGTCAGAGCGACCAATGGCGAAGCGACACGTGGCGCTCCCCACCTACCACGCGCGCCTCGGGCCGCGCGCCCCCGCGCCTCGCGCGGGAAAGGCTTGCCTCGGGATTGGTGCCCATGCCTCGGGATCCGTGCCAACTGCCTCGGGATCCGTGCCACTGCCTTGGGATCCGTGCCAACAGTAACTTCCTGGCGCGCTATAGTACCTTTCGGGCGCATCAAGGTCCGGACCGGGCTGCTACAGTAACCGGTTCGCTACAGTGTATAAACCCGGTTCGCTGTAGCCCGAAAACCGATTTGCTACAGTACCTTCCGGGCGCCCGGAACTCATTTTCGGGCGCCCGAAACTTGGGCCCAAGCCCAGTTTCGCCCGTTTTCGTCCGTTCTTGCCCGTTTCTCGCCCGTTTTCGCTTAAATTTCACGGGCAGCCACAGTTTAACTTAATTTACCTCCTGGTACTTAAACTTTTCAGTTTGGACCCTCTCTGGGTTGCCAAAAGTCTCACTGTATTTAATTTCGCTGGCGGAGCCCGTTCTCTCTATCCGGGTGTCCGATCAATGCGAAACTTTTACTGTGGCCTTAAAACACATTTACGGAGCTCCCGTAATTTTCTCAAAATTTTCCGAGACTGTGAATTTTCCACTTACAATCTGGGCCCACTTTCTCACATAAGATTCTAGATATCTTATTTTAATCCCGATTTGGGCCCAATTCATTTCCAGGTCATCCTTTACCTCTATAAATTCAATAAAATAGCATTTCATACCATTTTATTTACATTTATTTACTTATTAAAATTCCGGTTCACTACATTCTACCCCCCTTAAAATAAGTTTCGTCCTCGAAACTTGAGTCACATCTCGACTCCCACTTGATCAAGAGGGGGAAACTTGCCCTCACTAATGGGCTCACCGAACCTCGTGACCGGCATCACATTGCCTGCTCGCCCAAAATTACACGGGCAACCCATTCATGGATCCCTATCTCTTTTCAGGGATAAATTCAGACCTGATGTCTGGCCATTTTCACCAAATAGGTGAGAGACACATTTGAGCACTTGCTCTCTCGAATGCCACAAATGGCGAAGTCTCTTCTTGCGAAATCTTCACTTTAATTCCGTGATCGTCTTATCTTTCACAAGGGGGTTGCATCTGCAACTAATTACATTTACCGCATTTTCTGGTCACTCCGCTGCCTAATGCGGAGACAAAGGCCCATCCACAAGTCCTCAACTATCTCACACGCTGCTAGCGCTCTAAGTCCGCGGGTTATCAGCTAACCCGACATCTCGGACTACTAATAGGTTCACAGACCACGGTCCAATAGGGCCTATAGCCTGAAGCTAGTCCAACACTGTGCAATGGCTCTCTCTCTAGCCCACAGATCCAAACGTCATACGGGTAGATCCTCCATCAGGATTACTATCCCAACACTCCCACTAGGAGCTACAATACCTCAATCATCACTAGCACTACGGCTGATCACATCACACACTCTCAGTGTACTAACAGCCTCAAGGCTCACACGTGGCACCCCACGTCCCCGGGTCATCGCTCGGACTACCGTCCCGACCAAATCTCTATCATGCCCCGCCCTCAGGTCTCGGGCCGCTGTCTCTCACAGCCGACTGCGCCTGCCCACTGGGCTACAGGCCCACAGTCCACAAACATGGTCCAGGCACGGATCGTCCCCAAGCGAACCCGCTAATCGTCGCCACGCGACCGCTATGCTCACTGAGCAAGATCAACTAACTAGTCGTCAATCCACGACCCAACCTCTCTATCAACTCTGGCCACACTGGGCAAAGGCTAAGGTGCCACCTAGTCAGCTCTCTCTGGCTAAACGATACTTGTGCCCCATGAGCACCCAAACAGTTGGGCGTCCTACGCCCCCAACGCTAACTCGCGAAAATCCAATGCTAAGCGATTTGCTTAAACACACCACGGCTCTCGGGCGACTCTCCCTGTGATGATCCGGACTCCCGCAGGAACTGTGCAACATTAAACAGTGACTGTAGGGAGCTTATTCGGTGAAACAGAGCTTGTAGAATCGAAATTGGACATTTAAAATAGACTCGGCACAAAAATCGAAGCAAATGGGATTTTCCGGGGGCTTTCGGCAAAATTTCGGATGAGAATTTGGCGAAATGGACGTCGTATTTGGACTCAGCGCGCGAAAACGATCGAAACGGTATATTTACTTTAATTTTTCGGCACCACGGTACTGTTCACGCCGGAACAGTAACTCCGGCCGCCGGAATTACTGTTCCGGCGACCGGCGAGCGGCTGCGGGCGGCGGAGTGCGGAGGCACGCGGCGCGGGCAGGCGCGGGCAGGCGCTCGGGTGCGCGGTCCATGGGCCTGGCGTGCACCGAGAGCACCGAAGACCTCCTGTGCCACGTGGTGCTTCCCCATTGGTCGGCCGGCTTCTAGAAGCATGTGGGAAGGTGACACGTGGCAGCACCCGGTTGGCCGACATCTTCCGGAAGACCCGGCGCGGAGACCGGGCCTGTGCACTACGTGGACACTTGGCGGCTTCTGAGTGGCCCTTGCACAGGCTGTTTCCTGTTTCGTGGAAGCGTGGCGTGTTTTGGTTGGCCCGTTTCGGTGTTTCCTGTTCGGATCCGATCCTGTGTGGAGCCCCAACCCATTATAAATAGGGTCCCCCACCCCTCCTCATTCCCACCTCGATTTCTATGCCGTAGAGAGAGAATCAGAGGTTGGGCCCCTTAGGAAAAATATTCCTCTCTCTCTCCTCTATCTCTCCTCCATATTTTAGAATTTTTGAAGATACCGATAGTGAGTTAGCTGCGACGCGGCGCACTGAGACGGTTTTCTTTTTCGGCCCATTTCCCGTCGCAGTTCAGTCGAAAATTCACTGTGTGCTAACCAGGAGGAATTTTTGGACGATTTTTGTGGCAGCGCGTTCCTAAGAGGTAAGGCTTTGATTTTTGTGTTGATCACTTTGCTCCATTTCATACTTTTGGCACGATTCCCGAGGTCTCTTTGACCCCCCTTTTTGCTGTGGAAATTTCTGGATAGCATCGACTTCTCCGATTTTTATCTTGGCGTAGGAGCATCAAATCGAGATGTTTAAACAGTCGATTTTGATCTACTCTTCGCGAGGAACACAACCGTAATTTTTCTGGATTTTTCTGATTACTATACAGAGGTGAAAAACTCCTCTCTTTACGTGCTATTTGAAAAACAGCAAAAGCTGTATTTTTATGAATAATATAGTTACACCCTGTGCAATGTGTGTTTCTGTAGGGCACCGTTTTCGGCAGACAGCAGTTCTAGGGGACTGTGGGCAGCCAGGAGACTATCTGGGTGTGATTTGAGCTGTTCGAGGTGGGCGGTTGTTGCTTACCTCATTTTTGACAAGCTCACTGGGATTACTGGAACTCCCCTAAAATTTAATATGACAATTGATGAGAACCACTGGGACAAACTAATATGATAATTGATAAGAACTAACAGGACAAACTAACAGGACAAACTAACAGGACAAACTAACAGGACAATTGATGAGAACTATTGGGACGAATTAATATGACAATTGACGAGAACCGCTGGGACGAACTCTCCTAAAATTTAACCCCTCAGATTATATGATGACTTATATTGGGACACTGTGATTGGGACAAAGGCTATAATCTCGCATGCAATAACTTTTATAACAATCAATCTTTTCCAAATAAATATTTGACACTTTTCTACAGCTTTTAAATAATGGCATGCTTTCTTGCTCATCTAGTTAGCCACTATTTATTGCTACACTATCATCTTGGGATTTGTACATGTTTCATTGTTGTCCTGTGCATCCAGAGGCTTGTTGCTCAAGTGTGAGCAGGGGTTTGGGATAGTGTAGTCGAGATTGCATTAGATTGTGGATTTGTGGGGTATTGCGATAACCGCGGACAGTAGGCGGTCAACCAGATGTTTATCCTTGCATCAGATTGGGGTTCAGTCTGGTTTATTGCATCAGCTGGGGATTGGGTTTCTGTAGTGGATGGAGTTTCCCACTTTGATCATAGTTATGATCCAGTCCTGCTATATTGAGATATGTGCTATAGAGATACTTGAGATACTAATGACAGAGATGTTTTACTCGTGTGGGTCGCTCCCCTCGAGTGCCACTCCGGAGGTGGGCTTTTTCAGACCCAGCCGTGTGTGCCGGTCTGATACTTATGTTGGGATGCGAGCCGTGCGAGCCGATCCCGCGGTTTCGAGCCGTGTGTGCAGATTCCGTTGAGCAGGCAGTACCAGTTGTTACTGGTGTCTAGATTGGATTTATTTGGACAGATACCATTTCTGATGCATGCATACAGTTTTGACAGCATAGTAGTGGTAGTTTTCCTGTTTCAGCATCTTATGTATTTTACCACTTCTCCCTTTTGCCTCTAGTAGTCCTAGTGGGTGCGTCAGAGTTGAGGTTTTACCCACTAGGGGAGGCTGCTGGTTTATCTGGTAGTTCTCACCCCCCATTGTTATTTTCTGTTTCTTTCTTCTTCTTTATTTTGCAGAGTCGTCTGCAGGAGCTGCTAGGCCTTCGGCAGCGGATCGAGGTAAGGGGATCGCCGAATAGATAGATCTCCTGTGAGATTGAGAGCTGTAAATAGACGTTGTACCCTTCACTTAGACTGTGGTATTCTCCTTTTATTTGGGTCTGGCTTCTGCCAGCAGGTTGTACTATTTGGTGAGCTGAGAGATTATTGTACTTATTACTGCTTTATTTGTAGTTCCAGTCTGAGATACTATGTGGTTATTCTACTTTAGCTCTGTATTATGCTCTTTTATTGTTCATATTATATCGGAGCAGGTTACCAGCGCTTCGTGTACTCGGGAAATCCCGTGTGCACCGCGGATCTGTTGGCGAGCCCGGGTTCCGGGGCATGACAGATTAAGTTGGTATCAGAGCTTAGGGATAGGTCAGTTGGGACTTAAGAAACCCTAGGCTTTTGGTAGACCCTAGGATAATAGGGTACGAGAGACGTGATATTTGCGAAAGTCGTTGATTTATTGTTTGACTCTTCCAGTGAGAGAAGAGGGATCGACATGCCCAATTTCTGGTGAACCGTTATGTTGGCTGCAGACAACATAAAGTCACAGAAATATGGGGATGTCTTTGACTTTCGCTAGATTGGGTCGTGTGGGGATATGATACTGAGTGTGGTTTCTTGTGGTAGGATGCCTCCGCGACGTAGGATGTTGACGCGTTCTCAGCCTGATTCCCCTGAGCCCGACCAGGAGGAGTCCGGGCAGGGCCAGCAGAGTGATGTGCCAGAGCTACAAGCTCAGATGGCCCAGATGTCCGAGGCTGTTCGGCGTCAGGAGGAGGCTATGGGTCGGCTGACGCAAATGTTAGAACAGAGGGCGCAGCCTGTTGTAGCACCCCCGGAGAGTTCTCCCGTACCTTCTTCCCCTGCTGTGAATCCCCCAGCTGTACCGGTGACCCCGGCATCCCCTGTTGCTCGGGGTACTGGTGGACAGCCGACTGGGCTGACAGGATCTCTGACCCCGGCAGAACAGCGGGGAGTGGTGGACCTGTTGATGAGGTTCCGCCAGTTTGACCCACCCCATTTTTCGGGGCAAAATACAGAGCAGTGGGAGGCAGAGTCGTGGATCACGGCGATGGAGCGACGTTTTGAGACGTTGTTTATCGAGGAGCGATATCAGGTGGTATTAGCGACGAACTTTTTGGAGCACAACGCCGAGGCTTGGTGGCGGCGTGTTCGACCGGCTGGTCCGCCTGGGGCTCAGCTCCTGACCTGGGCGGAGTTCCGCAGTCTCATTCTCGGGGCTTTCTTCCCGGAAAGCGTCCGACAGAGATTGGAGGAGCAGATGAGAAACCTTCGCCAGGGGAATCGGCCCATACACGAATACATTGCCAATTTCAATCAGTTGTTGGCATGTGTACCGAACGTGGCCAGGGATGAGGCGCACCGGATTTACATGTTCGAGCGAGGGTTGCGCCGAGACCTTTTTCAACTTGTTCGCTCGCGAAGGTTGCAGACCTTGGAGGCCTCAATGGAGCAGGCACTCTACGTTGAGTGCGGGGAGGTAGTGATGGAGGAGGTAGCTCCAGCTCCCGTGGTGATCCCGGGGGCGAAGCAACCGGCATCGGAGGTTGGGGGACAAGCTAGTTCGTGGAGATCGCCACGACCGTCTCTGCCACAGTCTTCCGGCCAAGGACGGTCTGAGCGGCGAGGGCCTGGTGGACCCCAGAGGCCCCAGCAGCGACAGCAGCAACGACAGAGATCCCAGCCGTCGCAGCGTGGGTCGCAACGACAGCCTCAGCGACAACGGCAGTCTCAACAGCAACAGCAATCACGACAGCCACGGGCTCCCGGCAATTGTATTTTCTGTGGAGGTCAGCATTTTTCCAACACCTGCAACCAGCGGTGGGGTCGCTGCTATAGATGTGGACAGCCCGGGCACATCCAAGCTTCGTGCCCCTTTTCGGCCCCCGCCACCCCTTCTTCAGCATCTGCTCCATCCTCATCTCAACAGCGGTCGACGGCTCAGCGGCCATATGCTCCAGCAAGCAGGCCATCTTCTTCCCATCCCACAGAGTACCGCCCTCCAGCTCAAAGTGGGCGGGTGTATGCGGCGCAGGTAGAGGACTCTTCAGCCGCAGATTATGTGGTGGCAGGTATCACCTTACTTTCTGACATTAGGACTCATACTTTATTTGATACGGGAGCATCACATTCTTTCATTAGTAAATCATTTGCATCATTACATGGGTTAGAGGTAGGACTTTTGCCACGTGCACGAAAGGTTCAGATTCCCGATCACACCTTGCACGTGGAGGAGTGTTGTTGGTCCTGCCCGATGCAAATCGAGTCCTGGATTATGCCAGCAGACCTGTTGGTCCTGAGACAATTGAAGACTTCGATGTGGTCCTCGGGATAGACTGGCTGGCTCGGTATTTTGCGATTATTGACTGTGCCGCAAGGACCGTCACTTTTAGAGAGCCAGGCCAGGAGATGTTGGTATATCGGGGATATCAGAGTGCTTTCTTTGCCTCTATGGTTTCGACTTCCCGAGCAAAGCAGATGATCCGTCGAGGATGTGTAGCCTTTTTGGCTAGTGTTGTTGAGGGGCCTACGGCGGCGGCGGGACTCGGGGATATCCCTATTGCCCGCGAGTTCCCGGATGTTTTTCCCCCTGAGCTTACTAGCATGACGCCAGATAGGGAAATTGAGTTCGTGATTGACGTAGTTCCACGAACTGCGCCAATCTCTAAGGCTCCTTACCGGATGGCACCGGCTGAGTTGCGAGAGCTTAAGGCGCAACTTCAGGATTTAATGGATAAGGGTTTTATTAGGCCGAGTGTATCGCCCTGGGGAGCGCCGGTGCTATTCGTGAAAAAGAAGGATGGGTCACTTCGATTGTGTGTGGACTATAGGGAATTAAATAAAGTGACCATAAAAAACAAGTACCCTTTGCCGCGCATCGATGATCTTTTTGATCAGCTGCAAGGGTCTTGTGTCTTCTCTAAGATAGATTTGCAGTCCGGTTACCACCAGTTGAAGGTGAAGGCCGAAGATATTCCGAAGACGGCATTTAGATCACGGTATGGGCATTATGAATTTACAGTTGTGCCTTTTGGGCTAACTAATGCCCCTGCCGCATTCATAGATTTAATGAACCGGATCTTCCGACCGTACTTAGATCGATTCGTGGTAGTGTTCATTGATGATATCTTGGTCTACTCCCGAAGTGATGCGGAGCATGAGGAGCACTTGAGGATTGTGCTGCAACTTCTACGAGAGAAGAAGTTGTTTGCCAAGCTGGCAAAGTGCGAATTTTGGCTTCGGGAGGTAGTCTTCTTGGGCCATGTGATTTCCGCTGCAGGTGTGGCGGTGGACCCAGCGAAGATTGAGGCAGTCCGTGATTGGCCCCGACCGACGACGGTTTCTGAGGTACGTAGCTTTATGGGTTTAGCTGGGTATTACCGTCGGTTTGTGGAAGGCTTTGCGAAGCTCTCCACACCCCTCACTCGCTTGACGCGTAAGGGAGTGAAGTTTATCTGGAGTGAGGACTGTCAAAAGAGCTTTGAGGAGCTGAAGAATAGACTGATGACCGCTCCTATCCTTTCCCTTCCTGTTATGGGAAAAGGATATGTGATCTACAGCGATGCATCACACAGTGGACTCGGATGTGTGTTGATGCAGGAAGGGAGGGTAATTGCATATGCATCAAGACAACTCAAAGAATATGAGAAAAATTACCCTACCCATGACTTGGAGCTTGCTACTGTAGTGTTTGCACTTAAGCTTTGGCGTCATTATCTATATGGGGAGCATTGTGAAATCTACACCGACCACAAGAGCCTAAAATACCTGTTCACACAGAAGGAGTTGAATTTGAGGCAACGTAGGTGGTTAGAGCTATTAAAGGATTATGATGTAGATATTCTCTACCACCCAGGAAAGGCTAATGTGGTCGCTGACGCCTTGAGTAGAAGAGCGGTGCAAAGTTTGTCTATGTTGATCACAGACCAAGCGCCGCTATTAGAGGAGATGAGATGACTCGAGATAGAGGTTGTGTCCCCTGGGGTCACTGCTAGACTGACATCTTTAGTCTTGCAACCCACTCTGCTGGACAGGATCAGGGAGAAATAGAGTGAGGACCCCCACTTGACCAGGATTAGAGATCAGATTCCGAGTAATCAGTCTGGGGACTTTACGGTAGATGCCTCGGGAGTACTGAGGTACAGGAACCGAGCATGTGTGCCAATAGATGTGGAGATTAGAGAACAGATATTGCGAGAGGCCCATTATACACCTTATACCCTACATCCTGGTGGGACTAAGATGTATAAGGACCTCAAGGCACACTTCTGGTGGAAAGGCATGAAAAGGGGTATTGGGAGATTTGTGGCCCAGTGTTTAACTTGTCAGCAGGTGAAAGCTGAGCATCGAGTGCCAGCTGGCAAGTTACAGAGTCTCCCAATTCCCGAGTGGAAATGGGACCACATTACGATGGACTTTGTGGTCGGACTACCGAAGGCACAAGGAGGAGCCGATGCGATCTGGGTAGTTGTAGATCGACTTACCAAGTCGGCGCACTTTCTGCCCATGCAGACTACGTGGCCACTTGAGCGACTAGCCCAGCTTTATCTAGACGAGATAGTTAGATTACATGGAGTACTAGCCTCCATTGTATCAGATAGAGACCCGAGGTTTGTTTCGCGTTTCTGGATGAGTTTGCAGACAACCTTGGGAACTCAGCTTAGGTTCAGTACTGCTTTTCATCCGCAGACGGATGGACAGTCAGAACGGACGATACAAATCCTGGAGGACATGCTGAGGGCTTGTGTCTTGGATTTCGGCGGAGGGTGGATTCGACACTTATCCTTGGCTGAGTTCGCGTACAACAATAGCTTTCAAGCAAGCATTCAGATGGCTCCGTTTGAAGCGTTGTATGGACGCAAGTGTCGATCACCGCTTTATTGGAGTGACGTGGGTGAGAGGCGGACCTTGGGACCAGATGTATTGATAGAGGCAGAGGAGAAGGTCCGAGTGATTCGAAAGCATCTTCAAACCGCCCAAAGCCGACAAAGGAGTTATGCCGATATTCGGCGACGAGACTTAGAATTTCAAGTTGGAGAGCACGTATTCCTGAAAGTCTCGCCGTCCAAAGGAATCAGGAGATTCGGCATTCGTGGAAAGCTTAGCCCCCGATACATTGGACCCTTTGAGGTATTGGAGCGTATCGGGCCAGTTGCCTACCGACTTGCACTTCCTCCGAGGCTTGCTGGTGTCCATGATGTATTTCATGTTTCTACTTTGAGGAAGTATATCTTCGACCCATCGCACGTCATCGACTTCACACCGCTTGAGATTAGCGAAGATTTGAGGTATGAGGAGCGCCCAATGCGAATTCTGAACCGAGAGGTAAGAGATTTGCGCAATCGGGCCATTCCCTATGTGAAAATCCAATGGGGCAATCATGACGAGCGTGAGGCTACATGGGAGCTCGAGTCGGAGATGAGGGATGCTCACCCGTACTTATTCGAGACATCGGACTGAGGATTATTGTTTAGTCTCGTTTCGAGGATGAAACTCTTTTTAGTGGGGGAGGATGTGATGATCCGGACTCCCGCAGGAACTGTGCAACATTAAACAGTGACTGTAGGGAGCTTATTCGGTGAAACAGAGCTTGTAGAATCGAAATTAGACATTTAAAATAGACTCGGCACGAAAATCGGAGCAAATGGGATTTTCCGGGGGCTTTCGGCAAAATTTCGGATGAGAATTTGGCGAAATGGACGTCGTATTTGGACTCAGCGCGCGAAAACGATCGAAACGGTATATTTACTTTAATTTTTCGGCACCACGGTACTATTCACGCCGGAACAGTAACTCCGGCCGCCGGAATTACTGTTCCGGCGACCGGCGAGCGGCTGCGGGCGGCGGCGCAGCGGCGGCGCAGCGGCGGAGTGCGGAGGCACGCGGCGCGGGCAGGCGCGGGCAGGCGCTCGGGTGCGCGGTCCATGGGCCTGGCGTGCACCGGGAGCACCGAAGACCTCCTGTGCCACGTGGCGCTTCCCCATTGGCCGGCCGGCTTCTAGAAGCATGTGGGAAGGTGACACGTGGTAGCACCCGGTTGGCCGACATCTTCCGGAAGACCCGGCGCGGAGACGGGGCCTGTGCACCACGTGGACACGTGGCGGCTTCTGAGTGGCCCTTGCACAGGCTGTTTCCTGTCTCGTGGACGCGTGGCGCGTTTTGGTTGGCCCGTTTCGGTGTTTCCTGTTCGGATCCGATCCTGTGTGGAGCCCCAGCCCATTATAAATAGGGTCCCCCACCCCTCCTCATTCCCACCTCGATTTCTGTGCCGTAGAGAGAGAATCAGAGGTTGGGCCCCTTAGGAAAAACATTCCTCTCTCTCTCCTCTCTCTCTCCTCCAGATTTTAGAATTTTTGAAGATACCGATAGTGAGTTAGCTCCGACGCGGCGCACTGCGACGGTTTTCTTTTTCGGCCCATTTCCCGTCGCAGTTCAGTCAAAAATTCCCTGTGTGCTAACCAGGAGGAATTTTTGGACGATTTTTGTGGCAACGCGTTCCTAAGAGGTAAGGCTTTGATTTTCCTGTTGATCACTTTGCTCCATTTTGTACTTTTGGCACGATTCCCGAGGTCTCTTTGACCCCCCTTTTTGCTGTGGAAATTTCTGGACAGCATCGATTTCTCCGATTTTTATCTTGGCGTAGGAGCATCAGATCGAGACGTTTAAAGAGTCGATTTTGATCTACTCTTCGCGAGGAACGCAACCGTAATTTTTTTGGATTTTTCTGAGTACTATACAGAGGTGAAAAACTCCTCTCTTTTCGTGCTATTTGAAAAACAGCAAAAGCTGTATTTTTATGAATAATATAGTTACACCCTGTGCAATGTGTGTTGCTGTAGGGCACTGTTTTCGGCAGACAGCAGTTCTAGGGGACTGTGGACAGCCAGGAGACTATCTGGGTGTGATTTGAGCTGTTCGAGGTGGGCGGTTGTTGCTTACCTCATTTTTGACAAGCTCACTGGGATTACTGGAACTCCCCTAAAATTTAATATGACAATTGATGAGAACCACTGGGACAAACTAATATGATAATTGATAAAAACTAACAGGACAAACTAACAGGACAAACTAACAGGACAATTGATGAGAACTATTGGGACGAATTAATATGACAATTGACGAGAACCGCTGGGACGAACTCTCCTAAAATTTAACCCCTCAGATTATATGATGACTTATATTGGGACACTGTGATTGGGACAAAGGCTATAATCTCGCATGCAATAACTTTTATAACAATCAATCTTTTCCAAATAAATATTTGACACTTTTCTACAGCTTTTAAATAATGGCATGCTTTCTTGCTCATCTAGTTAGCCACTATTTATTGCTACACTATCATCTTGGGATTTGTACATGTTTCATTGTTGTCCTGTGCATCCAGAGGCTTGTTGCTCAAGTGTGAGCAGGGGTTTGGGATAGTGTAGTCGAGATTGCATTAGATTGTGGATTTGTGGGGTATTGCGATAACCGCGGACAGTAGGCGGTCGACCAGATGTTTATCCTTGCATCAGATTGGGGTTCAGTCTGGTTTATTGCATCAGCTGGGGATTGGGTTTCTGTAGTGGATGGAGTTTCCCACTTTGATCATAGTTATGATCCAGTCCTGCTATATTGAGATATGTGCTATAGAGATACTTCAGATACTGATGACAGAGATGCTTTACTCGTGTGGGTCGCTCCCCTCGAGTGCCACTCCGGAGGTGGACTTTTTCAGACCCAGCCGTGTGTGCCGGTCTGATACTTATGTTGGGATGCGAGCCGTGCGAGCCGATCCCGCGGTTTCGAGCCGTGTGTGCAGATTCCGTTGAGCAGGCAGTACCAGTTATTACTGGTGTCTAGATTGGATTTATTTGGACAGATACCATTTCTGATGCATGCATACAGTTTTGACAGCATAGTAGTGGTAGTTTTCCTGTTTCAGCATCTTATGTATTTTACCACTTCTCCCTTTTGCCTCTAGTAGTCCTAGTGGGTGCGTCAGAGTTGAGGTTTTACCCACTAGGGGAGGCTGCTGGTTTATCTGGTAGTTCTCACCCCCCATTGTTATTTTCTGTTTCTTTCTTCTTCTTTATTTTGAAGAGTCATCTGCAGGAGCTGCTAGGCCTTCGGCAGCGGATCGAGGTAAGGGGATCGCCGAATAGATAGATCTCCTGTGAGATTGAGAGCTGTAAATAGACGTTGTACCCTTCACTTAGACTGTGGTATTCTCCTTTTATTTGGGTCTGGCTTCTGCCAGCAGGTTGTACTATTTGGTGAGCTGAGAGATTATTGTACTTATTACTGCTTTATTTGTAGTTCCAGTCTGAGATACTATGTGGTTATTCTACTTTAGCTCTGTATTATGCTCTTTTATTGTTCATATTATATCGGAGCAGGTTACCAGAGCTCCGTGTACTCGGGAAATCCCGTGTGCACGGCGGATCTGTTGGCGAGCCCGGGTTCCGGGGCGTGACACTCCCAACTAGGTCGAGACACCACGATAACTGTTTCACCAACTCTGGTGATTAACACGCGAATCCTGTGGTGGCAACCCTTGCCATTATGCCGATCCCTCAGACCGGCACCATAAAACTCCCGCTTACTTGCGAGGTTTTCGAATCTCGAAACCTATCCTGGGTCTTACCAGCCCCACCATGCGACACTCAGCCATGAGGACATGCCACACAGTCACTACCGTCATCAAGGCAAACTTTTGCCACTAGGCCCGTAAGTCTTTCTTGCCCTAACCTTTAGGACACAGCAACTTGGCTCTCGCAACAAAGCGATCACTAGCGTTTCATGAGTCGGTCTCTCACTGGACCTCATCAACTACACTTCGCCGGCAAACCAGCTGACACAAGCTTACGGCATCTTTCACAGAAGGTGTAGGGTGCGCCGACAAAGGCTCGGCGGCCACCTGCCACACTATCTACTGTTGCCTCTTAGCTTGATCTATTTCCCATTTTTCTTGGGATAATGTCACTCGCCCATCTAGGCGTCGTAATCCGCTTCCCTGCCGGCGGGAAACTTCCGCTTATCGGCAAGAAGCATCGGTCTGCTGCTGGACCACATCAACAAGAGCGGTCACCTGGCATCGCAGCTCGTGTACCTTGTTTGACCCAGAGCCCTCTCGCGGCTTGAGTCGAGACAAGCGCGTCTCCATATGTGGTGTCATCGCCAATATGTACACCACAGCGTAACGATTAGCCCAAATTCAGCCATTTGAGCAACGCGCAGCCCGTATACTGACAAAAGGCTCGTCGACTCAATCATGCGAAAGTATAGGAGGGTACTCGTTTTTATCTCCAACATTACGTTGTCGGCCGCCAACGTAATATCCGAAGTATGAAAGCTCGTCGCCCTCGATCAGTCCCAACATCCTTTTTGGGAACAGCAATAACCAATCAAATACTTTCGCCCAACAATCCACACGCTCTCTCGTGCTAATCCCTAGGGTCTCCCTAAGGTTGCTAACCACCTAGGACTATTCCTAGGCTATGATACCACTCTAATCTGTCACGCCCCGAGTCCGCCAATTTGTACGGTTCGGGCACGCCAACAGACCCGCCTATCGGGTATGACCTTTCACTACCCGAAAGGAACGGTAACATCCATAATCATACAACAAGTATATGCGGAAGCTCAATATCAGAGTACTGAAAATCACTATAAATTTGAACTTTCATTTTATAAACAAACAGTTTAAACGATAATGAAAGCATACAAGAGTGAACCATAACTTAAATTTATTACACTTTACATTTCTGAACTTGCAAATAAAATTATTACAACTCTTTTACATAAATTCCTCACCATACAAAGTTCACTCAAGGAATATATAAAAGGGATACCTCTGCTAGACCCTCTAGGTCTATATGCTGCTGGGCCCTTGCCCCTGACGTATGCCTCGCCGTCTGCATCTGAACCGTCTCGTCCACTGTATCCCGACCCGAACCTGTGGGGGGGGGGGGGGGGGTCACCCAAGGGGTGTGAGAACTCCGACAGAGTTCCCAGTGGGTTCAACCACCGAGAAAAAGTGTCCTACACCACTTGGTCCAATGGAAGCAATAATAATAGTGCTAGGAAACTAAAATCCTCAATATCAAAATGCGGCTATGCTATATAATATAACACTACACTATCTGTGTATACTCATCGACCCAGCACTACTCTGTCTAGCCACACTAGGCTGCTAAGCACCAATTCGGCCACTATGCCGCGCTATATACAGGGTTCAACTAACCCGGCCACCTTGGCCACTCTATCTTTCTCTTTTTTTCTTTACATTCTGGTGCTTTAGTTCAAGTTAACCCTCGGAAATTCTTATCCAACGGGCCCCAGCCCGGTAGTCCTGCTACCATAAGATAAGATTTCTAAGGTTGTCGATAACACCCGCAAGTGTTACCCCTTCCTACGGAAGAAACGTCCCGAACGGGTCTCTACCCGGGAGAGGGGCACTGCCAACCGCTCCAACTTGGGCCGCGTTTCACTCCGTAGGTCCGCCCGTTTTATCTTTATCTTTTCTTTTGCCTTTAGCTCTTTGCTTTGCCTTTACTTGGGAAGCTGAGTCTTGCTCACACACTTCCCCCGGGAGTGACATATGCTCAACCCTCCCGTTGGCAACTTAGCTTTAATTCTTTAATTCACTTGGGAGTGACATATGCTCAACCCTCCCAAGGGCCATTTAGGCTTTTCTTTTACAGTGTCCGAGGGTTCCAAAAGACGAATGCCTACAACCCCAATCAAACAAGAACAGGTTGTAGCATCGCCTCCCGTAGTGCTCGGCCCAATACATTTTATCTTATCCTTTTTACCTTTCATTAATCATTCTCTTTCTTTAACCATTCTCTTTACACTTTATGTTCAGATGAGTTTAAGGCACCTTGGCACTCATCCACCCGGGAGTGACATATGCTCAACCCTCCCGTTAGCATTCATGCTTCAATGCTTCTCTTTTACTTTTCTCTTTTATTTCGAGCAATTTGCTTGTCTTGATCATTAATCACTTTTAGCTCGCTCTCGAGCAATTTGCTTGTCTTGATCATTAATCACTTTTAGCTCGCTCTCGAGCAATTTGCTTGTCTTGATCATTAATCACTTTTAGCTCGCTCTCGAGCAATTTGCTTATCTTGCTTATTAGCCACTTTAGCTTTCACTTAAGCTTTATTTCCTTTATCCTAAGTTCTTTACTCTAGGATAATTTGGGTGTCTATAACACCAATTTAAGTTAGAACAATTTACTCATTCACATTTCCACTTATTTTGCCACTTGGCAATATCTTAAGTTTTCTGACCACTTTATACTTTTCTTACTTGTTCTCAATTCACAACCCTAAACTTCAATTACCCTTAAGGTTGCACTATATCACTGCACTATGTCACTAGGACACTAGTTACTTTCAATCTTATCTAACTTAAGAGTTTATTAATCCTATTTCCATTTTCTCTTCCTTTCATGTCTCCACATTTGATCATTTTCCATTTTCCTTATTTAACTCAGATTGCAGTTAAACTAATTGATCCATTAACCCAGACTTCCTATGACTTCCTGGAGGTTACCTTAATTAATTCTCTAACTTGGGAATCTAAGTTTCCCTTTTTCCTGATTCCTTACTGAATCCTAGAGTTTTACTAACTCTATTTTTCTGTTCCATGTTTAACCTAGGGTTGCATTAACTCTATCTCCTCATTAGAGTTTAACCCTATTAGTTCCTCTTAGGTTCCTTTACCTAAGTTCCATGTCATATACACCCTAGAGTTTTCTGACTCTTTGTTGATCACTCTATCCAGTGTCCTTAGGTTATCACCTAAGACCATGCCACTCATCCTTCCTAGGATAACTCCTAAGTTGATGTCACTCGTCAAACCCCTAAACTAGGTTTTCTCCTAGTCTTACTACCAACAAGTTCTGTTCCCTTATATCACATGATTCCTAGGGTTGTACCCTAACATGATCACAGTCATCAAGTAATTACTCATTTCTACGCATGCGATTATTTTCATATCCATCATAAAAATAATATTTATCCTCTAAGTCCTTTTCGCACATGAAAATGAATTATCTCCTTTTGGCAACCGACAGTTGCATTTATCATCTGTGTCCATCTACACATACAAATTTATCCCCTATTGTGGATAAATTATAAATATCACTTTTCCTCTAAATTTCTCTACACATGCACATATATCATCTGTTATTGGCAACCAACAGTTGCTCTTTTCATCTGTGTTCCTCTAAACATGCAATCTTATTCATAATTACCTAACGCCTCTAACAGGCTACTATCATGCTTCGAATCGAAAAGCAAAGGAGCAAGGGGAGAGGTCACCCAATTTCGGCAGAATTCCCCACCTTGTGGTGTCCCCAATTGCTCGTAGACACTTGCAATTGGTCTCCGCGCGATTCCACTTGTCTCCTCGAGCTTGCACGCAAAACGGTGCACATCCCTCGAGTCCGCACGCAAAACGGTGTAGTCCTACAACCCTGCACGCAAAATGATGCATGTCACTAAAACCCATACATAAAAATGGTGTGCGCCACTTCAGCCGGCACGCAAAACGATGCGCGGCAACACGATCTGCACGCGAAACGGTGCACGTACCTCAAAACTGCACGCAAAACGGTGCATGTCTGACTGTAGGGTTGCACGCAAAACGGTGCATATTTTTCTTAGCCCTGCACGAAAAATGATGCACAACATTAGAATCCACACGTAAAATGGTGCGCATTGGTCCAACCCGCACGCAAAACGGAGCACGTACCCCGTATTGGCATGCAAAACGGTGCACATTCTACGATAGGGTTGCACGCAAAACGATGCACATTTTTCCAGCCCTGTACGAAAAATAAGATGCAATGTTAGAGTCTGCGCGCAAAATGGTTCCCGTTAGTCCAACTTGCACGCAAAACGAAGCATACCTCGCATTGGCACGCAAAACGGTGCACGTTCTTTTTTTCAACTTTGCACGCAAAACGGTGCACATTTTCCGAGCCTGCGTCCAAAACTGCGCATCTTTGTCAAATCTGCACGCAAAACGGTGCATGTCTCCCACGTACGGCACGCAAAACGAGGCACGTCCAAAACGCCCGTGAAACTCGCGAAATAAAACGACACAGAAAAGTTGGGTCCCTAACATGCACGTGGGCATGGGGTCAAATCCAAAATTCAAAAGGAAATCATAAAACTGTGCCAAAAATACCGCGAAAATGACAAATGGGGCCTACCTCGACAATGCCGTGATGTCCCACGCTTCCATTCATCTCTTTGGAACACCCTGCGCGCTCCACGGAGTCCACGGCGCGCTCGTGCGCCCCCGAAAACCCGGGGCGAAATCGCCCGGATCGCCTCCTGTTACACTCGGGTGAAGCCCAAGAGGGAAAAAGGAGGAAAAATGAGCCGTTTCGGGCCCATATACGCCGAAACCGGACTTTCGGGCGCACTTTCCGAGCGCCCGAAAATTTCCGGGCGGCTACAGTAACCGCCCCCCAACGCGGTCCACGGTCCACGGCGCGCCAGCTCAGCGCCACGTCACCACGCTCGGCCAACCCGAGCGTGACACGTGTCCCTGGACCCGTGCACCGCGACCACGGAAACGTGGCGGCCAATCAGGGGCCGCCACGTGGACCGCACCCACGCCTGCTCTGACGCCCGCCTGCAGTGTCGCGTCGCGTCAGCGCGTCACATCGCGCTGACCGGCCAATGGGAGGCCGACACGTGGCCTGTCCCTGCTGACCCGCTACAGTGCCCGCGCGCCTTCCCCGTGCACGCCTGCAGCCCTCGGTCAGAGCGACCAATGGCGAAGCGACACGTGGCGCTCCCCACCTACCACGCGTGCCTCGGGCCGCGTGCCCCCGCGCCGCGCGCTGGAAAGGCTTGCCTCGGGATTCATGCCCATGCCTCGGGATCCGTGCCAACCGCCTCGGGATCCGTGCCGACTGCCTCGGGATCCGTGCCACTGCCTCGGGATCCGTGCCAACAGTAACTTCCGGGCGCGCTACAGTAACTTTCGGGCGCATCAAGGTCCGGACCGGGCTGCTACAGTAACCGGTTCGCTACAGTGTATAAACCCGGTTCGCTGTAGCCCGAAAACCGGTTTGCTACAGTACCTTCCGGGCGCCCGGAACTCATTTTCGGGCGCCCGAAACTTGGGCCCAAGCCCAGTTTCGCCCGTTTTCGTCCGTTCTTGCCCGTTTCTCGCCCGTTTTCGCTCAAATTTGACGGGCAGCCATAGTTTAAGTTAATTTACCTCCTGGTACTTAAACTTTTCAGTTTGGACCCTCTCTGGGTTGCCAAAAGTCTCACTGTATTTAATTTCGCTGGCGGAGCCCGTTTTCTCTATCCGAGTGTCGGATCAATGCGAAACTTTTACTTTGGCCTTAAAACACATTTACGGAGCTCCCGTAATTTTCTCGGAATTTTCCGAGACTGAATTTTCCACTTACAACCTGGGCCCACTTTCTCACATAAGATTCTAGATATCTTATTTTAATCCCGATTTGGGCCCAATTCATTTCTAGGTCATCCTTTACCTCTATAAATTCAATAAAATAGCATTTCATACCATTTTATTTACATTTATTTACTTATTAAAATTCCGGTTCACTACAGAAAGTCCCCCTCTCCGTTCACGTTCTCGAAAGGAAGAAAGAAGAAAAACAATAAAATAAAATAAAGGCTCGTACTGAAGGGTGCTGTAAAAGAAAAAAATATCCTCCAAACCCTTGGCCCAGACTTCCTCAAAAATCGTGCAATTTGCAATGCACGCATCTCGTTGCACTTTACGGTCACCGGGAGCTTCGAACCCCATTCCGGGAGATCCGTAAGTCCGATTTCAAATCCGATCGCACCGCCGCTCATCATTTTGCGAGCGCTACCACCTAAAAATACCCGCAAACCCCGGCGATCAGCCCAGAAATTCTCGAATTTCAACCCCCCCCTAACAACTGAAAAGATTCATTTAGGACCCAAAACGGAAAACCGGAAGGTCGAGGTACTACATAAATAAATAAAATAACCCACTGACATAAAAAGATGAAAATTTCGATCGTAGAAGGATCCCGTCCAATCACCTCGAAAAGCGTGCCGGCCACTTAGCACTGATTCCGATGCACCACTCAATGGCAAACCCTTTGACCCCCATTCCGGGAGATCCGTAAATCAGAATCCGAAACCGTTCGCTTTACCGTCCTCCGTTTTTCGAGCTCAATCGCAGAAAAATACTCGCGGTCCAAGCCAGTCCATTGCAGAAAACACAGTGAAAAGTTTTCCTAACAATCCCGTCATAACAAGAAGGTATACAAAGGCATGGGAATGCCAGGACTCTACACCCGGGCGCAAATACACTCGATTAATTACGTAGACGGCGGTGTTCACAGCTTCAGCCCAAAAATGTAACGGTAAATTCCGACAGTGAAGCATAACACACGCCATCTCTTGAACAACCCTGTTTTTGCGCTCGACTACACCATTCTGTTGAGGTGTATAGGGTGCTGAGAATTCATGTTTTATGCCGTTGGAAGTGCAAAAATCAATGAATTTTAGAATTGATGAATTCTCCACCTCTATCACTTCGAACGCGAACGATCTTTTCATTTCTCTCAATCATAATACGATGACAAATCTCATGAAAAGAATCGAAAGTATCTGCTTTCTCTTTTAAAAATGTTACCCATGAATATCTAGAGAAATCATCAACCAAAAGAAAAATATACCATTTACCTCCCAAGGATGGTTGACGAGTCGGCCCCATTAAGTCCATATGCAGTAATTGTAAGGGCCGATTGGTACCCACGTGGTTCAAGTTCTTGTGTGCAACCCTTGATTGTTTTCCCTTTTGACAACCTCCACACACAATGTTTTCTTTAAAAGAAAGTTTAGGAACCCCCTTAACCACGTCTTTATTTGAAATCCTTTCTAGTTCTTTAAAATTTATGTGGCCTAGTCTTTCATGGCAAAAAGTTTCATTATCTAAAGAAACTAGGTTACACTTTTCAGAAATTTTGTTTGGAACGACATAGCACAATTATTTTCAGATCTAACCCCTTTTAAAAAGAATGCATGGTCCTTATCAGTTACAATACATTCTGCAGAAGAAAAATTAACTGAAAAACTATTGTCACAAAGTTGACTGATACTAATGAGGTTAGTCCTAAGGCCTTCAACAAATAAAACATTGTTCAAAACCGGGCCTTCTGGAATAGCAATTGTTCCTTTTCCAACAATTTTAGAAGAACAACTGTCTCCAAAAACTACAAGTCCTCCGGAGATTTTCTCTAAAGTTTGAAAACTGTTTTTGTCACTGGTCATGTGACGGGAACATCCACTATCCAAATACCAAGACGAATTGTCATAAGCATGCAAAGAAGTGTGAATGACAAGACAAGGGAAGATTTCACCTTTGCGCACCCAAACTTTTTTGGACTGCGTCGGCAATGAATGTGAAGTTATTCTCCTTGGTGAAAGCGTCTTGTTTGATTGATTGCTTTCTTTGATGACGTCGTCTTGTTAGATAAACTACCAAGGTTCTTTTCCTTTGAAAGGTTCTCCTTTGATTTCCGGGGAATCACCTTTTTGGTAGTTGTTGCAAGAGGTGCTTGATGTGATCTTTTCGCTCCAATCTTGCAATTTCTTCGTATGTGCCCTGCAAAACCACAACGAAAACATACCTTTGAACTTGTCGAACCCGAAGAAGGTGAGGTAGGGTTGTTGTCGTTGATTGCAGTATATTCCGTCGTCGGAGGAGGAGATACCGACTGGGGCACAAAAACTATCTTACTCGAACTAGGACTGTCTCCAGTTCGGTTGTATCCAAGGCCCAAACGATTTGTTTGACCAAGACCAAGCATCTTATCCAACTTACTCCTTCCAGAAGAAAATCGCTTCAAATCATCCTTAAGTTGGAAAATGGTCTTCGTCATTTCCATTTTTTCTTGTTGAGCCTCGGAGTAGAGCTTCAAGAAGTAACTTGCTTTATCCACCAGTTTTACGTGTTCCTTCTCGAAATGCTCATTTTTCTCTTGAAGGGAAACATTTACTTTGATCAAGTTATCCCTTTCCACTTCAAGAGCGTTTGAGAGAGAAGTCGCCCTTTTTGCTTCTTCTTCGAGATCCTGCAATCTCCCTCTCAAACCCTTGTTTTGCTTTGCCAGTTTCTTTGAATCCTTTAAAAGTTTATGGTAGGCAAAAGCAAAGTCTTCACCTTCGGAATTACTCGATTCGTTGTCCGTTGCATTCTATTCAACTTGGGAGGAGTTGGACAAGGAATCGGATGTACTTGCCATAAAGCACACGAAAGGTGAAGTTATGGACGCGTGGAACGCCGTTGCGTTGTTTTCTTCATCACTGGAAGATGACTCATTTGACGTTGAGGTGTCATCCCAAGTGACGGCTTGCATCGCTTTCTTCTTCGACGGATTCTCATTGGGACACTCCGTTGAGATATGGCCGTATCCTCGGCACTTGAAGCATTGGATTTGTCCCTCCGAGCTTTTCTTATCCTTTGAAAAACTCTCTTGCTTTCTTGACTTGTAGCTTGAAGAACCTTTGCCTTTATTCGACTTTACGAAGGATGAAGTTTTACTTGAATTACCCCTTCGAAAGTTTCGGCGAAATTTCCTTGTCAAGAGAGCAAGTTGCTTCTCGAAATCCTCCATAGATAGGTTCTCGTCGTCGTCTGAGGAGGATGAATCCGCGTCTTCTTCTTTTGTTGTATTCAACGCAAAACCTGAAGACTTATAAGAGGATGCCTTTCCAGAAGAATAGTTAGTAGGAAATGTCATTTCATATGTTTGAAGTGCACCAACTAATTCTTCTACACGGATTTCGTCCGGGTGTTTAATAGTTTCAATGGCCGTAACCTTGGAACGAAATCTTTCAGGAAGAGTCCTTAAAATCTTTCTTACAACTTTAAATTCTAGAATTTTCTCTCCCAGGTTAGCACATGTATTCACGATGTCTTGCAATCGCGTATAATAATCTGTGAAAGATTCATTTTCTGCCATGAAAATAGAGTCAAACTTGCTCGTAAGCATTTGCAGCTTTTGAATCTTCACAAGGTTTGTTCCCTCATGTGTAACTTGTAGAACATCCCAGATTTCTTTCGCAGTCTCACATGCCGAGACGCGAGAGAATTCAGTTTGTCACAAAGAATTAAATAAGGCGTTAATTCCTTTGCCATTGTAAGAAGATGAGTCAATCTCTTCCTTGGTCCATTTTGACCTAGGTTTGATGGTGTGAACATCAACAATAATTTCAGTTGGATTTGACCATCCTAACTCGATTGATTGCCACACCCGTTCGTTGATGGAAATTAAAAAGGCTTTCATCCGTACTTTTCAGTAGGCATAATTTGTTCCATCGAAGAATGTGGGTCTGTTGATGTTTCCACCTTCAACCATTGTTTACAACCCTATTCCCGCTCTGATACCACTTGTTGGGTTATGTATAATATGGATCTAAATAGGGGAAAAAATACCTAGAGGGGGGTGAATAGGTGTAAACAATAAACACTCAAAAATCTTTGCGTAATAAAACCCAATGCGGAAAAATAAATAACACGCAGAGATTTTACGTGGAAAACTCCATCACAGGAGTAAAAAACCACGGGACCGATAACACGGTGAAATCAACTAAGATTAAACACATACAAAGGTGATATAACGTACTCACACACGACTCAACCTTTTTCCATACGCTCCGAGTTGATCTTCTCCGCTCGCTCCGCAACGCGCCTCGAATCCACGATTTGCGTCCAACGCCGAATCCATGACGTCTGACCGAATCCACGGTCTCCACCAAGTAGTACGTCTCGATCACACGAACGTACCTCGCTCCGAATCCACGAGAGCGGTTACACCTTGAATCCACAAGGCCACGTGAATCCACGCGCCGATTTTGGAGAAAATCGTTGTTTTGTTGGTGGTGATGATCCGCCGAATACTTAGATCAAAAATAGATCGGAAATACCATCTAAGTATGAAAACCTAGAATCAAATTAATATAGATGAAGAAACATAGAATTAAATCTAGTTATTTCCTTTCTTCTCTATAGGTGGATTTTTCTCTTTTTCGACCGTATTTTGGATTACCCTAAAAGATGAATCGTAGGGTCTATTTATAGGTTAGAAACCATTGGAAGAGGATAAGAATCAAAAACCAACCTTACATGGAAGTTTTGGGGTCGACAGTCCGGATTGGAATAAGTGCGATCCGGACTGTCGTCAGTAGACAGAACTTTTCCAGAAAACCACGTTCGGGGTCCGGACTGAAGTTACCACGGTCCGGACTGTTCATGCAATTTTTGCAAACTCCACGTTCGGGGTCCGGACTGAACCAGGTGTGTTCCGGACTGGATTTGCGCATGAACTAACCTATGTTCGGGGTCCGGACTGTAGTACCCTGATCCGGATCCTGAACATATAACATGTCCAGTTTTTGATTTTTATGCGATTAGAAATCTATCCAAGTGTTTCTACACTATAAAAAGTATTCGGATCACCAAACTTGTTTAGTTAAACGTACCTGATCCTTTTGAATTCTTCTTTTTTGAGATTGAGGTATATGATCCAAACATCTTCATCTTCAATCTTCAAGACTTAAACACTTTCACGAAATAGGCCAAAACAAAATCCTTAACATAAATAAGGCGTTAATTCCTTTGCCGTTGTAAGAAGATGTATCAATCTCTTCCTTGGTCCATTTTGACCTAGGTTTGATGGTGCGAACATCAGCAATAATTTCAGTAGGATTTGACCATCCAAACTCGATTGATTGTCACACCCGTTCATCGATGGAAATTAAAAATGATCTCATCCGTACTTTCCAGTAGGCATAATTTGTTCCATCGAAGAACAGTTGTCTGTTGATGTTTCCACCTTCAACCATTGATATTCCCGCTCTGATACCACTTGTTGGGTTATAACTATATGGATCTAAACAGGGAAAAAAACACCTAGCCGTAAACAATAAACACTCCAAAATCTTTGCATAAAAATAACCCAATGCGGAAAAGTAAATAACACGCAGAGATTTTACGTGAAAAACTCCAAAACCAGGAGTAAAAAACCACGGGATCGATCACACGGTGAAATCAACTAAGATTAA
This sequence comes from Tillandsia leiboldiana, assembly GCA_029204045.2. Classification (NCBI taxonomy): domain Eukaryota; kingdom Viridiplantae; phylum Streptophyta; class Magnoliopsida; order Poales; family Bromeliaceae; genus Tillandsia; species Tillandsia leiboldiana. Next base: position 28,236,725 of record CM055070.1, read on the forward strand.
ACACGTACAAAGGTGATATACCGTACTCACACGCGACTCAACCTTTTTCCAACGCCGAATCCACGGCGTCCAACGTCGAGTCCACGACGTCCAATAGAATCCACAGTCTCCACCAAGTAGTACGTATCGATCACACGAACGTACCTCGCTACGAATCCACGAGAGCGGTAGCACCTTGAATCCACAAGGCCACGCGAATCCACGCGCCGATTTTTGAGAAAATCGTTGTTTTGTTGGTGGTGAAAATCCGCCGAATACTTAGATCAAAGATAGATCGGAAATACCATCTAAGTATTCATTAATTTGATTCTACTCAAAATCTGAGTTTGAAATCCTAGAATCAAATTAATCAACATAGATGAAGAAATATAGAATAGATCTAGTTATTTCCTTTCTTCTCTATTTGTGGATTTCTATGTTTTTCTCCGTTAATTTTTCTTGTTCATTTATGGAATACAAAACTTATTTTGGATTACCCTAAAAGATGAAATTAGGGTTTACTTATAGGTTAGAAACCATTGGAAGAGGATAAGAATCAAAAACTGACTTTAACAAATTTTTTCCCGCACGACGGTCCGAACTGGATTTGGCTTGATCCGGACTGTCGTTGTTTTTCAGAGAATTCCTGAAAAAACAGTGTTCGGGGTCCGGACTGAAATAACCACGGTCCGGACTGTTCATGCGATTTCTGCAAAATCCACGTTCGGGGTCCAGACTAAACCAAGGGCGTTCCGGACTGGATTTCCGCATGAACCTACCTACGTTCGGGGTCCGGACTGGAATACTCTGATCCGGATCCTGAACATATAACAGTCCAGTTTTCTGATTTTTTATGCAATTAAAACCCAACCCAAGTGTTTCTACACAATAAGAAGTATTCGGATCACCAAGATTGTTTAATTAAACGTACCTGATCCTTTTGAATTCTTCTTTCTTGAGATTGAGGTATATGATCCAAACATCTTCATCTTCAATCTTCAAGACTTAACCACTTTCATGAAATACGCCAAAACAAATTCCTTGACATGTTAGTCATCAAACAACTTGTTAGTAATATTACATGCCCAAATAGTTAGTCGAATAGTTAGTTGAGGCATGTATTCTTTCACAATACAAAGCAAAAGTTGTTGTCATACTTACCTTCCAAGTTTGAAGTGTCCAAAGTTCTCAAAAACCATAAACCATTGTTTGTTCATATCTCTCTCCCCCTTTTTGTCACAGAAGTTAGCCAAAATTACAAAAATTAAGGGAGTGAAAAAATTTAAAAAGTGTAAGAACTAAAATGTAAAAACCTGCAAAACAAGCAGATAATTAGAACAACACAAGATGAAATCTCAGTCGGAATCCTCAGAGCTGCTGCATCCAAGTTTCTGAAAAATCTTCTTGACTAACTTGGCCAGTGATTTTTGCTTCTTCTTTAATTCACCGATGTCTGAGGTCATCTTGACAAATTCAGAAGACATTCGTTCTTGCTCCGACGAGAGCTGTTGTTGTTCTTTGTAAATCGATGTAACAGAGGCGTCGTCCTCTGACGTTGAAGCTGCTGCTGCTGGTGCTGAAGCTGTTGCTGCTGTTGTTGCTGCTGCTTTTGTTGCTGATGTTGTTGCTGTTGTTGCTGGTGCTGAAGGTCTCTTTCTGCGAGGAGGTGTGGGAGTCTCATCCTGTCTCTGTAGTAACCGTGATTTTTAAAATCCAAAATTTAAGTTTAAATAATTTCCTGGATTATTTAAATGGCAAAAATGGAAAATTAATAGTACAATAGTGGCCTTAAAATACCGGCTTTTGATCGGAGCCTGATCTCGAAAATCTGAGATCCCCATTTCGACCGTCTCGTCGAAATAAGAAAAGTTCATATACACATGTCTTCGATCCGACGGTCGGATCTTCCGCAAAACACTGAAGAAAAAGCGGGCCCCACAACTTAAGTTGTGAATAGTAACCCCTATTTCAAATACCCTTTTGAGCAACGTCGGCCGTTTCGCCGTCTGGACCCCAGATATAGTGGTATGAGTAGTCAATTCTTGCTATTTTCGACGTTCTGAGCGTAATGGCACTGACGGTTTTCACGTTTGGCGATCCGGGTGCATCGAAATGCGTGCGTCGTTCCCCAACCTAAAGTAATTTATGGCCCGAGATTTTATTCGAGCGTCGTTCCAAGCAAGCAAATACGCTACTTGAAAGGTCTCGACGAGCCGGACGTCTTGGCGAAATCCGTTTTTCGTTTCGACGACCGAAACTCCCCGAAAAGCGTGAAATATAGTGAAAAACAGAGTATTTTGTGGAAAAACCAAATATTTTATGCTCCGAAAAGCGTGCCACATACAGGTTAGGGACTAACATGTAAGAGTGAGTTCTCAGTGAGGGACTTGGATCAAAATGTGGCTTGTGGAGGGGTTTTTTAGGATTTTGTGCATTTAGCACTATAATACAACTTCGGTTGTTGTCCTTTGGTTTTCCCTCACAACCGAGCCACCCCCTCACCTCCTCTCTAGAAACGTCGCCCTCAGCACCTCACCCAAGCGTCGCACCACCAAGCGCCGCCGTCCCCGTCGCCGGAGAAGCCCAAGAAGACTAGAGTTGGGTCTTCTTCTCGGTTGAGTGAGGAAGGCAAAAAATGGGGACGTCCAAGTTGATCCCAAGCATCAACTGTAAGCTCCTCAGGCGGTTGAAGTCGAGCCCAAGCCTTCCCGACGCTTGGTTCCGCCGTGCACCGCCGCAGGGGAGAGCCTCCTTCCTCTTCTCCGGCGAGGTAAGATGTTGGAACTTGTTGTTTTTAATTGGCCAATGGACCCTAGAAGTGTGTTCCTGATGTCGAGTGGCACCCCTTTGTGAAGTTTGAGCCGCCGCCGTCGTCCCAGTTGCCGGCGGGAGCACCCTGTCGCCGGAAAAGCCATTTTTGGCCGATCTTGATCGCGGGAGGAATCCAACCGTTGGAAACAAGATCAAGATCGTTTAATCTTGTCTTCTCGACGACTGCAAGACGTCCATCAAGTTTGGTGTTGATCGAGTGAAGATCCAAGCTGCGCGAGGAAGCCCTAGAATCGGGCTATTTTTCCCCGTCCGGCGCCGCCATTCACCAACGCCGCCGGCCACCACCACAGGAAGCATCGGGGAGCCGGGGGGAACACTTTGGTCCATCTTGCGCCGGCCCAGGCACCGCCGGTCGGAATCCGCCATTAGAGGACCTCGGTTTGACCGTGTTTGGGTTGGGTCGAGCTCCGGCGATCGCCGTCGCTTTCTGCCGCCGGCCAGTGACCCAGGTAACTTAGTTTGGTCATTTAGAAGCTCTGTATGTATTTGCATGAGATGTTTGACGTAGGTTTTTCATCTTTGGTGGTTGCACCCATTGTTTCAACCGAGCTCGGTCTCCGGCCGCCGCCGCCGCTTTTGGTCGCCGGCCAACCACCCAGGTTAGTCCTAAACCTCCAATAGATTGTTTCTATCTAGTTAGTTTGGCCTGAGAATCTTTGGAATCTAAGTTGATCCAACCTTGAGTATTATGGGTTTTGTGGGTGTTGTCCGAGCCAACTCTGCAACCATCATGTAACCCGAGCTTGCCTCTGTGGGCATCTTGCACTCAAGTTGAGCAAGGATGGGCCTAACCCGAGCTCTAGCAACATTGTTGTCTTCACCACCTTGCTCCGGCGACCTTTCCGGCCGGTCTCCGGCGTGCCCAAGGTGAGCACCTCACTTCTCTGACCTTGCTGAGCATGATGCTCTCTTTAAATCCCAAGATACAAGTGTCGTTTAATTAATGTAGCATAAGTAGCTATTGAGGACTTAGTGTTTATGGGCCAACTTTGCCCTCGGGTTTTGTGCCAGTTCGAGACAGTGAGCACGGGCTTTGTCGCGTCGAAATGAACGCGCTGTAATTTACGGCGTAGGCAATGGCTTCCTGGTTTGGACGAACGGATCGAATCAATGCTTCAATTAGGTGTTATTATGCAGTTTTAGAATATATTATGGATCAAGTTGTAAATGTAACCTTGTAGACTGTCTTTGGCAGTGTATATTTTACCTCTAAGCTTTTTGTTAGAGGTCCATTGGCTCTCGTTGAGCAGAAATTGATTATTGTTCCGTAAATCGGCAAAATCGTCGGTTTAACGGTATCCCGGTGGCAATCGCGCAATTCAGAAAATTGCGGCGGTTCCGCCTAGCCGACTGTTGAGTCCCAGTAGAATCTGGTTGAGCCAGTGGCAAAAGGTTAAAGCCCAGGTCTCCTGAAAATCAAAAAGGAATTCCCGGGAGGGACATTTTGGTAATTATACCAACATTTGATTAATGGGTTGAGTCTAGCAAAGTGTTAATTGTCGAACACTAATGTTTTAGTATTCCGAGGTTGTACGTTAGGTTTTGTCGAAATCAGAAATTTATAAGCACGTTCGGGTCAAAGTGAGTCGAACGGCGGATTTCCGACGATTTCGCGTTGATCTAGAAAAGATCCGAGTTTTAGTTGAGTTGTTCCCTGATCAGCATTTTTGATTCAGGTTGGCACAGTCTTCGAGCGTTCTGTTGGAGTCAATAGTTCGCCTGCAAACGACAGGTGGGTAACCTCCCTCTGCTGTCCCGGCCCCGAGTCCTCCTGCTCGGGCTCAGAGAACGAGGGCTGCGAACGCGTCACCATCGAGCGTCGAGGAGGCATCCCCACCTGAGGGACAAAGCAAACAATCAGAACCCAAATCAACTCTCGACCCAATCTAGCGAAAGTCAAAAGGCATGTCCCCCTTCCCGAAGTATTATGTTGTCTGCAGCCAACATAGTTGCCACCGAAGGAAGACATGTCAATCACTCATCCCAATCCGCTCGGGAGAGTTAGAAACCCAAATCAGGACTCTCGCTAAAAATCACGGCTCTCACGTGAGTCATCCTATGGTCCAACCACAAGCCTAGGGTTCCTAAGTCCTCCAAGACCTACATCCTAGGCTCTGATACCACTCTAATCTGTCACACCCCGGGGTCGATACTGCGACCCGGGCTCGCCAACAGATCCGCCGCCCATACGGGAAGCCCCGTATAGACGTAGCGACTAACCTGCAAAGAAACATCTACACTAGCAGATATCAGAGCTGAAAAAGTAAAATCTGAAATAAAAGACATAAAATATAACTACAACTCACAAATATACAGACCAACCTCACCAGAATAAAAGTCTCTCAGAAAAGCAGAAAAGAAAGGTACAACTCGATACCTCACTACAAAAGTCACTCGACATAACACACTCCAAAATAGTACAGGGGTACATCTACTCTCACTCTGATGACGACAGGAAGGGAACTATCTCGCGACTCCCTTACCTCGGTCTGAAGGAGCTGGATCAGCAACTGGAGCTGCAGGAACCGGAGCAGAGGTCCCTGGGGAGAAGACACCACGACGGGCGTGAGAACTACATCCCACAGTAGTTCTCAGTGGGTGCCGCCAACAAGCCCGACGGTCTGCCCACTAAGTCTACTAGAGACATAAATTAACATATGCAGTGCTATAAGGAAAGCTGGAAAAAGAAACTCTACAGCTACTATGCCTCTATCTAGATGCTCAAAGAGTGGAACAGAAAGAACATGATGCCACAACTAACTCTCATCTCTGATCACCCAATCTAAATTGACTGCCTCATCGGGTCCAGTCAAACCTGCGCCAACCTACTGCCGTTACATCCCGGAGGAGCGGACTTACGTAGGACGTCCATGACTGCCAAAACTAGCTCAGCCAGAGGGACAAATGCAACGACAAGTCGCGATAGAAAAGCTCAATCTCACGCCGGTACAACAACCCGATCTCGCCTACTCCGGAGTGGCACTCGAGGGGAGCGACCCGCTCGAGTCAAAAAGTAACCCATATCAAGTATCTCTGCAAAGTATCTCTGTCAAGCTGAATGTGGCTCATGCAGGCTGTGATCCAAATCCTCGATCAACAAGATCGGCTAACCAACAAAATCACTGTCTTACTCACTGGCTGGAATCTACATAGCTGAGACTCACTGTCACTCGGACAGCTCCCAAGAACCCAGATCTACCATCACTATCACTCTCCCAAAGAAAACAGATCTATAGACTGCTATCAACTCCACTCGGTCCCCAGACACGAGTGCAAATGCATCCCACAACCACCCGACCTCTCGGCCCACAATGTGATGACCCGGACTTTTGTAGAAGCTTTTGCGGCTTTATCAGTGACTACAGGAAGCTCACACAGTGTTATGGAGCTTGTAGTATCGAAATTGGATTTTCAAAATGGACCCGGCGCGAAAATCGGATCAAGTGGGCCTTTCCGGGGGCTTTCGGCAAAATTTCGGATGAGAATTTGGAAAATCGGACAGCGGATTTGGACTCAGCGCGCGAAAACGATCAAAATGGTGTATTCACTTTATTTTCGGCGCCAAAGTACTGTTCACGCCGGAACAGTAACTCCGGCCGCCGGAAAATACTGTTCCGGCGACCGGCGGCAGGCGGCGAGCGGCGGCGCACGGCGGAGCACAGCGGCGCAGCGGCGGAGCAGGGCAGCGGGCAGCCGGGCAGGCGCGGGCGGGCGCGGGCAGGCGCGCAGGCGGGCTGGTCCACGGGCAAGTCGTGCACCGGGTGCACGGAAGGTTGAGGTTGCCACGTGGCAGCTCCTCATTGGTCGGGCGGCGTCAAGGAGGGCGGCCTGTCTGCGACACGTGGCGGCTTCTAGTTGGCCGACACTTTCCGGAAGACCCGGCGCGTAGACCGGGGGCGCGGACCACGTGAACCACGTGGTGACACGTGGCGTGCCCCTATTGGCGGGTGCACGCCGCCCACGTGCTCGAGGCACGTGGAACACGTGGGCGGCTGGGACACGTGGCGGCGCCCGATTGGCGGGCGCCGCTGTCCGCTGTTTGGCGGACACGTGTCGCGCCCGGGCTCTTCCGGGCGCGCACAGTGATCGCGAATTGGGCCGCACTGTAGCAGCCCAATCTTTCCGGGCGCCCGATTCTTGGGACACAGTGGGAATTTTGGCATTTGTTTTCTGGGCCTATAAATACAGCTCCACTTCCCTCCCTTTATGTTCTTTTTTTGAGTTTTAGAGAGAGAATCTGAGGGTGTGGCCTTAAGAAGACTTCTTCCTCTCTCTGTCCTCCATCTCTCTAGGAAGTTTTGGAATTTTTGGAGTTGCCGACAGCGAGTCATCTGCGACGCGGCGCGCTTCGACGTTTCCTCTTTTTCGGCCCATTTCCGTCGCAGTTCAGTCAGAATTTTCCTGTGCGCAAACCAGGAGGAATTTTTGGACGATTTCTTTGACAACGTGTTCATGATAGGTAAAGCTTCGATTTCCGTGTTGATCATTTTGCTTTATTTTGGGTTTTTGCACGGTTCCCGGGGCATCTGTTGACCCCATTTTCTGTGATGGATTTCCTGGACAGCATGGGCTTGTTGATTTTATATCTTGGCGTAGGAACATCGGATCGAGGCGTTTAAAGAGTCAATTTTGATCTACTTGTCGCAAGGAACGTCCCCATATTTTTCTTGGATTTTTGTGAATTTCCAAAAAGTGAGAAATCACTGTTTTTCCAGAGTTAAGTGCTACTGTTTTTTTGGGGATTCTTTAGGGATGGTTACCTTGTCGAATTTATATCTTGACCTGCAGAACTTGGATTTGGACGTACAGGTACTCGTTTCGAAGGTATCGACGCGAGGATCGCTGTGATATTTTTATTGGAATTTTCTAGGCATTTTCAGCAGGTGAAATAAGGGCATCTTTGGGACTGATTTCTGTATGTGTATGCAGGGGTAGTTTTGGGGATTTATGGACTTTATGTTGTACCCAGGAGAGTTGCGGGTATTACTGGACCCTTTGGAGTAGGAGATTTGGATTTCCTGGTATTTTCAGCTGTGGGATTTGGACAGTCAGCTCTTCAGGTGGGTAGTTGTTGCTTACCTCTTACTGTGATTTACTCACTAAGTTTATTTAGAGGATTCCCCGTTTGGACTTATTGATTGATTACCATTCATGATTGAATGATATAAATGCGAGCCTATCATTTGAGATTAATTATGTGGATATAGCATATTGGAAATATTACTGGGATAATATTGTTGTTGGAACATGATCATTGAGATATTTTAATAGTGATAATTAACATGCCGTGTAGCACATAGATTTTATGAAAGTTGGTTAAATGGATTAAGTATTGGGACATGATGACATATCTATGTGCGGGTACCACTTTGGGATTTATTATGGACCAGGGATTATATACATGTGTAGTTGACTGATGATTTTAGCATGATGGTTATATTTATGCGGAGCTATTATTTAATACACATGTGGAGTTACTGTTTGATACTCTTTCTTTTATCTTTCTCGAGGACATTTGCATGCTTGCATGGACATCTAGATAGGCCACTATTTATTCCTACACTATCAGATTGGGAATTGACTTAGGAGAAACCATGATTGTTTCCTTTCTCCTTTTCATTTCGACTTTTGAATCATGTTGCTCGGGTTCGAGCAGGGGTTTGGGATAGTGTAGCCGGGACCTTGGAGTCTGGGACAGGTTGTACTTGATTATGGATTGTGGGGCATTGTGGTAACCGCGGATATTAGGCGGTTGACCAGATGTTGGTTATTTCATCAGATTGTGGACTTGTGGGGTATTGCGGTAACCGTGGACATTAGGCGGTTGACCGGATGTTTACCTTTGCATCAGATTGGGGTTCTCTTTAGTGGAGGGGTTTTCCACTTTGATCATAATCATGATCCAGTCCTGCTTTTATGATACTTATGACATGGTTACTTTCCTCGTGTGGGTAGCTCCCCTCGAGTGCCACTTCGAAGCGTGCGGGGTACCAAATGGGTACCGGACGGCATTGACACATTGCTATCACTTTGGCGCGGATCAGGTTGCACGATGATGATAGCGGCAACAGGCGGTACCAGTTTTTACTGGTGGCTAGATTGGGTTTATTTGGACAGATGCGGTTACTGATGCATACTTACAGCCATTCTTTTTGGCACTGCATTTAGAGGCATACTAGTGGTGGTTCCTTTTTATTTGTAGTCTTATAGCTTACCACTTTCTTCATTCTTTGCCTCTGGTAGACTTAGTGGGTACGTCGGAGATTGAGGCTTTACCCACAGGGGGAGGCTACTGGTTTACTAGTGGTTCTCACCCCCATTGTTGTTTTCTCTCTTTCTTTCCCTTGTTTTGCAGAGTCTTCAGCGGGAGCTGCTGGGCCATCGGCAGTTGATCGAGGTAAGGGGATCGCTGAGTAGATAGATCTCCTGTGATGCTGTGAGCTGCTGTTAGACGGATATTGTACCCATTTTACTCAGACTGTAGTAGTTCACTTTTATTTTGAGGTCTGGCTTTGGCCAGCTGGGTGTATTATTTTGGTGAGCTGGGAGTTTATTGTATATTTTTTTTCAGCTTATTTCTTTTCCAGTCTGAGATATTTTGTAGTTCTTTTAGTTCAGCTCTGTATTATACTCTTTTATTGTACATTTATATCTGAGCAGGTTACCGACGCTTCGTGTACATGGAAAATTTCGTGTGCACGGCGGATCTGTTGGCGAGCCCGGGTTCTGGTTTCCACCCGGGGCGTGACACACAACCCGGGCGAGGAAAAGCTAAGTCCAGAGTGAAATGAAGTATAGTGATGTGGGAATGTCTAGAGCAATAAGAACCTAGACCAAGTTGGAGTTTTCTACAGTCTGGCTGAACATGCTGCATATGACAGGGGTGCTAGGTCAAGTTCCAAGATTTCACTACTTAACATAAAGTAGGAACCACAATAGGACCAAAAGATTCAAGAACTGGTATATAGGGTACTAACATACAGTTTACACATACTATTTAATCCAATTTCTAACATGCATGATCCTACATACATAGAATTAGTGCACAGTCCAGAGATCTTGGAAGCAAGGTCACCCACCTGAACACGCTAACTGTCCAAGGTTGTACAGCTAAAAGTCCAGAAACAGCCAAATCACAGTATCCACCAAGCTAGCAACACGGTAGCAGTGCTCACAATCTCCTAGGTACAAAACATATTCCAAGATTACACTTTAATCCACAAAATTCCAAGTTCCCAAAAATCTGTGATGAACAGTCCCTTAAACACGAAAATTTCAGCTGAAAAACATCCTCCAAAAATTCCAATAAAAATATGACGGCGATCCTCTCGAAGAGTAGATGTTGATAGAGTCTTGAATCATCGAAATCCGATGTCCGGATGAGGAGATAAAAATCTGACAAGCAGGTGCTGTCCAAATCAACCAACAGTCGCAAAGGGGGTTAAAAATATACCCAAAACCCCAAGAAGAGCTCAGTTCCAGAAAACGTGTCCAACACGAAAGTTGTAGATTTACCTCTTACAAAACCGTCGCCATAGAAATCGTCCAAAAATATCGTCGGAATAGCTCTGTAGACCTCCCAGACTGAAGTGCGACGAAAATGGGCCTCCAATAGTAAATCGCCGCTCCGCACTACGATGCAGAAGTCGTCGTCGTTGCGGCCTCCAAAAAATCTGAGCCTCCGCCAAAAGATGCGCAAGAGGAAGAGAAGGAAAATTGGTGAGGGGCTCAAAGCCCAAAGCTCTCGGGAAAAGCTCTAAAACGAGGCCCCAAGAGGCCTATTTATAGGCCTCACCCGGAAAAGCCAAAAAAATCAAACATTGGGCTTTTGGGCCCAACTTTCGGGCGCCCGAAACAATTCGGGCGCCTACAGTGTTGGGCCCGGCCCAACACTGTGCGCGCCCGGATTGCTCCGGTGCCGCCACGTGTCCCCCGAACAGGGGACAGCGGTGCGGGGCCACCCGATGGCTGCCACGTGTCCAAGCTCCGCGCTCCCCGCGCCCGGCGCACATGCGCCCACCAATCATGGCGCGCCACGTGGCAGCGCGGTTCACGGCAGGGACCACGGGCCGCGGTTCATGGCGGCCCACCCGGGTCGCTGCGCCCGCCAATCAGCGGGCGACACGTGGCCAGGCGGGTCCATCGTGCGCCGCGCCCGGCGCGGTCCACGCGATGTCGCGCGTGCGTTGACCCGCCAACCGGCGCCTGCCACGTGGCATTTTGCCGCGTCGCGTACGCCAGGTGCGCATGGACCGATGAACCAGGAGCCGCCACGTGGCCCTACCGGTCCACTGCACCAGCCTCGCTCCTCCGTGGACCGAGCTGCGTGAGCCCACCAATGGGTAACCGCCACGTGTCCAGGCGCCGGTCCATGCAGCCGCGCCCAAGCTCTGTGGACCGAGCGGCATGCACCGGCCCAACCAGAAGCTGCCACGTGGCAAAGACTGGTCCACGGCTGTCCCCATGCACCAAAACGCGCAAAAAACTTCTGGGAGTCCGTTTTTGGGCATCCGGACTCAGAATTAAACAAGCAAATAGCCGTCTTCAAGCATTTTTCCGTACTGAATCCATTTCCGACCTCTGTTTGGCCTAATTCTTTTCCGAAATTTCGGCAAACCCAGCCGAAAGCCAACATAGCAAGTGATATCACACAAGGTCCATCTGCGGTATCCTATTGATACACCATGGGCTAGATACACCAATACTAGGTGTTCAAACAGTGGATTCATCGGAAAAACAGTGCATGGGAACCAGGGCCACTACATCCTCCCCCACTAAAAGGAAGTTTCGTCCTCGAAACAAAGTAAAGTAGAACAGGCGTACCTCAACCGGAAGTCTCGAAGAGAAAGGGGTAGGCATCTCTCACCTCTGTCTCCAGCTCCCAAGTAGCCTCTCGCTCCTCGTGATTGCTCCATAAGATCTTCACATACGGGATGGCCCGGTTGCACAATTCCCTCACCTCACGAGCAAGAATCCGCAACGGGCGCTCCTCATAAACCAGGTCCTCGCCGATCTCCAAAGGAGTGAAGTCAACCACATGCGACGGATCAAACACATATCTCCTAAGAGCTGAGACATGAAAAACATCGTGTACACCGGCCAAGCGTGGAGGAAGAGCAACTCTATAAGCCACAGGGCCTACCCTCTCAAGTACTTCAAAGGGTCCAACAAAACGGGGACTAAGCTTCCCACGCACTCCAAATCTCCTGACCCCCTTCGAAGGCGAGACCTTCAAAAATACATGGTCACCAATCTGAAACTCTAGGTCTCGCCGACGAGTATCTACGTAGCTCCTCTGATGGCTCTGGGCTGTCTCAAGGTGTCGGTGAACAACTCTGACTTTCTCCTCTGCCTCCAATAGTAAATCTGGTCCCAAAGTCTTCCTCTCACCCACGTCGCTCCAATACAAGGGTGACCGACACTTGCGTCCATACAACGCCTCAAATGGAGCCATCTGAATGCTCGCCTGATAGCTGTTGTTGTACGCAAACTCAACCAATGATAAGTGTCGGTACCACCCCCCTCCAAAATCCATAACGCACGCTCTCAACATATCCTCGAGGGTCTGTATGGTGCGCTCGGACTGGCCATCAGTCTGTGGGTGGAAAGCAGTGCTAAATCTGAGTTGGTTCCCCAAGGCTGACTGTAAACTCCCCCAAAAGCGTGACACAAACCTCAGGTCCCGATCCGAAACAATCGACGCTGGTACACCGTGCAGCCTCACTATCTCATCCAAATACAGCTGTGCCAGACGCTCCAACGACCAAGTGATCTGAACAGGCAAGAAATGTGCAGACTTGGTGAGTCTATCCACAATAACCCAAACCGCGTCGGCTCCACTCTGCGCTCTCGGCAGCCCAGTAACAAAGTCCATGGTGATGTGGTCCCACTTCCACTCGGGAATTGGAAGACTCTGTAACTTGCCAGCAGGAACCCGGTGTTCTGCTTTCACTTGCTGGCAAGTTAAACAGTGAGCTACAAATCTTCCAATGTCCCGCTTCAATCCGGACCACCGAAAATGTGCCTTGAGGTCCTTATACATCTTAGTACCACCAGGATGAATGGTATAAGGTGTACAATGGGCCTCTCTCAAAATCTGGTCTCTGATCTCAGGATCCATAGGCACACATACTCGGTCCCTGTACCGCAGTACTCCCGAGCTATCCATAGTAAAATCCCCTATCTGATTTGCCTGTATCTGTGATCTGATCCTCTCCAAGTGGGCGTCCTCACTCCGTGTCTCCCTGATCCTGTCCAACAGAGTGGGCTGCAAGACCATAGACATAAGTCTAGCAGAGACCCCACGGGATACTACCTCAATCTGAAGTCGCCTCATCTGCTCAATCAGCGGTGCCTGCTGTGTGATCAACATGCTCAAACTCTGCGCTGACCTCCGACTCAAAGCATCTGCTACAACATTAGCCTTGTCGGGATGATAAAGGATACTCACATCGTAATCCTTTAGTAACTCCAACCACCGGCGTTGCCTCAGGTTCAGCTCCTTTTGAGTAAACAGATACTTTAAGCTCTTATGATCCGTGTAGATCTCACAATGCTCACCGTAGAGGTAATGCCGCCACAGCTTCAATGCAAACACCACAGCTGCAAGCTCCAAATCATGAGTAGGGTAATTCTTCTCATAATCCTTTAATTGCCGTGAAGCATAAGCAATTACCCTACCATGCTGCATCAAAACACAACCCAATCCGCTGTGAGAGGCATCACTATAAATCACGAATCCATCTCCCATCACTGGCAGTGTAAGAACTGGCGCTGAAATCAGTCTCCTCTTCAGCTCCTCAAAACTCTGCTGGCACTGCTCAGTCCAAATAAACCTCATCCCCTTCCTAGTCAAACAGGTCAGGGGAGTAGAGAGCTTCGCAAAGCCCTCTACGAACCGACGGTAGTAGCCTGCCAAACCCAGAAAGCTCTGAACCTCAGTAACCGTCGTCGGTCTCGGCCAATCCCGAACTGTATCAATCTTCGTCGGGTCAACTGCCACTCCAGCGGCTGATACTATGTGGCCCAAGAATGCAACCTCCCGAAGCCAGAACTCGCACTTTTTAAGCTTGGCATACAGCTTCCTCTCACGTAGAAGCTGCAGCACTATCCTCAAGTGCTCCTCGTGCTCCACATCGCTCCGGGAGTAGATCAAGATGTCGTCGATGAATACAACCACAAACAGGTCCAAGTACGGGTGAATACTCGGTTCATCATGTCCATGAATGCAGCTGGGGCATTAGTCAAACCAAACGGCATAACCGTGAACTCATAATGCCCATACCGGGATCGAAAAGCCGTCTTGGGGATGTCCTCGGCCCTCACCCTCAACTGGTGGTAACCTGACTGAAGATCAATCTTCGAAAACACAGAGGCTCCCTGCAACTGATCGAATAAATCATCTATCCGTGGTAGGGGATACTTGTTCCGGATGGTCACTTTATTCAACTCCCGGTAATCCACACACAAACGAAGTGACCCATCTTTCTTCTTCACAAATAAAACTGGCGCTCCCCACGGAGAAACACTGGGTCTAACAAAGCCCCTGTCCATCAGATCCTGAAGCTGGGCCTTCAACTCCCTTAACTCGGTAAGCGCCATCCTATAAGGTGCCTTTGAGATTGGTGCGGTTCCGGGTACCACATCAATCACAAACTCTATCTCCCTCTCCGACGGCATAGTCGTCAACTCAGGGGGAAACACATCTGGGAACTCACGGACAACAGGAATATCCTCGAGTCCCAGTGCCGTCGTAGGCACCTCCACAATCGTCGCCATGAAGGCGGTGCAGCCTCTACTCATCATCCGCCTAGCCCTCGCTGAAGAAATCGTCATCGCAAATAAGGAACTCTGACAGCCTCGGTAAACAAACTCCTCCTGTCCCGGCTCACGGAGGGTCACTGTCCTCTCTCTGCAGTCTATGGTAGCATAGTACCTCGACAACCAGACCATACCAAGATCGAAATCCTGGAGCTGCCGCAAGACAAGCAAGTCTGCCGGCAAAATCAAGGATCCCAACTGCACAGGGCAATCCCTACAATACTCCTTGACATGCAAGACATGATCTGGTATCTGAACCTCTAATGCATGCGATAAAGAAACTACCTCTATACCATGTAGGGATGCAAATGCTCTACTAATAAATGAATGCGATGCACCGGTATCAAAAAGAGTACGAGTACGAACTGCAGAAATCAAAATAATACCTGCGACGACATGCTCTGCTGCTGTAGCATCCTCAACCTGAGCGACATAGACTCGACCGCTCGGCACCGGGGGACGTCGCTCTGGCTGTCGCGAGGACGATGAAGCAAGATCTGGCCTACCGTAGGCCGCCGAAGGTCCTGCCGACTGACGAGGAACAAAGGGTGCTGAAGCTGATGAAGGAGCTGGATAACCTGCTCTGGGGCACGCCCTCGCGAAGTGACCGGTCTGCCCGCAACGGAAACAACGGCCCTGACTCTGCGGGCTCAAGGTCGGTAGGTGCGGTCCCCCACAAATGATACAACGGTCAGGGCGCGGCTGCCGCGAAGTCTGCTGCTACTGCGAAGACTGCTGCTGCTGCGAAGACTGCTGCTGTCGAGGTGGTCGACGCTGCTGCTGCTGAGACTGACGAGATGCCCCGGATCTCTGCCGCCCCTGATACCCCCGTCCCTGAGAGTGGAAACGGGGAGGTCTCGGGGGTCCCTGTCTACTCGACTGCCCCTCCTCAAACAGTGCCGGGCGCTTCGCCCCAGGAGTCACTACGGGGGCTGGAGCCACCTCTGCCATCACGGCCTCTCCACACTCAACATATAATGCCTGCTCCATCGAGGCCACCAAAGTCTGCATTCTGCAGGAGCGAACAAGCTGATAGATGTCTCGACGCAACCCTCTCTCAAACATGTAAATCCTGTGGGTCTCATCTCTGGCCACGTGGGGCAAACAAGCCAACAGCTGATTAAAGTCAGCTATGTACATGTGCACGGGCCTATCTCCCTGGCGGAGATTCTTCAGCTGCTCCTCTAGTCTCTGCCGAACACTCTCAGGAAAGAAGGCCCCAAGAAGCATACTGCGAAACTCTACCCATGAGAGAAGATGCGTCCCTGGCGGACCAGCGGGTCGCACACGCCGCCACCAGGCCTCGGCGTTGCTCTCCAAAAAGTGCGTAGCCAACAGAACTCGAAACCTCTCATCAATAAATAGACTCTCAAAATGACGCTCCATGGCCGTAATCCAAGACTCGGCCTCCCACGACTCAGCACTCATACCAGAAAAATGGGGTGGATGAAACTGGCGGAACCTCATCAAAAGATCCACCACCGCCCGCTGCTCTGCAGAAGTCAACGATCCCGTCATCCCAGACGGCGGCCTACTAGAAACCGGCTCAACTGGAACTGCTGGTGCAGGCTGAACAACAGGGGGCGCCACTACAGGTGAAGAAGGCACCGGCGAACTCTCAGAGGGTACTACAGCCGGCTGTACCCTCTGCTCCAACATGAGCGTCAACCGACCCACTGCCTCCTCCTGACGCCGAGACGCCCCAGCCAACAGTGCCATCTAGGCACGGAGCTCCTAAACCTCCCTCTGCTGTCCCGGCCCCGAGTCCTCCTGCTCGGGCTCAGAGGACGAGGGCTGCGAACGCGTCACCATCGAGCGTCGAGGAGGCATCCCCACCTGAGGGACAAAGCAAACAATCAGAACCCAAATCAACTCTCGATCCAATCTAGCGAAAGTCAAAAGGCATGTCCCCCTTCCCGAAGTACTATGTTGTCTGCAGACAACATAGTTGCCACCGAAGGAAGACATGTCAATCACTCATTCCAATCCGCTCGGGAGAGTTAGAAACCCAAATCAGGACTCTCGCTAAAAATCACGGCTCTCACGTGAGTCATCCTAGGGTCCAACCACAAGCCTAGGGTTCCTAAGTCCTCAATGACCTACATCCTAGGCTCTGATACCACTCTAATCTGTCACGCCCCGGGGTCGATACTGCGACCCGGGCTCGCCAACAGATCCGCCGCCCATACGGAAAGCCCCGTATAGACGTAGCGACTAACCTGCAAAGAAACATCTATACTAGCAGATATCATAGCTGAAATAGTAAAATCTGAAATAAAAGACATAAAATATAACTACAACTCACAAATATACAGACCAACCTCACCAGAATAAGAGTCTCTCAGAAAAGCAGAAAAGAAAGGTACAACTCGATACCTCACTACAAAAGTCACTCGACATAACACACTCCAAAATAGTACAGGGGTACATCTACTCTCACTCTGATGACGACAGGAAGGGAACTATCTCGCGACTCCCTTACCTCGGTCTGAAGGAGCTGGATCAGCAATTGGAGCTGCAGGAACTGGAGCAGAGGTCCCTGGGGAGAAGACACCACGACGGGTGTGAGAACTACATCCCACAGTAGTTCTCAGTGGGTGCCGCCAACAAGCCCGACGGTCTGCCCACTAAGTCTACTAGAGGCATAAAATAACATATGCAGTGCTGTAAGGAAAGCTGGGAAAAGGAACTCTACAGCTACTATGCCTCTATCTAGATTCTCAAAGAGTGGAACAGAAAGAACATGATGCCACAACTAACTCTGATCTCTGATCACCCAATCTAAACTGACTGCCTCATCGGGTCCAGTCAAACCTGCACCAACCTACTACCGTTACGTCCCGGAGGAGCGGACTTACGTAGGACGTCCATGACTGCCAAAACTAGCTCAGCCAGAGGGACAAATGCAACGACAAGTCGCGATAGAAAAGCTCAATCTCACGCCGGTACAACAACCCGGTCTCGCCTACTCCGGAGTGGCACTCGAGGGGAGCGACCCACTCGAGTCAAAAAGTAACCCATATCAAGTATCTCTGCAAAGTATCTCTGTCAAGCTCAATGTGGCTCATGCAGGCTATGATCCAAATCCTTGATCAACAAGATCGGCTAACCAACAAAATCACTGTCTCACTCACTGGCTGGAATCTACACAGCTGAGACTCACTGTCAATCGGACAGCTCCCAAGAACCTAGATCTACCATCACTATCACTCTCCCAAAGAAAACAGATCTACAGACTGCTATCAACTCCACTCGGTCCCCAGACACGAGTGCAAATGCATCCCACAACCACCCGACCTCTCGGCCCACAACCCGGGCGAGGAAAAGCTAAGTCCAGAGTGAAATGAAGTATAGTGATGTGGGAATGTCTAGAGCAATAAGAACCTAGCCCAAGTTGGAGTTTTCTACAGTCTGACTGAACATGCTGCATTTGACAGGGGTGCTAGGTCAAGTTCCAAGATTTCACTACTTAACATAAAGTAGGAACCACAATAGGACCAAAAGATTCAACAACTGATATACAGGGTACTAACATACACTTTACACATGCTATTTAATCCAATTTCTAACATGCATGATCCTACATACATAGAATTAGTGCACAGTCCAGAGATCTTGGAAGCAAGGTCACCCACCTGAACACGCTAACTGTCCAAGGTTGTACAGCTAAAAGTCCAGAAATAGCCAAATCACAGTATCCACCAAGCTAGCAATAGGGTAGCAGTGCTCACAATCTCCTGGGTACAAAACATATTCCAAGATTACACTTTAATCCACAAAATTCCAAGTTCCCAAAAATCTCTGATGAACAGTCCCTTAAACACGAAAATTTCACCTGAAAAACATTCTCCAAAAATTCCAATAAAAATATAACGGCGATCCTCTCGAAGAGTAGATGTCGATAGAGTCCTGAATCGTCGAAATCCGATGTCCGGATGAGGACATAAAAATCTGACAAGTAGGTGCTGTCCAAATCAACCAACAGTCGCAAAGAGGGTTAAAAATGTACCAAAACCCCCAAGAAGAGCTCAGTTCCAGAAAAAGTGTCAAACACGAAAGTTGTAGATTTACCTATTACGAAACCGCCGCCATAGAAATCGTCCAAAAATATCGTCGGAGTAGCTCTGTAGACCTCCCAGACTGAAGTGCGACGAAAATGGGCCTCCAATAGTAAATCGCCGCTCCGCACTACGATGCAGAAGTCGTCGTCGTTGCGGCCTCCAAAAAATCTGAGCCTCCGCCAAACGATGCGCAAGAGTAAGAGTAGGAAAATTGGTGAAGGGCTCAAAGCCAAAATGTCACGCCCCGAGTTCAAAAACCAGCGTCTAAATTTTTTTTTTTTTTTTTTTTTTTAAATCAGAGTTGCAAATCAGCCAGGGCGCAACAGACCGCCACATATATAGAAGAGTCCCAATCCCACTGGGGATTGAGCCTTTTCTATATATGCACGGCTAGCTTGGCAATCAAACAGAGTACTAACTACGTACCACTAATATAACACAGATAGTAAATTACACAATTACAACAACTTATTACATTTTCCTTGTTACATCAAATAACTAAATGCTTGGCTATTGGCTGTCCAGGGTCAAGCTCTATCTCGTGATCTCACCAACTCGTCCCGACATCTCAACACCCGCTCGACCTAAAAAACAGTCACCCGAGGGTGTGAGACACACCGGAGTGTATCCCAGTGGGCACGACGAGCCGAGAAATAGCAGATCCTACCTACTGGTATACAATGCTAGAGGATAGTAATAGATCAGGGGTTAGGGTAAAGCAGATATATAACTGGTGCTGTAAAGAAAGCAAAACTCATAATCTGGGTACAAGCATAGGAGATAATTTTAGCAGAATTTAAAACATGTATCAGGATAATCAACACATCAAGGAGTTAGGATAATCAGCAAGATAACAATGAAACTATAATCAAAGACATCACATAGAATCATATAAAGGTAGATAACTAGAAGCCAGATCAAAGAATCAAAGAATCATGTTAAAGCAACTTAACAACACATGCATCAAATAGATGAAAACGCAAAGACCCAATCACAAGCTACCATATTGGCCTTCACAAGACCTCAGGCAAGGCTGCCCACTTGGCACCACCTGGTTGACATTCCCTTCACAAGGGTCACGGGTTGCCACAGCTAACCACTTTACCAGTAAAGAACATCGCTACGGGTAGAAAATCCGCTGATGTTCGTGAAGTACAACGGTGCGGGCGAATCATATGCAAATGCTCAAGCTCACGGTCCACTGACCGGGTAATCGGCAACAAGCCGGGAATTCCCCACTGGGATGCAATGACAAGATCAACTGAATCTCAACACTTATGCAGGAACACTCAGCAATAAATCTCAACTCATATGCAAGATCAAGGCAAATCTCAACTCTGCAGAAGCTCACATATAAACTCAACTCAACCACACAAACCAACGAAATGATACAAAACTTAAACACATATTTTTAAGAAAACTGTTTTGAAAAGTCCAAACCCCGAAAAGCATTGCCCTCGTCCTATCAAACAAGAACAGACTCAGGCGACACTACGAAGCTTGGGTTTCCAAACCTCGTAGAGCAATTGCCTTTGTCCTATCAAACAAGAACAGACTCCGGCGACCCTACGAAGCTCGGTAAAAACATCAGTTAAACAAATCTATGTGCTCAGCAGTGTATCATTTGATCGACAGGACAAACAGGCTTACTCATCAACCATGGAAATGTTCCAAGATAAGATATAAATACCAGAGGCACTAAGAATAATCATGTAAGGCAGAATAGAACTGATAACAGGCATGGCTCAACATCTCACTCAATCAGACAGACTAACCCCTTATGCAACTAAACATATGTTTTTAAGAAAACCTTTAAAAACAATAGGTTTTTGGGTCCCAACCCTCGTAGAGCGTTACCCTCGTCCTATCAAACAAGAACAGACTCAGGCTACCCTACAAGGCTTGGTAAAAAAAAACATTTATTTTAAAAGATCATGTATTTAGCAGCATAACAGGCGAACAACAAGGAAGCAAGCTCAACTATCAGATGACCAAACAGGCATGGCAATATGTAGAGCAATAATATAACCACTGGAAACAACTAATCAGCAGATATGGTAAAGATCACTAAAGAAGATCATAATCAGGCATAAAGCAGGTATAACGTAGCAAATAACTGAATCAAAGGAAGGGCAGGCTCAAGCATTGGTAGATCAATATAATAATCAAGCATAGGAGTGCAACTACGAAATTGCCAATTAGTCAGAGCAACTAACAGTAATATATATTGCAACCAAAGGCATAAAGGCTCAAAATAAATGAAGTTACCAAGAACAGGAGTCCAACCAGTATCGCACCCCAGAGGGCCGAACTGATAAAACCCGGACCGAAGATAACCCACCTGATATAACGCAGGCGGCTAAACTGAACCAACTGTACGCTCAGCACACCAGATGCTACCGAATAACCCTGAATGTGAATTAAGGTTCAGGAATCAACTTACAAACCAGTATATGATGTGACTTTTGCATCTAGACCCCTAGGGCTTTTAAATTTTCACTTTTAGTGCCAGTTTGGGCACTGTTTTCGCTCGTTCTTTCAAGTGGAGATTCATTTTAACATTCCGTCACTTCCAACAGGTTACTTATGTCTTGCTGGACACCGTGCTCACTCATTTGTGGCAGCACGGGTCCCGAGGCAAATTTTGGCCCATAATATATGCACTAACATAGCCTAAAAGCCATTTTGTTTCTTTGGATCAACAAAACCTAATTTAAACGCGAGCATCGCGTTCAGTGACCCCAAATTAGTCAAGAACTCACTGTCGCGACTTCGCAAACAACCCAGAACCAACCTTGGGCCAATTATTCATTCTAGGGTTGTTTAACCTATAACTTAACTTTTATTAATCCAAATAAAAATCTACTTTAAACATAAACTTAAAATGGCTCAAAAAACACTGGGCTTGCCCTAGTACAACACAGAAATGGTTGGATCAAAAGATCCATCAACCTTGCTTACTAACATAAAGTACAATGCTCCAAACCTCTGTCCACACAGATCTAACTTGATCTGAAGTGAGCATCAAGCTCAGGGGATCATTTGAAGCATCTTTCATATTTACATCAATGTCTAATTCCAATTAAAAGTTCATTGTGGCATTTAATCAAACAGGTGGTGTGCACAAATAATCCACATACAACATAGCCAAATTCAAACTTGGTTCTCTGCAAATACTGGACCAGAAGGCATATAACTTGGATCATTAGATTCTACTAAGCCTCTGGAGCAACTCCCATCAACCTGGAGCAAGCCAGATGCCAAGTTGGCCGCGGGCTCAAGGAAGAAGATGATGACTCCTTGCTTTGAAATTCGTGATGCTTCAACCAGAAGCTCTGGGACCAAACCAAAAGCACCAATAGGTGCTAAATACTTCACTAAAGCTTCCTGTGCCCATGCCCGGTCGACGGGGTGCGGCGGCGGCGGCGGGGAGCAAAGCTCCATTTCGAGCTCAACCCCTCTAATGGCGGAATTTAAAAGAGGCTATATGAAGCCTTCTAACTTGGATGGAAGGTTCCTCTGGTCCATACAAAGCTTCCCGACCAACCCTCCCCGGCCGGAGTTGGCCGGAGCGCCGGCGACCACAAGTTGAACCCATTTTGGTTCAAACTTGGCCGCGCCACCTCCAGTCTGCATGGTTGCCATGCAAAGGCATGGTTGGACTCTAAATGGTCCCATGAAGCTTCTTGGCCATGTGCCCGGCGGTGGGGAGGCTCGCCGGCGCCGGAGCACAAAGCTCGGCCGAAGTGCAATATTCCCGAAAACTAGGGCACAAATCTGCCATTGATCCGCTCGATCATACTCCACCAAATTTTGTGGGGTTGATCCCCATCCCCTACAGTCCATGCCTACCAACTTTGGCTCATTTTGGCCAATTGGTCGAAGAGAACGGCCGCGGAGGAGTTTTCTTAGGTTTCCGGCGAGATCTTGCTTCCGCCGGCAAACCAGTGTGCATGGGAAGCTCAAACTTGGCTCGAAGCATTCTAAGGACCTAAATAATCTACTGCTAGTGGTCTCGGGCTCAAACAAACCGTGGTTTAAAAACCTCACCTTGGCCTAGGTTGAAGAAGATAGGATGAAGCCGGTTCTCTTCCTCCTCCTTTGCGCGGCCAAGGCAACCTCCCAGGTTGCACCACAGGCACAGGGGAACTCCTCAGGGACTCCAAATCCAAACTTGAAGAAGCTTGGTCCCAACCTTCTTCCTCCTCTCTCCCTCTCTCTCTCTCGGGTTCCTCTCAATGGGGTGATCTCTCTCGGCCACCCCAGCATCCGAGGCTTAAGAGGAGTTACTCTTGGGAGTTAGAAAAATCCTAAGAGCCTCTCTTGTAACCCCCCCCCCCCCCCCCCCCCCCCCACGAGGGAGCCCAAAAGCCCAACAACCCTTTGCAACAAAACCAACTCAAACCCGGTTCAGACCTAACCCAAGCCTCCGGGGTCTTCACAGTAGGTACAAAATGCACCCAACACCCCATGGTTTAAGCCCTTAATAATTTGACACATAAAATATTAACAATTTTACGAAAATACCCCTTTTTTGGTGCATTTCACGCATTTCGAGAAAATTCGTTCGCCGAATTACGAAGCGGACTTCGCCACGACGTCCGGCTCGTCGAGACCTGTCAGTTAGCTTGTTTGTTTGGTTTGTTCGACGCTCGGATTAAAAGTCGTTCCATAAAGTTCGTCGAATTATCGCGCGTGGCACGCACTTCGATGCACCCGGGTCGCCAAACGCGAAATCCGTCAGTGCCATTGCGCTCAGAACGTCGAAATTAGCTAGGTTCCATTACTCATACCTCTAGGTTAAAACTCTAGATAGTGGTTCGGCCATTAGTGAAAGCGAGGGATTAAAAACTCGAGGGTTACTATTCACTTAAGTCGCGGGGCCCGCTTTTTGATTTCTGATTTCTGGAAGATCCGACCGTCGGATCGAAAACATATGAATATGAAACTTCTATGTTTCGACGAGACGATCACAATGGTGATCTCGGATTTTCCAGATCAGACCCCGATCAAAAGTCGATATCTCTGGGCCCACTATTGACCCACTATCTCTCCACTTTTGCCAAAATTGACAAATTTTAAATATTTAAAAGCAAACAGAGACTTTTAAATTCTAGATTACTACATCACCCACAACTTCTAAGAAGTTTCGTCCCCGAAACTTAACAAAACATACTTTAAAAGTTTCCTAAAACACCCAAAATATCAGTTTTCTAAGTATTAATTTATTTTAGTACAGTCGACCCACAACTTCTGTTTTGACCTATCAGACTTAGAACACTACCCAGCGCTCTCTCGTAACACAGGTCATCCTAGGGTTCGTTCCTAGCCAAACCTAGACATCTGCGTTTCCTATTGCTCTGATACCATCTAATCTGTCACGCCCCGAGTTCAAAAACCAGTGTCTAAAATTTTTTTTTTTTTTAAAAAAAAATCAGAGTTGCAAATCAGCCAGGGCGCAACAGACCGCCACATATATAGAAGAGTCCCAATCCCACTGGGGATTGAGCCTTTTCTATATATGCACGGCTAGCTTGGCAATCAAACAGAGTACTAACTACGTACCACTAATATAACACAGATAGTAAATTACACAATTACAACAACTTATTACATTTTCCTTGTTACATCAAATAACTAAATGCTTGGCTATCGGCTGTCCAGGGTCAAGCTCTATCTCGTGATCTCACCAACTCGTCCCGACATCTCAACACCCGCTCGACCTGAAAAATAGTCACCCGAGGGTGTGAGACACACCGGAGTGTATCCCATTGGGCACGACGAGCCGAGAAATAGCAGATCCTACCTACTGGTATACAATGCTAGAGGATAGTAATAGATCAGGGGTTAGGGTAAAGCAGATATATAACTGGTGCTGTAAAGAAAGCAAAACTCATAATCTGGGTACAAGCATAGGAGATAATTTTAGCAGAATTTAAAACATGTATCAGGATAATCAACACATCAAGGAGTTAGGACAATCAGCAAGATAACAATGAAACTATAATCAAAGGCATCACATAGAATCATATAAAGGTAGATAACTAGAAGCCAGATCAAAGAATCAAAGAATCATGTTAAAGCAACTTAACAACACATGCATCAAATAGATGAAAACGCAAAGACCCAATCACAAGCTACCATATTGGCATTCACAAGACCTCAGGCAAGGCTGCCCACTTGGCACCACCTGGTTGACATTCCCTTCACAAGGGTCACGGGTTGCCACAGCTAACCACTTTACCGGTAAAGAACATCGCTACGGGTAGCAAATCCGCTGATGTTCGTGAAGTACAATGGTGCGGGCGAATCATATGCAAATGCTCAAGCTCACGGTCCACTGACCGGGTAATCGCCAACAAGCCGGGAATTCCCCACTGGGATGCAATGACAAGATCAACTGAATCTCAACACTTATGCAGGAACACTCAGCAATAAATCTCAACTCATATGCAAGATCAAGGCAAATCTCAACTCTGCAGAAGCTCACATATAAACTCAACTCAACCACACAAACCAACCAAATGATACAAAACTTAAACACATATTTTTAAGAAAACTGTTTTGAAAAGTCCAAACCCCGAAAAGCATTGCCCTCGTCCTATCAAACAAGAACAAACTCAGGCGACACTACGAAGCTTGGGTTTCCAAACCTCGTAGAGCAATTGCCTTTGTCCTATCAAACAAGAACAGACTCCGGCGACCCTACGAAGCTCGGTAAAAACATCAGTTAAACAAATCTATGTGCTCAGCAGTGTATCATTTGATCGACAGGACAAACATGCTTACTCATCAACCATGGAAATGTTCCAAGATAAGATATAAATACCAGAGGCACTAAGAATAATCATGTAAGGCAGAATAGAACTGACAACAGGCATGGCTCAACATCTCACTCAATCAGACAGACTAACCCCTTATGCAACTAAACATATGTTTTTAAGAAAACCTTTAAAAACAATAGGTTTTTGGGTCCCAACCCTCGTAGAGCGTTACCCTCGTCCTATCAAACAAGAACAGACTCAGGCTACCCTACAAGGCTTGGTAAAAAAAAACATTTATTTTAAAAGATCATGTATTTAGCAGCATAACAGGCGAACAATAAGGAAGCAAGCTCAACTATCAGATGACCAAACAGGCATGGCAATATGTAGAGCAATAATATAACCACTGGAAACAACTAATCAGCAGATATGGTAAAGATCACTAAAGAAGATCATAATCAGGCATAAAGTAGGTATAACGTAGCAAATAACTGAATCAAAGGAAGGGCAGGCTCAAGCATTGGTAGATCAATATAATAATCAAGCATAGGAGTGCAACTACGAATTGGCCAATTAGTCAGAGCAACTAACAGTAATATATATTGCAACCAAAGGCAGAAAGGCTCAAAATAAACTAAGTTACCAAGAACAGGAGTCCAACCAGTATCGCACCCCAGAGGGCCTAACTGATAAAACCCGGACCGAAGATAACCCACCTGATATAACGCAGGCGGCTAAACTAAACCAACTGTACGCTCAGCACAGCAGATGCTACCGAATAACCCTATGTGAATTAAGGTTCAGGAATCAACTTACTAACCAGTATATGATGTGACTTTTGCATCTAGACCCCTAGGGCTTTTAAATTTTCACTTTTAGTGCCAGTTTGGGCACTGTTTTCACTCGTTCTTTCAAGTGGAGATTCATTTTAACATTCCGTCACTTCCAACAGGTTACTTATGTCTTGCTGGACACCGTGCTCACTCATTTGTGGCAGCACGGGTCCCGAGGCAAATTTTGGCCCATAATATATGCACTAACATAGCCTAAAAGCCATTTTGTTTCTTTGGATCAACAAAACCTAATTTAAACGCGAGCATCGCGTTCAGTGACCCCAAATTAGTCAAGAACTCACTGTCGCGACTTCGCAAACAACCCAGAACCAACCTTGGGCCAATTATTCATTCTAGGGTTGTTTAACCTATAACTTAACTTTTATTAATCCAAATAAAAATCTTTTTTAAACATAAACTTAAAATGGCTCAAAAAACACTGGGCTTGCCCTAGTGCAACACAGAAATGGCTGGATCAAAAGATCCATCAACCTTGCTTACTAACATAAAGTACAATGCTCCAAACCTCTGTCCACACAGATCTAACTTGATCTGAAGTGAGCATCAAGCTCACGGGATCATTTGAAGCATCTTTCATATTTACATCAATGTCTAATTCCAATTAAAAGTTCATTGTGGCATTTAATCAAACAGGTGGTGTGCACAAATAATCCACATACAACATAGCCAAATTCAAACTTGGTTCT
Organism: Tillandsia leiboldiana; assembly: GCA_029204045.2. Lineage (NCBI taxonomy): Eukaryota > Viridiplantae > Streptophyta > Magnoliopsida > Poales > Bromeliaceae > Tillandsia > Tillandsia leiboldiana. Next base: position 28,263,721 of record CM055070.1, read on the forward strand.
CTGCAAATACTGGACCAGAAGGCATATAACTTGGATCATTAGATTCTACTAAGTCTCTGGAGCAACTCCCATCAACCTGGAGCAAGCCAGATGCCAAGTTGGCCGCGGGCTCAAGGAAGAAGATGATGACTCCTTGCTTTGAAATTCGTGATGCTTCAACCAGAAGCTCTGGGACCAAACCAAAAGCACCAATAGGTGCTAAATACTTCACTAAAGCTTCCTGTGCCCATGCCCGGTCGACGGGGTGCGGCGGCGGCGGCGGGGAGCAAAGCTCCATTTCGAGCTCAACCCCTCTAATGGCGGAATTTAAAAGAGGCTATATGAAGCCTTCTAACTTGGATGGAAGGTTCCTCTGGTCCATACAAAGCTTCCCGACCAACCCTCCCCGGCCGGAGTTGGCCGGAGCGCCGGCGACCACAAGTTGAACCCATTTCGGTTCAAACTTGGCCGCGCCACCTCCAGTCTGCATGGTTGCCATGCAAAGGCATGGTTGGACTCTAAATGGTCCCATGAAGCTTCTTGGCCATGTGCCCGGCGGTGGGGAGGCTCGCCGGCGCCGGAGCACAAAGCTCGGCCGAAGTGCAATATTCCCGAAAACTAGGGCACAAATCTGCCATTGATCCGCTCGATCATACTCCACCAAATTTGGTGGGGTTGATCCCCATCCCCTACAGTCCATGCCTACCAACTTTGGCTCATTTTGGCCAATTGGTCGAAGAGAACGGCCGCGGAGGAGTTTTCGTAGGTTTCCGGCGAGATCTTGCTTCCGCCGGCAAACCAGTGTGCATGGGAAGCTCAAACTTGGCTCGAAGCATCCTAAGGACCTAAATAATCTACTGCTAGTGGTCTCGGGCTCAAACAGACCGTGGTTTAAAAACCTCACCTTGGCCTAGGTTGAAGAAGATGGGATGAAGCCGGTTCTCTTCCTCCTCCTTCGCGCGGCCAAGGCAACCTCCCAGGTTGCACCACAGGCACAGGGGAACTCCTCAGGGACTCCAAATCCAAACTTGAAGAAGCTTGGTCCCAACCTTCTTCCTCCTCTCTCCCTCTCTCTCTCTCGGGTTCCTCTCAATGGGGTGATCTCTCTCGGCCACCCCAGCATCCGAGGCTTAAGAGAAGTTACTCTTGGGAGTTAGAAAAATCCCAAGAGCCTCTCTTGTAACCCCCCCCCACGAGGGAGCCCAAAAGCCCAACAACCCTTTGCAACAAAACCAACTCAAACCTGGTTCAGACCTAACCCAAGCCTCCGGGGTCTTCACAGTAGGTACAAAATGCACCCAACACCCCATGGTTTAAGCCCCTAACAATTTGACACATAAAATATTAACAATTTTACGAAAATACCCCTTTATTGGTGCATTTCACGCATTTCGAGAAAATCCGTTCGCCGAATTACGAAGCGGACTTCGCCACGACGTCCGGCTCATCGAGACCTGTCAGGTAGCATGTTTGTTCGGTTTGTTCGACGCTTGGATTAAAAGTCGTTCCATAAAGTTCGTCGAATTATCGCGTGTGGCACGTACTTCGATGCACCCGGGTCGCCAAACGCGAAATCCGTCAGTGCCATTGCGCTCAGAACGTCGAAATTAGCTAGGTTCCATTACTCATACCTCTAGGTTAAAACTCTAGATAGTGGTTCGGCCATTAGTGAAAGCGAGGGATTAAAAACTCGAGGGTTACTATTCACTTAAGTCGCGGGGCCCGCTTTTTGATTTCTGATTTCTGGAAGATCCGACCGTCGGATCGAAAACATATGAATATGAAACTTCTATGTTTCGACGAGACGATCGCAATGGTGATCTCGGATTTTCCAGATCAGACCCCGATCAAAAGTCGATATCTCTGGGCCCACTACTGACCCATTATCTCTCCACTTTTGACAAAATTGATAGATTTTAAATATTTAAAAGCAAACAGAGACTTTTAAATTCTAGATTACTACACAAAAGCTCTCGGGAAAAGCTCTAAAACGAGGCCCCAAGAGGCCTATTTATAGGCCTCACCCGGAAAAGCCAAAAAAATCAAACATTGGGCTTTTGGGCCCAACTTTCGGGCGCCCGAAACAATTCGGGCGCCTACAGTGTTGGGCCCGGCCCAACACTGTGCGCGCCCGGATTGCTCCGGTGCCGCCACATGTCCCCCGAACAGGGGACAGCGGTGCGGGGCCACCCGATGGCTGCCACGTGTCCTTGCTCCGCGCTCCCCGCGCCCGGCGCACATGCGCCCACCAATCATGGCGCGCCACGTGGCAGCGCAGTTCACGGCAGGGACCACGGGCCGCGGTTCACGGCGGCGCACCCTGGTCGCTGCGCCCGCCAATCAGCGGGCGACACGTGGCCAGGCGGGTCCATCGTGCGCCGCGCCCGGCGCGGTCCACGCGATGTCGCGCGTGCGTTGACCCGCCAACCGGCGCCTGCCACGTGGCACTTTGCCGCGTCGCGTACGCCAGGTGCGCATGGACCGATGAACCAGGAGCCGCTACGTGGCCCTCCCGGTCCACTGCACCAGCCTCGCGCCCCCGTGGACCGAGCTGCGTGAGCCCGCCAATGGGTAGCCGCCACGTGTCCAGGCGCCGGTCCATGCACCCGCGCCCAAGCTCTATGGACCGAGCGGCATGCGCCGGCCCAACCAGAAGCTGCCACGTGGCAGAGACTGGTCCACGGCTGTCCCCATGCGCCGAAACGCGCGAAAAACTCCGGGAGTCCGTTTTTGGGCATCCGGACTTAGAATTAAACCAGCAAATAGCCGTTTTCAAGCGTTTTTCCGTACTGAATCCATTTCCGACCTCTGTTTGGCCTAATTCTTTTCCAAAATTTCGGCAAACCCAGCCAAAAGACAACACAGCAAGTGATATCACACAGGGTCCATCTGCGGCATCCTATTGATGCACCATGGGCCAGATACACCAATACTAGGTGTTCAAACAGTGGATTCATCGAAAAAATAATGCATGGGAACCTGGGCCACTACATAGATAATGTTTGAGCCTGCCTTTCTTTTGATCAGTTTTATACTGCTATACACATGATTTTAGTCAACCAATGTTTTCGTCCAAGCATCGCAGGGTCGCCTGAGTCTGTTCTTATTTGATAGGACGAAGGCATTAGCTCTTCGAGGTTTGGACATAAAACTTGTTTTCAAATTGTTTTCCTAAAAAGATTTTTAGCCTTGCATGATTGATCTTTAGTTGCTTCTAGTTATTATGACTTTATTCTTGGACATTTGCCATGCCTGATTGGTCATTAGCTAGCTTGCACATTTATACTTGATTGTCAGTATATCCTGATCCATGCTCTAGTAGTTGTTGATTATATTCTACATATGATTGAGATTTAGTGGCTATTCTGCATTGCACCCTTGTTGGGATTTTGGTCATTTGCTAGTTTGCATACCTGATTATCAGTACTCCCTGATTATATCTGATCCATGTTATATAGTTGCTGATTATTCCTGCATATGAGTTGAGATTCAGTTGGTTCTGATATTGCATCCCTGTTGGGATTTTGTCATTTGCTAGTTTGCACATCTTTTTGAGTATTGATATATCCTGATTCATGTTGTTGCTGATTACTCCTACATTTGGTTTGAGATTCTGTTGGCATACTACTGTTGCATCCCAGCGGGGATTTTTCTGGCTTGTTGCCGATTACCCGGTCAGTGGACCGAGAGCTTGAGCATTTGCATTATGATCGCCCGCACCGTTGTTCTTCACGTACACTAGCGGGCTGATCCCCCGCAGTGGTGTACTTTACCGGTAAAGTGGTCAGCAGTGGCGACCTGTGACCCCCAGGGGGGAATGTCAACCAGGTGGTGCCAGGTGGGCAGTTTGCCTGAGGTCCTCGTGACCAATAGTGGCATTGATTGGGTACTTGATGCTATTGTGATTGATGCATAGCTTTTATTATCTCCATGATTCATTTACATGTAGCTTTTCATCTTGTACCCTTCTTGTTCAGTTCCTGCTTGATTACAGTCATTTACCATCAGCATTTGTTTGATACCTGCCTATACAGTTACTCAGCATGCTTAATTCAGTATCTATTATTGCACAGTATTCTTTGATTATCAGTAGACTTGCTGATTGATTATCCGCTTCTTCAGTATACTCTTGATAAAATCTTTTCCCGCTTTACTGACAGATTAGTCATTCGCTTCATAATCATGCTTACCTAATGTATTGATTTTCTACTATCCTCTAGTATTGTATGCCAGTAGGTACGATCTGCTATTTCTCGGCTCGTCGTGCCCACTGGGATACACTGTCGATGTATCTCACACCCCCTGGGTGACCATTTTTCAGGTCGATCGGGTGCTGGGATGTCGGGACGTGTTGGTGAGATTCCGAGTTAGCAAACGACCCTGGACAGCCGTTAATGGATTAGCAAGTTGTAATTTTGTAAATAAATTGTTTAAGCTGTTGTAATATCTTTTAGTAGTACGTAGTTAGTCTACTCGGATGTTGTTGTAAAAGCTGAGCCGTGCATATATAGAAAAGGCTCAATCCCAAGGGGGATTGGGGGATTCAGCCTTTTTTATATATGTGGCGGTCTGTCATGCCCTGGCTTGGTTTTAAAACTCTGATTTGAAAAAAAAAAAAAAATTTAGACACTGATTTTTGAACTCGGGGCGTGACAGTCTCGTAGAGAGGGACTTCACAATTGTTGTATCATTGATAGTTCCCAAACTATGCATATATGCGCTCGAGCTTGTGTCGATCTTGAACTTGCGGAAGATGCGCATAATTATCATCGGGAACGGAAGTCGCTCTGTGGGATGTGCATTCTCCACATATCTCGCCATCCTTGACCAAATGAGGTAAGGAATGTTGTAGTTAGAGCCCAAGGATGCTGTAGGATGTCCAAGAAGATACAAAAACCTGTCACGCCCCGGGTGTAAACCAGAACCCGGGCTCGTCCACAGACCCGCCGTGCACACGGTATTTCCCGTGTACACGAAGCGCTGGTAACCTGCTCAGATATAAAGAAATAATGCTAGAGCATAAAACAGAGCTAAACTGAAACTAGTACATCTCAGACCCATGCTGGAAATAAAAGTACAATAAACTCTCAAGAATATACATATGTCTCTCCCAGCTCACGAAGTGAAATACAACCAGCTGGCCACAGCCAGACCCAAAATAAAAGAAAATACAACCGTCTGAGTGTACAAGGGATACAACAAAACTACAAAACTCGAGCTCGGGGTAGCAGCTATCTAGTCGGCGATCCTCTTACCTCGATCCTGGGAGGAAGGCCCCGCAACTCCGGCAGATGACTCTGCAAAACAAAGGGGACAAGAAAAGGGAAAAACAGTGGGGGGTCAGTACTACTATAAAGACAGTAGCCTCCCCTAGTGGGTAAACCTCAACACAAACTCCTACCTGCCCACTAGGTCTACCAGAGGCTAAGAGAATAAATGTGGTAACTATGAGTATGACTCCTGATAAAAGCTACCACTAATATGCCTCTACCTGCCCAGCTAAAGATAGCTAAATGTACGCATCAGAATATCGAAGCCTGCCACATCGGGTATGCCAGCCTATGCATAACACCGGTGTGGGATAGGAGCCTCAATGTCTGCCAAATCGGGTATGCCAGCCTACGCATAACACCGATATGGGACAGGAGTCTCAAGGTCTGCTAAATCGGGTATGCCAGCCTACGCATAGCACCGATATGGGGTAGGGTTCTCAATGTCTGCCAAATCGGGTATGCCAGCCTACGCATAGCACCGATATGGGGTAGGGTTCTCAATGTCTGCCAAATCGGGTATGCCAGCCTACGCATAACACCGATAGGGGTCAGGAGTCCCAGGGTCTCAAGTCTACAAGTCGCGCACTCCGCTCAATAAGGAAAAATACCGTCTCCTAAAGGAAGGCCAAAACCCTCTCCCCGAAACCAAAGTATCTGACTACACTAACCCAGCCCCTGCTCTAACCCGAGCATAATATCCCCTATGTCTAAGTGACTGAAGAAAGAATGCAACATGGTTTCTCCTAAGTCAATTCCAGCATGATAGTGTAGCAGAAAAAGGTGGCCTATCTAGGTGACCATTCAAGCATGCAAAAGTCATTAACTTGTTGAACCGTTTTAAGTACCCTAACCACATACCTCAGCCTTTCATTTAATCAATCAACAAGATAGGGATTTAGCATAAATTCAAGTAATTCTACTACATGTTTAAAGCATGGACTCACCATTAATTAACTTGTAGTTTTCTAACAATGCGATTATCAACGAAGAAATCAGGATTTCATACAAGCATGCTAGGTCCATCTCACAGATTTACTAACAGCATAATCAAGAGCATTCTAATAGGCCTAGTGATAAATCCCAAATAAGAGGTTTACAACATCACCCACCTCAAGCGCTAATCCCAATTCCCAAAAGCGGAACCCAAGCTCAGTCCAAAACTCCCCACCAATCTGTACAAAAATACCCCGAAGGAAAACACATAAGCTATACATTCACAATTCCCAGAATCTGTCCCTTAATACCACAGTCCAGAATTCACCAATTTTTACCTGCGAAAAATGCCCAGAAAAATCCAAGGAAAATATTGTCGCGATCCTCGCGACGAGCCCGTCGAAACGAGTACCTGTACGCTCAATTCGGAGTTTCCTACGCTGAGATAAAAATCCGACAAGGGCAACATCCCAATCCAAACTGTACCAAATTTCTGTAACAAGGAACCACAGAAAAAGGAGATTCTCACCCTCGGCCAAAAACCAGAAAAATCTGAGAAAAATCCAGGAGACTCCTTGCGAAGTGTAGATAAAAATTGCCTCTTGAATCGCCTCGATCCGACGTCCGAGCGAAAAGATATGGCAAGAACACTGCGGTGCTGTCCAAAAGTCCGCGACGAAAAATGGGTCAAATGGGTGCTCAGAAAACTCCAAGATCAGCATGGAAATCGAGGAACCTCAAAACACAAGAGTTGAAGTCCTACCTGTCGTGAGTCCAACGGGGCAAGAATCGGCGAAATCCGATGTCGGGGTGAGTCGGAGGAGTCCAAACACTGAGAAGGGGCGAAGAAGATCGCCGGGGAAGCAAGCGTCGCGCCGCGCCGTAAAATGGTGAACCTCGGGAAACGTGCCACCAAAAATCTCCAAAGTCCTCCAAAGGGTAGTGCACTGTGAGGGGAAAAATCGCCCTGAAGAACCCTCTCAGGAACAGGCCAGAAAAAGCTGAAAAGGAAACACAAAGGGCCCTTTTATAGCCCAGCCCAAAGGCTGAAGGGCCGGGTTTTCGGGCGCAGTTTTCGGGCACACTGCGCCCGGAAACTCGGTTGCACAAGACCCGTCCGACGCGCCCGGAAGTTCCTGGTGCTGCCACGTCACCCCGAACAGGGGACAGCAAAACCCCGCGACCCACAATGCGCCACGTGTCCCCTCGCGGTCAGCGGGGGTAGGTACGGCCGCCCAACCGCGAGGCGACACGTGTCGCACTCGAGTGCGGCCGACCGCCCCGCCTGGCGCCACTGTTCACGCACAGTACCGAGGCGCCTCCCCCCGCGCACCGTGGACCGCGCCCACGTGGGCCGACGAACCCGAAGCCGCCACGTGTCCTGCGCCCGGTCCACCGCAACCCCGCAAAATCGGTGAGCCATGCCGCGTGCGCCGGCCTATCCGGGCACGCCACGCGTCCCCCGCCCGCGGTCCATGCACCGCCGCGCCACCCCGTGGACCGAGCTGCGTGAGCCGGCCAATAACAGGCCGCCACGTGGCTCGGGCCGGTCCACGAGGCTCCCCCATGCACCGAATAACCCCTAAAACTTCCGGAAGCCCGCATTTGGTCATCCGGACTCCAAATTTAACAAGCAAATAGCCGTTTTCAAGCGTTTTTCCGCGCTGAATCCAAATCCAACCTCAGATTGGCCCAAAACCTTTTCTAAAATTCAGCAAATGCAGCCGGAGACCAAATCAGCTATCCAAGTCTCACAAAGTCCATCTGTGGCACCCCTTTGATGCACCATGGGCCAGACACACCAACACTAGGTGTTCTACACAATGGATTCATCGGAAAGTTGCATGGGAAAATCCAGAACACTACATCCTCCCCCACAAGAAAAAGTTTCGTCCTCGAAACAAAAGTCATACCTCAAGCAGGTGCCTCGAACAGGTGGGGGTATGCAGCCATCATCGCTGACTCCAACTCCCAAGTAGCCTCGCGCTCCTCATGACTGCTCCAGAGGATCTTCACATAAGGGATGGCCCGACTGCGCAACTCCCTAACCTCCCGGTCCAAGATCCTCAACGGCCGCTCAACATAGCTCAGGTCCTCGGTGACCTCCAGTGGGGCAAAATCGATGATATGAGACGGGTCATGAACATACTTCCTCAGAGTCGATACATGAAAAACGTCGTGAACACCTGAAAGCCTGGGAGGAAGTGCAAGCCTGTAGGCAACTGGCCCTATGCGCTCTAACACCTCGAAAGGTCCAATGTAGTGAGGGCTCAGTTTCCCACGAATCCCAAATCTTCGGATCCCCTTTGAAGGCGAGACCTTCAGAAAGACATGATCCCCAATCGCGAACTCCAGGTCTCGCCTCCGCACATCTGCATAGCTCCTCTATCTGCTCTGTGCTGTCTGAAGGTGCTGCCTGACTACCTTGACCTTAGCCTCCGCTTCTCTAAGCAACTCTGGCGCCAAGGTCCGCCTCTCACCCACATCGCTCCAATAAAGAGGGGAACGACACTTGCGTCCATACAATGCTTCAAACGGAGCCATTCGGATGCTCGCTTGAAAGCTATTGTTGTACGCGAACTCAGCCAATGATAAGTGTCGTACCCAACCCCCTCCAAAGTCCAGCGTGCAAGCCCGGAGCATGTCCTCAAGAATCTGTATAGTACGCTCTGACTGTCCGTCTGTCTGCGGGTGAAATGCTGTGCTGACACTGAGCTGTGTCCCCAAAGTGGCCTGTAGGCTCCTCCAGAAGCGCGAAACAAACCTCGGATCTCGGTCAGATACAATGGAGACGGGCACCCCATGCAGCCTCACCACCTCGTCTAAGTACAGCTGTGCCAGCCGGTCGAGGGACCAAGTCACTTGCACCGGTAAAAAGTGTGCGGATTTGGTGAGTCTATCCACGACTACCCAGATAGCATCCGCTCCCGTCTGTGCTCTCGGCAAACCAGTGACAAAATCCATGGTAACATGCTCCCATTTCCATTCAGGGATTGGGAGACTCTGCAACTTGCCAGCAGGTACACGATGTTCAGCCTTTACTTGCTGACAAGTTAGACAGTGCGCTACAAATCTCCCAATGTCTCTTTTCATCCCGTTCCACCAAAACTGTGCCTTAAGGTCCCTATACATCTTAGTCCCACCAGGATGGATGGTATAAGGTGTATAGTGGGCCTCCCTCAAGATCTGCTCTCGGATCTCCGCATCCAAAGGCACACATGCTCGGTCCCTGTACCGCAATACTCCCGAAGCATCAACCGAAAAGTCCCCCGCCAAACCCGTCTGCATCTGCTCTCGAATCCTCATCAGGTGGGGGTCCTCACTCTGTCTCTCCCGAATCCTGTCCAACAGAGTGGGCTGCACGACTAGAGACATAAGTCTAGCAGAGACCCTAGGGGACACCACCTCGAGCTCTAACCGCCTCATCTGCTCCAGTAATGGCACCTGATCGGTGATCAACGAAGATAGACTCTGCACTGCTCTCCTGCTCAGGGCATCAGCAACCACGTTGGCCTTGCCAGGATGGTATAATATGTCTACATCATAGTCTTTCAACAATTCCAACCATCTGCGCTGCCTCAAGTTGAGCTCCTTCTGTGTGAACAGGTATTTCAAGCTCTTGTGGTCGGTGTAAATCTCGCAGTGCTCCCCATACAGGTAGTGGCGCCACAACTTTAGTGCAAAAATCACTGCAGCAAGCTCAAAATCATGGGTAGGGTAATTCTTTTCATAATCCTTCAGTTGCCGGGAGGCATAAGCAATTACCTTTCCCTCCTGCATCAGCACGCAACCAAGTCCACTGTGCGATGCATCACTGTAAATCACATATCCCTTCCCCATAACAGGTAGGGAAAGGATAGGAGCCGACATCAATCTGATCTTTAATTCCTCGAAGCTCCTCTGGCAGTCCTCACTCCAGATAAACTTAATCCCTTTTCGCGTCAAACGAGTGAGGGGTGTGGAAAGTTTCGCAAAACCTTCCACAAACCGACGGTAATATCCTGCTAAGCCCATGAAACTGCGGACCTCAGATACCGTCGTCGGTCGGGGCCAATCCCGGACTGCCTCAATCTTTGCCGGGTCTACTGCCACCCCGGCGGCTGAAATCACATGGCCCAAAAAGGCAACCTCCCGAAGCCAGAAATCACACTTAGATAACTTGGCGTACAACTTTCTCTCTCTCAGAAGTTGTAGCACAATCCTCAGGTGCTCCTCGTGCTCCAAATCGCTTCGGGAATAAACTAGGATGTCATCAATAAAAACAACAACGAACCGATCCAGGTATGGTCGAAAAATCCTGTTCATTAAATCCATAAAAGCAGCAGGGGCATTTGTCAATCCAAAAGGCATGACGGTGAACTCATAATGCCCGTACCGCGACCTGAATGCCGTCTTTGGGATATCTTCGGCCTTCACCTTCAATTGGTGGTAACCAGACTGTAAATCAATCTTAGAAAAGACACAAGACCCTTGCAGCTGGTCAAATAAGTCATCAATGCGCGGCAGAGGGTACTTGTTCTTGATGGTCACTTTATTCAACTCCCGATAATCAACACATAGTCGAAGTGATCCATCCTTCTTCTTCACAAATAGCACCGGCGCTCCCCAAGGCGATACGCTTGGTCTGACAAAGCCTTTGTCCATTAAATCCTGGAGTTGCGCCTTTAGCTCTCGCAGCTCAGCCGGTGCCATTCGGTAAGGAGCCTTAGAGATTGGCGCAGTTCCTGGAACTACGTCAATCAAAAACTCAACCTCCCTATCCGGCGGCATGTGAATCAGATCTGGAGGAAACACATCCGGGAACTCGTGGACAATAGGGATATCCGGGAGTCCCGGTGCCGCCACAGGCTCCTTAACCACCGACGCCAAAAAGGCCACGCATCCACTGCGCATCATCTGCCTCGCCCGAGAAGTCGAAACCACAGAGGCAAAGAAAGCACTCTGGCACCCCCTGTAAACAAACACCTCCTGGCCTGGCTCGCTAAAAGTAACAGTCCTCGCGGCGCAATCAATCGTCGCGAAATAGCGAGCCAGCCAATCCATCCCCAGCACAATGTCATAATCTCGCAGCTGACTAAGGACCATCAGGTCCGCTGGCAAAATCCAAGACTCAAGCAGTACCGGGCAAGACCAACAACACTCCTCTACAATCAAAATATGATCGGGAATCCGTACCTCTAATGCATGCGGTAACCGACGTGACTCTAATCCATGCGATGATGCAAATGCTCTACTAATAAAAGAATGTGATGCACCGGTATCAAATAGAGTGCGAGCTCTAATGCCGAAAAGTAAAATGATACCCGCCACCACGAGGTCGGCCGTCGCAGAGTCCCCTACCTGGGCGGCGTAGACTCGCCCGCTCTGAGCTGGTGGTCGGTAGTCTGTAGGGTGGGAGGAGGGAGCCCTGCTCGCTGGAGCATAAGGCCGCTGCTGGGGCACTGAAGGAGCTGATGCTGAGGAAGGAGCCTGCGGTGTAGAGAGAGGGCAAGTAGCTCGAATATGGCCGGACTGTCCACACCGATAACAGCGGCCATACCTCTGGTCACAAGTATCCGCCGCGTGCTGTCCCCTACAAAAGACGCACCTGACCGCAGACTGGGACTGCCTCGACTGCTGCTGCTGCTGCCCTTGCCGCTGTGACCCCTGCTGTCACGACTGCGACCTCTGCTGCTGCGAGTGCTGCTGCTGTCGCTGGGGCTGCTGCTGTGGGGGCCTCTGGGATCCCCCAGACCCTCGCCGATCCGAACGCCCACGGCCCGTAGACTGTGGCGGTGGCGGTCGGGGCGGCCTCCATGAACTGGCTTGTCCCCCCTCGTCTGGCGCTGGCCGCTTCCTCTCAGAACTCTGAGCGACCGTGCCTCCGCGCCTAGCGACCACAAGATCTCCCCTCTCGACCCACTGTGCATGATCCACTGCCTCTGATAAAGTCTGAAGCCTCTGGGCGTGTACCAAGGTATAGATCTCAGGGCGTAAACCTGTCTCAAACAGCTCCACCTGGTGCAGCCCGTCCCTGGCAACATAGGGTACGCAGTTAAGCAACTTCGTAAACTCCTGGAAGTAATCCCATACTGAATGATCACCCTGCTGCAGGTTCTTCAAGTCATCTTCTATCTTCTTCTTCACGCTCGTGGAGAAGTAAGTGTCAAGGATCATGTGAGGTCCCGGAATCCCCCGCGTAGGGTTGCTGGTTGTTGGGCAGCTTTCGGTCGCCGTTGGGGGTGTTGGTGCGCGTGTTGGGCCCAGAAATGGATTTGTGATGCAAATTGGGATTTGCTTGCATCACTGGAGGCCTGCGTGGGTTGCGCGCAATTTGGACACAAGTGGTGGACTTCGGGCTTAAATTGAGACCCCGTGGGAAGTTGGTGGACCCGTCGGGTGTTTAGAAGTGTTTTCGCGCGATTCAGATGTCAAAATTAGACTCCGGGTGAAGTCCGGATAAAAGTTTACCTCTTCGGTCGCCTTCGGGAATTTTTAGAGTTGGAATTGGGCAAATCGGACTTTAAAAATGGACCCGGCGCGAAAATCGGATCGAGTGGGCATTCGGCAAATTTTCGGGTGAGAATTTGGAGAATTGGACATCGTTTTTGGATTCAGCGCGCGAAATCGCTAAGAATGGACTATTTATTTGTTGGATTTGGAGCCCGGATGAAGTGCGCGTTTTTCGAGGCAAAACGGCACGTTTATCGAGTTGTGCGCGTGGCACGGATCCCGAGGCGAATGCGGCGCGCGGGTCAAGGCGCGCGGTTCGAGGCGGCGTGCGGACGGGACGGGGCGCTGACGCCATTTGCACGGGACGCGCGGGGGGGGCCGCCACGTGGCGGGCCCCCGTTGGCCCCGCGCGAGCGCGGGGGCACGCGCGCCCGTGTAACGGGCGCGTGTCCCGCGCCTGGCGCGGGCGCGGTGTAACGCGCCCGTGTGGCGGGCGCGTTACCGCGCGCCACGTGGCGCGCTGGGCGCGTGGTGGACCCGGTGCACGCGCCCAGCCCCGTGAACCGGCCGGTTGGAGCCTCCTATTGGTTGGCGCCGTGGACCATGCCCGTGGACCGGGGCCGTGGACCACTCCTCCTCCCCCTTTTCTTCTTCTTCTCCTTTCTCCCCCGCAAGCCTTTTCTCCTCCATTTTCTTTTCTTCCTTCTTCAACCGAGCGGGACAGGGAGTGAGGAGGGGATTTGTGGGTGGTGCGGCGGTGCGTTGTGGACCTCGTGGAGCGTGCGCGAGGTTCCGTTGGGAGCGTTTCGGCAGCGGCGACGCAGTCGGGTAGGTCCCGTGTGTTGGTTTTACTGTATTTTTGTACAATTTTTGGGGCGATCTTTTAGACTGTAACTGACCCTCTTACTCCTTTCTGTGTTTGGCACCGTGCACCGTTTTGCGTGCGGACTCCGTTTTGCGTGCGGATCCTGGCACCGTGCTCCGTTTTGCGTGCGGACTCCGGCAGCGGACATCGTTTTGCGTGCGGATCGCGTGGAGGCCAATTGCAAGTGTCTACGAGCAATTGGTGGCAAATCGAGGTGGGTGGCCTTATCTCCAAGTTTTATGGAATGTACATTAATTCTATTGATGTAGGACTATGAATGATAGTTTATTTCCTTGTGTAGCATGCTAGATTGTTGGAATGGCTATCACTTTATTATCTGTTAAAGTAGTTATCTTGGAACTTGACCTAGCACCCCCGTCATATGTTGTATGTGTAACCAGACTAGTAGAAAACCCTCACTTGGGCTAGGGTTATTTATGCTTAGACTTCCACACTGTTCCTTCATCCCTGGACATAGTGTTTTCTCGCCCGGGTAGTGGGCCGAGAGGTCGGGACTTGCTTTTAGTGTGGGATGCTTTTACACTCTTGCCTGGGAGCAGAGTGGAGTCTGGTAGTTGTACTGGGTTGCTTATCTGTGCCGGGAGCCGTTTGGGTAAACGGTGGTCCCGGGAGGTCTTGTTTCCCTGTTGTGCCGTCGTGGACGGAGCCGTTGCGCAGACGGCAGTCCCGGGCCGTCGAGTATCTTCCGGTCAGTGTTGTTGGGAACCGTTGGGGTTGACGGTGGTCCCAGGTCGTTGAGTGTTGTCCGACCTGTTTTGTTACCCTGAGTTGTGGGTCGTTCCTGGCTGTGGAGTATCTCCAGCCAGTGTGCTTTGTGCTGCGAGCTGTTGGGAGAGGCTAGTGTCTCGTGTTCGAGTTAGCCGAGCAGCTGAGTCGTCGAGAGTGCTCCGACTGTTGTGCGAGGTATTTGGGGATCTTGAGCCCTACCGTTCTGGGAGTGAGCGTGGTTTTTGACTATAGCCTGCTTATGCCAATTTGTGATACTCTTTGCCGCGCCGTTTTCCTCAGTTAGAGTCGCGTCCCTGAGATGCCGCTGTGGATACGATGGGCCTGTTGAGGCAGTTTTGCGCGAGGGGTGAGTTAGTCGGGCAGGACGCCCCACGTAAATCCCGTCCTCATGGGGATGTGTGGTAGTGGGCAGGCGCGTTCCTAGTCGACAGGCGCAGGCTTGACTGGACCCTATGAGGCAGTCAGTTCGATTGGGTCTATTGGGCACCTTGGGTGCGGGTGGTCTCTTTTACTTTCATATGTTCCACTTTTTGGAGTATCTAGATAGAGGCATGGTAGCTGTAGAGTAGCTCCAGCTTTTCTTGTTCAGATTTCATTGCATTGTTAGCTTTGGCCTCTAGTAGACTTGGTGGGCAGACCGTTGGGCTTGTTGACGGCACCCACTGAGAACTACTGTGGGAAGTAGTTCTCACACCCGTCGTGGTGTCTTTTTCCCCAGGAACTTCTTCTCCTGTTCCTGTTGCTCCAGTTGCTGATCCTTCTGACCGAGGCGAGGGAGTCGCGAGCTAGTTCCCTACCCGTCGTTGGAGTGTAGCGGTACCCCTTCAGAGGAGAGCTTCAGTAGATTAGTTTACTTCTTTTTCCTCTGTTGAGAGACCTTTGTTGTGAGGTATAGAGTTGTACTTCACTTTACTTTTTGAGAGACTGATGTAGTGAGGATTTCTTTTTGTAGTGAGAGCTTGTACACTGATGTACCTTATTGGAGATATCTCCCTTTTGAGTTTTGTATCAGAGGACTTTGTATACGATCGTATTTGGGAGATGGATATTGTATTATTCTCAGTTGTACAGTGTTTGGTTTTCAGTTCTTACTAGCTTACTTTCAGCTCTGATATCTGTATCTCTGTAGTTGTTTCTTTCTGCAGGTTAGACGCTTCGTCTGTACGGCAGTTTCCGTACAGATGGCGGATCTGTTAGTGAGCCCGGGTCGCAGTTTCGACCCCGGGGCGTGACAGATTAGAGTGGTATCAGAGCCTAGGTTGTAGGTCGTGATGGACTTAGAAACCCTAGGCTTGCGGTTGGACATTAGGATGACTACGTGAGAGTCGTGACTTTTAGCGAGAGTCCTGATTGAGTTTTGACCTCTCCCAAGAGACGGGATGAGAGTTTGGCATGTTTATTCTCCTAATCCATTATGTTGGTTGCAGACAACATAATGCTATGGAATGGATGACATGTCTTAGACTTTCGCTGGATTGGGTCGTATGGTTGTTGTGTCCTGACGTTTGTAGTTGTGCAGTGGGTTCCGATACCCCTGAGACGTCGTGTTGTGAAAAGGACACACCCCGCCCTGGCTGAGTTACCAGGAGGGCATTTTTTTTTCCCTGGCTGAGTTACCAGGAGGGCATTTTCCCTGGCTGAGTTACCAGGAGGGCGTTTTTCCTGGCTGAGTTACCAGGAGAGCGTTTTCCCTGGCTGAGTTACCAGGAGGCCATTTTCCCTGGCTGAGTTACTAGGAGGGCGTTTTCCCTGGCTGAGTTACCAGGAGGGCGTTTTCCCTGGCTGAGTTACCAGGAGGGCATTTTCTCTGGCTGAGTTACCAGGAGAGCGTTTTCCCTGGCTGAGTTACCAGGAGAGCGTTTTCCCTGGCTGAGTTACCAGGAGGGCGTTTTCCCTGGCTGAGTTACCAGGAGAGCGTTTTCCCTGGCTGAGTTACCAGGAGGGCATTTTCCCTGGCTGAGTTACCAGGAGGGCGTTTTCCCTGGCTGAGTTACCAGGAGGGCGTTTTCCCTGGCTGAGTTACCAGGAGGGCGTTTTTCCTGGCCGAGTTACCAGATGGATAATTATCACTAGCCGAGTTACCAGATGGATAATTATCACTGGCAGAGTTACCAGATGGATAATTATCACTGGCCGAGTTACCAGGAGGACGTTTTGCCCTGGCCGAGTTACCAGGAGGATACTTTCCACTGGCCGAGCAACCAGATGGATGCATTGCCCCTGGCCGAGTTACCAGGTGGGCACATGCCCTGGCCGAGTTACCAGGAGGACATTTTTTCCCTGGCCGAATTACCAGGAGGATACTTTCCACTGGCCGAGCCACTAGAGGCGATGCCGCCCAGTGAGGGGCGATGCCGCCCAGTGAGTGGCGATGACGCCCAATGAGTGGCGATGCCGCCTAGTGAGTGGCGAAGGTTTGGCCTGTTGAGGCGATTTTCACCTCCGGCCGAGTTGCCAGGTGGTTATTTTAGTGAGATTGAGATGATCTGACAGGATGCCGAGATTTGATGGCGTCGAGTTCATCCTGTTGGACTACCGGGAGCGCAGGTGTTGGCTTGGAACCAGTTTCGTGCTTTGCGGCTCGGGGCCTTCCTTCCTGTCAGTGTAAACAGAAACTGGAAGGGGATCTTAAACTCCTGCAGCAGGGGAGTCGACCTCTTTTGGAGTATGTTCGCGAGTTTTGCGATGTTGAGCCGTGTACCCGCTGTCGCCTGGATGAGGCCCAGGAGGTTGAGCTAGTTGAGAAAGGACTGCATCGGAATATCTATCACTGGTGTATTCTCGGCGGGTGCCGACGTTAGATGCAGCGATTGGGCATGCTTAGCGGGTTGACCGAGGATCAGTGATCATGTCAGAGATAGACGGAGCGCCAGGGACCAGCTCCGGGGAGAGGCATCCAGTGCCGCCTGAGTTTGGACAGTCGAGTAGATCGAGCCCCCGGGGCCGCCACGATCCCAGTCTGAGGGTCGTGAGTCTCAGGGGAGACAGAGACCAGGAGGTTCTCCGCAGCCGATGTGTCCGCAGCAGCAGCGGGATGACTGTGTCCTTGGTGGTGGGCCGCATTTTTGCGCCGCAGTGTGACCACAGGCAGGACACAGATCATGGTCTTGTCCTAAAGCGGAGTCATCAGTCGCGTCGGCAGCTTCGGCTCCTCCTCCTCCGCTCTTCCAGACAGGCGGAGCTTCGACAGGTTATGGCCAGATAGTTAGGGCCACTTCTTCGCGGCTGTCCGACGAACGACCACCCCCGAGCGAGAGCGTCTATGTCGCACAGGATGAGGATTCGGGGGCAGCTAGCCATGTGGTGGCAGATACTAATCTTATCTCCCCTTCACGCACTTGAGCGTTATTTGTTACCGGAGCATCGCATTCATTTCTTCTGTAGGGCATTTGCTTTGTTGTATGGGCTAGAGATAGGACCCTTAGCTTGTGCTCGTGAGGTCAGATACCTGATCACGTGTTGCACATAGATGAGTGTTGTTGGTCCTGCCCAGTGCAGTTAGGGCCCTGGTTTTTGCCTGTTGATCTTTTGGCTCTTTCTCAGCTCCGGGATTTCGAGGTAGTGTTGGGTATAGTACTGTGAGGATCTGAGGCCTTGATGCTTGAGTGATGCCACACCGTTGATACACGGTGATGATGCCACACCGTTGATACACGGTGGTGATACCACACCGTTGATACACGGTGGTGATGCCACGCCGTTGATACACGGTGGTGATGCCACGCTGTTGATACACGGTGGTGATGCCACGCCGTTGATACACGGTGGTGATGCCACACCGTTGATACACGGTGATGATGCCACACCGTTGATACACGGTGGTGATGCCACACCGTTGGAGCACGGTGGTGATGCCACGCCGTTGGTGCACGGTGGTGATACCACACCGTTGATACACGGTGGTGATGCCACGCCGTTGATACACGGTGGTGATGCCACGCCGTTGATACACGGTGGTGATGCCACACGTTGATACACGGTGATGATGCCACACCGTTGATGCACGGTGGTGATGCCACACCGTTGGTGCACGGCAGTGATGCCACGTCGTTGGTGCACGGCAGTGATGCCACATTGTAGGTACACAACGGTGAGAGTCTTTTGGATGTTTCGGACTTTTGACCGCGAGTTGGGCATCAGCTTTATGATCGCCTTGTGAGCCAGTTTTCAGTCCCGTTCACCGACGGTTTGGTTCCCGTCAGGGTGTTCTTTATGAGTTGAGGGATCGACTTCGACCCGTGGGTCCGTTGGGGTTATGATAGCATGTTGAGCGACCAACTGTGGCACGAGATTGTGTCTCTTGAGGATCCCTTTTGAGGGTAGCCTGCAGTTGAGTAGTCCACTCGGGTGGTTTTGGATCGGGAAGTGACCGAGTGAAGACCCCAACTTATTGGATTTCCCTTCCTTATTGGACGAGTCTGCGGGTATGCTTCGGGTCGTCTTGTTCAGGGTGGCACCATGTTGTGGGTTGGTGCGTATTACACTTGTGGTTATTTCAGTTTTCCCCCAGCCTTTTAGTGGAGCCCTTGGTTTTTCACGTCTCAGCTCAGTAGTGATGTGTTTTTCCCTCGCCCGTGATTTACTTGCCCCTTTGAGATCTGTGATTATTGGAGTACGAGGGACGCCCGTTGCAATTTCTGGCTCGAGAGATGAGAGAATTACACATCGGGTCATACCGTACTTGCTGTTGTTGTTGCGGAGTAAACACGAGGAGCGAGTGGGGGAGCTGGAGGCGTATTGTTAGATACCTAGCCGTGGTATTCTTGACTCCTGATGGGCTTGATCTAGTTTCGAGGACGAAACTTTCTTTTAGTGGGGGAGGATGTGAGGTCCCGGAGTCCCCCGCGTAGGGTTGCTGGTTGTTGGGCAGCTTTCGGTCGCCGTTGGGGGTGTTGGTGCGCGTGTTGGGCCCAGAAATGGATTTGTGATGCAAATTGGGATTTGCTTGCATCACTGGAGGCCTGCGTGGGTTGCGCGCAATTTGGACACAAGTGGTGGACTTCGGGCTTAAATTGAGACCCCGTGGGAAGTTGGTGGACCCGTCGGGTGTTTAGAAGTGTTTTCGCGCGATTCAGATGTCAAAATTAGACTCCGGGTGAAGTCCGGATAAAAGTTTACCTCTCCGGTCGCCTTCGGGAATTTTTAGAGTTGGAATTGGGCAAATCGGACTTTAAAAGTGGACCCGGCGCGAAAATCGGATCGAGTGGGCATTCGGCAAATTTTCGGGTGAGAATTTGGAGAATTGGACATCGTTTTTGGATTCAGCGCGCGAAATCGCTAAGAATGGACTATTTATTTGTTGGATTTGGAGCCCGGATGAAGTGCGCGTTTTTCGAGGCAAAACGGCACGTTTATCGAGTTGTGCGCGTGGCACGGATCCCGAGGCGAATGCGGCGCGCGGGTCAAGGCGCGCGGTTCGAGGCGGCGTGCGGACGGGACGGGGCGCTGACGCCATCTGCACGGGACGCGCGGGGGGGGCCGCCACGTGGCGGGCCCCCGTTGGCCCCGCGCGGGCGCGGGGGCACGCGCGCCCGTGTAACGGGCGCGTGTCCCGCGCCTGGCGCGGGCGCGGTGTAACGCGCCCGTGTGGCGGGCGCGTTACCGCGCGCCACGTGGCGCGCTGGGCGCGTGGTGGACCCGGTGCACGCGCCCAGCCCCGTGAACCGGCCGGTTGGAGCCTCCTATTGGTTGGCGCCGTGGACCATGCCCGTGGACCGGGGCCGTGGACCACTCCTCCTCCCCCTTTTCTTCTTCTTCTCCTTTCTCCCCCGCAAGCCTTTTCTCCTCCATTTTCTTTTCTTCCTTCTTCAACCGAGCGGGACAGGGAGTGAGGAGGGGATTTGTGGGTGGTGCGGCGGTGCGTTGTGGACCTCGTGGAGCGTGCGCGAGGTTCCGTTGGGAGCGTTTCGGCAGCGGCGACGCAGTCGGGTAGGTCCCGTGTGTTGGTTTTACTGTATTTTTGTACAGTTTTTGGGGCGATCTTTTAGACTGTAACTGACCCTCTTACTCCTTTCTGTGTTTGGCACCGTGCACCGTTTTGCGTGCGGACTCCGTTTTGCGTGCGGATCCTGGCACCGTGCACCGTTTTGCGTGCGGACTCCGGCACCGTGCACCGTTTTGCGTGCGGACTCCGTTTTGCGTGCGGATCCTGGCACCGTGCACCGTTTTGCGTGCGGACTCCGGCACCGTGCACCGTTTTGCGTGCGGACTCCGTTTTGCGTGCGGATCCTGGCACCGTGCTCCGTTTTGCGTGCGGACTCCGGCAGCGGACATCGTTTTGCGTGCGGATCGCGTGGAGGCCAATTGCAAGTGTCTACGAGCAATTGGTGGCAAATCGAGGTGGGTGGCCTTATCTCCAAGTTTTATGGAATGTACATTAATTCTATTGATGTAGGACTATGAATGATAGTTTATTTCCTTGTGTAGCATGCTAGATTGTTGGAATGGCTATCACTTTATTATCTGTTAAAGTAGTTATCTTGGAACTTGACCTAGCACCCCCGTCATATGTTGTATGTGTAACCAGACTAGTAGAAAACCCTCACTTGGGCTAGGGTTATTTATGCTTAGACTTCCACACTGTTCCTTCATCCCTGGACATAGTGTTTTCTCGCCCGGGTAGTGGGCCGAGAGGTCGGGACTTGCTTTTAGTGTGGGATGCTTTTACACTCTTGCCTGGGAGCAGAGTGGAGTCTGGTAGTTGTACTGGGTTGCTTATCTGTGCCCGGAGCCGTTTGGGTAAACGGTGGTCCCGGGAGGTCTTGTTTCCCTGTTGTGCCGTCGTGGACGGAGCCGTTGCGCAGACGGCAGTCCCGGGCCGTCGAGTATCTTCCGGTCAGTGTTGTTGGGAACCGTTGGGGTTGACGGTGGTCCCAGGTCGTTGAGTGTTGTCCGACCTGTTTTGTTACCCTGAGTTGTGGGTCGTTCCTGGCTGTGGAGTATCTCCAGCCAGTGTGCTTTGTGCTGCGAGCTGTTGGGAGAGGCTAGTGTCTCGTGTTCGAGTTAGCCGAGCAGCTGAGTCATCGAGAGTGCTCCGATTGTTGTGCGAGGTATTTGGGGATCTTGAGCCCTACCGTTCTGGGAGTGAGCGTGGTTTTTGACTATAGCCTGCTTATGCCAATTTGTGATACTCTTTGCCGCGCCGTTTTCCTCAGTTAGAGTCGCGTCCCTGAGATGCCGCTGTGGATACGATGGGCCTGTTGAGGCAGTTTTGCGCGAGGGGTGAGTTAGTCGGGCAGGACGCCCCACGTAAATCCCGTCCTCATGGGGATGTGTGGTAGTGGGCAGGCGCGTTCCTAGTCGACAGGCGCAGGCTTGACTGGACCCTATGAGGCAGTCAGTTCGATTGGGTCTATTGGGCACCTTGGGTGCGGGTGGTCTCTTTTACTTTCATCTATTCCACTTTTTGGAGTATCTAGATAGAGGCATGGTAGCTGTAGAGTAGCTCCAGCTTTTCTTGTTCAGATTTCATTGCATTGTTAGCTTTGGCCTCTAGTAGACTTGGTGGGCAGACCGTTGGGCTTGTTGACGGCACCCACTGAGAACTACTGTGGGAAGTAGTTCTCACACCCGTCGTGGTGTCTTTTTCCCCAGGAACTTCTTCTCCTGTTCCTGTTGCTCCAGTTGCTGATCCTTCTGACCGAGGCGAGGGAGTCGCGAGCTAGTTCCCTACCCGTCGTTGGAGTGTAGCGGTACCCCTTCAGAGGAGAGCTTCAGTAGATTAGTTTACTTATTTTTCCTCTGTTGAGAGACCTTTGTTGTGAGGTATAGAGTTGTACTTCACTTTACTTTTTGAGAGACTGATGTAGTGAGGATTTCTTTTTGTAGTGAGAGCTTGTACACTGATGTACCTTATTGGAGATATCTCCCTTTTGAGTTTTGTATCAGAGGACTTTGTATACGATCGTATTTGGGAGATGGATATTGTATTATTCTCAGTTGTACAGTGTTTGGTTTTCAGTTCTTACTAGCTTACTTTCAGCTCTGATATCTGTATCTCTGTAGTTGTTTCTTTCTGCAGGTTAGACGCTTCGTCTGTACGGCAGTTTCCGTACAGATGGCGGATCTGTTAGTGAGCCCGGGTCGCAGTTTCGACCCCGGGGCGTGACAGATCATCCTCCTGAACTCCGACCAGGGTAGCTGTCGGGTGATCTGAAACTCTAAGGGCTCGACCCGACGCCACCAAGCATCAGCATCCCCCTCAAACAATGTACGGCCATGTGTACTCTGAATCTCGAATCAATGAAGAAATCTCTGAACAACTTCTCCATTGATGCCAACCACGATCCTATCTCTGCTGGATGAATACTCCGCCCCGAGAACCTAGGTGGTCCTCGCTTACAGAACTGTGCGAGTTTGTCAGCAAACTCCTGCTCCTCCGCTGGGGTCAATGGTCTGATCACCCCCTGAGCCCCACTGCTAGATGACGGTGCCGTAGGAACAAGTGGAATAGCCGGCGGTACAACCGGTGGTACAGGGGCCTCAACAGTAGTAGGGGGTGGTGCCGCAACCTGAGCCAGCAACTGCTCAAATCTCTGCTCCTGTCGGTGGTGACTCTCCGCCAACTGGGCCACCATGGCCCTCAGCTCACTGATCTCAGACGGCCCGGACTGCTCCGGCTCCTCCGGGGGCGTAGGAGTACCCCGAGTAGGGATCTGCCGCCTAGGAGGCATCCCGCCACACAAGAAACCACGGGTCAGAACCAACCCACACACGACCCAATCCAGCGAAAGTCATGGACATCCCCCTATTCCTGTAACCTTATGTTGTCTGCAGCCAACATAACAGTCCACCAGAAATAGGCTATGCCAATCCCTCTCCACTCACAGGAAGAGTTTAATAACAAATTGCCGACTTTCGCAAAATATCGCGTCACTCACGCCCTGCCTTCCTAAGGTCTGCCAAGAAGCCTAGGGTTTCCTAAGTCCCAACTGACCTATCCCTAAGCTCTGATACCAAAATAATCTGTCACGCCCCGGGTGTAAACCAGAACCCGGGCTCGTCCACAGACCCGCCGTGCACACGGTATTTCCCGTGTACACGAAGCGCTGGTAACCTGCTCAGATATAAAGAAATAATGCTAGAGCATAAAACAGAGCTAAACTGAAACTAGTACATCTCAGACCCATGCTGGAAATAAAAGTACAATAAACTCTCAAGAATATACATATGTCTCTCCCAGCTCACGAAGTGAAATACAACCAGCTGGCCGCAGCCAGACCCAAAATAAAAGAAAATACAACCGTCTGAGTGTACAAGGGATACAACAAAACTACAAAACTCGAGCTCGGGGTAGCAGCTATCTAGTCGGCGATCCTCTTACCTCGATCCTGGGAGGAAGGCCCCGCAACTCCGGCAGATGACTCTGCAAAACAAAGGGGACAAGAAAAGGGAAAAACAGTGGGGGGTCAGTACTACTATAAAGACAGTAGCCTCCCCTAGTGGGTAAACCTCAACACAAACTCCTACCTGCCCACTAGGTCTACCAGAGGCTAAGAGAATAAATGTGGTAACTATGAGTATGACTCCTGATAAAAGCTACCACTAATATGCCTCTACCTGCCCAGCTAAAGATAGCTAAATGTACGCATCAGAATATCGAAGCCTGCCACATCGGGTATGCCAGCCTACGCATAACACCGGTGTGGGATAGGAGCCTCAATGTCTGCCAAATCGGGTATGCCAGCCTACGCATAACACCGATATGGGACAGGAGTCTCAAGGTCTGCTAAATCGGGTATGCCAGCCTACGCATAGCACGGATATGGGGTAGGGTTCTCAATGTCTGCCAAATCGGGTATGCCAGCCTACGCATAGCACCGATATGGGGTAGGGTTCTCAATGTCTGCCAAATCGGGTATGCCAGCCTACGCATAACACCGATAGGGGTCAGGAGTCCCAGGGTCTCAAGTCTACAAGTCGCGCACTCCGCTCAATAAGGAAAAATACCGTCTCCTAAAGGAAGCCCAAAACCCTCTCCCCGAAACCAAAGTATCTGACTACACTAACCCAGCCCCTGCTCTAACCCGAGCATAATATCCCCTATGTCTAAGTGACTGAAGAAAGAATGCAACATGGTTTCTCCTAAGTCAATTCCAGCATGATAGTGTAGCAGAAAAAGGTGGCCTATCTAGGTGACCATTCAAGCATGCAAAAGTCATTAACTTGTTGAACCGTTTTAAGTACCCTAACCACATACCTCAGCCTTTCATTTAATCAATCAACAAGATAGGGATTTAGCATAAATTCAAGTAATTCTACTACATGTTTAAAGCATGGACTCACCATTAATTAACTTGTAGTTTTCTAACAATGCGATTATCAACGAAGAAATCAGGATTTCATACAAGCATGCTAGGTCCATCTCACAGATTTACTAACAGCATAATCAAGAGCATTCTAATAGGCCTAGTGATAAATCCCAAATAAGAGGTTTACAACATCACCCACCTCAAGCGCTAATCCCAATTCCCAAAAGCGGAACCCAAGCTCAGTCCAAAACTCCCCACCAATCTGTACAAAAATACCCCGAAGGAAAACACATAAGCTATACAT
Organism: Tillandsia leiboldiana; assembly: GCA_029204045.2. NCBI lineage: Eukaryota > Viridiplantae > Streptophyta > Magnoliopsida > Poales > Bromeliaceae > Tillandsia > Tillandsia leiboldiana. The sequence continues at coordinate 28,288,507 of CM055070.1, forward strand.
TCACAATTCCCAGAATCTGTCCCTTAATACCACAGTCCAGAATTCACAAATTTTTACCTGCGAAAAATGCCCAGAAAAATCCAAGGAAAATACTGTCGCGATCCTCGCGACGAGCCCGTCGAAACGAGTACCTGCACGCTCAATTCGGAGTTTCCTACGCCGAGATAAAAATCCGACAAGGGCAACATCCCAATCCAAACTGTACCAAATTTCTGTAACAAGGAACCACAGAAAAAGGAGATTCTCACCCTCGGCCAAAAACCAGAAAAATCTGAGAAAAATCCAGGAGACTCCTTGCGAAGTGTAGATGAAAATTGCCTCTTGAATCGCCTCGATCCGACGTCCGAGCGAAAAGATATGGCAAGAACACTGCGGTGCTGTCCAAAAGTCCGCGACGAAAAATGGGTCAAATGGGTGCTCAGAAAACTCCAAGATCAGCACGGAAATCGAGGAACCTCAAAACACAAGAGTTGAAGTCCTACCTGTCGTGAGTCCAACGGCGCAAGAATCGGCGAAATCCGATGTCGGGGTGAGTCGAAGGAGTCCAAACACTGAGAAGGGGCGAAGAAGATCGCCGGGGAAGCAAGCGTCGCGCCGCGCCGTAAAATGGTGAACCTCGGGAAACGTGCCACCAAAAATCTCCAAAGTCCTCCAAAGGGTAGTGCACTGTGAGGGGAAAAATCGCCCTGAAGAACCCTCTCAGGAACAGGCCAGAAAAAGCTGAAAAGGAAACACAAAGGGCCCTTTTATAGCCCAGCCCAAAGGCTGAAGGGCCGGGTTTTCGGGCGCAGTTTTCGGGCGCACTGCGCCCGGAAACTCGGTTGCACAAGACCCGTCCGACGCGCCCGGAAGTTCCTGGTGCTGCCACGTCACCCCGAACAGGGGACAGCAAAACCCCGCGACCCACAATGCGCCACGTGTCCCCTCGCGGTCAGCGGGGGTAGGTACGGCCGCCCAACCGCGAGGCGACACGTGTCGCACTCGAGTGCGGCCGACCGCCCCGCCTGGCGCCACTGTTCACGCACAGTACCGAGGCGCCTCCCCGCGCGCACCGTGGACCGCGCCCACGTGGGCCGACGAACCCGAAGCCGCCACGTGTCCTGCGCCCGGTCCACCGCAACCCCGCAAAATCGGTGAGCCATGCCGCGTGCGCCGGCCTATCCGGGCACGCCACGCGTCCCCCGCCCGCGGTCTATGCACCGCCGTGCCACCCCGTGGACCGAGCTGCGTGAGCCGGCCAATAACAGGCTGCCACGTGGCTCGGGCCGGTCCACGAGGCTCCCCCATGCACCGAATAACCCCTAAAACTTCCGGAAGCCCGCATTTGGTCATCCGGACTCCAAATTTAACAAGCAAATAGCCGTTTTCAAGCGTTTTTCCGCGCTGAATCCAAATCCAACCTCAGATTGGCCCAAAACCTTTTCTAAAATTCGGCAAATGCAGCCGAAGGCCAAATCAGCTATCCAAGTCTCACAAAGTCCATCTGTGGCACCCCTTTGATGCACCATGGGCCAGACACACCAACACTAGGTGTTCTACACAATGGATTCATCGGAAAGTTGCATGGGAAAATCCAGAACACTACAAAAATAGCATCCTATCCCAGCGAAGAACTTTTGTTTGTATGTTCGGCAGGATGTTGTAGCAAACAATGAAGTTCAAGTAACGGTACTCAGGTCGAAGTTCTTTAGAAAGAATTGAATTCCCCGTCGACTGAGTATCTGGCAGACAGATTCCATCTACAACCACTCTCCAGGTTGTATTGGTGAAGACATGACCTTTTAGGTAATGAGTGCCATCTACCCTAGCCTTCATCCCCAACACCTCTCCGATTAACTGAGGTGTGATCTTTAGCTTGACATTTTGAACCGTAGTATGAAATTCTCTCGATCCTTCTTCAAGGTCTACCAATCTCGATGAATTTTGATAGAATATCCTCACCATGTGAAGACAGTAGCTAGTTGATTCCGGGAAGTTGCAAATAGGTGCAAGTCCCGCTTGTTCAAATAGAGTGCCAAACAATGCAGAACGCTCCTTAAGAGCTTTGACATTCACATGCCTCTCCCCGATGCATTCTCTCTTTTCAAAGTCCTTTATCCTCTCGGAGCTTATGTGCACAAATTTCTGTGGAGGAGGCTCGCTTGCAAATGGCTCTTCGATTGAGATTCATCAAACACTACCTCTCTTTCGAGCAACGCTCTTTCTTTTCATTGTAACCGGAGTTGGTTCCATTGGGGCTTTCCCTTTCTCTGCGGCGGTTGGTGGTGTCTTCGCCTTTGAAGTAGCTGCAGGGGCTTTCCCCTTTGAGGAAGTCGATGCAGCATGTGCTGTGCCTTCTTCTATAAGCTCGTCCCAATCAACTGATTCCGTCTCGGATTCCGTTTCTGAGTCGTCCACAGGGACATACTCACATTTTTCTTGAGTTTTCTTAGCTCTTTTGAGCTTGTTTGTCACTCGTGTCCCGACCAAAGCTGCGATGAACACTAGAATCCATGCAAAGACCATCTTTGCTAGTGCGTTAGAAAATGGAGAACCTGCGAGCAAGAAATCAAGAACACGAAAAATTGTTTAATTTTCAAAAATTTGAAAAATTGTACCAAAGAATCATTATCGTGACTAGAGACTAGGAATCAAGATAGTTTTGCAAAAAGAATTTTAAAAATAGATCAATTCCATAATTTTCAAAAATTCTCATAATATGCCCTAAAACCGAATTTTTAGAAATCGAAGCTCAAAAATCCGTTAATCAAGAGAATACAAGGTAGACAAACAAAACTAATCTGCCCAGAGTTCTTATTTCAAAAGAAATTTGACCAAAAACCGTTCATAAATAAAAAAGAGGCATGAAATTCCTCACGTTTTGGAAGAACAGGGCAAAAACAGTGAATATCCCAAGTTTTGATCATAGAAACTTACTTGAATTGGAAGAACTTGAGTTTGAAAGGCTCCAAATCAGTTGTAATCTAGAGAGAGAAGCTCTAGAGATTTAGAAACAAAAGCTTGAGGTAAAAAGAAATCAAATACCCTTTCGTTTCTTATAAACCCTGTTGGTTTTTATAAGGATCCACAAGGATCTAAATAGGTACTATCAAACAACTAGAGGGGGGGTGAATAGGTGTAATACTCAAAAACCAATCTCAGTGCAAAATAAAAATCAATGCGGAAAATAAAAATAGCACACCGAGATTTACGTGGAAACTCCAATCCAGGAGAAAAACTACGGGACCAACACGCAATAACAATCCACTAAGAAAAGAAGAATAACAAGGTGATTACCGACTCCACGGACTCAAACCCCTCCTTCAAGTTCTTCGGATCTTACGCTCCACCGATTGCACGGCCACTGCACACGTTCGAATCCACGAACGCCACTCAAATCCACGAGCACACGTTTCGAATCCACGAAACGCCTTCAACACACCGAATCCACGGTGCTACGTCGAATCCACGACGCAAACTCAGCCGATACAGAATATAGGCTTCGATGGTGAACCTTTGCTTAGATTATCATTGAAGAACCATAGATGGAATCTCTAAGCAAAGACTAGATCAATTCGACAAAAAGTATATCTTGGAAGAACCGTCGAATTGACCTAAAAGAGGCTAAAGAGAAGAACGATAAAAACCTAGCCTCTAGGGTTGCTCTCGAGTGTTTCTGAATTGATCGATCATTCTCGAGAAACCCTAAGTATATATTTATAGGTTAGAAACCTTTGGAAAGAGATAAGCATCAAAAACTGACTTAACAGAATTTTTCCCGCACGACGGTCAGGACTGGATTTGGCTGATCGGGACTGTCGTATTTTTTTCAGCAATTTTCCTGAAAAAACAGTTCGGGGTCCGGACTGGAATTTCCTGATCCGGACTGTTCATGCGATTTCAGCAAACACATAATTCGGGGTCCGGACTGAAACAGGGGGGGTCCGGACTGGAATTCCGCATGAACTAAACTATGTTCGGGGTCCGGACTGGAATGGTCTGATCCGGATCCTGAACATCCAACTTGTCCAGTTTTTGATTTTTAAGCAATGAAAACTTATCCAAGTATTTTTAAACTACTCAAATGTTTCGGATCACCAAAATTATTTAGTTAAACGTACCTCATCATTCCGAATCCATTTTCCTTGAGATTGATGTATATGATCCATAATTCTTCAACTTCAATCTTCAAGACTCAAAACACTGAGTGTCAACTTGAGCTCTTGTTGAATCTTCTCTGAGTCTTCGATTGCTGATTGACAATTTAATCACTTCAAGACTCCGACTCAACTCACGAAATATGCCAACACAAAAAGCCGTAACAATCTTCCCCTTTGGCAATTTCGTGACAAAACCTAAAAATACATAAAACGCTCAAGACACTCATCTTAAACCAAAAAATCGAAACTCAATGTCATCACCAAAACATTGACTTTCTTTGCGTGAAAGATCCAATAAACAAAAATACATTTGAACCAGTCTTAGAACAAACTCTATGACTTAGGACTTGGAGTCTTAAAGTGATGTAAATCCTGCAAAACAAAACTCCAAACAAAATCGAAAGTCAGTCATTAGAAATTAAATGTAAATCCTACATTTGATTCGTCCTTTTGGTTCTTTTGGTTTTTCGGCTCCTTTTTCATCATCTCCTCCTATCTCGAATCATCTCCCCTCCGTCATTTCTCTTCTCCCCCTTTTTGTCACAAATTGTCAAACAGTGAACATACTAGACAAAAGGAAATTACTAACAGCATTAGTTCATAGAGAAAGAGAGATAAAAGCTCAGTTCCGGTATATAAACAAAAACGCAGATTGCGTACCGGTACTCAAGAGCAAAAATCACAAAAATTCTTGAAACAAATCAAAATTTTGAAATCTTTCAAATACCGATTTGTGTTCCATCAAGAAAACAATTTAAGTGCTTTGAAATATAATGAGATACATAGATGTCATTCAACCCAATTAATTTTACAAAAATTAAAAAGATTTACTCCCAAATCATGAAAAACAAAGATAAAACATTATAACCCGTTTTTCATGTTATAAGCGTCAAACAGAAGCCATCAAAAATAATCTAGAGATCCAAACTCAATCAAGATGTAACGGATTTACAAAGATGACTTACAGAGATTTCAAATGACATCAATTTGATTTATACCCTTTCAAATTTGAGATAAGCACTAAAATACCTAAGGGTGGCTCTTTGAGCATCTTTTAACTATCCCACCTTATACCAACCAGAAGATTGTTCAAAATATAAAAACTTTGAATATGAATCTCCGAATGCTTCAACTAAAAATTTCAAAAATATTTTTCTAGCATCAAAAACATGTGGTAGCTTCACACACAAACCGGACGACCGGGGTGGCAGCTTTTTCCAACATGTGGTGGTAGTTTTCACACTCCTTTCGGATGTAACTCTTTCCACATCTTTTTCATTCGTTTATTTACCCTTGAAAAAATGCAATCTCTTATGTGAAAGAATTAAATCCCAAATTTTAGTCTATTGGTTGTCTCATGTTTATTACAATGAATTCACACAACCGAGATAGGTTAAGCACCTTAAGATCACACATGATTACTAAAATTTGATGAATATAAATATCAAAAACTCCTATAATGGAATATCTTCAAAGATTATGATTATGGAGTAAAGTTGATAATTAATATGAAATTAATTAGGAGTGAATGAAAGTAAACCCTTTTCATATTCAATGCACTCGTTCGTTAAAACCCTTTTGTTTGAAAATAAAACATAAATAAAAACGAGAAGCATTGAAATCATGTAATGCAAAGATCAAGAAAAATATGAAGAGAAAACCAATCAAAGCATTACATACAGTCAAAAGCAATTTAGAACTTAAGACAAGGAAAGATATCACCTTTCCGAATCCAAAATCGTCGGATTTTGGGTTGTCTTGATTCATTGTGGCCGTGGGCTTTGACTGTTGATCCACCTTAGGTCTTTGCGTTGCAATGATCCACTTGAATGATTGATGTCGTGGCTCGGACCTTTGGTGGATTGAGGGAACTCCATTAAATTGATGTTGCTTTTGATTCCGTTGAGTCCGCTCCGTAAATGAAGTTGCCGAAGAATTCTTCTTTCTCTTTTTCGGGCACGTCTTCATCAAGTGTCCTTCAAGTCCACATTGGTGACAAGTTCTTCCTCTCAATTTAGTTGTGGAACTTGAAGCCTTCACAGTTTGGTTCTTTTTAAATCCCAAACCAGCTTTGCTTGTTTGACCTAATCCGGACATACAATCTAGTTTCTTGGAACCGGTTGAAAGCCTTTGTATGTCGGATTTGAGTTGATGAACTTGCTTGGTCAAAGCTTGGTTGGTGACATGAATTTTCTCAAACTTCTTTTCAAGAAAATCAATCTTGTTAATATGGGAATTAACGAACGTTTCCGATTGATTTATCTTTTCTTGGAGGATTTTATTGTTATCAAATAAAAGTTCTCGTTCCTCCTCAAGATCATGAAGTTTGATCTTTAAAGCGCGGTTCTCGTCCTGAACCTCAAGTCGTTGCTTCCTCAACTTCTTAATATGCTTGGCCATCTTCTTCGATTCCGTAAGAAGTTGTTGATATGCCTCAACGAGTTCTTCTTTGTCCGACTCCCCCTCACTTGATGACTCACCATCGGATGTTGATGTTTCATACAAAATCAAAGGACTAGAGTCAGTAATTAATGATGACAAGCAAAAATTAGAAAAGGGAATTTGAGAAGCATGAAAGGCAACAACTTCTTCCTCTTTACTTGAGGTCGATTCATCGGAAGTAGAATCGTCCCAAGTTTTCGCTTGCAAAGCCTTCTTTTTATATGATTTCTTAGAAGGACAATCCGTTGAAATATGGTCGTAGCCTTTGCATCTATAACATTGGATTTCCCCTTCGAAATCATCTTTTTCTTTTTCTTTAGAAGGTTTTGCAAAGCCTTTGAGATTAGAGGATTTAGAACCCGATGATCCTTTAGATGGTTTCGAGGATGAAGATCCATCGGTTCGATTCTTCCAAAACTTCCGACGAAATTTCTTTGTGATCCGCGCCAATTGTTCTTCAAAATCGGCAAAAGAGATTTCATCGTCGGAACTCGATTCACCATCTTCTTCCTTTGTTGATTTGAATGCAATGCCTGTAAGCTTAGAAGAAGACTTGGAAGAAATTTGATTAGTAGAAAAAGTCATCTCATAAGTTTGTAAAGCACCTACTAATTCCTCTACTCTCATATCATCCGGATGACTAACGGTTTCAATGGCGGCAACCTTTGCCCTAAACCGTTCCGGAAGAGTCCGAAGAATCTTTCTTACAACTTTCGACTCCGGGATCTTTTCTCCTAAATTAGCACATGTATTGATTATATCTTGAAGTCTAGTGTAATAATCAGTAAACAATTCATGCTCATCCATATGAATAAAGTCAAATTGACTTGTAAGCATCTGGAGCTTTTGAATTTTTACTAGATTAGTACCCTCATGTGTAATTTTGAGAATATCCCAAATCTCCTTTGTAGTTTCACACGCGGAAATTCGTGTGAACTCAGTCGAGGAAAGAGAATTAAATAATGCGTTCATACCTTTCCCATTGTAAGAAGATTTTTCGATTTCCTCTCTAGATCATCTAGAGCGAGGTTTTGGGCTAGTAGAATTTCCTACTTCCTGAATTTGATGCACCCAACCGTATTCCACGGTTTGCCATACCCGCTCATCAACTGCGATAAGAAAAGCTCTCATCCTCACTTTCCAATAGGCATAATTGGACCCATCAAAAAGAGGAGGTCTATAAATATTACCACCTTCACCCGACATGATAGAAAAACCTAAAACCCGCTCTGATACCAATTGTTGGTTTTTATAAGGATCCACAAGGATCTAAATAGGTACTATCAAACAATTAGAGGGGCGGTGAATAGGTGTAATACTCAAAAACCAATCTCACTGCAAAATAAAAACCAATATGGAAAATAAAAATAGCACACCAAGATTTACGTGGAAACTCCAATCCAGGAGAAAAGCCACGGGACCAACACGCAATAACAATCCACTAAGAAAATAAGAATAACAAGGTGATTACCGACTCCACGGACTCAAACCCCTACTTCAAGTTCTTCGGATCTTGCGCTCCACCGATTGCACGTCCACTGCACACGTTCGAATCCACGAACGCCACTCGAATCCACGAGCACACGTTTCGAATCCACGAAACGCCTTCAACACACCGAATCCACGGTGCTACGTCGAATCCACAACGCAAACTCAGCCGATACAGAATATAGGCTTCGATGGTGATCCTTTGCTTAGATTATCATTGAAGAACCATAGATGGAATCTCTAAGCAAAGACTAGATCAATTCGACAAAAAGTATATCTTGGAAGAACCGTCGAATTGACCTAAAAGAGGCTAAAGAGAAGAACGATAAAAACCTAGCCTCTAGGGTTGCTCTCGAGTGTTTCTGAATTGATCGATCGTTCTCGAGAAACCCTAATTATCTATTTATAGGTTAGAAACCTTTGGAAAGAGATAAGCATCAAAAACTGACTTAACAGAATTTTTCCCGCACGACGGTCAGGACTGGATTTGGCTGATCCGGACTGTCGTCTTTTTTTCACCAATTTTCCTGAAAAAACAGTTCGTTGTCCAGACTGGAATTTCCTGATCCGGACTGTTCATGCGATTTCAGCAAACACATAGTTCGGGGTCCGGACTGAAACAGGGGAGGTCCGGACTGGAATTCCGCAAGAACTAAACTATGTTCGGGGTCCGGACTGGAATGGTCTGATCCGGATCCTGAACATCCAACTTGTCCAGTTTTTGATTTTTAAGCAACGAAAACTTTTCCAAGTGTTTCTAAACTACTCAAATGTATTCGAATCACCAAAATTATTTAGTTAAACGTACCTGATCATTCCGAATCCATTTTCCTTGAGATTGATGTATATGATCCATAATTCTTCAACTTCAATCTTCAAGACTCAAAACACTGAGTGTCAACTTGAGCTCTTGTTGAATCTTCTCTGAGTCTTCGATTGCTGGTTGACAATTTGATCACTTCAAGACTCCGACTCAACTCACGAAATATGCTAACACAAAAAGCCGTAACAAACCCTAGCCGCGGTCCGGATCAACTCGTGAATCTAGTCCGGATCGGCTACCCGCAGACCAATTCTACGTTCGGAATCCGGATCGGATTCTTCCAGTCCGGATCGGCTTAAAATTTTTCTTCAGAAAAAATTACAAAAATTCTAGAAATTCCAGAAAAAGTATGTAAGCACTTTTGTATATCAACTTTAAACAAAAATCATCGTTTCATATCAAAAGAAATAGATTATGCTAAATCTATCGATAATATCCAAGTAATGAAACGAAAATTTATAAAAATTAAATCCTTTAAAGTTGAACAAATTCAAAACATCAATCACGATCTATTGAGTAATGCGTTTATCAAATCATTAATTTTGCAAAGAAAATGAAGCACAAAGATCGATAGATGTTTGAAATCCCAAATAAGTTAGATAATATATCTATTCAATTTATTGTAGGGAGTGGCTCTTTGAGCATCTTTCGATAAAAATCCCACCTTATACCAACATTAGAATTTGACAGAGTCAAGTATTCCAAAAAGCATTTTATCTAATCAACAAGAAAACCCATGCTTTGTATACATGTGGTAGCTGCACATAGTACTCGGACGACCGAGGTGGTAGCTCTTTCCTGCATGTGGTGGTAGTTTTCACACTCCTCGTTGGGATGTAACTCTTTCAACATCTTTTGAGCATTAAACTTTAATAAACTCCCCCTCAATTGGCTATCAATTATTTAAGATATGAAGTATTCAACCAAAAATTGATCTTGTGTTCATACTTAACTCAATTGTCAAATAAGATAAAAACTATACCAAGAGATCATTTGAGAGAGAAATTGACTTTGATCAATTAAAGATGAACTAATTGATATAAATGATCATTGCATCAAATGAATTATCATGATATCCAAATCATAATAAATTTCTTGAAACATAAAAGGATGCAATTAAAGTCAATAACATATGCTCAGTTAATGTTCTATGTACAAACATAGATAAAGAACAGAAACACAAAACAAAACCTAACCTAAGCAATGGTTTCAAAAAGTGTTATTTCAAAGAAAGCATTCCAATTGCTTTACGCAAGTGAATAAAACGTTTTTGATCCAAAGGTTTTGTTAGAATGTCGGCTAATTGATCTTCAGTTGAAATATAAGAAATTTGAAGAATACTTGATTCAACTAGCTCTCTTAGAAAATAATATCTAAGTTCAATGTGTTTCGTTCTTGAGTGCAACACAGGATTTTTAGAAATATTTATAGCACTAGTTTTGTCACAAAGAATAGTTACCGAAGTCGCAGGAATTCGGAAGTCGCTCAAAACGCTTTTCATCCAAATCAATTGTGTCGAACAACTTCCTGCTGAAATATATTCCGCTTCGGCAGTTGAGAGTGCAATGCAGTTTTGCTTTTTACTATGCTTGCAACAAGACAATGGCCAAAATAAAAACATGCACCACTCGTACTTTTTCGATCATCCACTGATCCAGCCCAATCGACATCTGAGTATCCTATTATGTCGAGAGGTTTGCCCATAGGATACCAAATTCCGAAATTTAGCGTTCCTTTGACATACCGGATGATCCTTTTCACCGCTTTCAGGTGAACCTCCTTTGGTGCTGATTGATATCTCGCGCAAATCCCAACACTAAAGGATATATCCGGGCGACTAGCCGTGAGATAGAGTAGACTTCCAATCATGCTGCGATAAAGCATCTCGTCTACACTTTCACTAAGAGATTCACTTCCTAATCCCTTGTTGCTAGTTCCCATTGGAGTCGGAAAGTCTTTAGAGTTTTCTAATCCGAATTTCTTCACCAACTCCCTTGCATACTTGGATTGGCACAGATGAATGCCTTCTTCACTTTGTTTCACTTGCAATCCAAGAAAATATGTTAGCTCGCCCATCAAGGACATCTCAAATTTGCTTTCCATGGTTTCACTTTGTTTCGCTGTGCTTTCCATGTGGATTTCTGGGATTTTACGTGCCACGCTTTTCAAGATTTCTATTTTCTTGGCGCATCGCGACGTTCCTTCGCCGGTGTTTCCTCCCGTCGCGTTTCAGTACGCGAGCTCCCCCGGCCTACTCCAACCACCTTTTCGAGCGATTCTTTCGTCGTTCGATCCGCGACAGGTAGGGCTACGATCTTGGTATTTTCTGCATCTCCTAGTTTCGGGTTTTTCTTGGAGTTTTTCCATGCCTACTGGGACCCTTTGTTTGTTGTGAGGATTTCGGGGACAGCAGGATGTTTTGAGGATTCCTCGACGCTCGAGCGTCGGATCGAGGCGAGCCTATACACTTTTTGCATCTACTCGTCGTGAGGATTATCGCCGTATTTTTCTGGGATTTTTCTGAGGCTTGCCTGGAGGTATATTTTCTCCCTTTATCTGTGCATGGGATTACAGGTGTGTGTTTGTGAGGTTTTGCGCACCCTGTGTTGTGGAATTTGTAACTCGGCCTACAGGGCTAGGAATGGGACGTGCAGGCACTTCTTTCGAAGTTCTCGATGCGACGATCGCAGCATTATTTTTATCAGATTATTCAGAGCCCTTTCAGTAGGTGAAAATATTGCATCTTTTGGACTATTTTCGCACGTTGTGTACTTGGTTAATTTATTTTGGATTAAAGTGTAATTGTGAACCTTGTGTTGTATCCAGGAGAGTTTGCGGGAATTGCTGGACCCGTTGGATCTGGAGTTATTAATTTCTGGGTATTATCAGCTGTGGGACTTTGGACAGTTCAGCTCTTCAGGTGGGTTGCCTCGTCTTCAAGATCTATGGACTGTGCATTAATTCTATCTGTGTAGGAACTTGCATGTTGTAAATGTATTTTGTATAGCATGCTAGAATATAGGGATTGATGTTCCTGATGTTGTCAGATGATCATGTGATTTATTGTTTCCTACAAGCTGTTAATTATTGTTATCTTGGAACTTAACCTAGCACCCCCGCCATATGCAGCATGTTCAACCAGACTTGTAGAAAACTCCAACTTGGGCTAGGTTATTATTGCTTTAGACATCCCCACACCACTATTTACTGTTTCCTCCTGGACTTAGAGTTTCCTTCGCCCGGGTAGTGGGCCGAGAGGTCGGGTTGTTGTGGGATGCATTTTACACTCGTGTCTGGGGACCGAGTGAAGTCTGATAGCAGTCTATAGATCAGTGTTTCTTTTGGGAGCCGTCTGAGTGATAGTGGGTCTCGGCTGTGTAGTTTTCCGGCCTGTGAGTGAGACAGTGTTTTGTTTGTTACAGCCGATCTTGTTTATCGAGGATTTGGATTATAGCCTGCATGAGCCACATTTGAGCTCGACAGAGATGCGCGGATACTTTCCTCGGTGCAGTCGGGCCCATCGAGTGCCACTCCGGAGTTGGGCTTGTTACTTGCTATCGTGACTTGTCGACGTAGTCCCTCTGGCTGGGCCAGTTTTGGCAGTCACGGACGCCCTACGTAAGTCCGGTCCTCCGCGGCTGTAATGGCAGTAGGTAGGCGTAGGTTTGACTGGACACGACGTGGCAGTCAGTATAGATTGGGTGATCTGAGTTGAGAGTTTGTAGATGCACCATATTTCATTCTGTTCCACTTCTTGAGCATCTAGATAGAGGCATAGTAGTTGTAGAGTTATATTTTTCCAGCTTTTCCTTCCAGCACTGCATTATTACCTTATGCGTCTAGTAGACTTAGTGGGCAGACGGTCGGGCTTGTTGGCGGCACCCACTGAGAACTATTGTGGGATGTAGTTCTCACACCCGCCGTGGTGTCTTATCCCCAGGAACTTCTACTCCTGTTCCTGCTGCTCCAGTTGCTGATCCGGCTGATCGAGGTAAGGGAGTCGCGAGATAGATCCCTACCAGTCGTCTTCCAGAGAGTAGATGTACCCCCTTACTTTTTGAGAGTTCATGTTGAGAGACCTTTGTAGTGAGGTATAGAGTTGTACTCTTCTTTTTCTTTTGAGAGACTTATGTATTTTTGGTGAGGACTTGGGTTGCTTTTGTTGGAGTTGTATTTACTTTATTTCAGCATTTACCTTTCAGCTCTGATATCTGTATAGCGTAGATGATCTTTTGTAGGTTAGTCGCTACGTCTATACGGGGCTTCCCGTATGGGCGGCGGATCTGTTGGCGAGCCCGAGTCACAGTTTCGACCCCGGGGCGTGATAGATTAGAGTGGTATCAGAGCCTAGGATGTAGGTCATTGAGGACTTAGAAACCCTAGGCTTGTGGTTGGACCCTAGGATGACTTATGTGAGAGCCGTAATTTTTAACGAGAGTCCCGATTGGGTTCCAAACTCTCCCAAGGGATGGGATGAGTGATCGACATGTCTTCCTTCGGTGGCAACTATGTTGGCTGCAGACAACATAGTACTACAGGAAGGGGGACATGCCTTTGACTTTCGCTAGATTGGGTCGAGTGTCGTTTTGGGTTCTGGTTGCTCTTCTTTTTCCTCAGGTGAGTGATGCCTCCGCGACGCAGGATGTCGACTCGTTCGCAGCCTTCTTCCTTTGAGCCTGAGCAGGAGGACTCGAGACAGGGACAGCAGAGTGAGGTGCAGGAGCTTCGTGCCCAGATGGCACAGATGTCTGAGGCTGTACGGCGCTAGGAGGAGACCATGGGCCACATGATGCTTATGATGGAGCAGAGGGCGTAGCCATTTGTAGCACCCCCAGAGAGTTCACCTGTACCTTCTTCGCCAGTTGTGGCACCCCCTATTGTTCAGACAGCACCGGCAGTTCCTGTTGAGCTGGTTTCCAGTAGACCACAGTCTGGGTCGACGGGACCTTTGACCCCAGCTGAGCAGCGTGAGGTGGTTGATCTGTTGATGAGGTTCCGTCAGTTCGATCCGCCTCATTTTTCGGGACTGAGTGTGGAGCCGTGGGAGGCTGAGTCGTGGATCACGGCTATGGAGCGACATTTTGAGAGCTTGTTCATCGAGGAGAGGTTTCGGGTCCTTTTGGCGACAAACTTCTTGGAGCGCAACACCGAGGCTTGGTGGCGGCGTGTGCGACCTGCTGGTCCGCCTGGGACCCAGCTTCTTACTTGGGCGGAGTTTCGCAGTCTTTTTCTTGGGGCTTTCTTTCCGGAGAGCGTTCGTCAGAGGTTGGAGGAGCAGCTAAAGAATCTCCGCCAAGGAGATCGGCCCGTGCATGAGTACATTGCAGATTTCAACCAGCTGTTGGCTTGTGTGCCTCACGTGGCCAGGGATGAGGCTCATCGGATATACATGTTTGAGCGAGGGTTGCGCCGGGACATTTACCAGTTTGTTCGTTCACTCAGATTACAGACTCTGGAGGCTTCTATGGAGCAGGCACTTTATTTTGAGCGCGGGGAGGCGGCGATGGAGGAGGTGGCTCCAGCCCCCGCAGTGATTCCAGGGGCGAAGCGCCCAGCACCGATGGATGAGGGGCAGTCGAGTCGGCAGGGACCCCCGAGACCTCCACGATTCCATCCTCAGGGTTGTGGGTATCAGGGGCGTCAGAGATCAGGAGCATCTCGTCAGTCTCAGCAGCAGCAGCAGCAGCGTCGACCGCCTCGGCAGCAGCAGCCTTCGCAGCAGCAGCAGATCTCGCGGTAGCCACGCCCGGACCGATGTGTTATTTGTGGAGGGCCGCACTCACCGATCCAGTGTCCTCAGAGGCAGGGCCGTTGCTTCCGTTGCGGGCAGACCGGTCACTTCCAGAGTTCGTGCCCTAGAGCAGGTCACCCAGTTCCTTCCTCAGCTTCAGCACCCTCTGTCCCTCATCAGACGGCAGGACCTTTGGCGGCCTATGGTAGGCCCGATCATGCTTCATCTTCCTCCCAACAGCCAGAGCGGCGTCCCCCAGCGCCGAGCGGGCGAGTCTATGCCGCTCAGATTGAGGATGCTTCAGCAGCTGATCATGTCGTCGCAGGTATTATTTTGATTTCTGCAGTTCGTACTCGTGCTCTTTTTGATACCGGTGCATCGCATTCATTCATCAGTAGAGCATTTGCATCCCTACATGGTATAGAGGTAGTTTTTTTATCGCATGCTTTAGAGGTTCAGATTCTAGATCATATCTTGCATGTCGAGGAGTGTTGTAGGGATTGCCCTGTACAGTTGGGATCCTGGATCTTGCCCGCAGACTTGCTTGTCTTGCGGCAGCTCCAGGATTTCGATGTTGTACTTGGCATGGATTGGTTGTCGTGGTATTTTGCCACCATAGACTGCAGAGAGAGGACCGTGACCCTCCGCGAGCCTGGACAGGAGGAGTTTGTCTTCAGAGGCTGCCAGAGCTCCTTGTTTGCGGTGACTATTTCTTCGGCGAGGGCTAGGCGGATGATGAGTAGAGGCTACACCGCTTTCTTGGCGACGATTGTAGAGATATCTACGACGGCACTGGGGCTCGAGGATATCCCTATTGTCCGCGAGTTTCCAGATGTGTTTCCCCCGGAGTTGACGACTATGCCGCCGGAGAGGGAGATAGAGTTTGTGATTGATGTGGTTCCAGGAACCGCACCAATCTCAAAGGCACCTTATAGGATGGCACCTGCCGAGTTGAGGGAGTTGAAGGCCCAGTTACAGGACCTGATGGACCGGGGTTTTGTTAGACCCAGTGTATCTCCGTAGGGAGCGCCGGTGTTGTTCGTGAAGAAGAAGGATGGGTCGCTTCGATTATGTGTGGATTACAGGGAGCTGAACAAAGTGACCATCCGGAACAAGTATCCCTAACCACGGATAGATGATTTGTTCGATCAGTTGCAGGGAGCGTCAGTGTTCTCGAAGATTGATCTCCAGTCAGGTTACCACCAACTGAGGGTGAGGGCCGAGGACATCTCCAAGACGGCTTTTAGATCCCGGTACGGGCATTATGAGTTCACTGTTATGCCTTTTGGTTTGACTAGTGCCCCTGCTGCATTTATGGATTTGATGAACCGGGTATTTCAGCCGTACTTGGACCAGTTTGTGGTTGTGTTCATAGACGACATTTTGATCTACTCCCGGAGTGATGTGGAGCATGAGGAGCACTTGAGGATAGTGCTGCAGCTTCTGCGAGAGAAGAAGCTGTATGCCAAGTATAAAAAGTGCGAATTTTGGCTTCGGGAGGTTGCATTTTTAGGCCACATTGTATCAGCCGCAGGAGTGGCAGTAGACCCGACGAAGATTGATGTTGTTCGGGATTGGCCGAGACCGACGACGGTTACCGAGGTTCGGAGCTTTTTGGGCTTGGCAGGCTATTATCGTCGGTTTGTGGAGGGCTTTGCGAATCTCTCTACCCCCATGACCAGTTTGACTAGGAAGGGGATAAAGTTTGTTTGGACTGAGCGGTGCCAGCAGAGCTTTGAGGAGCTGAAGAGGAGATTGATTTCGGCACCAGTTCTAGCATTGCCAGTGATGGGCGATGGATTCGTGATTTATAGTGACGCCTCTCACAGCGGTTTAGGATGTGTTTTTATGCAGCATGGTAGGGTAATTGCTTATGCTTCACGGCAATTAAAGGATTATGAGAAGAATTACCCTACTCATGATTTGGAGCTTGCAGCTGTGGTGTTCGCTTTGAAGTTGTGGCGGCATTACCTCTACGGAGAGCACTGTGAGATTTACACTGATCACAAGAGTTTGAAGTACTTATTTACTCAAAAGGAGCTGAATTTGAGGCAACGCCGGTGGTTGGAGTTACTAAAGGACTATGATGTGAGCACCCTTTATCATCCCGGCAAGGCCAATGTTGTAGCAGATGCTTTGAGCAGGAGGTCAGTGCAGAGTTTGAGCTTGTTGATCACGCAGCAGGCACCGCTAGTGGAGCAGTTGAGGCGTTTACAGATTGAGGTGGTATTGTGATGACTTGGATCTCCGCGGAGCTGTTGTAGTGCGTTGGGTGGCTTCTGGAGGCCTACGTGGTGTGTTGGTGGTGATTATGCACAATTTGGACACAAGTGTTGGACTTCGGGCTTAAAATGGATCACGTGAGTGATCGGAGGACCCCGTTGAGTGTTTAGAAGTGTTCTCGGGCGGAATAGATATCAAAATTGGACTCAGCGCGAAATTTGGGGTAAAAACACTTGTCTGGATGCATTCGGCAAATTTTGGAATTAGAATTTGGCAAATCGGACACCGGATTTGGACTCAGCGCGCGAAAACGGTGAAAATGGACTATTTATTTGTATTTTTCGGAGCCCGGATGCGAAAACACGGTTTTCGAGGCGCGAGGCACTATTCCGGCAGCCGGCGGGCAGCGGCGGAGTGCGGCGGCGCTGGCTCAGGCAGGCGCAGCAGCGGCGGCGGGCAGGCGCGGGCAGCGCGCAGTGCGCGGGCAGGCGCGCGGGCAGGCGCGAGGGCGCGCGGGCAGGTGCGCGGTCCAAGGGCCGGCGTGCAACGGAGGCAGGACACGTGGCATCGCGTAGTTGGGTGGCGCAGAGGGCGCGGTCCGCGGAGCAGCGCGGGTCGGTGCATGGACCGGGTGGGACGCGTGTTGGCTTTCTATTGGCGAGCTCAAGAAGGCGGGGTCCACCGAGGCGCGGGGGGTCGACTCGGGAACCGTGCCTGGCAGGGGCGCAGGCGGCGCGCCAGGGTTGGTCGGGGGCAGTTAGTGCGGGCCAGGTGGCGCCCTGCGATTCGCAGGCGCCACCCACCCGCGTTGACCGGGAGTGGCCACGCGGCGGCTCGCGTGCGGCGGGATTTGCTGTCGCCTGTTCGGGGTGATGTGGCGTTCGCTGGGCGTTCCAGGCGCTCGTCGCGGGCCGGCCCGTAGGGCTTTCGGGCGCCCGAAATCGGGCCTTGCGCCCGAAGGTTGGGACAAACCCGATATTTACGGATTTGTTGTTTTGGGCCTATAAATAGAGCCCGAACTTCTCCCTGGAGCTCTTTTTCTGGCCAGTTTCTTGTAGTGTGTTCTTCACAAGATTTCCTCCTCTCCCAGAGCCGGTTCCATCTGCAGATTCCCGGATTTTTCTGCAGCACTCATCCCGAGGTTTTCATTTTTACGGCGCGGCGCGACGCTCGTTCATTTGTGATCTTCTTCGTCGCGTTTTGGTGCGAGGACTCCCCCAGCTTACTCCGACCACCGTTTTCGTCGATTATTGCGCCATTGGCTTCTGGACAGGTAGGGCTACGATCTTTGTGATTTGAGTTTTCCCTCTTTTCGAGTTTATCTTAGAGTTTCCCGAGCTTCCTTTTGACCCATTTTTCCTCGCGGAGTTTTGGACAGCACGTGGGTGTTTTGCCAATATCTTCGCGCACAGGCGTCGGATCGAGGCGTGCCAGGAGGCGTTTTTTATCCACAGAGCACAAGAAACACCCTCAAATTTTCTGGGAATTTTCTGAATATTTTTCAAAGGTGAAAATCTCTGTTTACAGAAAGTAATGCTACAGTTTTTTAGATCAGTTTATTTCGGGGTGGTCCCCTTGCCGAATTTGTATCTCAGTGTAGGAAACTCGGATTTGAACGTGCAGGTACTCGTTTCGACCGGTTCGTCGCGAGGATCGTGGCAGTATTTTTCTTGGATTTTTCTGGGATCAACTCGTAGGTGAAAAAGGCACAACTTTTGGACTGAATTCTGGGACAGCATGTTTTTGGGTGCTTGTGTGCTTAATTTTATGTTTTGGGGTAATTGTGAACAGTGATCGCGGCAGTTTATCTGTTTGGGCGTTTGGCGTGGAAATAGGGATATTGGACAGTGAGGAGGTTTTACAGCTGAGGATTGCGCGTGTCCAGGTGGGTGGTTGTTGCTTACCTCTATTTTGACATGCTCACTAGGATTATTAGAGTGATCTCCTTATGTTAGGATTATTGATTAACAAGTGGGGATGGAACTTATGCATGCTTGTTTGGACATATGGTTGGCTATGTTAGCGGTTAACTTTGCATGTGGAATTGAATCTTAAATTGGGATAATTAAATTACCTTGATGGTTGGTACTATTTGAGGATTTTATGACATGCATAGGTGGATAGTAATGCTTTATTATGGAACATGGATTATAGACATGTGTGGTTGGATAACATTTTAGCATGATGGTTATATCTATGCGGAGCTATTAATTGTTACACATGTGGAACCACTATTGGTTACCTTTTCTTTTATCTTCCTTGAGGACATATGCATGCTTGTATGGACATCTAGATAGGCCATTTCTTGTCGCTACACTATCATGTTGGAACTTGACTTAGGAGAAACCTTGTTTGCTTCTTTTCTCCTTTTTGTTAGTCGGGTGTTTCATGTTGCTCGGGTTTGAGCAAGGGTTTGGGATAGTGTAGCC
The DNA here is from genome assembly GCA_029204045.2 of Tillandsia leiboldiana. Classification (NCBI taxonomy): domain Eukaryota; kingdom Viridiplantae; phylum Streptophyta; class Magnoliopsida; order Poales; family Bromeliaceae; genus Tillandsia; species Tillandsia leiboldiana. Next base: position 28,307,782 of record CM055070.1, read on the forward strand.
GGGGCTTGGATTGTGGATTATGGGTTTTGGCGGCGACCGCGGATTTTGGGCGGTTGACCAGATGTCGGTTATAGGACATCGGTGATAGGGCATGATATTGGACTAGAGGGCTTTGTGGCAACCGCGGATTTTGGGCGGTTGACCAGATGTCGGTTATAGGACATCGGTGATAGGGCATGATATTGGACTAGAGGGCTTTGTGGCAACCACGGATTTTGGGCGGTTGACCAGATGTCGGTTATAGAACATCGGTGATAGGGCATGATTATGGACTAGAGGGCTTTGTGGCAACCGCGGATTTTGGGCGGTTGACCGGAGGTCAGGAGTTGGACTTGTTGTGGTCGGTGAACTTGCGGCTACCGCGGATAGTAGGCGGTTGACCGGATGACGGATGTGGGTACCGTTGTAATCCTCCTACTTGTGATAACCCACTAGGCATATTGGAGCTAGTCCTATGTTATATTGCTAGTATACTAGTGGAATAAATATAACATGCTTAATTAGAAGGAATGGGCTTGTGGTTGATACTTGCATCTCTAAAGGACTAGGTATTAATAAAAGGTTTAATTCTTGCAAAAGATATGTTGTCTAAAACCCCTTGGGTATAGTTTGTTAAACCATATTTTGTTATTTGTATATTGGGACATCTTATGCATGTATATAGATCGACTTATGGCAACTTGGTACAGTGAATATTCATGAAATAGCATACTCTAATTTGTAAGAATTAGAATACCCGAAATCATGTTATTAAGTAAAGCACTTTTGCATGCTTGTATGGTCACGTAGATAGGCCACATTTTTCTGCTACACTATCATGCTGGAACTGACTTAGGAGAAACCATGCTGTTATTCTTTCTCCAGTTATCTAGACTTAGGGGATAGTACGCTCGGGGTCGAGCAGGGGCTGGGATAGTGTAGTCAGACATTTGGGATTTGGGACAGGCAGGCTGTGATGGCAGGGTATTGCGGCAACCGCGGATTTTGGGCGGTTGACCGGACAGTTATTATTGCATCAGATCGGGGAGAGGATTTGGGCTTCTTTTAGTGGATGGTTCTTTTCCACTTAGATCAGTGTCATGATCCAGTCCTGCGGACTTATTCTCCTATGATACTTATTACTCAGGCATTTTACTCGTGTGGGTCGCTCCCCTCGAGTGCCACTCCGGAGTGTGCGATATACAGACTTTGAGTCCTTGAGACTCCTATCCCCTATCTGTGTTATGCGTAGGCTGGCATACCCGATTTGGTAGGCATAGCAGGCAGTACCAGTGTTTACTGGTGTACAGATTGGGTTTAGTCAGGCAGGCAGTTATATTCTGATGCACATACTTAGCTATTCTTTTAGCTTGGCATTTTAGAGGCATAGTGGTAGCTTCTTCATCAGTAGTTTTACTTATAGCTTACCACCTTTGCTTTATTTTCGCCTCTGGCAGTCCTAGTGGGCCTGTCTGAGTTTGAGGTTTTATCCACTAGGGGAGGCTACTGGTTTACTAGTAGTTCTCACCCCTATTCTTCTTTCCTCTTTTTCTTCTCTCTTGTTTTGCAGTGTCTTCTGCGGGTGCTGCTGGGCTTCAGCGGCGGGTCGAGGAGAGAGGACGGCTGAGTAGATAGATCTCGAGGCAGGATGAGTGAGTTAGCTGGACTGTTGTTGTACCCATGTTTCCTCAGACGGTTGTACTTTTACTTTGGGACTGGCTTTTGCCAGCAGGTTGTATTTATTTTGGTGAGCTGGGAGAGACAGATGTATCATTTATACAGATGTATTGTATTTTATTTCCAGCTTCAGTCTGAGATATATTAGTTTTTAGTTCTGCTCCGTTTTTATTGCTCTTTTATTATTATCTCTTATATCTGAGCAGGTTTGGCGCTTCGTGTACGCGGGAAATACCGTGCGCACGGCGGATCTGTAGACAGGCCCAGGTTCCGGTTTACACCCGGGGCGTGACAGGTATCCCCTGGGGTCTCTGCTAGACTCATGTCTATGGTCTTGCAGCCCACTCTGTTGGATAGGATTAGGGAGACACAGAGTGAGGACCCCCATTTGACGAGGATCAGATCACAGATTCAGACAGATCAGTTAGGGGATTTTGCAGTGGATAGCTCGGGAGTACTACGGTACAGGGACCGAGTGTGTGTGCCTACGGATCCTGAGATCAGAGACCAGATTTTGAGAGAGGCCCATTATACACCTTATACCATTCATCCAGGTGGTACTAAGATGTATAAGGACCTCAAGGCACACTTTTGGTGGTCTGGAATGAAGCGGGACATTGGAAGATTTGTGGCTCATTGTTTAACTTGCCAGCAAGTGAAGGCAGAGCACCGGGTTCCTGCTGGCAAGTTGCAGAGTCTTCCAATTCCTGAGTGGAAGTGGGACCACATCACTATGGATTTCGTCACTGGACTGCCGAGGGCGCAGAGTGGAGCCGACGCGATTTGGGTTATCGTGGATAGACTCACCAAGTCTGCACACTTCTTGCCTGTACAGATTACTTGGCCGTTGGAGCGTCTTGCACAGTTGTATTTGGATGAGGTGGTGAGGCTACACGGTGTACCCACCTCGATTGTATCAGATAGGGACCCGAGGTTTGTATCGCATTTTTGGGGGAGTCTACAGTCAGCCTTGGGGACCCAGCTCCGATTTAGCACAGCATTCCACCCACAGACTGATGGACAGTCCGAGCGCACCATACAGACCCTCGAGGACATGTTGAGAGCGTGCGTCATGGATTTTGGAGGAGGGTGGTACCGGCACTTAGCATTTGTTGAGTTTGCGTACAACAACAGCTATCAGGCGAGCATTCAGATGGCTCCGTTTGAGGCGTTTTATGGACGCAAGTGTCGGTCGCCCTTGTATTGGAGTGACGTGGGTGAGAGGAGGACTTTGGGACCTGATTTACTGCTGGAGGCAGAGGAGAAAGTCAGATTAGTTCGCCGACATCTTGAGACAACCCAGAGTCGTCAGAGGAGCTACGCTGATACTCGGCGGCGAGACCTAGAGTTCCAGATTGGTGATCATGTCTTTTTGAAGGTCTCGCCTTCGAAAGGGGTCCGAAGATTTGGAGTTCGTGGGAAGCTCAGTCCCCACTTTATTGGACCCTTCGAGGTACTTGAGAGAGTAGGCCCTGTGGCTTACAGAGTTGCCCTTCCTCCACGCATGGCCGGAGTTCATGATGTTTTCCACGTCTCGGCTCTGAGGAGATATGTTTTCGACCCTTCGCACGTGATTGACTTCACTTCTTTGGAGATCGGCGAGGACCTTGGATATGAGGAGCGCCCGTTGCGAATTCTTGCTCGTGAGGTGAGGGAATTGTGCAACCGGGCCATTCCGTATGTGAAGATCTTGTGGAGCAATCACGAGGAGCGTGAGGCTACTTAGGAGCTAGAGACGGTGATGAGAGATACCTATCCCTTTCTATTCGAGGCTTCCGGTTGAGGTACGTCTATTTGTTTCTTGTTTCGGGGACGAAACTTCCTTTTAGTGGGGGAGGATGTAGTGGCCCAGGATCCCATGCAACTTTTCCGGTGAATCCACTATTTAGAACACCTAGTGTTGGTGTGTCTGGTCTATAGTGCATCAAAGGGATGCCCAGATGGGCCCTATGAGGTATCTTTAGCTGTTTTGGCCTTCGGCTACATTTGCCGAAATTTTGAAAAGGTTTTTGGCCAAACAGAGGTTGGATTTGGATTCAGCGTGAAAAAACGCTTGAAAACGGCTATTTGCTTGTTTGATTCTGAGTCCGGAGGCCCAAAAACGGACTCCCGGAAGTTTTTATTGGATTTCGGTGCATGGGAGGGGCCGTGGACCGCCGGCATGCCACGTGGCGGCCTGTCATTGGCCGGTTTACAGCGCTCGGTCCACAGAGAGTCGCGGCTGGGTGCACAGACCCGGCGCAGGGACACGTGGCGCCGCCTAATTGGCAGGCTCATGGTGCGCGGTCTACAGAGTTGGCGCGGCGGTGCATGGACCAGGGCGGGGACACATGGCAGTCCCTGGTTGGTCGGTGCATGCGGTGCGGTCCACGGAACCCAAAGTAGGGTGCGTGGACCGGGTGTAGGGGACACGTGTCGGCGCGCCATTCGCGGGCTCACGAGGCGCGACGCACGGGATGCGGGCGAGCGCCTCGGGGCGCGTGCGTGGCAGGCGGCCAGGCGGCGCCTGCCCGCATGTGTGACCGCGACAGTGGCAGGGATAGGTGGCGCCCCGCCATTCACGGGCGCCACCTACCCGTTTGACCGGGGAGGCGCCACGCGGCGGCACCACGCGCGCCCCGCACAGCTGTTTGCTGTGCGGGACACGCGTCGGTCTCCGGGAGGGCCACGTGGCCACTCCCGGCACGCGTCGGTCTTCGGGCGCTCTTCCTGGTGTGGTGTTCCGCCGGTTTCGGGCACCCGAATCCTGGTCTAGCGCCTGAAACCGGGGACACATTGGTCTTTTCCAAATTTGTTTTGTGGGACTATTTATAGCCCGAGCCGCTTTCACCTTGGGCTTTTTCGCGTTTCTGGGCCATTTCTCAGTTCGGTTTCTTCAGAGGAGTTGATCCCCGCGCTGTGCTGAATCCATCTTTGGATTTATGGGATTTTACGTGGCATGCTTTTCGAGATTTCCATTTTCTTGGCGTGTCGCGACGTTCCTTCGCCGGTGTTTTCTCCCATCGCGTTTCGGTGCGCGAGCTCCCCCGGCCTACTCCAACCACCTTTTTGAGCGATTCTTTCGCCGTTGGATCCATGACAGGTAGGGCTACGATCTTGGTATTTTCGGCATCTCCTAGTTTTGGGTTTTTCTTGGAGTTTTTCCATGCTTACTGGGACCCTTTGTTTGTTGTGAGGATTTCGGGGACAGCAGGATGTTTTGAGGATTTCTCCTGGCTCGAGCGTCGGATCGAGGCGAGCCTATACACTTTTTGCACCTAATCGTCGCGAGGATTATCGCCGTATTTTTTTTGGATTTTTCTGAGTCTTGGCCGGAGGTATATTTTCTCGCTTTATCTGTGCATGGGATTACAGTTGTGTGTTTGTGAGGTTTTGTGCACCCTGTGTTGTAGAATTTGTAACTCAGCCTACGGGGCTCGGAATGGGACGTACAGGTACTTCTTTCGAAGGTCTCGACGCGACGATCGCAGCAGTATTTTTATCAAATTTTTCGGAGCCCTTTCAGTAGGTGAAAATATCGCATCTTTTAGACTATTTTTGCAGGTTGTGTACTTGGTTAATTTTTTTTGGATTAAAGTGTGACTGTGAACCTTGTGTTGTACCCAGGAGAGTTTGCGGGTATTGCTGGACCCGTTGGATCTGGAGTTATTGATTTCTGGGTATTATCAGCTGTGGGACTTTGGGCAGTTCAGCTCTTCAGGTGGGTTGCCTCGTCTTCAAGATCTATGGACTGTGCATTAATTCTATCTGTGTAGGAACTTGCATGTTGTAAATGTATTTTGTATAGCATGCTAGAATATAGGGATTGATGTTCCTGATGTTGTCAAATGATCATGTGATTTATTGTTTCCTACAAACTGTTAATTATTGTTATCTTGGAACTTGACCTAGCACCCCCGCCATATGCAGCATGTTCAACCAGACTTGTAGAAAACTCCAACTTGGGCTAGGTTATTATTGCTTTAGACATCCCCACACCACTTGTCACGCCCCGGGGTCGAAACTGCGACCCGGGCTCGCCAACAGATCCGCCACCTATGCCAACCTGCATAAGCGAAGCATCCTACCTGCAAGAAAAGTACTACAGCTAAACAGATATCAGAGCTATAAATAAAAAAACTGTTGTATGACTAAAATCAATCACTGTATAACTGGAAATAATACAACAATGTCCGTCTCCCAAAAATAATAATAATATAATATCCTCATATACAAGCTCTGAACCCAACCGGGAGGTATCTCCAATAAATACACCAGTGTACAGTCTCTCGATACATAAAATATCCTCACTACATCAGTCTCTCAAAAGAGGAAAAAGAAACAACTAATTTACTAAAGATCTCCTCTGAAGAGGTACCGCTACTCTCCAACAACGGGTAGGGATCTAGCACGCGACTCCCTCGCCTCTAACAACAACTGCAGAATCTGCAACACCCGCTAAGACTCTGCAAAACAAAGGAGAGAAAAGAAGGGGAGGGGGAAGACCCCCAACGTGTGTGAGAACTACACCTAAAAAGGGAGTCCTCAGTGGGTACCGCCACCAGGCCCGACGATCTGCCCACTAAGTCCACTAGAGGCATAAGATAACCAAAGCAGTAAAGACTGAAATAGGAAAGCTGGAGACTCTCAACAGCTACCATGCCTCTATCTAAATGCTCAAAAGGGGAGAACCAAATAATGGTATGCAACTGTTGAGTTATGAATCCCAAAGGATCTAAATAGGTACTATCAAACAACTAGAGGGGGCGTGAATAGGTGTAATACTTAAAAACTCAATCTCAGTGCAAAATAAAAACCAATGCGGAAAATAAAAACAGCACACCGAGATTTACGTGGAAACTCCAATCCAGGAGAAAAACCACGGGACCAACACGCAATAACAATCCAATAAGAATAGAAGAATAACAAGGTGATTACCGACTCCACGGACTCAAACCCCTCCTTCAGCTTCTTCGGACCTTGCGCTGACCGGTTGGATATCCGCGCAATAACAATCCCTAAGAAAAGAAGAATAACAAGGTGATTACCGTCTCCACGGATTTAACCCCTCCTTCAATTTCTTGGACCTCACGCTCCACCGATTTTGCACGCCCACTGCACACGTTCGAATCCACGAACGCCACTCGAATCCACGAGCACACATTTCGAATCCACGAAACGCCTTTGGCACACCGAATCCACGATGCCACGTCGAATCCACGACGCAAACTCAGTCGATAAGAATATTGACTTCGATGGTGATCCTTTGCTTAGATTCTCATTGAGGAACCGTAGAAGAAATCTCTAAGCAAAGATTAGATCAATTCGACAAAAGATTTGTTCTTGAAAGAACCGTCGAATTGACCTAAAAGAGGCTATAAAGAAGATCGATAAAAACCTAGCCTCTAGGGTTGCTCTCAAGAGTTTTATAAATTGATCGGCCGTAGCTCCCACGTTTTTGAGAAACCCTAAAAGTCTATTTATAGTTTAGAAACCTTTGGAAAGAGATAAGAATCAAAAACATACCTTATCTGGAAATTTTCAGGACGGCGATCCGGATCGGATTTACTGCGATCCGGATCGTCGTAACGAGATTGACGATTCCAGAAAACAAAGGGTTCGGGATCCGGATTGCAAGGTCCGATCCGGATCGTTCATGCAATTCAGCAAAGTCCCATGTTCGGGATCCGGATCGGAATGGCCTAGGATCCGGATTGAAATTGCCAATGAACAAGTACCCTTCGGGATCCGGATTGCAAGGTCTGATCCGGATCCTGAACATGTCCCATGTCCAGTTTTTGATTTTTATGCAATTAAAAGTTCATCCAAGTGTTTCTACACTATAAGAAAGTATTCGGATCACCAAAATTATTTAGTTAACCATACCTGATCCTTTTGAATACTTTCTTCTTGAGATTGATGTAACTGATCCACAATTCTTCAACTTCAATCTTCAAGACTCAAGACACTGAGTGTCAACTTGAGCTCTTGTTGAATCTTCTCTAAGTCTTTGATTGCTGATTGACAATTTGATCCCTTTAAGACTCCGACTCAACTCACTGACTTGACTCACGAAATATGCCAACACCAAAATGCCTAACAATCTCCCCCTTTGGCAATTTCGTGACAAAACCCAAAAATACATAAAAGCGCTCAAGTCACTCATCTTAAACCAAAAAATCGAAACTCAATGTCATCACCAAAACATTGATTTTCTTTGCGTGAAAGATCCAATAAATACAAAATTACATTTGAACCAAACAGTCCTAGAACATACTCTATGACTTAGGACTTGGAGTCTTAAAGTGATGTAATTCCTGCAAAACAAAACTCCAAACGAAATCAAACGTTAGTCGTTAGAAATTAGAATCCTGCATTTGATCCGTCTTCCTTTTGGTTCTTTTGTTTTTCGGCTCTTTCAATTTTTCTTTGTCTCCCCCTATCTTGAGCATCTCTAACATGTTCTCCATGTTCTTGAGCATCTATGTTCTCCCCCTTTGTGGTACGATCATCATTTTCCGTTCTCCCCCATTTTTCCATTTTCGTTTCGTTTGTCCTCTCTTGATGATCTCATCTCCGTCATTTCTCTTGTCCCCCTTTTTGTCACAAATTGTCAAACAGTGAACATACTAGACAAAAGGAAATCACTAACAACATCAGTTCAAAAAGAAAGAGAGATAAAAGCTCAGTTCCGGTATATAACAAAAATGCAGATTGCGTACCGGTACCAGAAGGCAAAAAACTAATAATTCCTTGAAACAAATCCAAATTTTAGAATCTTTTCAAATACCGATTTGTATTCCATCAAGAAAACAATTTAAGTGCTTTAACCAATGAATTAACAAGATGTCATTCAATCCAATTAATTTCACAAGATTAAAAAGATTTACTCCTAAATCATGAAAAACAAAGATAAAACATTATAAACAGTTTTTCATGTTATATTCATCAAACACAAGTCATCAAAAATAATCTTGAGATCCAAAGTCTATCAAGATGTAACGGATGTACAAAGAGGACTTACAGAGATTTCCAAATGACATCAATTTGATTTCTTACCCTTTCAAATTTGAGATAAGCACTAAAATACCTAAGGGTGGCTCTTTGAGCATCTTTCAACTATCCCACCTTATACCAACCAGGAGATTGTTCAAAATAAGAGCTTTAAATTTAAATCTCCGAATGCTTCAACTAAACAAAATTTCATAAATAATTTTCAAGCATCCAAAACATGTGGTAGCTTCACACACAGACCGGACGACCGGGGTGGCAGCTCTTTCCAACATGTGGTGGTAGTTTTCACACTCATTTCGGATGTAACTCTTTCCACATCTTTTGCAAATCGTTTCAATACCCTTGTAAGAATGCAATCTCTTACGTGAAAGAATTAAATCCCAAATTTTAGTCTATCGGTTGTCTCACGCTTATCACAATGAACTCACACAACCGAGATAGATTAAGCATCTAAAGATCACACATGATTTCTAAAATTTGATGCTTATAATATCAAAAACTCCTATAATGAAGTATCTTCAAGATTATGATTATGGAGTAAAGTTGATAATCCATATAAAATTAAATTGGAGTGATTGAAAGTGAAAGCCCTTTTCATTCAATGCACTTGTTCATTAAAAACCCTTTTGTTCAAAAACAAAGTATAAAAACGAAGAGCATTGAAAAACATGTAATGCAAAGATTAAGAAAGATATGAAGGGAAAACCAATCAAAGCATTACATGCAGTCATAAGCTATTTAGAACTTAAGACAAGGAAAGATATCACCTTTCCGAATCCAAAATCGCTGGATTTTGGGTTGTCTTGATTCGTTGTGGCCGGGGGTTGTCCGCTTCGACTGTTGGTCCACCTTAGGTCTTTGCCTCGCAATGATCCACTTGTATGATTGATGTTGTGGCTCGGACCTTTGGTGGGTTGAGTGAACTCCTTTGACTTGATGTGTCTTTTGATTCCGTTGAGTTCGCCCCGTAGATGAAGTTGCCGAAGGACTCTTCTTTCTCTTTTTCGGGCAATTCTTCACCAAATGTCCTTCAAGTCCACATAAGTGACAAGTTCTTCCTTTTAATTTCATTGTGGAACTTGAAGCATGCACAGTTTGGTCCTTTTTGAATCCCAAACCAACTTTGCTTGTTTGACCTAAACCGGACATACACTCAAGTTTCTTGGAATCGGTTGAAATCCTTTGTATGTCGGATTTAAGTTGATGAACTTGTTTGGTCAATGCTTGGTTGGTGACATGAATTTCCTCAAACTGCTTTTCAAGAAAATCAATCTTGTTAATATGGGAATTAACGACCGTTTCCGATTGATTTATCTTTTCTTGGAGGATTTTATTATTATTCAATAAAAGCTCTCGTTCCTCCTCGAGATCATGAAGTTTGATCTTTAAAGCATGATTCTCGTCTTGATTCTCAAGTCGTTGCTTCCTCAACTTCTTGATATGCTTGGCCATCTTCTTTGATTCCGTAAGAAGTTGTTGATATGCCTCAACGAGTTCTTCTTCGTCCGACTCCCCCTCACTTGATGACTCTCCGTTGGATGTTGATGTCTCATGCAAAATCAAAGGAATAGAGTCAGTGATTAAAGATGATAAACAATTATTAGAAGAGGGAAAATGAGAGGCATGAGAAGCAACGATTTTTTCCTCTTTACTTGAGGTTGATTCATTAGAAGTAGAATCGTCCCAAGTTTTCACTTGCAAAGCCTTCTTTTTATATGATTTCGGAGAAGGACAATCCGTTGAAAAATGGCCGTAGCCTTTGCATCGATAGCATTGGATTTCCCCTTCGAAATCATCTTTTTCTTTAGAAGGTTTTGCAACGCCTTTGAGGTAAGAGGATTTAGAACCCGATGATCCTTTAGATGGTTTCGTGGATGAAGATCTATCGGTTCGATTCTTCCAAAATTTCCGACGAAATTTCTTTGTGATCCGCGCCAATTGTTCTTCAAAATCGGCAAATGAGATTTCATCGTCGGAACTTGATTCGCTATCTTCTTCCTTTGTTGATTTGAATGCAATACCTGTAAGCTTAGAAGAAGACTTGGAAGAAACTTGATTAGTAGGAAAAGTCATTTCATAAGTTTGCAAAGCGCCTACTAATTCCTCTACACTCATCTCATCCGGATGACTAACGGTTTCAATGGCGGTAACCTTTGCCCTAAACCGTTCCGAAAGAGTCCGAAGTATCTTTCTTACAATTTTCGACTCCGGGATCTTTTCTCCTAAATTAGCACATGTATTTATTACATCTTGAAGTCTAGTGTAATAATATGTAAACAATTCATGCTCTTCCATATGAATAGAGTCAAATTGACTTGTAAGCATCTGGAGCTTTTGAATTTTTACAAGATTAGTACCCTCATGTGTAATTTTGAGAATATCCCAAATTTCCTTCGCGGTTTCACACGCGGAAATTCTTGTGAACTCAGTCGAGGAAAGAGAGTTAAAAAGAGCGTTCATACCTTTCCCATTGTAAGAAGATCTTTCGAGTTCCTCTTTGGACCATCAAGAGCGAGGTTTTGGGGTAGTAGAATTTCCTACTTCCTCAACAGGATGCACCCAACCGCATTCCACGGATTGCCATACTCGCTCATCAATTGCGATGAGAAAAGCCCTCATCCGCACTTTCCAATAAGCATAATTAGTCCCATCAAAAAGAGGAGGTCTATAAATATTACCACTTTCACCCATCATGATAGATAAACCTAAAACCCGCTCTGATACCAATTGTTGAGTTATGAATCCCAAAGGATCTAAATAGGTACTATCAAACAACTAGAGGGGGGTGAATAAGTGTAATACTTAAAAACTCAATCTCAGTGCAAAATAAAAACCAATGCGGAAAATAAAAACAGCACACCGAGATTTACGTGGAAACTCCAATCCAGGAGAAAAACCACGGGACCAACACGCAATAACAATCCAATAAGAATAGAAGAATAACAAGGTGATTACCGACTCCACGGACTCAAACCCCTCCTTCAGCTTCTTCGGACCTTGCGCTGACCGGTTGGATATCCGCGCAATAACAATCCCTAAGAAAAGAAGAATAACAAGGTGATTACCGTCTCCACGGATTTAACCCCTCCTTCAATTTCTTGGACCTCACGCTCCACCGATTTTGCACGCCCACTGCACACGTTCGAATCCACGAACGCCACTCGAATCCACGAGCACACATTTCGAATCCACGAAACGCCTTGGCACACCGAATCCACGATGCCACGTCGAATCCACGACGCAAACTCAGTCGATAAGAATATTGACTTCGATGGTGATCCTTTGCTTAGATTCTCATTGAGGAACCGTAGAAGAAATCTCTAAGCAAAGATTAGATCAATTGGACAAAAGATTTGTTCTTGAAAGAACCTTCGAATTGACCTAAAAGAGGCTATAAAGAAGATCGATAAAAACCTAGCCTCTAGGGTTGCTCTCAAGAGTTTATAAATTGATCGGCCGTAGCTCCCACGTTTTTGAGAAAACCCTAAAAGTCTATTTATAGTTTAGAAACCTTTGGAAAGAGATAAGAATCAAAAACATACCTTATCTGGAAATTTTCAGGACGGCGATCCGGATCGGATTTACTGCGATCCGGATCGTCGTAACGAGATTGACGATTCCAGAAAACAAAGGGTTCGGGATCCGGATTGCAAGGTCAGATCCGGATCGTTCATGCAATTCAGCAAAGTCCCATGTTCGGGATCCGGATCGGAATGGCCTAGGATCCGATTGAAATTGCCAATGAACAAGTACCCTTCGGGATCCGGATTGCAAGGTCTGATCCGGATCCTGAACATGTCCCATGTCCAGTTTTGGATTTTTATGCAATTAAAAGTTCATCCAAGTGTTTCTACACTATAAGAAAGTATTCGGATCACCAAAAAGTATTTAGTTAACCATACCTGATCCTTTTGAATACTTTCTTCTTGAGATGGATGTAACTGATCCATAATTCTTCAACTTCAATCTTCAAGACTCAAGACACTGAGTGTCAACTTGAGCTCTTGTTGAAATCTTCTCTAAGTCCTTTGATTGCTGATTGACAATTTGATCCCTTTAAGACTCCGACTCAACTCACTGACTTGACTCACGAAATATGCCAACACCAAATGCCGTAACAGCAACCACTAGCACATGAAGTGCACAATCGACCCAATCGAGCTGACTGCCACATCTGGTCCAGTTCAAACCTACGCCCACCTACAACCACCTCCCGCTGACGGATGGGGAATTACGTAGGGCGTCCAAACGGACTAACTCGCTCTCGAGTAGTGGCTCACGCAAGCTATAGTCAAATCCACGCTCTCTCTCAGAACGGATAGACTCAAGATCACCAAGCCTCTCGCACAACGGTCAACATCTCACAATGACCTTGGGACCACCATCGATACCCAAACGGTTCCCAACCAACACTAGCACTGGTCTAAACACAGCTACTAGACTCCACTCGGTCCCCCTGACACGAGTGCAACAAGAAAGTAAATGCCGGTAATAATCCAATCTGGTGCCACCAGTAAAACTGGCATTGCCTGCTCAGCGGAATCTGCACACATGGCTCGAAACCGCGGGATCGGCCCACACGGCTCGCATCCCAAAATAAGTATCAGACCGGCACACAAGGCTGGGTCCGAAAAGCCTACCTCCGGAGTGGCACTCGAGGGGAGCGACCCACACGAGTAAAGTATCTCAGTAACAAGTTATCTCTGTATAGCAGGACTTTGATCACAAATCTGATCAAAGTGGGAAAACTCAACCACCAAAGAAAGACCCGACCTCAATCGGATGCAACTAAACGATAAGTGGGAAACTCCATCCACTAGAGAAAACTGATACCCAATCTGGTGCATAAATAAATATCCGGTCAACCGCCCAATATCCGCGGTTGCCGCAAAGCCCCACAACTAATCCAATCTGTCCCAGACACAAAGTCCGACTACACTACCCAGATCCCTGCTCGAACCCGAGCACCATTGACCACCTGACTAACAAAGAAGGAGAAAGGAAAAGCATGGTTTCTCCTAAGTCAAGTTCCAATAAGTAGTGTAGCAATAAAAGGGGGCCTAATTATATGTCCATACAAGCATGTATTTGTCCTCAAGAAAGATACAACAAAGTAATCCACATGCCTACACCTGACCATAATCCTCGATCATAATAAACTCCTCAGAGTACCAATCCGCACATAGCTACTAAATCCTGCCCCAATGCATAAACCAACCACATAAAAGGCTATGTGCTAACATGGCATGTTACATAATCACATAGGGTAACATTATCCTAGGTAAGCTTACACTATTCACCAACATAAACATCCAAATCATGCAAGTCTCAGTATACATCATAAATACTATTCTTGCAATTATTTAAACAATTATCATTTAAAGCTTACCTAACTTACAAACATAATCCATGTACCCTAAACATGCATGCATCCTAACATACAGAATTAGAGAATCGTCCACCGGTTCTGGAAACAAAGCACCCACCTGAAGCGCTTTCCGCAGGCAAAGCCGAAGTCGGTGAAGTGTGTAGACGCTCACAGTCCAAAAATCTGCCAAAACAGACCCTCGGTACATGACGCGAAAGCCTCGGCTTCAAACAGCTGAAAACACCCAGAATCCACTATCTTCATTTCCTCCAGTTCCAACCGGTTCAGAAACACTCGCGAACCCTCCTGGGGACAACAAAAGGTCCAAGGTTACACTTTATTCCCCAAATATCCAAGTATATACAACATCATAAAATAGCCTCGAAGATGTGCAGTTTTCACCTGCAGAACGGATTCTAAAAAATCCCACAAAAATACAATCGTGATCGTCGCGTCGATACCTTCAAAACGAGTACCTGCACGTCAAATTCCGAGCCCCGTAGGCCGAGTTACAAATTCCACAACACGGGGTGCGCAAAACCACACAGCAACATAACTGTAATCCCATGCATAGATAAGGGGAAAACATATACCTTCGGGCAAGCCTCAGAAAAATCCAGGAAAAATACTGTGATAATCCTCGCGTCGAGCAAATGAAAAAAGTGTACAGGCACGTCTCCATCTGATGCCCGGTCGTGGAGATAAAAAATTCGGCAAGGTGTCGCTGTCCAGAAATTCCATCAATGGCAAAGGGGTTTAAAACATACCCGGAACCCCAAACAAAGCTCAAATCTGAGAAAAGTAGACAATACAAGAATCGTAGATATACCTCTCGTGAATCCAATGCCACAAAAATCGTCCGAAAATACTGTCGGGGTAGCCTGCGATGAAAGTATGCCGCTCTGTGCTACGATGCCGAAGTCGTCGACGCCGCGCCTTCCAAAAATTCTGAGCTTCCTTCACAAGATGCGCGACAAGGTGAGCAACAATTTTCATGAAGGGTGCACTGGCCAAAGAGCTCGGGAAAAGGCTCTACACGGTGAGCAAAAGGGCCTATTTATAGGCTCAACCCGAAAAGATCCAAAAATCCCGAAATTGGGCTTTTGGGCCGATTTTCCGGGCGCCCGCAGGAACCGGGCATGAACAGTGTTGGGCCGAGCCCAACACTGTAGCCGCCCGAAAGGCCCAGGGCCTGCCACGTCTCACCCAAACAGCGGACAGCCTCACCGGCCATCTGCTGCTCGACACGTGGCGCTCTGCGGTGGCGACGCGTGGACCGCATCGGTCAACAGTCGCCCACATGCGCGCCTGCGACGCCGCCTGCCACCCCTGCACGCACGCGCCCCGAGGCGGCCTGCACCCGCTCCGTGGACCGCCCGCAAGAAGACCAGCCAACCAAAGATCGCCACGTGTCCCCCCCGGTCCACCATACACCCGCTCAATTTTTCCGTGGACCGCGCCCACAAGACCAACGAGTCAGAAGCTGCCACGTGTCGTGCCCTCGATGCACGCCGGCCCCTGTAGGTTTTATAGGATCCACAAGGATCTAAATAGGTACTATCAAACAACTAGAGGGGGGGTGAATAGGTGTAATACTTAAAACTCAATCTCAGCGCAAAATAAAAACCAATGCGGAAAATAAAAACAGCACACACCGAGATTTACGTGGAAACTCCAATCCAGGAGAAAAACCACGGGACCAACACGCAATAACAATCCAATAAGAATAGAAGAATAACAAGGTGATTACCGACTCCACGGACTCAAACCCCTCCTTCAGCTTCTTCGGACCTTGCGCTGACCGGTTGGATATCCACGCAATAACAATCCCTAAGAAAAGAAGAATAACAAGGTGATTACCGTCTCCACGGATTTAACCCTCCTTCAATTTCTTGGACCTCGCGCTCCACCGATTTTGCACGCCCACTGCACACGTTCGAATCCACGAACGCCACTCGAATCCACGAGCACACGTTCGAATCCACGAAACGCCTTTAGCACACCGAATCCACGATGCCACGTCGAATCCACGACGCAAACTCAGTCGATAAGAATATTGACTTCGATGGTGATCCTTTGCTTAGATTCTCAATGAGGAACCGTAGAAGAAATCTCTAAGCAAAGATTAGATCAATTCGACAAAAGATATGTTCTTGAAAGAACCATCGAATTGACCTAAAAGAGGCTATAAGAAGAACGATGAAAACCTAGCCTCTAGGGTTGCTCTCAAGAGTTTATAAAAAGATCGGCCGTAGCTCCCACATTTTTTGAGAAAACCCTAAATGTCTATTTATAGTTTAGAAACCTTTGGAAAGAGATAAGAATCAAAAACATACCTTATCTGGAAATTTTCAGGACGGCGATCCGGATCGGATTACTGCGATCCGGATCGTCGTAACGAGATTGACGATTCCAGAAATACCATGGTTCGGGATCCGGATCGCATTGCCCGATCCGGATCGTTCATACAAATCAGAAAACTTAACATTCGGGATCCGGATCGGAAATTGCATGGATCCGGATCGAAGTCTTGTATGAAGCAACAACCTTCGGGATCCGGATCGTTGGCTCTGATCCGGATCCTGAACAAGTCCGAACACACCATTTTTGATTATTATGCAATTTAAAAGTTCATCCAAGTGTTTCTACACTATAAGAAAGTATTTCGATCACCCAATTATTTAGTTAAACATACCTGATCCTCTTGAATACTTTCTTCTGAGATTGATGTAACTGATCCACAATTCTTCAACTTCAATCTCAAGACTCAAGACACTGAGTGCCCAACTTGAGCCCTGTTGAATCTTCTCTAAGTCTTTGAATGCTGATTGACAATTTGATCCCTTTAGACTCCGACTCAACTCATTGACTGACTCACGAAATATGCCAATACCAAAATGCCGTAACAGCCCCATGGACCACGCACCTGCCCGCGCGCCTGCCCGCGCCTGCTGCCCGCGGCGCGCGCCTACTCCGCCACTGCCGCCGGCCGCCGGAACAGTACATGCTGCCTCGAAATCCATGCCGGGCTCCGAAAAATGCAAGTGATAAGTCTATTTTCATCGTTTTCGCGCGCTGAATCCAAATCCGAAGTCCATTTTGCCAAATTCCAACTCTAAAAATGCCGAAAGCATCCGGAAAGATGTTCTTTTGTCCAAACTTCGTGCTGAGCCCAATTTTAATATCCATTGCGCGCAAAAACCACTTCTAAGCATTCGACGGGGTCATCTGATCACCCACGTGATCCATTTTAAGCCCGAAGTCCATCACTTGTGTCCAAATTGTGCACAAACCCCGCCGACGCGCCACATAGGCCTCCAGAAGATATAGATGCAACAGTGATCCATAAGTGGGAATTTCGGGTCTTCACATCCTCCCCCACTAAAGAAAGTTTCGTCCTCGAAACTAGCTAAAAACCACCAGGAGTACAAATACCACGGGTAGGTATCCATCATAACGCCTCCAGCTCCCGGAACACCACTCACCCCTCGTGATTATTCCTCAACAACAACAATAACAAGTACGGCATGGCCCGATGTGCAATTCTCTCATCTCTCGAGCCAGAAATCGCAAGGCGTCGTCCCTCGTACTCCAACAATCACAGATCTCAAAGGGGCAAGTCAATCACGGGCGAGGGATCCAAAAACATATCACTGCTGAGCTGGGACGTGAAAAACCACAGGGGCTCCACCAAAAGCTGGGGGAGACAAAATAACCACAGTGCAACGCGCACCAAAAACCACATCATGGTGCCAATCTCAAACAAGGCGACCCGAAGCATACCCACACATTCATCCAATATGATGGGGTCTTCACTCAGTTACTTTCCGATCTAAAATCACCCGAGTGGACTACTCAACCGCGGGCTACCCTCAAAAGGGATCCTCAAGAGACACAAGCTCAAGCCACAGTTGGTCACTCACAAGTGCCAACAAAACCCCAACAGACCCACGGCCGAAGTCGATCTCTCAACTAAAAAAAAAGGAAACCCTGACGGGGACCAAACCGTCGGTGAACGGGACTGAAAACTAGCTCGAAAGGCGATCATATGCTGATGCCCAAACTCGCGGTCAAAATTCCGAACCATCAACGACAATCCGCGTAAATCCCACCCAAGATGCTGAAAGTTGTAGGCTCCACTGATGCCGCATGGTAGAAACTGTAAACGAAGCTGAAATTTTAATCTATCTATAATATAGAACAGAAATGCTGAGTAATCAGGACTGATAGCCAAGCAGGCATGGCCTACGCCTAGGTATATAATGAAAGCCGGAAAGTAAATATGGCGTGCGGAAAGGCTCATCTGTGGGATCCAAGCTGCCTACAAAACAGCGGTTCGTCCTGCCACAATACTCATAGGGTTCGACTAATGAAGTGTGGACCGAAAATCAACCCACGGTAATCTACAGCCACAATGGGAGGCATCACTAAAACACACAAATCCATCTCCCAACACTGGAAACATAGCATTGGCGCCTGGCATCAGTCCTCATTATCCTTAGCCATGCTCTCCGGCATTGCCAAGTCTAAGAAGCTCCTCACCTCAAGGATAAATGTTTGGTTTCAGTTAAACTTGAATAACATCCATTTGGTCGGATTCCACCGCCACTCAATGGCTAGAATAGGTGACCCAAGTAGGCAGGCACTTGGAAGCTAAAACTCGTACCTCAATAACTTGGCATACAGCTTCATCCACACAGGCATGGTAGCACATCCACAAGTGCTCCTCGTGCTCAAGTCGCTCTGGGAGGAAATCAAATATCCTGGGGAAAACACTCCTAATCCATCCAAGTACAACTAGGACATCAATTCCTCAGGTCTTGAAGTCGACAGGGTATTCGTCATTCCATTGGGCCTCACTATAAGCTCATAATGCCCTACCGTGTCTTGAATGCCTCTAGGCAAGGTAGTGGGTCTCGGCTGTGTAGTTTTCCGGCCTGTGTGTGAGACAGTGTTTTGGTTGTTAAGCCGATTTGTTGATCGAGGATTTGGATTATAGCCTGCATGAGCCACATTTGAGCCCGACAGAGATGTGTGGATACTTTCCTCGGTGGGGTCCGCCCCTCGAGTGCCACTCCGGAGTTGGGCTTTGTTACTTGCTCATCGCGACTTGTCGACGCAGGTCCCTCTGGCTGGGCCAGTTTTGGCAGTCACTGACGCCCTACGTAAGTCCCGGTCCTCCGTGATGTAACGGCTGTAGGTAGGCACAGGTTTGACAGGACCCGATGTGGCAGTCAGTATAGATTGGGTGATCTGGAGTTGAGAGTTAGTAGATGCACCATATTTCATTCTGTCCACTTCTTGAGCATCTAGATAGAAGCCTAGTAGTTGTAGAGTTCTATGTTTCTCCAGCTTTTCCTTCCAGCACTGCATTATTACCTTATGCCTCTAGTAACTTAGTGGGCGACCGTCGGCTTGTTGGCGGCACCCACTCAGAACTACTGTGGGATGTAGTTGTGAGGACCCGGATCCCCGCGTTCAGTTTCTGGTATTTTGGCAGCTTTTGGTGGCCTGCGGGGTGTCTCGTTGGAGTTAGAGCGCAATTTGGACACAAGTGGTGGACTTCGGGCTTAAAAAAAAAGGGATCACGTGGGAAAATTTGAAGACCCGTCGAGTGTGTAGAGTGGTTTCGCGCACACAGATGTCAAATTGGACTCAGGGCGAAGTTTGGATAAAGGTCACCTCTCCGGATGCCTTCGGCAATTTTTAGAGTTGGAATTTGGCAAAACGACATCGGATTTGGATTCATCGCGCGAAATCGTTGGGAATGGACTATTTACTTGCTTTTTTTCACACCCGGTTTGACGCGCACGTTTTTCGAGGTGCGTGCGCGAATCTCGAGACGGCACGGATCCCGAGGTGCGCGCGGTGGCGTTGGCTCGCGGCTCGAGGGTGGCGTTTTAACGCGATGGGGGCGTAGCTGGGGCGCGGGAAACCGCGCCTGCCTGCGCGGGTCAGCGCGGGGGCCGACCACGTGGCGGCCCCCGTGGCGCCCGCGCGGGCGTGGGGGGGCGGTGGGGCGCGCCCGTGTGGCGTGCGGGTGTCCCGCGCCTGTGTGTTTGCGCGTTGTAACGCGCCCGTGTGGGCGCGCGGGCTGCGTCGCCCGCGAATGGCGCGCAGGATGCACGCCGCGTGGCGCGGGGGCGCGCGCCTGTGCCCGGTGCGCGCGCCCCTGTGCTATGGACCGCCAGGCGGCGGGCCCTCTTTGAGGCCCATGGACCTGGTCCAATGGGTCCCCCCTCTCCCTTTCTTCTTCCCTCCCCTTTTCTTCTTCTTCTTCTCCACCCCTGCACCATTTTCTCCTCCCTTTTTTCTCTTCTTCTTCTCCAACCGGTGCGAGAGGAGTGAGGGAGGGATTTGCATGGGGTGCGGGTGGTGCGCCGTGGACCTCGCGAGTCGTCGCGGGGTGTTCAAGGCCGGTCGGGCGGCGCGCGCTGTCGAGGTAGGTCCCGCGTGTTGTTTTGCGGCGATATTTTTGGCACAGTTTTGAGGCTCCTTTTGGACATTGGATTTGACCCCTTGCTCTTATATGTGTGAGGGACCGTGTTTATACTGCACCATTTTGCGTGCAGACTCCGGCAGCGTCTCCGTTTTGCGTGCGGTTCTGGCAACCGTGCTCCATTTCGCGTGCGGAAACTCCGGCACCTTGCTCCGTTTTGCGTGCGGCC
>CM055070.1:28328566-28384947 GCA_029204045.2 Tillandsia leiboldiana
ATAGCATGCTAGAATATAGTGATTGATGTTCCTGATGTTGTCAATGATATGTGATTATTGTTTCCTACAAACTGTTTAATTATTGTATCTTGGAACTTGACCTAGCACCCCCGCCATAGCAGCATGTGCAACCAGGACTTGTAGAAAAACTCCAACTTGGGCTAGGTTCTTATTGCGTTTAGACATCCCCCACCACCACTTGCACAGCCACGGGGTTCGAAACTTTCTTGCGACCCGGGCTCGCCAACAGATTCCGCCAACTATTCCACCTGCATAAGCGAGCATCCTACCTGCAAGACAAGTACTACAGCTAAACAGATACAGAGCTATGAAATAAAAAAAACGTTGTATGAGAAAATCAATCACTGTTATAACTGGAAAAAATACAACAATGTCCGCTTCCCAAAAATAATAATAATATAATTCCTCAATACAAGCGCTGAACCCAACAGGGACGGTATCTCCAAATAAATACAACAGTGTACTGTCTTCGATACATACAATATCCTCACTACATCAGTCTCTCAAAAGAGGAAAAAGAAACAACCTAAGTACTAAAAGATCTCCTCTGAAGAGGGGTACCGCACTCTCCAACAAAGGGTAGGGATCTAGCACGCGACTCCCTCGCCTCGAAAACAACTGCAGAATCTGCAAACACCGCTAAGACTCTGCAAAACAAAAGGAGAGAAAAGAGGGGAGGGAAGACCCACAAACGTGTGTGAGAACTACACCACACTCAAAAGGGAGTCCTCAGTGGGTACCGCCACCAGGACCGACGATTGCCACTAAGTCCACTACAGGCATAAGATAAACCAAGCAGTAAAAGACTGAAATATGAAAGCGGAGACTCTCAAGAGCTACCTGCCCTATCTACTGCTCAAAAGGGGGAACCAAATAATGGTATGCAACTGTTGAGTTATGGATCCACAAGGATCTAAATAGGTACTATCAAACAACTAGAGGGGGGTGAATAGGTGTAATACTTAAAAACTCAATCTCAGTGCAAAATAAAAACCAATGCGGAAAATAAAACAGCACACCGAGATTTACGTGGAAACTCCAATCCAGGAGAAAAACCACGGGACCAACACGCAATAACAATCCACTAAGAATAGAAGAATAACAAGGTGATTACCGACTCCACGGACTCAACCCCTCCTTCAGCTTCTTCGGACCTTGCGCTGACCGGTTGGATATCCACGCAATAACAATCCCTAAGAAAAGAAGAATAACAAGGTGATTACCGTCTCCACGGATTTAACCCCTCCTTCAATTTCTTGGACCTCGCGCTCCACCGATTTTGCACGCCCACTGCACACGTTCGAATCCACGAACGCCACTCGAATCCACGAGCACACGTTTCGAATCCACGAAACGCCTTTAGCACACCGAATCCACGATGCCACGTCGAATCCACGACGCAAACTCAGTCGATAAGAATATTGACTTCGATGGTGATCCTTTGCTTAGATTCTCATTGAGGAACCGTAGAAGAAATCTCTAAGCAAAGATTAGATCAATTCGACAAAAGATATGTTCTTGAAAGAACCATCGAATTGACCTAAAAGAGGCTATAAAGAAGAACGATAAAAACCTAGCCTCTAGGGTTGCTCTCAAGAGTTTTATAAATTGATCGGCCGTAGCTCCCACGTTTTTGAGAAACCCTAAATGTCTATTTATAGTTTAGAAACCTTTGGAAAGAGATAAGAATCAAAAACATACCTTATCTGGAAATTTTCAGGACGGCGATCCGGATCGGATTTACTGCGATCCGGATCGTCGTAACGAGATTGACGATTCCAGAAAACCAAGGGTTCGGGATCCGGATTGCAAGGCCCGATCCGGATCGTTCATACAAATCAGAAAACTCCCATTTCGGGATCCGGATCGGAATTGCATGGATCCGGATCGAAATTGCCAATGAACAACAACCTTCGGGATCCGGATTGTTGGTCTGATCCGGATCCTGAACATGTCCCATGTCCAGTTTTTGATTTTTATGCAATTAAAAGTTCATCCAAGTGTTTCTACACTATAAGAAAGTATTCGGATCACCAAAATTATTTAGTTAAACATACCTGATCCTTTGAATACTTTCTTCTTGAGATTGATGTAACTGATCCACAATTCTTCAACTTCAATCTTCAAGACTCAAGACACTGAGTGTCAACTTGAGCTCTTGTTGAATCTTCTCTAAGTCTTTGATTGCTGATTGACAATTTGATCCCTTTAAGACTCCGACTCAACTCACTGACTTGACTCACGAAATATGCCAATACCAAAATGCCGTAACAATCTCCCCCTTTGGCAATTTCGTGACAAAACCCAAAAATACATAAAAGCGCTCAAGTCACTCATCTTAAACCAAAAAATCGAAATTCAATGTCATCACCAAAACATTGATTTTCTTTGCGTGAAAGATCCAATAAATACAAAATTACATTTGAACCAAACAGTCCTAGAACATACTCTATGACTTAGGACTTGGAGTCTTAAAGTGATGTAATTCCTGCAAAACAAAACTCCAAACAAAATCAAACGTTAGTCGTTAGAAATTAAAATCCTACATTTGATCCGTCTTCCTTTTGGTTCTTTTGTTTTTCGGCTCTTTCAATTTTTCTTTGTCTCCCCCTATCTTGAGCATCTCTAACATGTTCTCCATGTTCTTGAGCATCTATGTTCTCCCCCTTTGTGGTACGATCATCATTTTCCGTTCTCCCCCATTTTTCCATTTTCGTTTCGTTTGTCCTCTCTTGATGATCTCATCTCCGTCATTTCTCTTCTCCCCCTTTTTGTCACAAATTGTCAAACAGTGAACATACTAGACAAAAGGAAATCACTAACAACATTAGTTCATAGAGAAAGAGAGATAAAAGCTCAGTTCCGGTATATAACAAAAATGCAGATTGCGTACCGGTACCAGAAAGCAAAAATCAAATAATTTCTTGAAACAAATCCAGATTTAGAATCTTTTCAAATACCGATTTGTATTCCATCAAGAAACAATTTAAGTGCTTTAAACAATGAATTCACAAGATGTCATTCAATCCAATTAATTTCACAAAATTAAAAAGATTTACTCCAAAATCATGAAAAATAAAGGTAAAACATTATAAACCGTTTTTCATGTTATATTCATCAAACACAAGTCATCAAAAATAATCTTGAGATCCAAAGTCTATCAAGATGTAACGGATGTACAAAGATGACTTACAGAGATTTCCAAATGACATCAATTTGATTTCTTACCCTTTCAAATTTGAGATAAGCACTAAAATACCTAAGGGTGGCTCTTTGAGCATCTTTCAACTATCCCACCTTATACCAACCAGGAGATTGTTCAAAATATAGAGTTTTGCATATAAATCTCCAAATGCTTCAACTAAAGATTTTTCATAAATACTATCAAGCATCCATAACATGTGGTAGCTTCACACACAAACCGGACGACCGGGGTGGCAGCTCTTTCCAACATGTGGTGGTAGTTTTCACACTCCTTTCGGATGTAACTCTTTCCACATCTTTTGCAAATCATTTCAATACCCTTGTAAGAATGCAATCTCTTACGTGAAAGAATTAAATCCCAAATTTTAGTCTATCGGTTGTCTCACGTTTATCACAATGAATTCACACAACCGAGATAGATTAAGCATCTAAAGATCACACATGATTTCTAAAATTTGATGCTTATAATATCAAAAACTCCTATAATGAAGTATCTTCAAGATTATGATTATGGAGTAAAGTTGATAATCCAATAAAATTAAATTGGAGTGAATGAAAGTGAAGCCCTTTTATTCAATGCACTTGTTCATTAAAAACCCTTTTGTTCAAAAACAAAGTATAAAAACGAAGAGCATTGAAAAACATGTAATGCAAAGATTAAGAAAGATATGAAGGGAAAACCAATCAAAGCATTACATACAGTCATAAGCTATTTAGAACTTAAGACAAGGAAAGATATCACCTTTCCGAATCCAAAATCGCTGGATTTTGGGTTGTCTTGATTCGTTGTGGCCGGGGGTTGTCCGCTTTGACTGTTGATCCACCTTAGGTCTTTGCCTCGCAGTGATCCACTTGTATGATTGATGTTGTGGCTCGGACCTTTGGTGGGTTGAGTGAACTCCTTTGACTTGATGTGTCTTTTGATTCCGTTGAGTTCGCTCCGTAGATGAAGTTGCCGAAGGACTCTTCTTTCTCTTTTTCGGGCAATTCTTCACCAAATGTCCTTCAAGTCCACATAAGTGACAAGTTCTTCCTTTCAATTTCATTGTGGAACTTGAAGCATGCACAGTTTGGTCCTTTTTGAATCCCAAACCAACCTTGCTTGTTTGACCTAATCCGGACATACAATCAAGTTTCTTGGAACCGGTTGAAATCCTTTGTATGTCGGATTTAAGTTGATGAACTTGCTTGGTCAATGCTTGGTTGGTGACATGAATTTCCTCAAACTGCTTTTCTAGAAAATCAATCTTGTTAATATGGGAATTAACGACCGTTTCCGATTGATTTATCTTTTCTTGGAGGATTTTATTATTATTCAATAAAAGCTCTCGTTCCTCCTCGAGATCATGAAGTTTGATCTTTAAAGCATGATTCTCGTCTTGATTCTCAAGTCGTTGCTTCCTCAACTTCTTGATATGCTTGGCCATCTTCTTAGATTCCGCAAGAAGTTGTTGATATGCCTCAACGAGTTCTTCTTCGTCCGACTCCCCTCACTTGATGACTCTCCGCCGGATGTTGATGTTTCATACAAAATCAAAGGAATAGAGTCAGTGATTAAAGATGATAAACAATTATTAGAAGAGGGAAAATGAGAGGCATGAGAAGCAACGATTTTTTCCTCTTTACTTGAGGTCGATTCATTAGAAGTAGAATCGTCCCAAGTTTTCGCTTGCAAAGCCTTCTTTTTATATGATTTCGGAGAAGGACAATCCGTTGAAAAATGGCCGTAGCCTTTGCATCGATAGCATTGGATTTCCCCTTCGAAATCATCTTTTTCTTTAGAAGGTTTTGCAAAGCCTTTGAGGTTAGAGGATTTAGAACCCGATGATCCTTTAGATGGTTTCGTGGATGAAGATCCATCGGTTCGATTCTTCCAAAATTTCCGACGAAATTTCTTTGTGATCCGCGCCAATTGTTCTTCAAAATCGGCAAAAGAGATTTCATCGTCGGAACTTGATTCGCTATCTTCTTCCTTTGTTGATTTGAATGCAATACCTGTAAGCTTAGAAGAAGACTTGGAAGAAACTTGATTAGTAGGAAAAGTCATTTCATAAGTTTGCAAAGCACCTACTAATTCCTCTACACTCATCTCATCCGGATGACTAACGGTTTCAATGGCGGTAACCTTTGCCCTAAACCGTTCCGGAAGAGTCCGAAGTATCTTTCTTACAATTTTCGACTCCGGGATCTTTTCTCCTAAATTAGCACATGTATTTATTACATCTTGAAGTCTAGTGTAATAATCTGTAAACAATTCATGCTCTTCCATATGAATAGAGTCAAATTGACTTGTAAGCATCTGGAGCTTTTGAATTTTTACAAGATTAGTACCCTCATGTGTAATTTTGAGAATATCCCAAATTTCCTTCGCGGTTTCACACGCGGAAATTCTTGTGAACTCAGTCGAGGAAAGAGAATTAAAAAAGCGTTCATACCTTTCCCATTGTAAGAAGATCTTTCAAATTCCTCTTTGGACCATCTAGAGCGAGGTTTTGGGGTAGTAGAATTTCCTACTTCCTCAACAGGATGCACCCAACCGTATTCCACGGATTGCCATACCCGCTCATCAATTGCGATGAGAAAAGCTCTCATCCGCACTTTCCAATAAGCATAATTAGTCCCATCAAAAAGAGGAGGTCTATAAATATTACCACTTTCACCCATCATGATAGATAAACCTAAAACCCGCTCTGATACCAATTGTAGAGTTATGGATCCACAAGGATCTAAATAGGTACTATCAAACAACTAGAGGGGGGGTGAATAGGTGTAATACTTAAAAACTCAATCTCAGTGCAAAATAAAAACCAATGCGGAAAATAAAAACAGCACACCGAGATTTACGTGGAAACTCCAATCCAGGAGAAAAACCACGGGACCAACACGCAATAACAATCCACTAAGAATAGAAGAATAACAAGGTGATTACCGACTCCACGGACTCAAACCCCTCCTTCAGCTTCTTCGGACCTTGCGCTGACCGGTTGGATATCCACGCAATAACAATCCCTAAGAAAAGAAGAATAACAAGGTGATTACCGTCTCCACGGATTTAACCCCTCCTTCAATTTCTTGGACCTCGCGCTCCACCGATTTTGCACGTCCACTGCACACGTTCGAATCCACGAACGCCACTCGAATCCACGAGCACACGTTTCGAATCCACGAAACGCCTTTAGCACACCGAATCCACGATGCCACGTCGAATCCACGACGCAAACTCAGTCGATAAGAATATTGACTTCGATGGTGATCCTTTGCTTAGATTCTCATTGAGGAACCGTAGAAGAAATCTCTAAGCAAAGATTAGATCAATTCGACAAAAGATATGTTCTTGAAAGAACCATCGAATTGACCTAAAAGAGGCTATAAGAAGAACGATAAAAACCTAGCCTCTAGGGTTGCTCTCAAGAGTTTTATAAATTGATCGGCCGTAGCTCCCACGTTTTTGAGAAACCCCTAAAAGTCTATTTATAGTTTAGAAACCTTTGGAAGAGGATAAGAATCAAAAACATACCTTATCTGGAAATTTTCATGACGGCGATCCGGATCGGATTTACTGCGATCCGGATCGTCGTAACGAGATTGACGATTCCAGAAAACAAAGGGTTCGGGATCCGGATTGCAAGGTCAGATCCGATCGTTCATGCAATTCAGCAAAGTCCCATGTTCGGGATCCGGATCGGAATGGCCTAGGATCCGGATTGAAATTGCCAATGAACAAGTACCCTTCGGGATCCGGATTGCAAGGTCTGATCCGGATCCTGAACATGTCCCATGTCCAGTTTTTGATTTTTATGCAATTAAAAGTTCATCCAAGTGTTTCTACACTATAAGAAAGTATTCGGATCACCAAAAGTATTTAGTTAACCATACCTGATCCTTTTGAATACTTTCTTCTTGAGATTGATGTAACTGATCCATAATTCTTCAACTTCAATCTTCAAGACTCAAGACACTGAGTGTCAACTTGAGCTCTTGTTGAATCTTCTCTAAGTCTTTGATTGCTGATTGACAATTTGATCCCTTTAAGACTCCGACTCAACTCACTGACTTGACTCACGAAATATGCCAACACCAAAATGCCGTAACAGCAACCACTAGCACATGAAGTGCACAATCGACCCAATCGAGCTGACTGCCACATCTGGTCCAGTCAAACCTACGCCCACCTACAACCACCTCCCGCTGACGGATGGGAATTACGTAGGGCGTCCAAACGGACTAACTCGCTCTCGAGTAGTGGCTCACGCAAGCTATAGTCAAAATCCACGCTCTCTCTCAGAACGGATAGACTCAAGATCACCAAGCCTCTCGCACAACGGTCAACATCTCACAATGACCTTGGGACCACCATCGATACCCAAACGGTTCCCAACAACACTAGCACTGGTCTAAACACAGCTACTAGACTCCACTCGGTCCCCCTGACACGAGTGCAACAAGAAAGTAAATGCCGGTAATAATCCAATCTGGTGCCACCAGTAAAACTGGCATTGCCTGCTCAGCGGAATCTGCACACATGGCTCGAAACCGCGGGATCGGCCCACACGGCTCGCATCCCAAAATAAGTATCAGACCGGCACACAAGGCTGGGTCCGAAAAGCCTACCTCCGGAGTGGCACTCGAGGGGAGCGACCCACACGAGTAAAGTATCTCAGTAACAAGTATCTCTGTATAGCAGGACTTTGATCACAAATCTGATCAAAGTGGGAAAACTCAACCACCAAAGAAAGACCCGACCTCAATCGGATGCAACTAAACGATAAGTGGGAAACTCATCCACTAGAGAAAACTGATACCCAATCTGTGCATAATAAATATCCGGTCAACCGCCCAATATCCGCGGTTGCCGCAAAGCCCCACAACTAATCCAATCTGTCCCAGACACAAAAGTCCAGACTACACTACCCAGATCCCTGCTCGAACCCGAGCAACATTGACCACCTGACTAACAAAGAAGGAGAAAGGAAAAGCATGGTTTCCTCCTAAGTCACAGTTCCAATAAGTAGTGTAGCAATAAAAGGGGGCCTAATTATATGTCCATACAAGCATGTATTTGTCCTCAAGAAAGATACAACAAAGTAATCCACATGCCTACACCTGACCATAATCCTCGATCATAATAAACTCCTCAGAGTACCAATCCGCACATAGCTACTAAATCCTGCCCCAATGCATAAACCAACCACATAAAAGGCTATGTGCTAACATGGCATGTTACATAATCACATAGGGTAACATTATCCTAGGTAAGCTTACACTATTCACCAACATAAACATCCAAATCATGCAAGTCCTCAGTATACATCATAAATACTATTCTTGCAATTATTTAAACAATTATCATTATTAAGCTTACCTAACTTACAAACATAATCCATGTACCCTAAACATGCATGCATCCTAACATACAGAATTAGAGAATCGTCCACCGGTTCTGGAAACAAAGCACCCACCTGAAGCGCTTTCCGCAGGCAAAGCCGAAGTCGGTGAAGTGTGTAGACGCTCACAGTCCAAAATCTGCCAAAACAGCACCCTCGGTACATGACGCGAAAGCCTCTCGGCTTCAAACAGCTGAAAACACCCAGAATCCACTATCTTCATTTCCTCCAGTTCCAACCGGTTCAGAAACACTCGCGAACCCTCCTGGGGACAACAAAAGGTCCAAGGTTACACTTTATTCCCCAAAATATCCAAGTATATACAACATCATAAAATAGCCTCGAAGATGTGCAGTTTTCACCTGCAGAACGGATTCTAAAAAATCCCACAAAAATACAATCGTGATCGTCGCGTCGATACCTTCAAAACGAGTACCTGCACGTCAAATTCCGAGCCCCGTAGGCCGAGTTACAAATTCCACAACACGGGGTGCGCAAAACCACACAGCAACATAACTGTAATCCCATGCATAGATAAGGGGGAAAACATATACCTTCGGGCAAGCCTCAGAAAAATCCAGGAAAAATACTGTGATAATCCTCGCGTCGAGCAAATGAAAAAAGTGTACAGGCACGTCTCCATCTGATGCCCGGTCGTGGAGATAAAAATTCGGCAAGGTGTCGCTGTCCAGAAATTCCATCAATGGCAAAGGGGTTTAAAAACATACCCGGAACCCCAAACAAAGCTCAAATCTGAGAAAAGTAGACAATACAAGAATCGTAGATATACCTCTCGTGAATCCAATGCCACAAAAATCGTCCGAAAATACTGTCGGGGTAGCCTGCGATGAAAGTATGCCGCTCTGTGCTACGATGCCGAAGTCGTCGACGCCGCGCCTTCCAAAAATTCTGAGCTTCCTTCACAAGATGCGCGACAAGGTGAGCAACAATTTTCATGAAGGGTGCACTGGCCAAAGAGCTCGGGAAAAGGCTCTACACGGTGAGCAAAAGGGCCTATTTATAGGCTCAACCCGAAAAGATCCAAAAATCCCGAAATTGGGCTTTTGGGCCGATTTTCCGGGCGCCCGCAGGAACCGGGCATGAACAGTGTTGGGCCGAGCCCAACACTGTAGCCGCCCGAAAGGCCCAGGGCCTGCCACGTCTCACCCAAACAGCGGACAGCCTCACCGGCCATCTGCTGCTCGACACGTGGCGCTCTGCGGTGGCGACGCGTGGACCGCACTCGGTCAACAGTCGCCCACATGCGCGCCTGCGACGCCGCCTGCCACCCCTGCACGCACGCGCCCCGAGGCGGCCTGCACCCGCTCCGTGGACCGCCCGCAAGAAGACCAGCCAACCAAAGATCGCCACGTGTCCTCCCCCCCGGTCCACCATACACCCGCTCAATTTTTCCGTGGACCGCGCCCACAAGACCAACGAGTCAGAAGCTGCCACGTGTCGTGCCCTCGATGCACGCCGGCCCCTGTAGGTTTTTATAGGATCCACAAGGATCTAAATAGGTACTATCAAACAACTAGAGGGGGGGTGAATAGGTGTAATACTTAAAAACTCAATCTCAGTGCAAAATAAAAACCAATGCGGAAAATAAAACAGCACACCGAGATTTACGTGGAAACTCCAATCCAGGAGAAAAAACCACGGGACCAACACGCAATAACAATCCAATAAGAATAGAAGAATAACAAGGTGATTACCGACTCCACGGACTCAAACCCCTCCTTCAGCTTCTTCGGACCTTGCGCTGACCGGTTGGATATCCACGCAATAACAATCCCTAAGAAAAGAAGAATAACAAGGTGATTACCGTCTCCACGGATTTAACCCCTCCTTCAATTTCTTGGACCTCGCGCTCCACCGATTTTGCACGCCCACTGCACACGTTCGAATCCACGAACGCCAATCGAATCCACGAGCACACGTTTCGAATCCACGAAACGCCTTTAGCACACCGAATCCACGATGCCACGTCGAATCCACGACGCAAACTCAGTCGATAAGAATATTGACTTCGATGGTGATCCTTTGCTTAGATTCTCAATGAGGAACCGTAGAAGAAATCTCTAAGCAAAGATTAGATCAATTCGACAAAAGATATGTTCTTGAAAGAACCATCGAATTGACCTAAAAGAGGCTATAAAGAAGAACGATGAAAACCTAGCCTCTAGGGTTGCTCTCAAGAGGTTTATAAAAAGATCGGCCGTAGCTCCCACATTTTTGAGAAAACCTAAATGTCTATTTATAGTTTAGAAACCTTTGGAAAGAGATAAGAATCAAAAACATACCTTATCTGGAAATTTTCAGGACGGCGATCCGGATCGGATTTACTGCGATCCGGATCGTCGTAACGAGAATGACGATTCCAGAAATACCATGGTTCGGGATCCGGATCGCATTGCCCGATCCGGATCGTTCATACAAATCAGAAAACTTAACATTCGGGATCCGGATCGGAAATTGCATGGATCCGGATCGAAGTCTTGTATGAAGCAACAACCTTCGGGATCCGGATCGTTGGCTCTGATCCGGATCCTGAACAAGTCCAAACACCAGTTTTTTGATTATTATGCAATTAAAAGTTCATCCAAGTGTTTCTACACTATAAGAAAGTATTCGGATCACCACAATTATTTAGTTAAACATACCTGATCCTCTTGAATACTTTCTTCTTGAGATTGATGTAACTGATCCACAATTCTTCAACTTCAATCTTCAAGATTCAAGACACTGAGTGTCAACTTGAGCTCTTGTTGAATCTTCTCTAAGTCTTTGAATGCTGATTGACAATTTGATCCCTTTAAGACTCCGACTCAACTCACTGACTTGACTCACGAAATATGCCAATACCAAAATGCCGTAACAGCCCCATGGACCACGCACCTGCCCGCGCGCCTGCCCGCGCGCCTCCGCGCTGCCCGCGCTGCCCGCGCCGCCTACTCCGCCACTGCCCGCCGGCCGCCGGAACAGTACATGCTGCCTCGAAATCCATGCCGGGCTCCGAAAAATGCAAGTGATAAGTCTATTTTCATCGTTTTCGCGCGCTGAATCCAAATCCGAAGTCCATTTTGCCAAATTCCAACTCTAAAAATTGCCGAAAGCATCCGGAAAGATGTTCTTTTGTCCAAACTTCGTGCTGAGCCCAATTTTAATATCCATTGCGCGCAAAACCACTTCTAAGCATTCGACGGGGTCATCTGATCACCCACGTGATCCATTTTAAGCCCGAAGTCCATCACTTGTGTCCAAATTGTGCACAAACCCCGCCGACGCGCCACATAGGCCTCCAGAAGATATAGATGCAACAGTGATCCATAAGTGGGAATTTCGGGTCTTCACATCCTCCCCCACTAAAAGAAAGTTTCGTCCTCGAAACTAGCTCAAAACCACCAGGAGTTACAAATACCACGGGTAGGTATCCATCAATAACGCCTCCAGCTCCCGGAACACCACTCACCCCTCGTGATTATTCCTCAACAACAACAATAACAAGTACGGCATGGCCCGATGTGCAATTCTCTCATCTCTCGAGCCAGAAATCGCAACGGGCGTCCCTCGTACTCCAACAATCACAGATCTCAAAGGGGCAAGTCAATCACGGGCGAGGGATCCAAAAACATATCACTGCTGAGCTGGGACGTGAAAAACCACAGGGGCTCCACCAAAAGCTGGGGGAGACAAAATAACCACCAGTGCAACGCGCACCAAACCACATCATGGTGCCAATCTCAACAAGGCGACCCGAAGCATACCCACACATTCATCCAATATGCTGGGGTCTTCACTCAGTTACTTTCCGATCTAAAATCACCCGAGTGGACTACTCAACCGCGGGCTACCCTCAAAAGGGATCCTCAAGAGACACAAGCTCAAGCCACAGTTGGTCACTCAACGTGCCAACAAAACCCCAACAGACCCACGGGCCGAAGTCGATCTCTCAACTAAAAAAAAAGGAAACCCTGACGGGGACCAAACCGTCGGTGAACGGGACTGAAAACTAGCTCGAAAGGCGATCATAATGCTGATGCCCAAACTCGCGGTCAAAATTCCGAACCATCAACGACAATCCGCGTAAATCCCACCCAAGATGCTGAAAGTTGTAGGCTCCACTGATGCCGCATGGTAGAAACTGTAAACTGAAGCTGAAATTTTAATCTATCATATAATATAGAACAGAAATGCTGAGTAATCAGGACTGATAGCCAAGCAGGCATGGCCTACGCCTAGGTATATCAATGAAAGCCGGAAATAATAGGCGTGCGGAAAGGCTCATCTGTGGGATCCAAGCTGCCTACAAAACAGCGGTTCGTCCTGCCACAATACTCATAGGGTTCGACTAATGAAGTGTGGACCGAAAATCAACCCACGGTAACTCTACAGCCACAATGGGAGGCATCACTAAAACACACAAATCCATCTCCCAACACTGGAAACATTAGCATTGGCGCTGGCATCAGTCTCATTATCCATTAGCCATGCTCTCCCGGCATTGCCAAGTCTAAGAAGCTCCTCACCTCAAGGATAAATGTTGGTTTCAGTTAAACTTGAATAACATCCATTTGGTCGGATTCCACCGCCACTCCAATGGCTAGAATAAGGTGACCCAAGTAGGCAGGCACTTGGAGCTAAAACTCGTACCTCAATAACTTGGCATACAGCTTCATCCACACAGGCATGGTAGCACATCCACAAAGTGCTCCTCGTGCTCCAAGTCGCTCTGGGAGTAAATCAAATATCCTTGGGGAACACCACTCCTAATCCATCCAAGTACAACTAGGACATACAATTCCTCAGGTCTTGAAGTCGACAGGGTATTCGTCATTCCATTGGGCCTCACTATAAGCTCATAATGCCCCTACCGTGTCTTGAATGCCCTCTAGGCAAGGTAGTGGGTCTCGGCTGTGTAGTTTTCCGGCCTGTGTGTGAGACAGTGTTTTGTTTGTTACAGCCGATCTTGTTGATCGAGGATTTGGATTATAGCCTGCATGAGCCACATTTGAGCCCGACAGAGATGTGTGGATACTTTCCTCGGTGGGGTCACGCCCCTCGAGTGCCACTCCGGAGTTGGGCTTGTTACTTGCTATCGCGACTTGTCGACGCAGTCCCTCTGGCTGGGCCAGTTTTGGCAGTCACGGACGCCCTACGTAAGTCCGGTCCTCCGTGGATGTAACGGCTGTAGGTAGGCACAGGTTTGACAGGACCCGATGTGGCAGTCAGTATAGATTGGGTGATCTGAGTTGAGAGTTAGTAGATGCACCATATTTCATTCTGTTCCACTTCTTGAGCATCTAGATAGAAGCATAGTAGTTGTAGAGTTATATTTTTCCAGCTTTTCCTTCCAGCACTGCATTATTACCTTATGCCTCTAGTAGACTTAGTGGGCAGACCGTCGGGCTTGTTGGCGGCACCCACTCAGAACTACTGTGGGATGTAGTTGTGAGGACCCGGATCCCCGCGTTCAGTTTTCTGGTAGTTTGGCAGCTTTTGGTGGCCTGCGTGGTGTCTCGTTGGAGTTAGAGCGCAATTTGGACACAAGTGGTGGACTTCGGGCTTAAAAAGGGATCACGTGGAAAATTTGAAGACCCGTCGAGTGTTTAGAGTGGTTTCGCGCGACACAGATGTCAAAATTGGACTCAGGGCGAAGTTGGGATAAAGGATCACCTCTCCGGATGCCTTCGGCAATTTTTAGAGTTGGAATTTGGCAAAACGGACATCGGATTTGGATTCAGCGCGCGAAATCGTTGGGAATGGACTATTTACTTGCTTTTTTCACCCGGTTGACGCGCACGTTTTTCGAGGTGCGTGCGCGAATCTCGAGACGGCACGGATCCCGAGGTGCGCGCGGTGGCGTTGGCTCGCGGCTCGAGGGGGGCGTTTTACGCGAGGGGGGCGTAGCTGGCGCGGGGAACCGCGCCTGCCTGCGCGGGTCAGCGCGGGGGCCGCCACGTGGCGGCCCCCGTTGGCGCCCGCGCGGGCGTGGGGGGGCGGGGGGGGCGCGCCCGTGTGGCGTGCGGGGTGTCCCGCGCCTGTGTGTTGCGCGTTGTAACGCGCCCGTGTGGCGCGCGGGCTGCGTCGCCCGCATGGCGCGCAGGGATGCACGCCGCGTGGCGCAGGGGGCGCGCGCCTGTGCCCGGTGCGCGCGCCCCTGTGCTATGGACCGCCAGGCGGCGGGCCCTCATTGGAGGGCCCATGGACCGGGTCCATGGGAGCCACCCCTCTCCCTTTTCTTCTTCCTCTCCCTTTTCTTCTTCTTCCTTCTCCACCCCGCACCATTTCTCCTCCCTTTTTTCTTCTTCTTCTCCAACCGAGTGCGAGAGGGAGTGAGGGAGGGATTTGCATGGGGTGCGGTGGTGCGCCGTGGACCTCGCGGAGCGCGCGGGGTGTTCCAAGGCCGGTCGGGCGGCGCGACGCTGTCGAGGTAGGTCCCGCGTGTTGTTTTGCGATATTTTTGGCACAGTTTTGAGGCATCCTTTTGGACATTGGATTTGACCCCTTGCTCTTATCTGTGTGAGGGACCGTGTTTTACTGCACCATTTTGCGTGCAGACTCCGGCAGCGTGCTCCGTTTTGCGTGCGGATTCTGGCACCGTGCTCCATTTCGCGTGCGAACTCCGGCACCTTGCTTCGTTTTTGCGTGCGGCCTCCGGACACGTGCACCATTTTGAGTGCGGACTCCAGCACCGTGCTCCGTTTTGCGTGCGGACTCCGGCGGCGCGCACCATTTTGAGTGCGGACTCCGTTTTGCGTGCGGACTCCGGTGGGGGCAAGGAATCGCGCGGAGCCTAATTACAAGTGTCTACGAGCAATTGGTGGCAACCGAGGTGGGTGGCCTTATCTTCAAGTTTAATGGACTGAACAATAAATCTGCTATAGTAGGACTATGCATGACAGTGGACTCTTGTGTAGCATGCTAGAATGTAGGAACTGTTCTTCCTTATATTTATCTGATGATCTTATGATCCCTTTTGCTTCCTACCACCTGTTAAATTGTAATTATCTTGGAACTTTACCTAGCACCCCCGTCATATGTTGCATGTGTAACCAGACTAGTAGAAAACCCTCACTTGGGCTAGGGTAATTTCTGTTTAGACATCCACACTGTTCTTTCATTCCTGGACATAGTGTTATCCTCGCCCGGATAGTGGGCCGAGAGGTCGGGACTTTCATTTAGTGTGGGATGCATTTGCACTCGTGCTTGGGAGCAGAGTGGCGTCTGGTAGTTGTAGTGGGTCGCTTATCTGTGCCGGGAGCCGTTTGGGTAAACGGTAGTCCCGGGAGGTCTTGTATCCCTGTTTGTGCTGTCGCCACTGTGTTAGTGGCAGTTGTGTGCTTGTGTTAGCTGGACCTAGAACCCAAACCTTTTTGACATAACACATGATTTTAGTCTATCGATGTTTTCTTCCAAGCATCGAAGGGCCGCTGAAGTCTGTTCTTGTTTGATTGGACAAAGGCATCAGCCCTTCGGGGTTTGGGTATAAAATAGTTGTTTTCTAACTATTTTTCCTAAAAAACTAAAATCATTAAAAATGGGTTTCTCCTTAAATCAAGATAGTTTTTCAAAAAGGGAACTACTTTTAGTCCTCCCCTGCGTGGGTTGAGTGAAAATGGGTTTCAATAACAAATGTCACCTTTTTCCTATAATTCTCCCCACTCGAAAGGATTCGAGTGGTCTGGGTTCTAGGGGCCGTTCCTTTGTCGGGACGAAAGCCACGGGGGCCGAGCCTGGAACCTGTTCTTGTTGATAGGGTTGTAGGTGTTGGTCTCCCGGAACTTTCGGGCCTGGTTGGTGTCTTCTGTGAGTTTGATGTTCTGTCGGGGGGAGCCGTTGTGTTGACGGTGGTCCCGGGCCGTCGAGTATCTTCCGGCCTGTGTTGTTGGGAACCGTTGGGGTTGACGGTGGTCCCGGGTCATTGAGTGTTGTCTGACCAGTTTTGTTAGCCCTGAGTTGTGGGTCGATCCTGGTTGTAGAGTATCTCCAGCCAGTGTGTTTTGTGCTGTGAGTTATTGGAGAGGCTAGTCTCTCGTGTTCGTGAGAGCTGATCAGCTGAGTCGCCGAGAGTGCTCCGACCGTTGTGCGAGATGATTGAGGATTCTGAGTCTTTCCATTCAGAGCGTGAGCGTGGATTTTTGGACTATAGCCTGCAGTGCCACCTGAGCGACAGAGTGCACGGATACCTTTTCCTCGGTGGGGTCGCGCCCCTCGAGAGCCACGCCCGGGGTGGATTTGTTACTTCTGTATCGCGACTTGTCGACGCCGTCCCTCTGACTGGGCCAGTTTTGGTAGTCACGGACGCAGTCCCTCTGGCTGGGCCAGTTTTGGCAGCTACGGACGCCCTACGTAAGTCCGGTCCTCCGGGATGTAACGGCAATAGGTAGGCGCTGGTTTGACTGGACCCGAGGAGGCGGTCAGGTAGATTGGGTGATCTGAGTTGAGGGTTAGTAGATGTACCCACTTACTTTTGATAGATTTATGTTTTTGGGGAGGATTTTGAGTTGTATATATTTTCATTTCCAGCAGTTTACTTTCAGCTCTGATATCTGTTAGTGTAGATGATCTTTTGCAGGTAGTCGCTACGTCTATACGGACCTTCCCGTATGGGCGGCGGATCTGTTGGCGAGCCCGGGTCGCAGTTTCGACCCCGGGGCGTGACAGATTAGAGTGGTATCAGAGCCTAGGTTGTAGGTCATGGTGGACTTAGAAACCCTAGGCTTGTGGTTGGACATTAGGATGACTACGTGAGAGTCGTGACTTTTAGCGAGTGTCCTGATTGAGTGTTATACCTCTCCCAAGAGACGGGATGAGTGATTGGCATGTTTATTCTCCTAAGCGAATATGTTAGCTACAGACAACATAATACTATGGAATGGATGGCATGTCTTAGACTTTCGCTGGATTGGGTCATATGGTTGTTGTGTCCTGATGTTTGTTATTGTGCAGTGGACTATGATGCCCCTGAGACGTCGTGTAGTGAAGAGGGCACATCCCGCGTCTGATGAGTACCCAGCAGCGGGAGGCAGAGCTATCAGAGCAGAGCGAGACCCAGGAATTATGGATTCAGATGGCACAGTTGTCAGAGGCTGTCCGATGCCAGAAGGAGATCATGGAACGTTTGATGCGCCTGTTGGAGCAGAGAGCATAACCAGTTGCAGTACCGCTTGAGAGTCCTCCAGCACTTTCCTCCTATGCAGTGACATATTCAGTTGTACCAGTGGCACCGATGGAGCGAGCAGCCCCCTCCGTGCCGACGAGTAGTGCCGAGGCACCGAGGCTGGGTGGATAGCGGATAGTAGATGAGCTTTGGGAAATCATCGGTCGATAGAGCCAGTCCCGGCAGTCTGATCCACCCCGATTTGCAGGTTTGAGCTTGGAGCCGTGGGAGGCTGAAAAACTGGATAGCAGCAATGGAGAAGCATCAGGTGCACTTGGCTACGCACTTTTTGGAAAAGGATGCCGAGATTTGGTGGCGTCGAGTTTGTCCTGTTGGACCACCGGGAGCGCAGTTGTTGACTTGGAGCGAGTTTCGTGCTTTGCTGCTCAGGGCCTTCTTTCCTGACAGTGTATGTGAGGACCTGGATCCCCACGACGAGATTACTGGATCATCTACAACACCCTGAGGCCTATGTGGTGTGTTGGTGGGATTGTGCCCCATTTGGGCATTAGTGTTGGGCTCAGTGTGCTTTTGGATCACGTGGGTGATCATTGGACTCCGTCGGAGCTCCAGAAGTGGTTTCGCGCGCCAAGGATATTTAAATTGGACTCTGTGCGAAGTTTGGACCAAGGATTACCTTTCCGGATGCCTTCGGCAAATTTTGGAGTTGGAATTTGGCAAATCGGACTTCGGATTCGGATTCAGCGCGCGGAAAACGGTTAAAACGGAC
The DNA here is from genome assembly GCA_029204045.2 of Tillandsia leiboldiana. Classification (NCBI taxonomy): domain Eukaryota; kingdom Viridiplantae; phylum Streptophyta; class Magnoliopsida; order Poales; family Bromeliaceae; genus Tillandsia; species Tillandsia leiboldiana. Next base: position 28,347,069 of record CM055070.1, read on the forward strand.
TACCCACTTGTCATTTTTGAGCACGGACACTGTTCACGCCGGAACAGTGTTTCCGGCGGCGGCGGGCAGCGGCGGAGCGGCCGCAGGCAGCGCGGCGGACGGAGGCGCGGGCCGCCCGGTCCACGCGGCAGGCGTGCACCGGGGGCTGGACGCGTGGCGGCTCAGGAGTGGGCCGGTCCGCGGGGCGCGGTCCACGGGGGAGTGCGGGGCGCACGGTGGACCGGGGGTGACACGTGGCATCATCCTAGTGGTGGGTTCACGGCGGATGGTCTACGCAGTTTCGGGATGGCTCATGGTTTACGGTGCACCGGGCTTGGACACGTGGCAGGTTCGCATTGGTTCGGTCCACAGGATTTCGTGCCACCGGGTTCACTAGAAAGTGGCCTGACACGTGGCGTTCCCCGATTGGTGGGGCTACTGTGCGCGGCAGGGTGGCAGGCGGGCGGCGTCAGGCGCGCACGTGGGCGTGGGCAGCGACGCGTTGACTGGGTGCGTGCCACGTGTCGGCTGTGCAGCGAGCCACGTGTCGTGCAGTGGACGGTCCGGAGTGCTGTCGCCTGTTTGGGCGGATGACGTGGAGGCCCAGGGAAGTTTCGGGCTGCTACAGTGATCTTTCGGGCTGCTACAGTGCGCGCCCGAAAGTTCCCCTGCGCCCGAAAATGGGGACAAATCCGGCATTTCTTCAATTGTTTCCTGCAGCCTATAAAAGGCGATCCGAGCCTTCTCTTCTCCTTTTTCCGCCATTTCCAAGCCTCCTCTCGCCGGAGTGTCTTCAGCAAAGTTGATCCTCGTGTTTGGCTGCATCTTTCTGCAAAGTTTTGGGATTTTTGGTGGCACGCTTATCGAGGTTTCTATTTTTACGGCGCGGCGCGACGCTCGTTCGTTTGTGGTCTTCTTCGTCGCGTTTTGGTGCGAGGACTCCCCCGGCCTACCCCGAGCACCTTTTTCGGTGATTCTTGCGCCGTTGGCTTCACGACAGGTAGGGCTATGTTTCCCATGTTTACTGGTTTTTCCCATTCCGAGTTTTTCATGGGTCTTTCGGATCATCTTGTAACCCCTTTTTCTGGGCGGAGTTCTGGGACAGCGGCGCGGTGTTTTGGTGATATCTTCGCGCACAGGCATCGGATTGGGGCGATTCAAGAGGCGATTTGCATCTACACATCACGAGGAATATGCCCAAATTTTATTGGAATTTTCTGAATATTTCTCGAAGGTGAAGATTATCTGTGAACAGTAATTGTTGCTACAGTTTTTGAGTGTAGTTTGATTCGGGGTGGTTCCCTTGTCGGAATTGTTTCTCAGTGTAGGAAGCTCGGAATTGGACGTGCAGGTACTCGTTTCGAAGGTATCGACGCGAGGATTACTGTGGTATTTTTATTGGATTTTTCTGGGCACTTGCAGCAGGTGAAATATGCGCGGCTTTGGGACTGATTTTCAGATTGCGTATGTTTGGTTAATTTTGGAATAAAAGTGTAATGTTGAGCGTTATTGTTGTGCCCAGGGGTGTTTTTAGCTGTTTGAAGCCGAGGCTTGCGCGACTTGTACCGTGGGTGTTATGTTGGCAGATTTTGGACCGCGGGCGTCTACCCACTTCACCGACTTCAGGTTTGCCTTGGGTTAAGCGCTTCAGGTGGGTGAGCTTATTATCAGTATTTGTTTAAGGCAATGTTTATGTTGCGGCAAGTAAAGTCCACTTGTGGGGATGTCACCCCTCTATGACTGATGCATGCATGTTTAGGATACATGGTTTATGTTGGTAAGTAGGTAAGCTTGTTAATGATATTGGTATAAATGTTTGCAAGAATAGTATGTATGGGGTATACTGAGGACTTGCATGACTTGGACATCTATGTGATGATTAGTGTAAGCTTACCTAGGATAATGTTACCCTATGAGATTATGTAACATGCCATGTTAGCACATAGCCTTTCTTGTGATGGATTATGCTTGGGACAGGATTTCGTAGCTATGTGCGGATTTGTACTCTGAGGAGTTATTATGATCATTCTATTGTTGAACCCTGAGTTGTGGACAGGTCTAGTTTTGAGATTCCGGCATGTTGTTATTCCTAAAGGAACTATTATTATGCTTTACCCCCTTTATTTCCTTGAGGACATTTGCATGCTTGTATGGTCATGTAGTTAGGCCATCTTTTACTGCTGCACTATTTATGGGAACTTGACTTAGGAGAAACCATGCTTTTCCTTTCTTCGCTTTTGCTAGTCAAGTGTTCAGTGCTGCTCGGGTTCGAGCAGGGGTCTGGATGGGGTAGTCAGGACTTCGTGTCTGGGACAGGTTGGTTTAGTTGTGGGGCTTTGCGGCAACCGCGGATATTGGGCGGTTGACCGGATGTTTCTCTATGCACCTGATTGGGTATCAGTTTTACTTAGTGGATGGAGTTTCCCACTTATCGTTTAGTTGCATCCGACTGAGGTCGGGTCTTTCTTTAGTGGTTGAGTTTTTCCACTTTGATCGGATTGATGATCAAGTCCTGCTGTTTCGAGATACTGTTAATGTTGATGACAGAGATGCTTTACTCGTGTGGGTAGCTCCCCTCGAGTGCCGCTCCGGAGTAGGCTTCAGACCGTGTTGGGTTCCGGTCAGACCGTGTTGGGTTCCGGTGAGACCGTGTCGGGTGCCGGTCAGACCGTGTTGGGTTCCGGTCATTTGGACAGAGCAGGCAGTGCCGGGTTTTATACCGGTTCATTCGATTGAGTTTATTTCGGTCAAATACTTTTATGGTTACACTCGTGCCTGGGGGCCGAGTGCAGACTGGTAGTTGAGTTGAGATCAGTGTTGGTATTGTTGAAAGCCGTCTGGTTGACGGTGGTCCCGAGTTGTTGCGAGTACTTTGACCGCTGTGTGAGAGGTTGAGCATCTTGATTCTACCCGTTCTGAGAGAGAGAGCGGGGACTTTGACCATAGCCTGCGTGATCCTCTACTCGATAGCGAGCTAGTCCGTTTGGACGCCCTACGTAATTCCTGCCCGTCTTTGGGAGGTGGTTGTAGGTGGATGCAGGTTGACTGGACCAGATGTGGCAGTCAGCTCGATTGGGTCGTTGGTGCACTTTATGTGCTAGTGGTTGCATACCACTGTTTGGTTCTTCCCTTTTAGCCTTTAGTTAGGGGCAGGGTAGCTGTGAGAGTTTTCAGCTTACTCATTTCAGTCTTATGACTGGGGTTAATTTTTATCTCTTGAGGACTTGGTGGGCAGACCGTCGGGTCTGGCGGTGGTACCCACTGAGAACTCCCGTTTTGGAGTAGTTCTCACACCCTTTGGGGGTTTTTCCCCTTTTTTTTTCTCCTCTCCTTTGTTTTGCAGAGTCTTAGCAGGTGTTGCCGACGCTGCGGTTGTTGATCGTGGCAAGGGAGTCGCGAGCTAGATCCCTACCCGGCGTTGGAGAGTAGCGGTACCCTTCTGAGGAGATCATCAGTAGATTAGCTGTTTCTTTTTCCCCTTTTGAGAGACTATTGTAGTGAGGATATTTTGTATTGAGAGACTGTACACTGTTGTTTATATATTAGAGTTACCTCCCGGTTGGGTTTAGAGCTTGTACTCGAGGATTTGTATTATTATTATTTTGGGAGGCAGACAGTGTTGTTTATTTCCAGTTGTACAGTGATTGATTTTAGTTACAGCAGATTTTTATTTATAGCTCTGATATCTGTTTAGTTATAGAACTTTTCTTGCAGGTAGGACGCTTCGCCTATGCAGGTTGGCATAGGTGGCGGATCTGTTTGGCGGGCCCGGGTCGCAGTTTCGACCCCGGGGCGTGACAGATTAGAGTGGTATCAGAGCCTAGGTTGTAGGTCATGGTGGACTTAGAAACCCTAGGCTTTTGGTTTGACCCTTGGTTGACTTTGTGAGAGTCGTGATTTTTGCGAGAGTCCTGATTGAGTTTTATACCTCTCCCGAGGGACGGGAGGAGTGATTGGCATGTTTATTCTCCTAAGTGATTTTGTTGGCTGCAGACAACATAATGCTGTGGAACGGGTGACATGCTTTAGACTCTCGCTGGATTGGGTCGAGTGTTGTTGTGTGCTGTTTTGTTGTTTCGTCGTGGCGAGCGGTGTCTCCCCGACGTTGGGTTTTGACCCGTGTGCATCCTGTCATGGTAGTTGAGCTTGAGCAGTTGGTTTTGGGCCGGATACCTGGATTGAGGTCAGAGAACCCCGGACCCAGATGACAGGATTGTCAGAGGCTTATCAGCGGCTGTGGGAGCAGCTGGTCTTGGTGACACAGTTGTCGGAGCACTGAGTAGCTCCCTCTGTGCCAAGGTTTAGTGTCGAGGCACCGAGGCAGGGTGGATGGTTGACAGCTGGTGAGCTGTGGGACATGATCGACCTTTTGAGCCATGTTTGGCAGTTGAACCACCCCGACTCGTAAGATTGAGTTTGGAGCCTTGGGAGGCAGAGTCGTGGCTGGTGGTGATGGAGTGATTAATTGAGAGCCTCCCTGTGCTTGTGAGTGTATGCAGTTGTTGAACTGCGCGCTCCAGATTCGAGGGACGAGGCGCATAGGATATATGAGACTGGGAGTGGATTGCGCCAGGGCACCTTTCTGTTATTCAGTCCCTCCATTTTAGATTTAGACGCCTCGTTGGAGGAGGCACAGTGTATGGAGCATGGCATTGCAGTTCCTTTGGGCAGAGATCTGCCGCCAGAGGTGAGTTCTGGATTTTGGCGCTTGGCGCCGGATGATGGAGGACAGATTGGCCGGCAGGGGCATGACTAATTTTCTTTTCTTGGATGACGAATTCCCGAGATGTCAGAGGTCGGGTGGACCCCGAAGGCGACGTCGGTATTTTATCAGAGCGGCGCAGCGATAGCGTGGATTTGTTATCTGCAGAGGACCTTATTCGTCGCCTCATTGTGATCAGAGACAGAGGTCGTGCTTCCTAGTGATAGCCCTGATTTTCAGGCAGATTGAGCGACAACCACTTGCTTTGAGCGGATGAATCTGTGCCGCCCGGTTGGAGGGCGCCACGGTAGTGGATTGAGTGTCGCAGGTGGGATTTCACCACGGTAGTCGGAGTTAGAGCATGCTCCACTCTTACATGGGTTAGAGGCAGATTTGTTACCACGTGCACTAGGGGTACAGGTTCCTGTTGTTGTTGTGCACGTGGAGGAGGCTTTTGGATCACGTCCAGTGCGGCCGAGACCGCGAGACACCGGTGGAGTTATTGGAAATTATAGCAATTAGGTGTTTTGACCTTATGCTTGAGATTGTTGGGCACTATGCCACAGGATGTTCGACTGCGGCAAAAGAGGACTTGATCTTCGGCAAGACAGGCAATTGGAGGCTTGCTCGTTGAGGTTGTTAGAGCACTCTGGTTTTAGCGACAGGGTGTGAGGTGCTTACGGCGGCACCGGGACTCAGAGATATCTCTGTTGCCTGCGAAATCCCGTGTGTGATTTCACCTTAGTTGTTGGTAATGCCGCCGGTTAGGGAGATAGAGATTGCGTTTGACGTGGTTCGAGGAACCGCGCCACCCGGGACGGCACCTCATTGGATATCGCCGGTGGAGCTGAGAGCGAGACTTGGCACTGTTGCAGGGTCCGATGGATCGAGGGGTCTGTTTGACCTAGTGCCACGCCGTTGGTATACGGTGGTGATGCCACATCGTTGATACACGGATGTGAGGGTCCTTTTATGGTATCTAGGACCTTATTGATGGAGTTGTACTCCGGCAGTTGGTGTATGATGCGAGTACCCACTTGGTGTTAGATAGCTGAGGACTTCGCCTAGATGGCGTTTTGGACACGGTGGTGGCATTATGAGTTGTTAGCGAGGCTTAATGGAATGACGAATGCCTGTGGACTTCAAGATCTGAGGGATTATATGTCCCAGTTGTACTTGGACGGACGGGGAGTGGTGTTTTCGGAGGATATTTTGATTCCCTCCCAGAGTGACTTGGAGCACGAGGAGCACTTTGTGGATGTGCTACCATGCCCGTGTGGATGAAGTGGTATGCCAAGTTATTGAGATACAAGTTGTAGCTGCAGAAGCATACCTTCTTGGGTCGCTTTGTTCGAGCCGTAGGGACGGCGGTGGAACCCGACCAAGGGATGTTATTCAAGTTGACTGAGACCGACTTTCATTCTTGAGGTGAGGAGCTTCTAGACTTGGCTGGTGCCGAGAGAGCATGGCCAATGGATAATGTGACTGGTATTAGCGCCAATGCTAGTGTTTCCTGTGTTGGGAGATGGAATTGTGTGTTTTGGTGATGCCTCCCATTGTGGCGGTGGAGTTACCGTGGGTGGATCTTCGGTCCACACTTTATTAGTCCAACCCTATGAGTGTTGTGGCAGAATGAACCGCTGTTTTGCAGGCAGCTTAGATTCCACGGTTGAGCCTTCTGTACGTCCTTTATTCCCAGCTTGGATTGTTATACCTGGGCGTAGGCCATGCCTGCTTGGCTATCAGTTTTGATTACTCAGCATCTTGAGTGGGATTTTCGCGGATTGTTGTTGCTGATTTGGGATTTTTGACCGCGAGTTTGAGCCTCCGCATTTTGATCGCCTTTCGAGCCAGTTTTCCCTCCCGTTCACTGACGGTTTGGTCCCCGTCAGGGCATCCTTTCGACCCGTGGATCTGTTGGAGTTATGTTGGCTTGTTGAGTGTCCAACCGTGGCTTGAGTTTGTGTCTCTTGAGGATCCCTTTTGAGGGTAGCTCGTGGTTGAGTAGGCCACTCGGGTGATTTTGGATCGGAAGTAACCGAGTGAAGACCCCAGCGTATTGGATCTTTTTCCTCATGGGATGAATTTGTGGGTATACTTCGGGTGGTCCGGGTTGAGTAGACACCAGGAGGTGGTTTAGTGCGTGTTGCGCGGATGGTTATTCTGTTTCCCCCGGCTCTTGATGGGGCCTCTGTATTGTTTCACGTCTCAGCTCAGGAGTGTTTTGCTTTTGGATCCCTCGCCCGTGATTGACTTGCCCCTTCCGAGATCTGTGATTGTTGGAGTACGAGGGACGCCCGTTGCGATTTCTGGCTCGGGAGATGAGAAAATCGCATGTCGGGCCATGCCGTACTTGTTGTTGTTGTTGCTGGGGAGTAATCACGGGGAGTGAGTGATGTTTCGGGAGCTGGAGGCGTTATTGAGGAATACCTACCCGTGGTATGTGGGACCCTTGGGGGATTTGAACTAGTTTCGAGGACGAAACTTTTCTTAGTGGGGGAGGATGTGAGGACCTGGATCCCCACGACGAGATTACTGGATCATCTACAGCACCCTGAGGCCTATGTGGCGTGTTGGTGGGATTTGTGCCCCATTTGGGCATTAGTGTTGGGCTCAGTGTGCTTTTGGATCACGTGGGTGATCATTGGACTCCGTCGGAGCTCCAGAAGTGGTTTCGCGCGCCAAGGATATTTAAATTGGACTCTGTGCGAAGTTTGGACCAAGGATTACCTTTCCGGATGCCTTCGGCAAATTTTGGAGTTGGAATTTGGCAAATCGGACTTCGGATTCGGATTCAGCGCGCGAAAACGGTTAAAACGGACTACCCACTTGTCATTTTTGAGCACCGGACACTGTTCACGCCGGAACAGTGTTTCCGGCGGCGGCGGCAGCGGCGGAGCGGCCGCAGGCAGCGCGGCGGACGGAGGCGCGGGCCGCCCGGTCCACGCGGCAGGCGTGCACCGGGGGCTGGACGCGTGGCGGCTCAGGAGTGGGCCGGTCCGCGGGGCGCGGTCCACGGGGGAGTGCGGGGCGCACGGTGGACCGGGGGTGACACGTGGCATCATCCTAGTGGTGGGTTCACGGCGGATGGTCTACGCAGTTTCGGGATGGCTCATGGTTTACGGTGCACCGGGCTTGGACACGTGGCAGGTTCGCATTGGTTCGGTCCACAGGATTTCGTGCACCGGGTTCACTAGAAAGTGGCCTGACACGTGGCGTTCCCCGATTGGTGGGGCTACTGTGCGCGGCAGGGTGGCAGGCGGCGGCGTCAGGCGCGCACGTGGGCGTGGCAGCGACGCGTTTACTGGGTGCGTGCCACGTGTCGGCTGTGCAGCGAGCCACGTGTCGTGCAGTGGACGGTCCGGAGTGCTGTCGCCTGTTTGGGCGGATGACGTGGAGGCCCAGGGAAGTTTCGGGCTGCTACAGTGATCTTTCGGGCTGCTACAGTGCGCGCCCGAAAGTTCCCCTGCGCCCGAAAATGGGGACAAATCCGGCATTTCTTCAATTGTTTCCTGCAGCCTATAAAAGGCGATCCGAGCCTTCTTCTTCTCCTTTTTCCGCCATTTCCAAGCCTCCTCTCGCCGGAGTGTCTTCAGCAAAGTTGATCCTCGTGTTTGGCTGCATCTTTCTGCAAAGTTTTGGGATTTTTGGTGGCACGCTTATCGAGGTTTCTATTTTTACGGCGCGGCGCGACGCTCGTTCGTTTGTGGTCTTCTTCGTCGCGTTTTGGTGCGAGGACTCCCCCGGCCTACCCCGAGCACCTTTTTCGGTGATTCTTGCGCCGTTGGCTTCACGACAGGTAGGGCTATGTTTCCCATGTTTACTGGTTTTTCCCATTCCGAGTTTTTCATGGGTCTTTCGGATCATCTTGTAACCCCTTTTTCTGGGCGGAGTTCTGGGACAGCGGCGCGGTGTTTTGGTGATATCTTCGCGCACAGGCATCGGATTGGGGCGATTCAAGAGGCGATTTGCATCTACACATCACGAGGAATATGCCCAAATTTTATTGGAATTTTCTGAATATTTCTCGAAGGTGAAGATTATCTGTGAACAGTAATTGTTGCTACAGTTTTTGAGTGTAGTTTGATTCGGGGTGGTTCCCTTGTCGGAATTGTTTCTCAGTGTAGGAAGCTCGGAATTGGACGTGCAGGTACTCGTTTCGAAGGTATCGACGCGAGGATTACTGTGGTATTTTTATTGGATTTTTCTGGGCACTTGCAGCAGGTGAAATATGCGCGGCTTTGGGACTGATTTTCAGATTGCGTATGTTTGGTTAATTTTGGAATAAAAGTGTAATGTTGAGCGTTATTGTTGTGCCCAGGGGTGTTTTTAGCTGTTTGAAGCCGAGGCTTGCGCGACTTGTACCGTGGGTGTTATGTTGGCAGATTTTGGACCGCGGGCGTCTACCCACTTCACCGACTTCAGGTTTGTCTTGGGTTAAGCGCTTCAGGTGGGTGAGCTTATTATCAGTATTTGTTTAAGGCAATGTTTATGTTGCGGCAAGTAAAGTCCACTTGTGGGGATGTCACCCCTCTATGACTGATGCATGCATGTTTAGGATACATGGTTTATGTTGGTAAGTAGGTAAGCTTGTTAATGATATTGGTATAAATGTTTGCAAGAATAGTATGTATGGGGTATACTGAGGACTTGCATGACTTGGACATCTATGTGATGATTAGTGTAAGCTTACCTAGGATAATGTTACCCTATGAGATTATGTAACATGCCATGTTAGCACATAGCCTTTCTTGTGATGGATTATGCTTGGGACAGGATTTCGTAGCTATGTGCGGATTTGTACTCTGAGGAGTTATTATGATCATTCTATTGTTGAACCCTGAGTTGTGGACAGGTCTAGTTTTGAGATTCCGGCATGTTGTTTATTCCTAAAGGAACTATTATTATGCTTTACCCCCTTTATTTCCTTGAGGACATTTGCATGCTTGTATGGTCATGTAGTTAGGCCATCTTTTACTGCTGCACTATTTATGGGAACTTGACTTAGGAGAAACCATGCTTTTCCTTTCTTCGCTTTTGCTAGTCAAGTGTTCAGTGCTGCTCGGGTTCGAGCAGGGGTCTGGATGGGGTAGTCAGGACTTCGTGTCTGGGACAGGTTGGTTTAGTTGTGGGGCTTTGCGGCAACCGCGGATATTGGGCGGTTGACCGGATGTTTCTCTATGCACCTGATTGGGTATCAGTTTTACTTAGTGGATGGAGTTTCCCACTTATCGTTTAGTTGCATCCGACTGAGGTCGGGTCTTTCTTTAGTGGTTGAGTTTTTCCACTTTGATCGGATTGATGATCAAGTCCTGCTGTTTCGAGATACTGTTGATGTTGATGACAGAGATGCTTTACTCGTGTGGGTAGCTCCCCTCGAGTGCCGCTCCGGAGTAGGCTTCAGACCGTGTTGGGTTCCGGTCAGACCGTGTTGGGTTCCGGTGAGACCGTGTCGGGTGCCGGTCAGACCGTGTTGGGTTCCGGTCATTTGGACAGAGCAGGCAGTGCCGGGTTGTATACCGGTTCATTCGATTGAGTTTATTTCGGTCAAATACTTTTATGGTTACACTCGTGCCTGGGGGCCGAGTGCAGACTGGTAGTTGAGTTGAGATCAGTGTTGGTATTGTTGAAAGCCGTCTGGTTGACGGTGGTCCCGAGTTGTTGCGAGTACTTTGACCGCTGTGTGAGAGGTTGAGCATCTTGATTCTACCCGTTCTGAGAGAGAGAGCGGGGACTTTGACCATAGCCTGCGTGATCCTCTACTCGATAGCGAGCTAGTCCGTTTGGACGCCCTACGTAATTCCTGCCCGTCTTTGGGAGGTGGTTGTAGGTGGATGCAGGTTGACTGGACCAGATGTGGCAGTCAGCTCGATTGGGTCGTTGGTGCACTTTATGTGCTAGTGGTTGCATACCACTGTTTGGTTCTTCCCTTTTAGCCTTTAGTTAGGGGCAGGGTAGCTGTGAGAGTTTTCAGCTTACTCATTTCAGTCTTATGACTGGGGTTAATTTTTATCTCTTGAGGACTTGGTGGGCAGACCGTCGGGTCTGGCGGTGGTACCCACTGAGAACTCCCGTTTTGGAGTAGTTCTCACACCCTTTGGGGGTTTTTCCCCTTTTTTTTTCTCCTCTCCTTTGTTTTGCAGAGTCTTAGCAGGTGTTGCCGACTCTGCGGTTGTTGATCGTGGCAAGGGAGTCGCGAGCTAGATCCCTACCCGGCGTTGGAGAGTAGCGGTACCCTTCTGAGGAGATCATCAGTAGATTAGCTGTTTCTTTTTCCCCTTTTGAGAGACTATTGTAGTGAGGATATTTTGTATTGAGAGACTGTACACTGTTGTTTATATATTGGAGTTACCTCCCGGTTGGGTTTAGAGCTTGTACTCGAGGATTTGTATTATTATTATTTTGGGAGGCAGACAGTGTTGTTTATTTCCAGTTGTACAGTGATTGATTTTAGTTACAGCAGATTTTTATTTATAGCTCTGATATCTGTTTAGTTATAGAACTTTTCTTGCAGGTAGGACGCTTCGCCTATGCAGGTTGGCATAGGTGGCGGATCTGTTTGGCGGGCCCGGGTCGCAGTTTCGACCCGGGGCGTGACACCAGCAGAAACTGGAAGGGGATCTTGAAGGGCTGCACAGGGGATCGACCTCTTAGGAGTATGTTCAGTTTTTGCGATTGTTGAGCAGTGACCCCATGTCGCCCGGATGAGGACCAGAAGGTTGAGCTCGATCAGGATTCTTCACTGGTGCATTCTCGAGCGCCGACGTTAGATGCAGCGATTGAGCATGTCGGTGGGTGACCGAGGATCAGTGATCATGTAAAGAGAGACGGAGCACCAGGGACCAGCTCCGCATCCTGTGCTGAGTTTGGACGGTCGAGTAGATCCCCGGGCCGCCCCGATCCCAGTCTGAGGGTCGTCTCAGAGGAGACAGAGACTTCCCCCTCCGATTATCAGCACTGCAGCGGGATGACTGTGTCATTTGACATTCTGCCCGCAGTTGACCACAAGGGGCGAGTTTTTAGTGGATTCGGTTTCAGCGAAGCAGTGCTAAAATACCGTGCGATGGCACCTTCTTCGGATTGACTCCTCCGACTTTACCGCCGTGATAGTCCAGTACTGAGCGATGAGTCTGTTTGGACGCGGAAGGACCGGTTGTCGATGATTTCTTTACATCTGAATTGGATTTGGCCTTCCTGTCACTAGAGGAGATTTGTACCACGTTCACGAGTATAGGTTCCTGATGGTGTGGTGCATGTGGGGGAGGCTTTTGGATCATGTCCAATGTAGTTGCGTGTTTTTAGAGAGTCGGCATCTTGACCATGTGCTGAGATGACACTTTGCCCATTACGACTACGTTTTCTGCCCGTCTTTGGAGGTGGTTGTAGGTGGATGCAGGTTGACTGGACCAGATGTGGCAGTCAGCTCGATTGGGTCGTTGGTGCACTTTATGTGCTAGTGGTTGCATACCACTGTTTGGTTCTTCCCTTTTAGCCTTTAGTTAGGGGCAGGGTAGCTGTGAGAGTTTTCAGCTTACTCATTTCAGTCTTATGACTGGGGTTAATTTTTATCTCTTGAGGACTTGGTGGGCAGACCGTCGGGTCTGGCGGTGGTACCCACTGAGAACTCCCGTTTTGGAGTAGTTCTCACACCCTTTGGGGGTTTTCCCCTTTTTTTTCTCCTCTCCTTTGTTTTGCAGAGTCTTAGCAGGTGTTGCCGACTCTGCGGTTGTTGATCGTGGCAAGGGAGTCGCGAGCTAGATCCCTACCCGGCGTTGGAGAGTAGCGGTACCCTTCTGAGGAGATCATCAGTAGATTAGCTGTTTCTTTTTCCCCTTTTGAGAGACTATTGTAGTGAGGATATTTTGTATTGAGAGACTGTACACTGTTGTTTATATATTGGAGTTACCTCCCGGTTGGGTTTAGAGCTTGTACTCGAGGATTTGTATTATTATTATTTTGGGAGGCAGACAGTGTTGTTTATTTCCAGTTGTACAGTGATTGATTTTAGTTACAGCAGATTTTTATTTATAGCTCTGATATCTGTTTAGTTATAGAACTTTTCTTGCAGGTAGGACGCTTCGCCTATGCAGGTTGGCATAGGTGGCGGATCTGTTTGGCGGGCCCGGGTCGCAGTTTCGACCCCGGGGCGTGACACCACCAATTTTACGTGTTCCTTCTCGAAATGCTCATTTTTCTCTTGAAGGGAAACATTTATTTCGATCAGGTTATCCCTTTCCACTTCAAGAGCGTTTGAGAGAGAAGTTGCCCTTTTTGCTTCTTCTTCGAGATCCTGCAATCTCCCTCTCAAACTCTTGTTTTGCTTTGCCAATTTCTTTGAATCCCTTAAAAGTTTATGGTAGGAAGAGCAAAGTCTTCACCTTCGGAATTACTCGATTCGTCGTCCGTTGCATTCTTTTCAACTTGGGAGGAGTTGGACAATGAATCGGATGTGCTTGCCATAAAGCACACGTAAGGTGAAGATGTGGACGCGTGGAATGCCGTTGCGTTGTTTTCTTCATCACTGGCAGATGACTCATTAGACGTTGAGGTGTCATCCTAAGTGACGGCTTGCATTGCCTTCTTCTTTGATGGATTCTTATTGGGACACTCCGTTGAGATGTGACCGTAGCCTCGGCACTTGAAGCATTGGACTTGTCCCTCCGAGTTTTTCTTTTCCTTCGAAAAACTCTCTTGCTTTCTTTACTTGAAGCTAGAAGAACCTTTGCCTTTCTTCGACTTTATGAAGGATGAGTTTTTACTTGAATTACCCCTTCGAAAGTTTCAGCGAAATTTTCTTGTCAAGAGCGCAAGTTGCTTCTCAAAATCCTCCATTGATAGGTTCTCGTCATCGTCTGAGGAGGATGAATCCGCGTCTTCTTCTTTCGTTGATTTTAGTGCAAAACCTGAAAACTTAGAAGATGATGCTTTTCCAGAAGAATAGTTAGTAGGAAATGTCATTTCATAAGTTTGAAGTGCACCAACTAATTTTTTTACACGGATTTCGTCCGGGTGTTTAACTGTTTCAATGGCTGCAACCTTTGGGCGAAATCTCTGAGGAAGAGTCCTTAAAATCTTTCTTACAACTTTAGATTCTGGAATTTTCTCTCCCAAGTTAGCACATGTATTCACGATGTCTTGCAATCGTGTATAGTAATCTGTGAAAGATTCATTTTTTGACATAAAAATGGAGTCAAACTTGCTTATAAGCATTTACAGTTTTTGAATCTTCACAAGGTTTGTTCCCTCATGTGTAACTTGTAGAACATCCCAGATTTCTTTCGCAGTCTCACATGCCGAGACGCGAGAGAATTCGGTTTGCGATAAAGCATTAAATAAGGCGTTAATTCCTTTGCCGTTGTAAGAAGATGCGTCAATTTCTTCCTTGGTCCATTTCGACCTAGGTTTGATGGTGCGAACATCAGCAATAATTTCAGTAGGATTTGACCATCCAAATTCTATTGATTGCCACACCCGTTCATCGATGGAAATAAGAAGTGCTCTCATCCGTACTTTCCAGTAGGAATAGTTTGTTCCATCGAAGAATGGGGGTCTGTTGATGTTTCCACCTTCAACCATTGTTTACAACCCTATTCCCGCTCTGATACCACTTGTTAGGTTATATCTAATATGGATCTAAATAGGAGAAAAAATGCCTAGAGGGGGGTGAATAGGTGTAAACAGTAAACACTCAAAAATCTTTGCGTAATAAAACCCAATGCGGATAAATAAATAACACGCAAGATTTTACGTGGAAAATTCCAAAACCAGGAGTAAAAAACTACGGGACCGATCACACGGTGAAATGCACTAGAATTATAACACGTACAAAGGTGATATAACGCACTCGATCACTCACGACTCAACCTTTTTCCATACGCTCCTAGTAGATCTCCGCTCGCCTCGTAACGCGCCTTGAATCCACGATTTGCATCCAACGCCGAATCCACGGCGTCCAACGTCGAGTCCATGACGTCCAACCGAATCCACGGTCTTCACCAAGTAGCACATCTCGAATCCACGAACGTACCTCGCTCTGAATCCACGAGAGCGGTAGCACCTTGAATCCACAAGGCCACGCGAGTCCGCGCGCCGATTTTTGGTAAAATCGTTGTTTTGGTGGTGATGATCCACCGAATACTTAGATCAAAAATAGATTGGAAATACCATCTAAGTGTTCATTAATTTGATTCTACTCAAAATCTGAGTTTGAAAATCTAGAATCAAATTAATTAATATAGATGAAGAAACATAGAATTAAATCTAGTTATTTCCTTTCTTCTCTATATGTGGATTTTTTTTTCTTTTTCGGCCGTCTTTCGATTACCCTAAAAGATGAATCGTAGGGTTTATTTATAGGTTAGAAACTATTGGAAGATGATAAGAATCAAAAACCAACCTTATTTGGAAGTTTTCAGGTCGACGGTCAGGACTGGAATAAGTGCGATCCGGACTGTCGTCAATAAACAGAACTTTTCCAGAAAACCACGTTCGGGGTCCGGACTGAAGTAACCATGGTCCGGACTGTTCATGCAATTTCTGCAAAATCCACGTTCGGGGTCCGGACTGAACCAGGTGTGTTCCGGACTGGATTTGCGCATGAACTAACCTATGTTCGGGGTCCGGAATGTAGTACCCTGATCCGGATCCTGAACATATAGCATGTCCAGTTTTTTATTTTTATGCGATTAAAAACCCATCCAAGTGTTTCTACACTATAAGAAGTATTCGGATCACCAAACTTATTCAGTTTAACGTACCTGATCCTTTTGAATTCTTCTTTCTTGAGATTGAGGTATATGATCCAAGCTTCTTCATCTTCAATCTTCAAGACTTAACCACTTTCACGAAATACGCCAAGACAAATTCCTTAACACTCATCATCTGGGCTAATTGCCCATATATCTCTGACAGGGGTGGCTCTGGTTGTGCCGACTCCCCGTATGGCTCCAGGAACCATGACATGCTTGCTGTAGGGGACATGTATAAATTACCTGAGGGTCCCACCGGACGTGCCAAGAAGGTTGTTGGGGCCAAAATGTGGCTTGCGCGCGATCGGCCCCTTTGGGTGACCCTCCAGAGGTGTCGAAGTGCACCGAGTGCCAACAATCAAGCGATCGGGTCGAGGAGGGATCTGCTCGACCGGGTTCTCCTCTGGTAACTCCTCGCAACCGTAACGACCGGTGACTGCCGAAGTAGGTTCGCGAAGGTAGAGAGGGATCGCCGTTTCCGACTTAGATGAGTCGAAACGTATATAGATAAATGTACGACTGATGAGTCGATTGTATCGTTTATAAGCACAAGAAAAGTAAATAAAGACACGACCAATTGGTCGGTTTACACTCTAAATGTAAAGATAAATAAAGACACGATCGAAAGGCCGATTTACACTTTATATTGATAAAGAAGAAGGGGATACAAGTGGGAAAAAGGGATAGAAGGATTAATTAAGTCTACTCCTAGGAAAGCAGTAAAAAAAGAAGAAGAAAAAGTTAACTTAAGCCTACTCCTAAATAAATGGAAGAGCTAGGGTGGTACCGGGCTTACGAGATTGCCGGCTCCCGATCTCTTCAATGGTTCGGGTATTTATACACATCCCGAACCAAGTTATTAGGCGCTAATTTGAACTATCAACATGATTTGGGGGAAGTTATCGGAAAATCCTCAACCACTTCTGTGAGGTCCCGGAATCCCCCGCATAGGATTGCTGGTTGTTGGGCAGCGTTCGGTCGCCGTTGGGGGTGTTGGTGCGCGCGTTGGGGCCCAGAAATGGATGTGTGGTGAAATTTGGGTTTTAGCTGGCATCACTGGAGGCCTGCGTGGTGTGTCAGTGGTGTTTGCGCGCAATTTGGACACAAGTGTTGGACTTCGTGCTTAAAAGGTTATCCCGTGGGGAATTGGAGGACCCGTCGGGTGTTTGGAGGTGATTTCGCGCGTTTCAGATGTCAAATTTAGACTCCGGGTGAAGTTTGGATAAAAGTTTACCTCTCCGGTCGCCTTCGGGAATTTTTAGAGTTGGAATTTGGCAAATCGGACTTTAAAAATGGACCCGGCGCGGAAATCGGATCGAGTGGGCATTCGGTAATTTTTCGGACGAGAATTTGGAGGAACGGACATCGCTTTTGGATTCAGCGCGCGAAATCGCTAAGAATGGACTATTTATTTGTTTGATTTGGAGCCCGGATGAAGTGCGCGTTTTTCGAGGCATCGCGGCACGGTTCCCAAGGTTGGCGGCTCGGAAATCGAGGCTTGGCGCGCGGTTCGGGGAGCGTACGGACGCGGCAGGGGCGCACTGTTGTGCTTCGGCGGGGGATGCGCGGGGGCCGCCACGTGGCGGGCCCCCGTTGGCGCCCGCTCGGGCGCGGGGGCGTGCGCCTGTGTGGCGAGCACTGTGTCCCGCGCCCGTGTGGCGGTGTAACGCGCGCCCGTGTGGCGCGCGGTTTGCCGCGCCCGCGTGGCACGCGATGACGCGGCCACGTGGCGTGGGGGACGCGCGCTGCGCCTGGTGCGCGCGCCCCTGCTTGTGGACCGGCCGGTTGAGGGGCCCCATTGGTTGGTCCACGGTGGACCCGAGGCCGTGGACCGCTCCTCCTCATCTTTTTCTTCTTCTTCTCCCTTCTCCCCCGCAAGCCTTTTCTCTGTTACGGAATTTGAGTTGGCATAGTTTCGTGAAAGGTTCAAGTTTTGAAGATTGAAGATGAAGAAAGTTGGATCATTTAACTCAATCTCAAGAAAGAAGAATTCAAAAGGATCAGGTATGTTTAACTAAAGATTATTGGTGATCCGAATACTTCTTGTAGTGTAGAAACACCTGGAAGAATTTTTAACTGCATAAAAATCAAAAAACTGGTGTTCGGACTTGTTCAGGATCCGGATCAGAGCCAGCGATCCGGATCCCGAAGGTTGTTGTTTCTTACATTACTTCAATCCGGATCGCAGCATCTCACGATCCGGATCCCGAACGTTGAGTTTTCGGAAATATATGAACGATCCGGATCAGGCATTCCGATCCGGATCCCGAACGTTTGTTTTCTGGAAACCGTCTTTATTGCTACTGCAATCCGGATCGCCCAAATCCGATCCGGATCGCCGTCCGTCAAAATTCCAGAAATGTTAGGTTTTTTATTCTTATCTCCTTCCAAATGTTTCTAACCTATAAATAGACCCTATGACTCTTTTTCTAGGGTTAAGAAAAATAGCCGTCATTTTCATATATCATTTCATACGGCCTAAGATCCACATATAGAGAAGAAAGGAAATCATTAGAGAATACTCTATGTTTCTTCATCTATATTGATTAGTTTGATTCTAGGTTTTCATACTCACATCTTGAGTTGAATCAAACTAATGAATACTTAGATGGTATTTCCGATCTATCTTTGATCTAAGTATTCGGCGGATCATCACCACCCAAAAACAACGATTTCCCCAAAATCGGCGCGTGGATTCGCGTGTCCTTGTGGATTCAAGGTTCAACCGCTCTCGTGGATTCGGAGCGAGGCACGTTCGTGGATTCGAAGGGTGCTATTGGGAGCAGACCGTGGATTCGGTCGGACATCGTGGATTCGACGTTGGACGCCGTGGATTCGGCGTTGGGCGCAGATCGTGGATTCGAGAAGCGTCGCGGAGCGAGCGGAGAAGATCCTCTAGGAGTGTATGGAAAAGGTTGAGTCGTAAGTGTGTACGGTAAATCACCTTGTACGTGTTTTAATTCTAGTGGATTTCTGCCATGTTATCGGTCCCGTGGTTTTTTACTCCGGTGATGGAGTTTTCCACGTAAAAATCTTGCGTGTTATTTTTATTTCCGCATTGGGTTTTTATCGCAACGTTTTTTGAGTGTTTATACGTTTACACCTATTCACCCC
Source organism: Tillandsia leiboldiana (assembly GCA_029204045.2). Taxonomy (NCBI): domain Eukaryota; kingdom Viridiplantae; phylum Streptophyta; class Magnoliopsida; order Poales; family Bromeliaceae; genus Tillandsia; species Tillandsia leiboldiana. The sequence continues at coordinate 28,365,612 of CM055070.1, forward strand.
CCTCTAGGTGTTTTTTCCCCTATTTAGATCTACATTACATATAACCCAACAAGTGGTATCAGAGCGGGAATAGGGTTGTAAACAATGGTTGAAGGTGGAAACATCAATCGACCCCCTTTCTTTGATGGAACAAATTATGCGTACTGGAAAGTACGAATGAAAGCCTTTTTAATTTCCATCGACGAAAGGGTGTGGCAATCAATTGAATTAGGATGGTCTAATCCAACTGAAATTATCTCTGATGTTCGCACCTTAAAACCTAGGTCGAAATGGACAAAGGAAGAGTTAGATTCATCTTCTTACAATGGCAAGGGAATTAATGCTATTTTTAATGCCTTATCTCAAACTGAATTCTCTCGCGTCTCGGCATGTGAGACTGCGAAAGAAATCTGGGATGTTCTTCAGGTTACACATGAGGGAACTAACCTCGTGAAGATTCAGAAACTGCAAATGCTTACGAGCAAGTTTGACTCTATCTTGATGGCAGAAAATGAATCTTTCACGGACTACTATACACGATTGCAAGACATCGTAAACTCATGTGCTAACCTGGGAGAGAAGATTCCAGAATTTAAGGTTGTAAGAAAGATCTTAAGAACTCTTCCTGAACGATTTCGCCCAAAGGTTACAGCCATTGAAACTATTAAACACCCGGACGAAATACGTGTAGAAGAATTAGTTGGTTCATTACAAACATATGAAATGACATTTACTACTAACAATTCTTCTAGAAAAGCATCCTCTTCTAAGTCTTCAGGTTATGCGTTGAAAACAACTAAGGAAGAAGACGCGGATACATCCTCCTCAGACGATGACGAGAACCTTTCTATGGAGGAATTTGAGAAGCAGCTCGCTCTCTTGACAAGGAAGTTTCGCCGCAACTTTCGAAGGGGTAATTCAAGGAAGCTCTCCATCCTTCGGAAAGTCGAACAAAGGCAAGGGTACTTCAAGTTACAAGTCAAGAAAGCAAGAGAACTTCTCAAAGGATAAGAAAAGTTCAGAGGGACAACTACAATGCTTCAAATGTCGAGGCTACGGCCACATTGCAATGGAGTGTCCCAACAAGTATCCGGCAAAGAAGAAGGCGATGCAAGTCGTCACTTGGGATGACAACACAACGTCAAATGAGTCGTCTTCAAGTGATGAAGAAAAGAGCTCCACGGCATTCCACGCGTCCATATCTTCACCCTTCATGTGCTTTATGGCAAGTACATCCGAGTCGTTGTCCAACTCCACTGTTGAAAAGATTGCAACGGACAACGAATCGGATGATTCGGAAGGTGAAGATTTTGCTTTAGCCTACCACAGACCTTTACGGGATTCAAAGAAACCGGCTAAGCAAAACAAGGGGTTGAGAGGGAGATTGCAGGATCTCGAAGAAGAAGTAAAAAGGGTAACTTCTCTCTCGACCGATCTTGAAGTGGAAAGGGATAATCTGATAAAAGCAAATATTTCCCTTCAAGAGTCCAATGAGCAACTCGAGAAGAATTATATAGATATGGTGAACAAAGCGAACTACTTCTTGAAGCTCTACGGCGAGGCCCGACGAGAAAAATTGGAAATGACAGAGACCATTTTCCAACTCAAGGATGACTTACAGCAATTCTCTTCTGGAAGGAGTAAGTTGGATAAACTTCTTGGTCTTGGTCAAACAAACAAGTTCGGCCTCGGATACAATCGAACTGAAGACAATTTTAGTTCGGTTGGGACAGTCTTTGTGCCTCAGTCGGTATCTCCTCCTCCGACACCGGAATTCACGACAACCAACGACAACAAGCCTACTTCATCCTCTTCGGAATCGTCAAGCACAAAGGTATGTTTTCGTTGTAATTTTGCAGGGCACATTGAAAGAAATTGCAAGATTGGAGCTCAAAGATCAAATCAACCACATCTTGCAACTGCTACCAATAAGTTCACTCCCCGGAATTCAAAGAAGGATTTTTCAAAAGAAAAGAACGTTGGTAGTACTCCAAACAAGACGATGACAAAAGAAAAAGATCAATCAGACAAAACGTCTTCATCAAGGAAAATTTCTCAACCATTGCCAACATACTCCAAAACTCAAAAGGTTTGGGTATGCAAAGGTGAAATCCTTCCTTGTCTTTAATCGTTCTACGATTAAATGTTGTGTAGTTTATGTAGACTATTTTTTTTCTTTTGGCCGACCCGTCAACCATCTTTGGGAGGTAAATGGTATATTTTCTTATTGGTTGATGATTTCTCTAGGTTTTCTTGGGTAGCATTTTTAAAAGAGAAAGCCGGTACGTTTGATTCTTTTCATGAGATTTGCCATCGTATTATGATTGAAAAGAATGAAAAGATCATTCGTGTTAGGAGTGATAGAGGTGGAGAATTCATAAATTCCAAATTCATTGATTTTTGCACTTCCAACGGCATAAAACATGAATTCTCAGCACCCTATACACCTCAGCAGAATGGTGTTGTTGAGCGCAAAAACAGGGTTGTTCAAGAGATGGCGCGTGTGATGCTTCATAGCCGGAATTTACGGCTACATTTTTGGGCTGAAGCTGTGAACACCGCTGTCTATGTCATTAATCGAGTGTATTTGCGCCCAGGAACTTTAAATACACCATATGAGCTGTGGTTTAGTAGAAAACCGGATATCAAATACTTTCGTATCTTCGGGAGTCGATGTTACATTTTACGTGACCGTGAAAATCTTGGAAAGTTTGACTCTCGAAGTGACGAAGGGATCTTTTTGGGTTATTCTACAAATAGCAGAGCATATCGAGTATTTAACATCGAACCTAAAACGATTGTAGAATCTATAAATGTTAAAGTAGATGAAGCTTTTCACTTTGCATCTGAAAAATCTACCCTCGATATCTCTCTAGATGATGATACTCCTGTAAGTGCATCTTCTCATGATAATACTTTCAATATTAATGATGCATCTAATGGTTCTTCAAGTTTATCTGATGTGCAGGAATCATCTCATATACCTCCGAGTACTCCGTTTCAACAAACGCTACGAATCTCCAAGGATCATCCTGAATCAAACATCATTGGAGATCCACAAGAAGGAGTTAGAACTCGGAGGCAGTTGGTTTGTGGATTCGCTTGCTACGTATCTTAAATCGAACCAAAGAACATAGATGAAGCTCTTCAGGATGACTACTGGATTAAAGCAATGCAGGAAGAGCTCCATCAATTTGAGCGAAACAAAGTCTGGGAATTAACGAAGCCTCCAAAGCAACATAATGTGATAGGTACCAAATGGATTTTCAAGAACAAGAAAAATGAGGATGGTACTATCATCAGGAACAAGGCACAATTAGTTGCTCAAGGCTACTCTCAAGTAGAAGGTATAGACTTTGATGAAACATTCGCCCCTGTAGCTAGACTCGAGTCCATTCGTATACTATTTGCTATTGCTTGTCATTTTAAAATCAAATTATTTCAAATGGACGTTAAGAGCGCGTTTCTAAATGGGTTTTTAAATGAGGAAGTTTATGTGGCTCAACCGAAAGGTTTTGTAGACCATAAACAACCTAACCATGTTTTTCGTTTGAAAAAGGCTCTTTACGATCTGAAACAAACACCGCGAGCATGGTACGAAAGGCTGACAAAGCACCTTTTGGAGAAGGGCTATACTCGAGGGGGAGCTGACAGGACTCTCTTTGTGAAGCATTATCAAAATAACTTCATTGTTGCACAAATCTATGTCGATGACATTGTTTTTGGAGCAACAAAGGATAATGATGCTTCTAAATTCGCGGAGACCATGGAAAGCGAATTTGAGATGTCCATGATGGGCGAATTGACTTATTTCCTTGGATTGCAAATTAAACAAAACGATGAAGGTATTCACTTGAGTCAATCCAAGTATGCAATGGAGTTGGTTAAAAAGTATGACTTAGAAAATTCGAAGGATTTTCCGACTCCAATGGGAACTAGCCACAAGGGACGTGGAAGTGATTCACAAAGTGAGAATGTAGACGAGAAACTGTATCGAAGTATGATTGGAAGTCTACTTTACCTCACGGCTAGTCGCCCGGATATATCCTTTAGTGTTGGGATCTGCGCGAGATATCAATCAGCACCAAAGGTGGTTCACCTGAAAGCGGTGAAAAGGATCATCTGGTACATCAAAGGATCAATTAATTTCGGAATTTGGTATCCTATGGGAACAAGTTTGGATATTGTTGGATACTCAGATGCCGATTGGGCAGGATCAGTGGATGATCGGAAAAGCACGAGTGGTGCATGCTTCTATCTTGGCCATTGCCTTGTTGCATGGCACAGTAAAAAGCAGAATTGCATAGCACTCTCGACTGCCGAAGCAGAATACATTTCAGCTGGAAGTTGTTCAACTCAACTCATTTGGATGAAAAGCGTATTGAGCGACTTCCGGATTTCAGCATCTTCGGTAACAATTCTTTGTGACAACACAAGTGCAATTAACATTTCTAAAAACCCTGTGTTGCACTCTAGAACAAAACATATTGAACTTAGATATCATTTTCTTAGAGAGCTAGTTGAATCAAATACTCTTCAACTTTCATATATTTCAACTGAGGATCAATTAGCTGACATTCTAACAAAACCTTTGGATCAAAAACGTTTTATTCATTTGCGAAAAGCAATTGGAATGCTTTCCTTGAAATAAACTTCTTTTTGAAACCTTTGCTTAGGATAGGTTTTGTTTTTGTTTTGTTTTGTTCATTATCTATGTCTGTACATAGGACATTAATTGAGCATAGATCATAATTGACTTTAATTGCATCTTTTCGCACATTTAGAAATTTATTATGCTTTTGCCATCATAATATTTTACTGTTGCAATGATCATTTATGTTAATTAAATCATCTTCTGAGTGATCAAAGTCAATTTCTCTCTCAATGATCTCTTGGTATAGTCATTATCTTATTTGACTGCTTAATCGAGTATGAAATCGAGATCAATTTTTGGTTGAATACTTTATATCTTAAATAATTGATAGCCAATTGAGGGGGAGTCAAAGAAAGGTAAAATGCTCAAAAGATGCGGAAAGAGTTACATCCCAATGAGGAGTGTGAAAACTACCACCACATGGAGGAAAGAGCTACCACCTCGGTCGTCCGAGTATTGTGTGCAGCTACCACATGTATACCAAGCATGGTTGTTCAATTTTTGATTAAGTAAAATGCATGTTGAAATACTTGACTCCGTCAAATTTCAAGGTTGGTATAAGGTGGGTTTTTAAAGAAAGATGCTCAAAGAGCCACTCTCTTCAACAGATTGTCTAGATACATTATCTACTATATTTGGGATTTCAAACATCTATTGATCTTTGTATTTCATTTTCTTTACTGAATTGATGATTTGATAAAGGCATTACTCATAAGATCAAGTTAGATGTAATTGAAGGTGTTCAACTTTAAGGGATTTAATTCTTGTAAATTCTCGTTTCATTTTTGGATATTATTGATAGATTTGGCATAATCTAATTCTTGTTGTATGAAACGATGATTTTTGTTTAAAGTTGATACACGATTGTGCTTACATACTTTTTCTGGATTTTATGAAATTTTTTCTAAATTTTTCTGATGAAAAAGTTGGAGCTGATCCGGATCGGGCAAGCTGATCCGGATCCCGAACGCAGGCTTCTTCCTGCGGCTGGCCGATCCGGATCGAAATCTCGATCCGATCCGGATCACGGCTAGGGTTTTAATAAGAACAAGAGGGTTTTGATTTCTTTTACCTTAATCTTTTGTTCTCAAGTCTCTAGAGCCTCTCTCTCTAGAACGATTGCACCTTGAAGCTTTTCAAACTCAAGTTCTTCGAATACAAGTAAGTTTTATTGATCAAAATCTCGGTTTTTCACCGTTTTTCTTTTTCCTCCTCAAACGTAATGAATTTCTTGGATTGATTTCGTTTGTGGATGGTTTTTGATCAAATTTCTTTTGAAATTAGAACTCTGGGTAGATTAGTTTTGATTATATGCTAGGTATTCCTAAGTTAAACGAATTTTTAGGCTTCGATTTCTAAAATTTCGGTTTTAGGGCATATAATAAGGATTTTCAAAAATCATGCAATTGATCTATTTTTAAAAGTCCTTTTGCAAAACTAATTTGATTCTTAGTCTCTCTACATGATTATGATTGTTTGGGTGCAATTTTTTTTCAAATCTTTGAAAATTAACAATTTTTCATGTGTTCTTGAGTTGGTCTTCACAGGATTTCAATCTTCTTAAGGCACTTGGATCAATGGGATTCTCATGGATCATTCTTTTGTTGGTCACTATGGTGCACACTCGGGCCACAAACAAATTAAAGCGAGCTAAGAAAACACAACAAAAAGGTGAGTTTCATATGATCAGCGACACAGAAGTGGAAGCAGATTGTCAAGATATAGATTGGACTGAATTAACAGATGATGATGACTCATTGCCTGAACAAAAGGTGTCTGAAGTTTCAAAAGGAAAAGCTTCCGATGGATCAAAAGGAAAGGGACCCATGGACACAGGAAAAGCGCCTATGGCTACACCAACCATCTCTGTGAAAAGAAAACGAGTGACTAGACGTTTTGGACTACGACGAGACGCTGATATTGACACGCCAATAGTTCCTGACTCTCCACCTCGTGAGGAACAAGTATTCGTTAATGCGGATCGCCTAAGGGCATTTGAGAATCGTGAGTGCATTGGCGAGAGGCATGTTAATATTGAGGCTCTACGAGATCACTCTCCCGAGTTTGGTGTTCTGATTGAACAAGCAAAGCTTATTCAAATATGCCGTTTCCCAGAAATGCTTGGATACTGTCTGCATCACGTGAGGACTTTCTATACAAATGCACGGAACCTTCGAGAAAATGAAAATGGTCCGATGGAGTTTTACACGAATATCCAAGGCACAAGGTTTAAAATCACTCCACAGTTGATTGCCGAGGTTTTGGGAATGCAAGCCAGCAAGACAGGAGTTAATTACCTGAAGGGAAAGGTTTTGACAAACACGATGTGGCAAATGGTCATAAAGGGAATATGTTTGGAGGGAACTCAATCAACGGAGAAGTCTATCAAATCCAAAGAACTTCGTCTTGAGTACCGGTTTCTAAATTTTATCACTTGTTACAATATCCTTCCAAATATGCAGATGAAAGTCCTGAGATGGGATCGAATGTTGTTTTTGTATCTCTTAGGACATCCGTCAGAGGCAATGGGATTAAATATCAACATTCCATACATTATTTGGAATAGAATGACGAGATATGTTGAGCATCCTCATCCCACTGAAAGGATCCCATTTCCATTGATTATAATGAGGATCTTAAAGAGATTTCAAGTTGATATTAGTTCAACAACTTATCATCACTGCTTGGGCATGATCGATGAATCCACCATTGTCAAGTCCCTTCACAAATTGCCTCATGTCACTCCAGTTCCTCCATGCGGAACGAAACCTACTACCGGTACTTCTGCATCACCATCACAACCAGCACCCACACCAGCAGATGAAGCATCAGTCTCATCCATCTACAAAGAACAACAACGATTATCTTTTGAGCAGGAACAGATTTCGAAGGCACAGACGAGAATTTCCAATGAGCTGGAGCTCATCACAGCAGCTCATATTACCATAACTAAGAAGGTCAATTCAATGAACAAGCTGGTGAAAAAGATGTTCTCTAAGATGGGCTGCACGAGCTCTGAAGACTCCGAATCTGATGACTGATTCCTTCCTTTTATTTTTTTCTTGTGCAGATTTTTAATCTTTTCTTGTGCAGGTTTTTCAGTTTTTAGGACTTACTCTTAGTTCTAGTTCTTACATTTCGGAACAATTTTTGAAATTTTTAACTCTCCTCTAAATTTTTGGTAATTTTGGCTTTATTTGTGACAAAAAGGGGGAGAAAGTTTAGATAGAACTTGAACAATGATTGAACAATGATTGATGTGAATGTGTGAACATCAAGGTAAGTATCATTTCAAGTTTGACTTTGGTGAAAGGTAAGTATCACAACTTTGGTTTTTATCTTGTGATTTGTTGCATGTTCCTACTAACTATTCGACTAACTATTTGGACATGTATTATTACTAACAAGTTGTTTGATTACTAACAAAGCAAAGTCATGACATTTGGAATTTTATTGCTTAGAAGATATGTCAATGTTTGATTGTGATCTTATTACATATCTGAATTACTCAATGTCATGGTGAGCATAAACTCTATCTCTGTTAGGTTTTGAATGCTAAATATTCTTGAGGTATCTAACGATCTCTTTTTGTCAAGAATGATTTCTTTGTGCAGAGAGTACAGATGTCTAAGTCTAGAGTCTGTTTTAGGAGTTTATCTCATGTTTTTAAATTTTTGGATCTCCATTGTAAATTTTTGTTGTATGGTGATAGCAACAAAAATATCTTTTTAAATTTTCTTTAGTGGATCTGTGTTTTGTCACGAAACCGCCAAAGGGGGAGATTGTTACGGAATTTGAGTTGGCGTAGTTTCGTGAAAGGTTCAAGTCTTGAAGATTGAAGGTGAAGAAAGTTGGATCATTTAACTCAATCTCAAGAAAGAAGAATTCAAAAGGATCAGGTATGTTTAACTAAAGATTATTGGTGATCCGAATACTTCTTGTAGTGTAGAAACACCTGGAAGAATTTTTAACTGCATAAAAATCAAAAAACTGGTGTTCGGACATGTTCAGGATCCGGATCAGAGCCAGCGATCCGGATCCCGAAGGTTGTTGTTTCTTACATTACTTCAATCCGGATCGCAGCATCTCACGATCCGGATCCCGAACGTTGAGTTTTCTGAAATGTATGAACGATTCGGATCAGGCATTCCGATCCGGATCCCGAACGTTTGTTTTCTGGAAACCGTCTTTATTGCTACTGCAATCCGGATCGCCCAAATCCGATCCGGATCGCCGTCCGTCAGAATTCCAGAAATGTTAGGTTTTTGATTCTTATCTCCTTCCAAATATTTCTAACCTATAAATAGACCCTATGACTCTTTTTCTAGGGTTAAGGAAATAAGCCGTCATTTTCATATATCATTTCATACGGCCTAAGATCCACATATAGAGAAGAAAGGAAATCATTAGAGAATACTCTATGTTTCTTCATCTATATTGATTAGTTTGATTCTAGGTTTTCATACTCACATCTTGAGTTGAATCAAACTAATGAATACTTAGATGGTATTTCCGATCTATCTTTGATCTAAGTATTCGGCGGATCATCACCACCCAAAAACAACGATTTCCCCAAAATCGGCGCGTGGGTTCGCGTGTCCTTGTGGATTCAAGGTTCAACCGCTCTCGTGGATTCGGAGCGAGGCACGTTCGTGGATTCGAAGGGTGCTATTGGGAGCAGACCGTGGATTCGGTCGGACGTCGTGGATTCGACGTTGGACGCCGTGGATTCGGCGTTGGGCGCAGATCGTGGATTCGAGAAGCGTCGCGGAGCGAGCGGAGAAGATCCTCTAGGAGCGTATGGAAAAGGTTGAGTCGTAAGTGTGTACGGTAAATTACCTTGTACGTGTTTTAATTCTAGTGGATTTCTGCCGTGTTATCGGCCCCGTGGTTTTTTACTCCGGTGATGGAGTTTTCCACGTAAAAATCTTGCGTGTTATTTTTATTTCCGCATTGGGTTTTTATCGCAACGTTTTTTGAGTGTTTATACGTTTACACCTATTCACCCCCCTCTAGGTGTTTTTTTTCCTATTTAGATCTACATTACATATAACCCAACATTCTCCCCCATTTTCTTTTCTTCCTTCTTCAACCGAGCGAGAGAGGGAGTGAGGAGGGGATTTGTGGGTGGTGCGGCGGTGCATTGTGGACCTCGTGGAGCGTGCGCGAGGTTCCGTTGGGAGCGTTTCGACAGCGGCGGCGCAGTCGGGTAGGTCCCGTGCGTTAGTTTTTCTGTATTTTTGTACAGTTTTTGGAGCGTTCTTTTAGACTGTAACTGACTCTCTTGCTCCTTTCTGTGTTGGGCACCGTGCACCGTTTTGCGTGCGGACTCCGGCACCGTGCACCGTTTTGCGTGCGGACTTCGGCGCCGTGCACCATTTTGCGTGCGAACTCCGTTTTGCGTGTGGACTCTGGCACCGTGCACCGTTTTGCGTGCGGACTCCGTTTTGCGTGCGGATCCTGGCACCGTGCACCGTTTTGCGTGCGGACTCCGGCACCGTGCACCGTTTTGCGTGCGGACTCCGTTTTGCGTGTGGACTCCGACACTGTGCACCGTTTTGCATGCGGACTCCGTTTTGCGTGCGGATCCTGGCACCGTGCACCGTTTTGCGTGCGGTCCCTGTTTGGCGTGCAGATTCCAGCACCGTGCACCGTGTTGCGTGCCGACTTCGTTTGGCGTGCGGATTCCGGCACCGTGCATCGTTTTGCGTGCGGACTCCGGCACCGTGCCCCGTTTTGCGTGCGGACTCCGTGGAGGCCAATTGCAAGTGTCTACGAGCAATTGGTGGCAAATCGAGGTGGGTTGCCTTATCTCCAAGTTTTATGGACTGTACCGTATTTCTACTGATGTAGGACTATGCATGATAGTTTATTTCATTGTGTAGCATGCTAGATTGTAGGAATTGTTATTCCTTTTATTATCTGTTAATATAGTTATCTTGGAACTTGACCTAGCACCCCCGTCATACGTTGCATGTGTAACCAGACCAGTAGAAAACCCTCACTTGGGCTAGGGTTATTTATGCTTAGACATCCACACTGTTCTTTCATCCCTGGACATAGTATTTTCTCGCCCGGGTAGTGGGCCGAGAGGTCGGGACTTGCTTTTAGTGTGGGATGCTTTTGCACTCTTGCTTGGGAGCAGAGTGGAGTCTGGTAGTTGTAGCGGGTTGCTTATCTGTGCGGGGAGCCGTTTGGGTAAACGGTAGTCCCGAGAGGTCTTGTTTCCCTTTTACGCTGTCGTAGGAGGGAGCCGTTGAGTAGACGGTAGTCCCGGGCCGTCGAGTATCTTCCGGTCCGTATTGTTGGGAACCGTTGGGGTTGACGGTGGTCCCAGGTCGTTGAGTGTTGTCTGACCTATTTTTTTACCCTGAGTTGTGGGTCGTTCCTGGCTGTGGAGTATCTCCAGCCAGTGAGCTTTGTGCTGCGAACTGTTGGAGAGGCTAGTGTCTCGTGTTTCGAGTTAGCCGATCAGCTGAGTCGTCGAGAGTGCTCCGACTGTTGTGCGTGATATTTGGGGATCTTGAGTCCTACCGTTCTGAGAGTGAGCGTGGATTTTGACTAGCCTGCTTATGCCAATTTGTGATACTCTATGCCGCGTCGTTTTCCTCAGTTAGAGTCGCGTCCCTGAGATGCCGCTGTGGATACGATGGGCCTGTTGAGGCAGTTTTGCGCAAGGGGTGAGTTAGTCGGGCAGGACGCCCCACGTAAATCCCGTCCTCATGGGGATGTGTGGTAGTGGGCAGGCGCGTTCCTAGTCGACAGGCGCAGGCTTGACTGGACCCTATGAGGCAGTAAGTTCGATTGGGTCTATTGAGCACCTTGGATGCGAGTGGTCTCTTTTACTTTCATCTGTTCCACTTTTTGAGTATCTAGATAGAGGTATGGTAGCTGTTGAGTAGCTCCAGCTTTTCTTGTTCAGATTTCATTGCACTGTTATCTTTTACCTCTAGTAGACTTAGTGGGCGTTCCGTTGGGCTTGTTGACGGCACCCACTGAGAACTACTGTGGGAAGTAGTTCTCACACCCGTCGTGGTGTCTTTTTCCCCAGGAACTTCTTCTCCTGTTCCTGTTGCTCCAGTTGCTGATCCTTCTGACCGAGGCGAGGGAGTCGCGAGCCAGTTCCCTACCCGTCATTAGAGTGTAGCGGTACCCCTTCAGAGGAGAGCTTCAGTAGATTAGTTTACTTCTTTTTCCTCTGTTGAGAGACCTTTGTAGAGAGGTATAGAATTGTACTTTATTTTACAGTTTGAGAGACTGTTGTAGTGAGGATGTTCTTGTATCGAGAGTCTGTACACTGAGGTATTTATTGGAGTTACCTCCCTTTTGAGTTTTGTATCAGAGGACTTTGTATACGATCGTGTTTGGGAGATGGTTATTGTATTATTTTCAGTTGTACAGTGTTTGGTTTTCAGTTTGTAGTAGTTTACTTTCCGCTCTGATATCTGTATACTGTAGTTGATTCTTTCTGCAGGTTAGACGCTTCGTCTGTACGGCAGTTTCCGTACAGATGGCGGATCTGTTGGCGAGCCCGGGTCGCAGTTTCGACCCCGGGGCGTGACAGATTAGAGTGGTATCAGAGCCTAGGTTGTAGGTCGTGGTGGACTTGGAAACCATAGGCTTGTGGTTGGTTATTAGGACGACTACGTGAGAGTCGTGACTTTTAGCGAGAGTCCTGATTGAGTTTTTACCTCTCCCAAGAGACGGGATGAGAGATTGACATGTTTACTTTCCTAAGCGATTATGTTGGCTGCGACAACATAATGCTATGGAATGGATGACATGTCTTAGACTCTCGCTGGTTTGGGTCCTATGGTTGTTGTGTCCTGACGTTTGTTGTTGTGCAGTGGACTACGATACTCCTGAGACGTCGTGTTGTGAAGAGGACACACCCCGCATCTGATGAATACCCCACAGCGGGAGGCTGAACTATCAGAGTCGCGCAGCGGAAGCGTGGTGGGCCCATAACCCACAGTCCCAGGATCGAAAACTTCGATAGGCTGAGCCTAGAAGAGCCTAGAATCTGTTCTTGTTTGATTGGGGTTCTAGGCACCGGTCTATCGGGATTTTCGGATTTTGCCGTGTCAGTCGGTTCTTCTCGCCTATGAGTGGGGTGTTTTTGTGGGAGCCGTTTGGAGTGACGGCGGTGCCAGCTGTGTGGGTATTTTTCCCTGGCTGAGTTACTAGGAGGGCATTTTTCCCTGGCTGAGTTACCAGGAGGGCATTTTTTCCTGGCTGAGTTACCAGGAGGGCATTTTTCCCTGGCTGAGTTACCAGGAGGGCATTTTCCCTGGCTGAGTTACCAGGAGGGCATTTCCCTGGCTGAGTTACCAGGAGGGCATTTTTTCCTGGCCGAGTTACCAGGAGGGCATTTTTCCACTGGCCGAGCTACCAGATGGATACATTGCCCCTGGCGGAGTTACCAGGTGGGCACATGCCCTAGCCGATTTACCAGGAGGATACTTTCCACTGGCCAACCTACCAGATGGATACACTGCCCCTGGTCGAGTTACCAGGTGGGCACATGCCCCTGGCAGAGTTACCAGGTGGGCACATGCCCTGGCCGAGTTACCAGGAGGATACTTTCCACTAGCCGAGCTACCAGATGGATACACTGCCCCTGGTCGAGTTACCAGGTGGGCACATGCCCCTGGCCGAGTTACCAGGTGGGCACATGCCCTGGCTGAGTTACCAGGAGGATACTTTCCACTGGCCGAGCTACCAGATGGATACACTGCCCCTGGTCGAGTTACCAGGTGGGCACATGCCCCTGGCCGAGTTACCAGGTGGGCACATGCCCTGGCCGAGTTACCAGGAGGATACTTTCCACTGGCCGAGCTACCAGATGGGTACATACCGCTGGCCGAGTTACTAGGTGGGTATATGCCCTGGTCGAGATATCAGGTGGTTGCTTTAGCGAGATTGAGATAGTCTGACAGGACGCCGAGATTTGGTGGCGTCGAGTTCGTCCTGTGGGACTACCTGGAGCGCAGTTGTTGACTTGGAACCAGTTTCGTGCTTTGCTGCTCAGGTCCTTCTTTCCTGACAGTGTAAGCAGAAATTGGAAGGGGATCTTAGACTCCTGCAGCAGGGGAGTCGACCTCTTTTGGAGTATGTTCGCGAGTTTTGCGATTGTTGAGCCGCGTACCCCATGTCGCCTGGATGAGGCCCAGGAGATTGAGCTAGTCGAGAAATGACTGCATCGGAATATCTATCACTTGGTGTATTCTCGGCGGGTGCCGACGTTAGATGCAGCGATTGAGCATGCTTAGCGGGTTGACCGAGGATCAGTGATCATGTCAGAGATAGATGGAGCGCCAGGGACCAGCTCCGGGGAGAGGCATCCAGTGCCGCCTGAGTTTGGACAGTCGAGTAGATCGAGACCCCGGGGCCGCCACGATTCCAGTCTGAGGGTCGTGAGTCTCAGAGGAGACAGAGACCAGGAGGTTCTCCACAGCCGGTGTATCAACAGCAGCGGGATGACGGTGTCTTTTGTGGTGGGCTGCATTCTGCGCCGTAGTGTGACCACAGGCAGGAAACAGATCATGGTCTTGTCCTAAAGCGGGATCGTCAGTCGCTTTGGCAGCTTCGGCTCCTCCTCCTCCGCTCTTCCAGACAGGCGGAGTTTCGACAGGTTATGGCCAGATAGTTAGGGCCACTTCTTCGCGGCAGTCCAACGGACGACCACCCCCGAGCGAGAGCGTCTATGTCGCACAGGATGAGGATTCGGGGGGCAGCTAGCCACGTGGTGGCAGGGCATTTGCATTGATGTATGGGCTAGAGATAGGACCCTTAGCTTGTGCTCGTGAGGTTCAGATACCTGATCACGTGTTACACATAGATGGGTGCTATTGGTCCTGCCCAGTGCAGTTGGGGCCCTGGTTTTTGCCTGTTGATCTTTTGGCCCTTCCTCAGCTCCGGAATTTCGAGGTAGTGTTGGGTATAGTACTGTGAGGATCTGAGGCCTTGATGCTTGGGTGATATCACACCGTTGATACACGGTGGTGATGCCACACCGTTGATACACGGTGGTGATGCCACACCGTTGATACAACGGTGGTGATGCCACGCCATTGATACACGGCAGTGATGCCACACCATTGATACACGGTGGTGATGCCACACCGTTGATACATGGTGGTGATGCCACGCCGTTGGTGCACGGCAGTGATGCCACGCCGTTGATACACGGCAGTGATGCCACACCGTTGATACACGGTGGTGATGCCACGCCGTTGATACACGGTGGTGATGCCACGCCGTTGATACACGGCAGTGATGCCACACCGTTGATACACGGTGGTGATGCCACACCGTTGATACACGGTGGTGATGCCACGCCGTTGGTGCACGGCAGTGAGGCCACGCCGTTGGTACACGGCAGTAATGCCACGCCGTGGGTGCACGGCAGTGATGCCACGTTGTAGGTACACAACGGTGAGAGTCTTTTGGATGTTTCGGACTTTTGACCGCGAGTTGGGCATCAGCTTTATGATTGCCTTGTGAGCCAGTTTTCAGCCCCGTTCACCGACGGTTGGTCCCCGTCAGGGTGTTCCTTTTTGGTTGAGGGATCGACTTCGACCCGTGGGTCCGTTGGGGTTATGTTAGCATGTTGAGCGACCAACTGTGGCACGAGATTGTGTCTCTTGTGGATCCCTTCTAAGTGTAGCCTACAGTTGTGTTGTCCACTCGAGTGGTTTCGGATCGGGAGGTAACCGAGTGAAGACCCCAGCGTATTGGATTCCCTTCCTTATTGGATTAATTTGCGGGTATGCTCGGGTCGTCTTGTTGAGGTTGGCACCATGTTGTGGTTTGGTCCGTGTTACACTTGTGGTTATTTCAGTTTCCCCCAGCCTTTGAGTGGAGCCCTTTAGTTTTTCACGTCTCAGCTCAGTAGTGATGTGATTTTTCCTCGCCCGTGATTTACTTGCCCCTTTGAGATCTGTGATTATTGGAGTACGAGGGACGCCCGTTGCAATTTCTGGCTCGAGAGATGAGAGAATTGCACATCGGGTCATACCGTACTTGTTGTTGTTGTTGCGGAGTAATCACGAGGAGCGAGTGGGGGAGCTGGAGGCGTATTGTTAGATACCTAGCCGTGGTATTCTTGACTCCTGATAGGCTTGATCTAGTTTCGAGACGAAACTTTCTTTTAGTGGGGGAGGATGTGAGGTCCCGGAATCCCCCGCGTAGGATTGCTGGTTGTTGGGCAGCGTTCGGTCGCCGTTGGGGGTGTTGGTGCACGCGTTGGGGCCCAGAAATGGATGTGTGGTGAAATTGGGTTTTAGCTGGCATCACTGGAGGCCTGCGTGGTGTGTCAGTGGTGTTTGCGCGCAATTTGGACACAAGTGTTGGACTTCGTGCTTAAAAGGTTATCCGTGGGGAATTGGAGGACCTGTCGGGTGTTTGGAGGTGATTTCGCGCGTTTCAAATGTCAAATTAGACTCCGGGTGAAGTTTGGATAAAAGTTTACCTCTCCGGTCCGCCTTCGGGAATTTTTAGAGTTGGAATTTGGCAAATCGGACTTTAAAAATGGACCCGGCGCGGAAATCGGATCGAGTGGGCATTCACGCAATTTTTCGGACGAGAATTTGGAGGAACGGACATCGTTTTTGGATTCAGCGTGCGAAATCGCTAAGAATGGACTATTTATTTGTTTGATTTGGAGCCCGGATGAAGTGCGCGTTTTTGAGGCATCGCGGCACGGTTCCCAAGGTTGGCGGCTCGGAAATCGAGGCTTGGCGCGCGGTTCGGGAGCGTACGGACCGGCAGGGGCGCACTGGTTGCGCTTCGGCGGGGGACGCGCGGGGCCGCCACGTGGCGGGCCCCCGTTGGCGCCCGCTCGGGCGCGGGGGCGTGCGCCTGTGTGGCGCGCGCTGTGTCCCGCGCCCGTGTGGGCGGTGTAACGCGCGCCCGTGTGGCGCGCGGTTTGCCGCGCCCGCGTGGCACGCGATGATGCGGCCACGTGGCGTGGGGGACGCGCGCTGCGCCTGGTGCGCGCGCCCTGCTTGTGGCGGCCGGTGAGGGGCCCATTGGTTGGTCCACGGTGGAACCGAGGCCGTGGACCGCTTTCCTTTCTCTCTTTTCTTCTTCTTCTCCTTTCTCCCCCGCAAGCCTTTCTCCCCCATTTTCTTTCTCTTCCTCTTCAACCCGCGAGAGAGAGAGTGAGGAGGGGATTTGTGGGTGGGCGGCGGTGCATTGTGGACCTCGTGGAGCGTGCGCGAGGTTCGTTGGGAGCGTTTCGACAGCGGCGGCGCAGTCGGGTAGGTCCCGTGGTTGGTTTTTCTGTATTTTTGTACAGTTTTTGGAGCGTTTTTTAGACTGTAACTGACTCTCTTGCTCCTTTCTGTGTTGGGCACCGTGCATCGTTTTGCGTGTGGACTCCGGCACGTGCACGTTTTGCGTGCGGACTCCGTTTTGCGTGTGGATCCTGGCATCGTGCACCGTTTGCGTGCGGACTCCGTTTTGCGTGCGGATCCTGGCACCGTGCACCGTGTTGTGTGCGGACTCCGTTTTGCATGTGGATCCTGGCAACGTGCACCGTTTTGCGTGCGGACTCCGGCACCGTGCACCATTTTGCGTGCGGACTCCGTTTTGCGTGTGGATCTGGCACCGTGCACCATTTTGCGTGCGGACTCCGGCACCGTGCACCGTTTTGCGTGCGGACTCCATTTTCGTGCGGGTCCTAGCACCGTGCACCGTTTTGCGTGCAGACTCCGGCACCGTGCACCGTTTTGCGTGCGGACCCGTTTGGCGTGCAAATTCCAGCACCGTGAACCGTGTTGCGTGCGGACTTCGTTTGGCGTGCGGATTCCGGCACCGTGCATCGTTTTGCGTGCGGACTCCGGCACGTGCCCCGTTTTGCGTGCGGATCCGGGAGGCCAATTGCAAGTGTCTACGAGCAATTGGTGGCAAATCGAGGTGGGTGGCCTTATCTCCAAGTTTTATGGACTGTACATATTCTACTGATGTAGGACTATGCATGATAGTTTATTTCATTGTGTAGCATGCTAGATTGTAGGAATTGTTATTCTTTTATTATCTGTTAATATAGTTATCTTGGAACTTGACCTAGCACCCCCGTCATACGTTGCATGTGTAACCAGACCAGTAGAAAACCCTCACTTGGGCTAGGGTTATTTATGCTTAGACATCCACACTGTTCTTTCATCCCTGGACATAGTGTTTTCTCGCCCGGGTAGTGGGCCGAGAGGTCGGGACTTGCTTTTAGTGTGGGATGCTTTTGCACTCTTGCTTGGGAGCAGAGTGGAGTCTGGTAGTTGTAGCGGGTTGCTTATCTGTGCGGGGAGCCGTTTGGGTAAACGGTAGTCCCGAGAGGTCTTGTTTCCTTTTACGCTGTCGTAGGAGGGAGCCGTTGAGTAGACGGTAGTCCCGGGCCGTCGAGTATCTTCGGTCCGTATTGTTGGGAACCGTTGGGGTTGACGGTGGTCCCAGGTCGTTGAGTGTTGTCCGACCTGTTTTGTTACCTGAGTTGTGGGTCGTTCCTGGCTGTGGAGTATCTCCAGCCAGTGAGCTTTGTGCTGCGAGCTGTTGGAGAGGCTAGTGTCTCGTGTTTCGAGTTAGCCGATCAGCTGAGTCGTCGAGAGTGCTCCGACTGTTGTGCGAGATATTTGGGGATCTTGAGTCCTACCGTTCTGAGAGTGAGCGTGGATTTTGACTAGCCTGCTTATGCCAATTTGTGATACTCTATGCCGCGCCGTTTTCCTCAGTTAGAGTCGCGTCCTGAGATGCCGCTGTGGATACGATGGGCCTGTTGAGGCAGTTTTGCGCGAGGGGGAGTTAGTCGGGCAGGACGCCCCACGTAAATCCCGTCCTCATGGGGATGTGTGGTAGTGGGCAGGCGCGTTCCTAGTCGACAGGCGCAGGCTTGACTGGACCCTATGAGGCAGTCAGTTCGATTGGGTCTATTGAGCACCTTGGGTGCGAGTGGTCTCTTTTACTTTCATCTGTTCCACTTTTTGAGTATCTAGATAGAGGTATGGTAGCTGTAGAGTAGCTCCAGCTTTTCTTGTTCAGATTTCATTGCACTGTTATCTTTTACCTCTAGTAGACTTAGTGGGCGGACCGTTGGGCTTGTTGACGGCACCCACTGAGAACTACGTGGGGAAGTAGTTCTCACACCCGTCGTGGTGTCTTTTTCCCAGGAACTTCTTCTCCTGTTCCTGTTGCTCCAGTTGCTGATCCTTCTGACCGAGGCGAGGGAGTCGCGAGCTAGTTCCCTACCCGTCATTGGAGTGTAGCGGTACCCCTTCAGAGGAGAGCTTCAGTAGATTAGTTTACTTCTTTTCCTCTGTTGAGAGACCTTTGTTGTGAGGTATAGAGTTGTACTTTATTTTACAGTTTGAGAGACTGTTGTAGTGAGGATATTCTTGTATCGAGAGTTGTACACTGATGTATTATTGGAGATACCTCCCTTTTGAGTTTGTATCAGAGGACTTTGTATACGATCGTATTTGGGAGATGGTTATTGTATTATTTTCAGTTGTACAGTGTTTGGTTTTCAGTTTGTAGTAGTTTACTTCCGCTCTGATATCTGTATACTGTAGTTGATTCTTTCTGCAGGTTAGACGCTTCGTCTGTACGGCAGTTTCCGTACAGATGGCGGATCTGTTGGCGAGCCCGGGTCGCAGTTTCGACCCCGGGGCGTGACAGGTACTATCGCAACAACCTCACCAACGTGTC
>CM055070.1:28385047-28431611 GCA_029204045.2 Tillandsia leiboldiana
GGTCCCCGCGGCAGGCGTGCACCTGGTGCTGGGCGCGTGGCGGCTCCGTGATTTGGCCCGGCCGCGGGGCGCGGTCCACGGGGGATGCGGAGCGCAACGGTGGACCGGGGGTGACACGTGGCATCATCCAGAGGTTGTTTCACGGCGGATGGTCTAACGCAGTTTCGGGATGGCTCATGGTTTACGGTGCAACCGGGCTTTGACACGTGGCAGGGTTCGCATTGGTTCGGTCCACAATTTTCGTGCACCGGGTTCACTAGGCAGTGGCCTTGACACGTGGCGTTTCTCCGATTGTGGGGCTACTGTGCGCGGCAGGGTTGCAGGCGGCGGCGTCAGGCGGGCACGTGGGCGCGTGGCAGGCGCGTTGACTGGGTGCGTGCCACGTGTCGGCTGGGAGCGAGCACGTGTCGTGGCGTGGACGGCGGAGTGCTGTCGCCTGTTTGGCGGGCGACGTGGAGGCCCAGGGAAGGTTCGGGCTGCTACAGTGATCTTTCGGGCTGCTACAGTGCGCGCCCAAAGTTCCCCTGCGCCCGGAAATGGTGGACAAATCCGGTATTTCGTCAATTGTTTCTGCAGCCTATAAAAGGCGATCCGAGCCTCTTCTTCTCCTTTTTCCGCCATTTCAGCCTCCTCTCGCCGGAGTGTCTTCAGCAAAGATGATCCCCAGTTTGGCTGCATCTTTCTGCAAAGTTTTGGGATTTTTGGTGGCACACGCTTATCGAGGTTCTATTTTTACGGCGCGGCGCGACGCTCGTTCGTTTGTGGTCTTCTTCGTCGCGTTTTGGTGCGAGGACTCCCCCCCCTACCCCGAGCACCTTTTTCGGTGATTCTGGCGCCGTTGGCTTCACGACAGGTAGGGCTATGTTTCCCATGTTTACTGTTTTTTCCCATTCCGATTTTTTCATGGGTCTTTCGGGATCATCTTGTAACCCCTTTTTCTGTGCGGAGTTTTGGGACAGCGGCGCGGTGTTTTGGTGATATCTTCGCGCACACAGGCATCGGATTGGGGCGATTCAAGAGGCGATTTGCATCTACACATCACGAGGAATATGCCCAAATTTTATTGGAATTTTCTGAATATTTCTCGAAGTGAAGATTATCGGTGAACAGTAATTGTTGCTACAGGTTTTTGAGTGTCGTTGATTCGGGTGGTTACCCTTGTCGAATGTTTCTCAGTGTAGGAAGCTCGGAATTGGACGTGCAGGTACTCGTTTCGAAGGTATCTACGCGAGGATTACTGTGGTATTTTATTGGATGTTTCTGGGCACTTGCAGCAGGTGAAATATGCGCGGCTTTGGGACTGATTTTCAGATTGTGTATGTTTGGTTAATTTTGGAATAAAAGTGTAATGTTGAGCGTTATTGTTGTGCCCAGGGGTTTTTAGCTGTTTGAAGCCGAGGCTTGCGCGACTTGTACCGTGGTGTTATGTTGGCAGATTTTGGACCGCGGGGCGTCTACCCACTTCACCGACTTCAGTTTGCCTTGGGTTAAGCGCTTCAGGTGGGTGAGCTTATTATCAGTAATTGTTTAAGGCAATGTTTATGTTGTGGCAAGTATAAGTCCACTTGTGGGATGTCACCCCTCTATGACTGATGCATGCATGTTTAGGTACATGTTTATATTTGGTAAGTAGGTAAGCTTGTTAATGATATTGGTATAAATGTTTGCAAGAATAGTATGTATGGGTATACTGAGGACTTGCATGACTTGGACATCTATGTGATGATTAGTGTAAGCTTACCTAGGATAATGTTACCCTATGAGATTATGTAACATGCCATGTTAGCACATAGCCTTTCTTGTGATGGATTATGCTTGGGACAGGATTTCGTAGCTATGTGCGGATTTGTACTCTGAGGAGTTATTATGATCATTCTATTGTTGAACCCTGAGTTGTGGACAGGTCTAGTTTTGAGATTCCGGCATGTTGTTTATTCCTAAAGGACTATTATTATGCTTTACCCCCTTTATTTCCTTGAGGACATTTGCATGCTTGTATGGTCATGTAGTTAGGCCATCTTTTACTGCTGCACTATTTATGGAACTTGACTTAGGAGAAACCATGCTTTTCCTTTCTTCGCTTTTGCTAGTCAAGTGTTCAGTGCTGCTCGGGTTCGAGCAGGGGTCTGGATGGGGTAGTCAGGACTTCGTGTCTGGGACAGGTTGGTTTAGTTGTGGGGCTTTGCGGCAACCGCGGATATTGGGCGGTTGACCGGATGTTTCTCTATGCACCTGATTGGGTATCAGTTTTACTTAGTGGATGGAGTTTCCCACTTATCGTTTAGTTGCATCCGACTGAGGTCGGGTCTTTCTTTAGTGGTTGAGTTTTTTCCACTTTGATCGGATTGATGATCAAGTCCTGCTGTTTCGAGATACTGTTCATGTTGATGACAGAGATGCTTTACTCGTGTGGGTAGCTCCCCTCGAGTGCCGCTCCGGAGTAGGCTTCAGACCGTGTTGGTTCCGGTCAGACCGTGTTGGGTTCCGGTGAGACCGTGTCGGGTGCCGGTCAGACCGTGTTGGGTTCGGTCATTTGGACAGAGCAGGCAGTGCCGGGTTTTATACCGGTTCATTCGATTGAGTTTTATTTCGGTCAAATACTTTTATGGTTTACACTCGTGCCTGGGGGCCGAGTGCAGACTGGTAGTTGAGTTGAGATCAGTGTTGGTATTGTTGAAAGCCGTCTGGTTGACGGTGGTCCCGAGTTGTTGCGAGTACTTTGACCGCTGTGTGAGAGGGTTGAGCATCTTGATTCTACACGTTCTGAGAGAGGAGAGCGGGGACTTGGACCATAGCCTGCGTGATCCTCTACTCGATAGCGAGCTAGTCCGTTTGGACGCCCTACGTAATTCCTGCCCGTCTTGGGAGGTGGTTGTAGGTGGATGCAGGTTTGACTGGACCAGATGTGGCAGTCAGCTCGATTGGGTCGTTGGTGCACTTTATGTGCTAGTGGTTGCATACCACTGTTTGGTTCTTCCCTTTTAGCCTTTAGTTAGGGGCAGGGTAGCTGTGAGAGTTTTCAGCTTACTCATTTCAGTCTTATGACTGGGGTTAATTTTTATCTCTTGAGGACTTGGTGGGCAGGACCGTCGGGTCTGGCGGTGGTACCACTGAGAACTCCCGTTTTGGAGTAGTTCTCACACCCTTTGGGGGTTTTTCCCCTTTTTTTTTTCTCCTCTCCTTGTTTTGCAGAGTCTTAGCAGGTGTTGCCGACGCTGCGGTTGTTGATCGTGGCAAGGGAGTCGCGAGCTAGATCCCTACCCGGCGTTGGAGAGTAGCGGTACCCTTCTGAGGAGATCATCAGTAGATTAGCTGTTTCTTTTTCCCCTTTTGAGAGACTATTGTAGTGAGGATATTTGTATTGAGAGACTGTACACTGTTGTTTTATATATTAGAGTTACCTCCCGGTTGGGTTTAGAGCTTGTACTCGAGGATTTGTATTATTATTATTTTGGGAGGCAGACAGTGTTGTTTATTTCCAGTTGTACAGTGATTGATTTTAGTTACAGCAGATTTTTATTTATAGCTCTGATATCTGTTTAGTTATAGAACTTTTCTTGCAGGTAGGACGCTTCGCCTATGCAGGTTGGCATAGGTGGCGGATCTGTTTGGCGGGCCCGGGTCGCAGTTTCGACCCCGGGGCGTGACAGATTAGAGTGTATCAGAGCCTAGGTTGTAGGTCATGGGTGGACTTAGAAACCCTAGGCTTTTTGGTTTGACCCTTGGTTGACTTTGTGAGAGTCGTGATTTTTGCGAGAGTCCTGATTGAGTTTTATACCTCTCCCGAGGGACGGGAGGAGTGATTGGCATGTTTATTCTCCTAAGTGATTTTGTTGGCTGCAGACAACATAATGCTGTGGAACGGGTGACATGCTTTAGACTCTCGCTGGATTGGGTCGAGTGTTGTTGTGTGCTGTTTTGTTGTTTCGTCGTGGCGAGCGGTGTCTCCCCGACGTTGGGTTTTGACCCGTGTGCATCCTGTCATGGTAGTTGAGCTGAGCAGTTGGTTTTGGGCCGGATACCTGGATTGAGGTCAGAGAACCCGGACCCAGATGACAGGATTGTCAGAGGCTTATCAGCGGCTGTGGGAGCAGCTGGTCTTGGTGACACAGTTGTCGGAGCACTGAGTAGCTCCCTCTGTGCCAAGGTTTAGTGTCGAGGCACCGAGGCAGGGTGGATGGTTGACAGCTGGTGAGCTGTGGGACATGATCGACCTTTTGAGCCATGTTTGGCAGTTGAACCACCCCGACCCGTAAGATTGAGTTTGGAGCCTTGGGAGGCAGAGTCGTGGCTGGTGGTGATGGAGTGATTAATTGAGAGCCTCCCTGTGCTTGTGAGTGTATGCAGTTGTTGAACTGCGCGCTCCAGATTCGAGGGACGAGGCGCATAGGATATATGAGACTGGGAGTGGATTGCGCCAGGGCACCTTTCTGTTATTCAGTCCCTCCATTTTAGATTTAGACGCCTCGTTGGAGGAGGCACAGTGTATGGAGCATGGCATTGCAGTTCCTTTGGGCAGAGATCTGCCGCCAGAGGTGAGTTCTGGATTTTGGCGCTTGGCGCCGGATGATGGAGGACAGATTGGCCGGCAGGGGCATGACTAATTTTCTTTTCTTGGATGACGAATTCCCGAGATGTCAGAGGTCGGGTGGACCCCGAAGGCGACGTCGGTATTTATCAGAGCGGCGCAGCGATAGCGTGGATTTGTTATCTGCAGAGGACCTTATTCGTCGCCTCATTGTGATCAGAGACAGAGGTCGTGCTTCCTAGTGATAGCCCTGATTTTCAGGCAGATTGAGCGACAACCACTTGCTTTGAGCGGATGAATCTGTGCCGCCCGGTTGGAGGGCGCCACGGTAGTGGATTGAGTGTCGCAGGTGGGATTTCACCACGGTAGTCGGAGTTAGAGCATGCTCCACTCTTACATGGGTTAGAGGCAGATTTGTTACCACGTGCACTAGGGGTACAGGTTCCTGTTGTTGTTGTGCACGTGGAGGAGGCTTTTGGATCACGTCCAGTGCGGCCGAGACCGCGAGACACCGGTGGAGTTATTGGAAATTATAGCAATTAGGTGTTTTGACCTTATGCTTGAGATTGTTGGGCACTATGCCACAGGATGTTCGACTGCGGCAAAAGAGGACTTGATCTTCGGCAAGACAGGCAATTGGAGGCTTGCTCGTTGAGGTTGTTAGAGCACTCTGGTTTTAGCGACAGGGTGTGAGGTGCTTACGGCGGCACCGGGACTCAGAGATATCTCTGTTGCCTGCGAAATCCCGTGTGTGATTTCACCTTAGTTGTTGGTAATGCCGCCGGTTAGGGAGATAGAGATTGCGTTTGACGTGGTTCGAGGAACCGCGCCACCCGGGACGACACCTCATTGGATATCGCCGGTGGAGCTGAGAGCGAGACTTGGCACTGTTGCAGGGTCCGATGGATCGAGGGGTCTGTTTGACCTAGTGCCACGCCGTTGGTATACGGTGGTGATGCCACATCGTTGATACACGGATGTGAGGGTCCTTTTATGGTATCTAGGACCTTATTGATGGAGTTGTACTCCGGCAGTTGGTGTATGATGCGAGTACCCACTTGGTGTTAGATAGCTGAGGACTTCGCCTAGATGGCGTTTTGGACACGGTGGTGGCATTATGAGTTGTTAGCGAGGCTTAATGGAATGACGAATGCCTGTGGACTTCAAGATCTGAGGGATTATATGTCCCAGTTGTACTTGGACGGACGGGGAGTGGTGTTTTCGGAGGATATTTTGATTCCCTCCCAGAGTGACTTGGAGCACGAGGAGCACTTTGTGGATGTGCTACCATGCCCGTGTGGATGAAGTGGTATGCCAAGTTATTGAGATACAAGTTGTAGCTGCAGAAGCATACCTTCTTGGGTCGCTTTGTTCGAGCCGTAGGGACGGCGGTGGAACCCGACCAAGGGATGTTATTCAAGTTGACTGAGACCGACTTTCATTCTTGAGGTGAGGAGCTTCTAGACTTGGCGGTGCCGAGAGAGCATGGCCAATGGATAATGTGACTGGTATTAGCGCCAATGCTAGTGTTTCCTGTGTTGGGAGATGGAATTGTGTGTTTTGGTGATGCCTCCCATTGTGGCGGTGGAGTTACCGTGGGTGGATCTTCGGTCCACACTTTATTAGTCCAACCCTATGAGTGTTGTGGCAGAATGAACCGCTGTTTTGCAGGCAGCTTAGATTCCACGGTTGAGCCTTCTGTACGTCCTTTATTCCCAGCTTGGATTGTTATACCTGGGCGTAGGCCATGCCTGCTTGGCTATCAGTTTTGATTACTCAGCATCTTGAGTGGGATTTTCGCGGATTGTTGTTGCTGATTTGGGATTTTTGACCGCGAGTTTGAGCCTCCGCATTTTGATCGCCTTTCGAGCAAGTTTTCCCTCCGTTCACTGACGGTTTGGTCCCCGTCAGGGCATCCTTTCGACCCGTGGATCTGTTGGAGTTATGTTGGCTTGTTGAGTGTCCAACCGTGGCTTGAGTTTGTGTCTCTTGAGGATCCCTTTTGAGGGTAGCTCGTGGTTGAGTAGGCCACTCGGGTGATTTTGGATCGGAAGTAACCGAGTGAAGACCCCAGCGTATTGGATCTTTTTCCTCATGGGATGAATTTGTGGGTATACTTCGGGTGGTCCGGGTTGAGTAGACACCAGGAGGTGGTTTAGTGCGTGTTGCGCGGATGGTTATTCTGTTTCCCCCGGCTCTTGATGGGGCCTCTGTATTGTTTCACGTCTCAGCTCAGGAGTGTTTTGCTTTTGGATCCCTCGCCCGTGATTGACTTGCCCCTTCCGAGATCTGTGATTGTTGGAGTACGAGGGACGCCCGTTGCGATTTCTGGCTCGGGAGATGAGAAAATCGCATGTCGGGCCATGCCGTACTTGTTGTTGTTGTTGCTGGGGAGTAATCACGGGGAGTGAGTGATGTTTCGGGAGCTGGAGGCGTTATTGAGGAATACCTACCCGTGGTATGTGGGACCCTTGGGGGATTTGAACTAGTTTCGAGGACGAAACTTTTCTTAGTGGGGGAGGATGTGAGGACCTGGATCCCCACGACGAGATTACTGGACCATCTACAGCACCCTGAGGCCTATGTGGCGTGTTGGTGGGATTTGTGCCCCATTTGGGCATTAGTGTTGGGCTCAGTGTGCTTTTGGATCACGTGGGTGATCATTGGACTCCGTCGGAGCTCCAGAAGTGGTTTCGCGCGCCAAGGATATTTAAATTGGACTCTGTGCGAAGTTTGGACCAAGGATTACCTTTCCGGATGCCTTCGGCAAATTTTGGAGTTGGAATTTGGCAAATCGGACTTCGGATTCGGATTCAGCGCGAGAAAACGGTTAAAACGGACTACCCACTTGTCATTTTTGAGCACCGGACACTGTTCACGCCGGAACAGTGTTTCCGGCGGCGGCGGCAGCGGCGGAGCGGCCGCAGGCAGCGCGGCGGACGGAGGCGCGGGCCGCCCGGTCCACGCGGCAGGCGTGCACCGGGGGCTGGACGCGTGGCGGCTCAGGAGTGGGCCGGTCCGCGGGGCGCGGTCCACGGGGGAGTGCGGGGCGCACGGTGGACCGGGGGTGACACGTGGCATCATCCTAGTGGTGGGTTCACGGCGGATGGTCTACGCAGTTTCGGGATGGCTCATGGTTTACGGTGCACCGGGCTTGGACACGTGGCAGGTTCGCATTGGTTCGGTCCACAGGATTTCGTGCACCGGGTTCACTAGAAAGTGGCCTGACACGTGGCGTTCCCCGATTGGTGGGGCTAGTGTGCGCGGCAGGGTGGCAGGCGGTGGCGTCAGGCGCGCACGTGGGCGTGGCAGCGACGCGTTGACTGGGTGCGTGCCACGTGTCGGCTGTGCAGCGAGCCACGTGTCGTGCAGTGGACGGTCCGGAGTGCTGTCGCCTGTTTGGGCGGATGACGTGGAGGCCCAGGGAAGTTTCGGGCTGCTACAGTGATCTTTCGGGCTGCTACAGTGCGCGCCCGAAAGTTCCCCTGCGCCCGAAAATGGGGACAAATCCGGCATTTCTTCAATTGTTTCCTGCAGCCTATAAAAGGCGATCCGAGCCTTCTTCTTCTCCTTTTTCCGCCATTTCCAAGCCTCCTCTCGCCGGAGTGTCTTCAGCAAAGTTGATCCTCGTGTTTGGCTGCATCTTTCTGCAAAGTTTTGGGATTTTTGGTGGCACGCTTATCGAGGTTTCTATTTTTACGGCGCGGCGCGACGCTCGTTCGTTTGTGGTCTTCTTCGTCGCGTTTTGGTGCGAGGACTCCCCCGGCCTACCCCGAGCACCTTTTTCGGTGATTCTTGTGCCGTTGGCTTCACGACAGGTAGGGCTATGTTTCCCATGTTTACTGGTTTTTCCCATTCCGAGTTTTTCATGGGTCTTTCGGATCATCTTGTAACCCCTTTTTCTGGGCGGAGTTCTGGGACAGCGGCGCGGTGTTTTGGTGATATCTTCGCGCACAGGCATCGGATTGGGGCGATTCAAGAGGCGATTTGCATCTACACATCACGAGGAATATGCCCAAATTTTATTGGAATTTTCTGAATATTTCTCGAAGGTGAAGATTATCTGTGAACAGTAATTGTTGCTACAGTTTTTGAGTGTAGTTTGATTCGGGGTGGTTCCCTTGTCGGAATTGTTTCTCAGTGTAGGAAGCTCGGAATTGGACGTGCAGGTACTCGTTTCGAAGGTATCGACGCGAGGATTACTGTGGTATTTTTATTGGATTTTTCTGGGCACTTGCAGCAGGTGAAATATGCGCGGATTTGGGACTGATTTTCAGATTGCGTATGTTTGGTTAATTTTGGAATAAAAGTGTAATGTTGAGCGTTATTGTTGTGCCCAGGGGTGTTTTTAGCTGTTTGAAGCCGAGGCTTGCGCGACTTGTACCGTGGGTGTTATGTTGGCAGATTTTGGACCGCGGGCGTCTACCCACTTCACCGACTTCAGGTTTGCCTTGGGTTAAGCGCTTCAGGTGGGTGAGCTTATTATCAGTATTTGTTTAAGGCAATGTTTATGTTGCGGCAAGTAAAGTCCACTTGTGGGGATGTCACCCCTCTATGACTGATGCATGCATGTTTAGGATACATGGTTTATGTTGGTAAGTAGGTAAGCTTGTTAATGATATTGGTATAAATGTTTGCAAGAATAGTATGTATGGGGTATACTGAGGACTTGCATGACTTGGACATCTATGTGATGATTAGTGTAAGCTTACCTAGGATAATGTTACCCTATGAGATTATGTAACATGCCATGTTAGCACATAGCCTTTCTTGTGATGGATTATGCTTGGGACAGGATTTCGTAGCTATGTGCGGATTTGTACTCTGAGGAGTTATTATGATCATTCTATTGTTGAACCCTGAGTTGTGGACAGGTCTAGTTTTGAGATTCCGGCATGTTGTTTATTCCTAAAGGAACTATTATTATGCTTTACCCCCTTTATTTCCTTGAGGACATTTGCATGCTTGTATGGTCATGTAGTTAGGCCATCTTTTACTGCTGCACTATTTATGGGAACTTGACTTAGGAGAAACCATGCTTTTCCTTTCTTCGCTTTTGCTAGTCAAGTGTTCAGTGCTGCTCGGGTTCGAGCAGGGGTCTGGATGGGGTAGTCAGGACTTCGTGTCTGGGACAGGTTGGTTTAGTTGTGGGGCTTTGCGGCAACCGCGGATATTGGGCGGTTGACCGGATGTTTCTCTATGCACCTGATTGGGTATCAGTTTTACTTAGTGGATGGAGTTTCCCACTTATCGTTTAGTTGCATCCGACTGAGGTCGGGTCTTTCTTTAGTGGTTGAGTTTTTCCACTTTGATCGGATTGATGATCAAGTCCTGCTGTTTCGAGATACTGTTAATGTTGATGACAGAGATGCTTTACTCGTGTGGGTAGCTCCCCTCGAGTGCCGCTCCGGAGTAGGCTTCAGACCGTGTTGGGTTCCGGTCAGACCGTGTTGGGTTCCGGTGAGACCGTGTCGGGTGCCGGTCAGACCGTGTTGGGTTCCGGTCATTTGGACAGAGCAGGCAGTGCCGGGTTTTATACCGGTTCATTCGATTGAGTTTATTTCGGTCAAATACTTTTATGGTTACACTCGTGCCTGGGGGCCGAGTGCAGACTGGTAGTTGAGTTGAGATCAGTGTTGGTATTGTTGAAAGCCGTCTGGTTGACGGTGGTCCCGAGTTGTTGCGAGTACTTTGACCGCTGTGTGAGAGGTTGAGCATCTTGATTCTACCCGTTCTGAGAGAGAGAGCGGGGACTTTGACCATAGCCTGCGTGATCCTCTACTCGATAGCGAGCTAGTCCGTTTGGACGCCCTACGTAATTCCTGCCCGTCTTTGGGAGGTGGTTGTAGGTGGATGCAGGTTGACTGGACCAGATGTGGCAGTCAGCTCGATTGGGTCGTTGGTGCACTTTATGTGCTAGTGGTTGCATACCACTGTTTGGTTCTTCCCTTTTAGCCTTTAGTTAGGGGCAGGGTAGCTGTGAGAGTTTTCAGCTTACTCATTTCAGTCTTATGACTGGGGTTAATTTTTATCTCTTGAGGACTTGGTGGGCAGACCGTCGGGTCTGGCGGTGGTACCCACTGAGAACTCCCGTTTTGGAGTAGTTCTCACACCCTTTGGGGGTTTTTCCCCTTTTTTTTTCTCCTCTCCTTTGTTTTGCAGAGTCTTAGCAGGTGTTGCCGACGCTGCGGTTGTTGATCGTGGCAAGGGAGTCGCGAGCTAGATCCCTACCCGGCGTTGGAGAGTAGCGGTACCCTTCTGAGGAGATCATCAGTAGATTAGCTGTTTCTTTTTCCCCTTTTGAGAGACTATTGTAGTGAGGATATTTTGTATTGAGAGACTGTACACTGTTGTTTATATATTGGAGTTACCTCCCGGTTGGGTTTAGAGCTTGTACTCGAGGATTTGTATTATTATTATTTTGGGAGGCAGACAGTGTTGTTTATTTCCAGTTGTACAGTGATTGATTTTAGTTACAGCAAATTTTTATTTATAGCGCTGATATCTGTTTAGTTATAGAACTTTTCTTGCAGGTAGGACGCTTCGCCTATGCAGGTTGGCATAGGTGGCGGATCTGTTTGGCGGGCCCGGGTCGCAGTTTCGACCCCGGGGCGTGACAGTGTAGGCAGAAACTGGAAGGGGATCTTAGACGCCTGCAGCAGGGGAGTCGACCTCTTTAGGAGTATGTTCGCTAGTTTTTGCGATTGTTGAGCAGTGTACCCCATGTCGCCCGGGATGAGGCCCAGAAGGTTGAGCTAGTTGAGAGAGGGCTGCATCAGGATATCTATCACTTGGTGCATTCTCGGCGAGCGCCGACGTTAGATGCAGCGATTGAGCATGCTCGGTGGGTTGACCGAGGATCAGTGATCATGTCAGAGAGAGACGGAGCACCAGGGACCAGCTCCGGGGAGAGGCATCCTGTGCCGCCTGAGTTTGGACGGTCGAGTAGATCGAGACCCCCGGGCCGCCCCGATCCCAGTCTGAGGGTCGTGAGTCTCAGAGGAGACAGAGACCAGGAGGTTCCCCACAGCCGATGTATCAGCAGCTGCAGCGGGATGACTGTGTCATTTGTGGTGGGCCACATTCTGCGCCGCAGTGTGACCACAGGCAGGGGCGATGTTTTTCGTGGACAGTCAGGACATTTTCAAGCAGCATGCCCTCGAGCAGTGCTAACGGCAATACCGCTTGCGATGGCACCCCCGCTACCTCTTCGGGATGAAGGAGCTCCTCCGATTTACCGCCAGGCAGATAGGGCCACGACGTCGGAGCAGACTGAACGACGACCACCTACATTGAGCGGATGAGTCTGTACCGCCCGGTTGGAGGGCGCTACGGCAGTAGACCAGGTTGTCGCGGGCATGATTTCTTTACAGCAGTCTGAATTGGTGTATTTGGCCTTCCTGTCTGGACTAGAGGCAGATTTGTTACCACGTGCACTAGAGGTATAGGTTCCTGATGGTGTGGTGCATGTGGGGGAGGCTTTTGGATCATGTCCAATGTAGTTGAGGCCGCGAGTTATACCAGCAGACTTATTGGTAATTGTGGCAGTCGGTATTTTGACCATGTGCTTGAGAATGATTGGCACAATGCCACAGGATGTTTTGACTGAGGAGAGAGAGGACATCGATTTTCTGCGAGGCAGACAAGAGGAGGTTTGGTTGTTGAGATCTTTAGAGCACACAGGCTTTAGCGACAGTGTGAGAGGTGCTCACGGCGGTACCGGGACTCAAGGATATCTCTGTTGCCCACGAGATCCCGGGTGTGATTTTACCTGAGCTGTTGATGATGCCGCCGGTTAGGGAGATAGAGATTGCGTTTGACGTGGTTCGGTGAACCGCGCCACCCTCGACAGCACCTCATTGGATATCGCCTGTAGAGCTGAGAGAGCTGATGGCACAGTCGCAGGATCTGATGGATTGAGGGGTCTGTTTGACCTAGTGCCACGCCGTTGATACACGATGGTGATGCCACGTCATTGATACACGGCTTGAGGGCCCTTTATGGTTCAAGTGTAGATAGGTCAGGGTGGTATCTAGGACCTTTTGATGGAGTCATACTCCGGTAGTTATTGTATGGTGCGAGTGCCTACTTGGAATCAGACAGCCGAGGACCTTGCCTAGATGGCGTTCAGGACACGGTAGGGCATTATGAGCTCACAGTGAGGCCAATTGGTTTGATTAATGCCCTGCCGCTATAATGATTTGAGGAATTGTGTGTCCCAGTTGTACTTGGACGGATTGGGAGCGGTGTTTCCCAAGGATATTATGATTTACTCGCAGAGCGACTTGGAGTACGTGGAGCACTTATAGATGTGCTACCTGCCTGTGTGGATGAAGCGTTATGCCAAGTGATTGAGATACAAGTTGTAGCTTCAGAAGCATACCTTCTTGGGTCACATTGTTTTAGCCGTTGGGGGCAGCTGTAGAAACCCGGCCAAAAATGGATGCCATTCGAGATTGGCCGAGATCGACAATTATTGTCGAGGTGAGGAGCTTCTTGGACTGGGCAGTGCCAGGAGAGCTTGGCAATCAGATGATGAGACTGATAGCAGCGCCAATGCTAGTGTTTCCAGTGTTGGGAGAGAGGTCCGCGAGTTTTAGTGATGCCTCCTATAGTGACTGTGGAATTACCGTTGGGTTATTGTTGAGCATTTTGGATTACCCCGACAGGGCCACTGTGTTGGCAGATACCTGGAGTAGGAGAGCTGTTTGGGGTTGAGTTTGATGACTCCACAGCTGGCGCTGTGTGGACCATTGAGGTAATCAGGGCTTGTGGTTGTGTCCCTGAGGGTCCCTTTTGATGGTAGACCGTGGTTGAGCAGTCCACTCGGATAGTCAGGATTCGGGAGTGACCGAGTGAGGACCCTAGTTTGTGAAAGCTTCTTTCCTTCTTGGATAATGGTGTGGGTATGTTTCGGTTTGCCTTGGTTGAGTTGACACAGGATGTGGTTTGGTGCGTGTGGCACTGGTGGTTATTTTGTTTTTTCCCCCCAGCTTTTTGATGGAGTCCCTGAGGTTTTTCCCACGTTTCAGCGTGGAGTGATGTGCTTTTGGATCCCTCGCCCGTGATTTACTCGCTCCATTTGAGATCTGTGAGTGTTTGGAGTATGAGGGACACCCGTTGCGAGTTCTGGCTCGAGAGATGAGAGGATTGCGCAACCAGGCCATGCCGTACTGGCTGTTGTTGTTGTTGTTGTTGAGGAGTAATCACGGGGAGTGAGAGGTGACGTGGGGAGCTAGAGACGGTGATTTTGAGTCCCTACCCTTGATTTTGAGACTCCTGTTTGGGTTGTTTTAGTTTCGGGGATGAAACTTTCTTTTAGTGGGGGAGGATGTGAGGACCCGGATCCCCGCGTTGAGTTTTCTGGTTGTTTGGCAGCTTTTGGTGGCCTACGTGGTGTCTCGTTGGAGTTAGTGCGCAATTTGGACACAAGTGGTGGACTTCGGGCTTAAAAAGGGATCACGTGGAAAATTGGAAGACCCGTCGAGTGTTTAGAGTGGTTTCGCGCGACACAAATGTCAAAATTGGATTCAGGGCAAAGTTGGGATAAAGGATCACCTCTCCGGATGCCTTCGGCAATTTTTAGAGTTGGAATTTGGCAAAACGGACATCGGATTTGGATTCAGCGCGCGAAATCGTTGGGAATGGACTATTTACTTGCTTTTTTCGGAGCCCGGTTGACGCGCACGTTTTTCGAGGTGCGTGCGCGAATCTCGAGACGGCACGGATCCCGAGGTGTGCGCGGTGGCGTTGGCTCGCGGCTCGAGGGGGGCGTTTTGCGCGAGGGGGGCCCAGCTGGCGCGGGGAACCACGCCTGCCTGCGTGAGTCAGCGCGGGGGCCGCCACGTGGCGGGCCCCCGTTGGCGCCCGCGCGGGCATGGGGGGGCGCGCGCCCGTGTGGCGCGCGGGGTGTCCCGCGCTTGTGTGTGGCGCGGTGTAACGCGCCCGTGTGGTGCGCGGGCCGCGTCGCCAGTGTGGCGCGCAGGGATGCGCGCCGCGTGGCGCAGGGGGCGCGCGCCTGTGCCCGGTGCGCGCGCCCCTATGCTGTGGACCGCCAGGCGGCGGGCCCTCATTGGAGGGCCCGTGGACCGGGTCCATGGGAGCCACCCCTCTCCCTTTTGTTCTTCCTCTCCCTTTTCTTCTTCTTCCTTCTCCACCCCGCACCATTTCTCCTCCCTTTTTTCTTCTTCTTCTCCAACCGAGTGCGAGAGGGAGTGAGGGAGGGATTTGCGTGGGGTGCGGCGGTGCGCCGTGGACCTCACGGACCGCGCGAGGTGTTCCAAGGCCGGTCGGGCGACGCGACGCTGTCGAGGTAGGTCCCGCGTGTTGTTTTGCAGTATTTTTGGCACAGTTTTGAGGCATCCTTTTGGACATTGGATTTGACCCCTTGCTCTTATCTATGTTAGGGACCGTGTTTTACTGCACCGTTTTGCGTGCATGCTCAATTTTGCATGCGGATTCCGGCACCGTGCTCCGTTTCGCGTGCGGTCTCCGGCACCGTGCTCCGTTTTGCATGCGGACTCCGGAGGCATGCATCGTTTTGCGTGCGGACTCCGGTGGAGGCAAGGAATCGCGCGGAGCCCAATTGCAAGTGTCTACGAGCAATTGGTGGCAACCGAGGTGGGTGGCCTTATCTTCAAGTTTAATGGACTGAACAATAAATCTGCTATAGTAGGACTATGCATGATAGTGGACTCTTCTGTAGCATGCTAGAATGTAGGAACTGTTATTCCTTATATTTATCTGATGATCTTATGATCCCTTTTGCTTCCCACCACCTGTTAAATTGTAGTTGTCTTGGAACTTGACCTAGCACCCCCGTCATATGTTGCATGTGTAACCAGACCAGTAGAAAACCCTCACTTGGGCTTGGGTTATTTATGTTTAGACATCCACACTGTTCTTTCATTCCTGGACATAGTGTTATTCTCGCCCGGGTAGTGGGCCGAGAGGTCGGGACTTTCTCTTAGTGTGGGATGCATTTTCACTCGTGCTTGGGAGCAGAGTGGAGTCTGGTAGTGTAGTGGGTCGCTTATCTGTGCCGGGAGCCGTTTGGATAAACGGTAGTCCCGGGAGGTCTTGTATCCCTGTTTGTGCTGTCGCCACTGTGTTAGTGGCAGTTGTGTGCTTGTGTTAGTTGGACCTAGAACCCAGAACCTTTTTGACATACACATGATTTTAGTCTATCGATGTTTTCTTCCAAGCATCGAAGGGCCGCTGAAGTCTGTTTTGTTTGATTGGACAAATGCATCAGCCCTTCGGGGTTTGGGTATAAAATAGTTGTTTTCTAACTGTTTTTCCTAAAAGAACTAAAATCATTAAAAATGGGTTTCTCCTTAAATCAAGATAGTTTTTCAAAAAGGGAACTACTTTTAGTCCTCGCCCTGCGTGGGTTGAGTGAAAATGGGTTTCAGTATCAAATGTCACCTTTTTCCTGTAATTCTCCCCACTCGAAAGGATTCGAGTGGTCTGGGTTCTAGGGGTCGTTCCTTTATCGGGACGAAAGCCACGGGGGCCGAGCCTGGATGTCACGCCCCGGGGTCGAAACTGCGACCCGGCTCGCCAACAGATCCGCCACCTATGCCAAACCCGCATAGGCGAAGCGTCCTACCTGCAAGAAAAGTACTACAGCTAAACAGATATCAGAGCTATAAATAAAAAATCTGCTGTATAACTAAATCAATCACTGTACAACTGGAAATAATACAACAATGTCCGTCTCCCAAAAATGATAATCATACAATATCCTCATATACAAACTCAGAACTCAACCGGGAGGTATCTCCAATAAATACATCAGTGTACAGGCTCTCAATACATGACAATCCTCACTACATCAGTCTCTCAAAGAAGGAAAAATAAAATAACTAATCTACTGAAGCTCTCCTCTGAAGGGGTACCGCTACACACCAACGACGGGTAGGGAACTAGCTCGCGACTCCCTCGCCTCGGTCAGAAGGATCAGCAACAGGAACAATAGGAACCGGAGTAGAAGTCCCTGGGGAAAGACACCACGACGGGTGTGAGAACTACATCCCACAGTAGTTCTCAGTGGGTGCCGCCAACAAGCCCGACGGTCTGCCCACTAATTCTACTAGAGGCATAAAGCAACAAATGCAGTGCTGTAAGGAAAGCTGGGAAAAGTAAACTCTACAGCTACTATGCATCTATCTAGATGCTCAAAGAGTGGAACAGAAAGAATATGATGCCACAACTAACTCTCATCTCGGATCACCCAATCTGAACTGACTGCCTCCTCGGGTCCAGTCAAACCTGCGCCAACCTACTGCCGTTACGTCCCGGAGGAGCGGACTTATGTAGGACGTCCATGACTGCCAACACCAGCACAGCCAGAGGGACAAATGCAACGACAAGTCGCGATAGAAAGCTCAATCTCACGCCGGTAAAACAACCCGGTCTCGCCTACTCCGGAGTGGCACTCGAGGGGAGCGACCCGCTCGAGTAAAAAGTAACCCATCTCAAGTATCTCTGTAAAGTATCTCTGTCAAGCTCAAATGTGGCTCATGCAGGTTATGATCCACGATCAAACAGATCGGTAACTCCAAGCTCAAAGCACAACTCAGCCGGAAAAAGAACCTCGACTCGAATAGGAATAGCCCAAAACACTCTCACAGCTATGTCGGAGAACCCTCAACGACTCAATCTGATAAATGCACGACCATGGCTGAGTCGGGAAACCTCCACGACTCGATCTGCCAGAACCCCAAGATCCTCAAAGCTAAGTGGGAGAACCACCTCCACCACTAAAATCAGAAAAACAACCTCTAGATCACACTCTACCAACTCATAGCACAAAGTCGCATCCACTACGAGAAACTGCCTCAACAGGCCAACACCGCATCCACTGCGAACAACTGCCTCAACAGGCCAACATCGCATCCACTGACACGAGGAAGGGTCCGGGAACCCCGAAAGACTAGAACCTACAATCCAAACCAAACAAGAACAGGCTCTAGGCATAGCCTCTCGTTGTTCTCGTCCCAAGAAGAAGGCAGACCTTAGAACCCATACCACTCGAATCATCTCGGGTGGTTAATTTATAGGAAAAAGGTGACATTTCTTACTGAAGCCATCTGATCTGTAAGAAATCCATATTTAATGATTTTTAGTTCTTTTTAGGAAAACAGTTGAAACCAAGTTTTATATCCAAGCCTCGAAGGGCTAATGCCTTCGTCCAATCAAACAAGACAGACTCCGGCGACCCTACGATGCTTGGAAGAAACCATTTGGTTGACAAAAATCATATGTGTGTCCAAAAAGGTTCTGGGTTTAAGGTCCTGCTAACACTGATATACCGCTGCCACTAACACAGCGGCGACAGATAAAACAAGAGAATAAAACATCTCGGGACCGCCGTCTACCCAAACAGCTCTCGCTACAGATGAACAACCAACTACATCTACCAGACTCCACTCTGCTCCCAAGCACGAGTGTAACATGCATCCCACACTAAAAGATAACTCCTGACCACTCGGCCCACTACCCGGGCGAGGAAGAACACTATGTCCAGGAAAGTAGAAGTGTGGATGTCTAAAGCAGAAATAACCCTAGCACAAGTGAGGGTTTTCTACTTGTCTGGTTACACATGCAACATATGATGGGGTACTAGGTCAAGTTCCAAGATAACAATAATCAACGGCTTGTAGGGAAGGACAATAAATACATGATCATCTAACAGCATCAGGAACATCAATTCCTAAATTCTAGCATGCTATACAAAATACATCTACAACATGCAAGTCCCTACACCGATAGAATTAATGCACAGTCCATAGGTCATGAAGACGAGGCCACCCACCTGAAAATGCTAACTGTCCGGAGTTCCACAGCTGAAAACACCAGAAGCAACAACCTCCACTAATCCTCAACACCAACGGGTTCACAAACATCCGCAAATACTCCTGGGTACAACAAAAGGTCCAAGGTAACACTTCATTCCACAAAATAACCAAGTACAAAAATCTGCAGAAGACAGTCCTGAAGATCTGAAATTTCCACCTGCAGAAAGTGCCCTGAAAATTCCGATAAAAATATCACAGAGAGCGTCTCGTCGAGACCTTCGAAACGGGTACCTGCACGCCCAAATCCGAGCCCCGTAGGCCAAGTTACAAATTCCACAGTACAGGTGCGCAAACACTCTCAACCACACAACTGTAAACTCAAACACAGATAAATGGGGAATAGTATACCTTCGGGCAAGCCTCAGAAAAATCCCAGAAAAATACAGTGATAATCCTTGCGACGAGTAGATCCAAAAAGTTTATAGGCTCGTCTCAATCCAACACTCGGGTGCGGAGATAAAATTCCGGCAATGGGCCGCTGTCCAAAAACTCCACCAGAAAACAGCGGCTTAGAAATGCCTCGAAAACCATGTCATAAACTCTGAATCCAGCAAGACGATCAACACGAAAGTCGAAGACGTACCTCTCGTGATTCCAACGCCGCAGAAACCGTCCAAAAATACTGACGGAGTAGCTCTGTAGACCTCTCAGATCAAACTGCGACGATAACGGGCCTCCGATGAAAAATCGCCACACTGCGCTCCGATGCCGAAGTCGTCGACGCCGCGGCTTCCAAAAAATATGGGCCTCTGCCAGAAGATGCGCAACACGAAGGTCTCCAACTTTGCTAAAAGGGCTGAGAGGAGGGGAGCTCGGGAAAGGGGGGCAAAAGCCCCAACAAGCAGCCTATTTATAGGCTCAGCCCGAAAATCCACCCATTGGACTTTTGGGCCAAAAACCGGGCGTCCCTCGTACCACAAGTACTCGTAGATCTCAAAGGAAACGAGTCCATCACGGGCGAGGAATCCACAAGCCTAACACTCCTTAGCTGAGACGTGGAAGGACCATCAAGAACGCCAACAAAAGGCTGGGGGAAAAGAGAGAAAAACCAAAGTAGCACGCACCAAAACCGCTCCCTGGTGCCAGCTCAACTAGGCGATCCGAGACATACCCATACGGTCATCCAAAGAAAAGAAGCCTTAATCGGCTAGGGTCCTCGCTCAATCACTCTCGGATCCTGACCATCCGCAGGGACTGCTTCACCGCAGTCTACCGTCAAAAGGGACCCTCAGGGACACAACCTCGAGCCCTGTTCCTCACCTCAACAATAAATGTTGATCTCAGCCAAACTCAAATAGCATCCACATTGGCCGGAATTCCACCGTCGCTCCTATGGCTAACACAATGTGACCCAAGAAGGTAAGCTTCTAAAGCTAAAACTTGTATCTCAACAACCTGGCATACAGCTTCATCCACACAGCATGGTAACA
This sequence comes from Tillandsia leiboldiana, assembly GCA_029204045.2. Lineage (NCBI taxonomy): Eukaryota > Viridiplantae > Streptophyta > Magnoliopsida > Poales > Bromeliaceae > Tillandsia > Tillandsia leiboldiana. The sequence continues at coordinate 28,404,868 of CM055070.1, forward strand.
CATCCACCAGTGCTCCTCATGCTCCAAGTCGCTCTGGGAGTAGATCATAATATCCCTGGAGGATCTGGTTACCAATGCAATCAAGTACAGCTGGAGCACAATTCCTCAAACCAAAAGAGTGGCAGGGCGTTAATCAATCCAATTGGCCTCACTATAACATAATGCCCCTACCGTGTCCTGAACACCATCTTGGCGAAATACTCAGCCGTATGATTCCAAAATCTGTACCTGCATCAGTCGTACAACTGCCGGAGTATAACTCCATCAAAAGGTCCAGAATAATACTCGGACCTGTCTACACACGAACCATAAAAGGGCCCTCACAGTCGTGTATCAACGATGTGGCATCACCACCGTATATCAACGGCGTGGCACTAGGTCAAACAGACCCCTCGATCCATCAGATCCAGCAACTGCGCCATCAGCTCTCACAGCTCTACTGGCAATATCCAATAAGGTGCTGTCGAGGGTGGCGCGGTTCCCCGAACCACGCCAAACTCAATCTCTATCTCCCTAACCGGCGGCATTATCAACAGCTCAGGTGAAATCACACCCGGAATCTCGTGGCAACAGAGATATCTTTGGGTCCCGGTGCCGCCGTAAGCACCTCTCACACTGTCGCTATAACCAGTGTGCTCTAACGACCTCAACAACCAAATCTCCTCTCGTCTGCCTCGCAGAAGGTCAAAGTCCTCTCCTTCCGCAGTCTAACATCCTGTGGCACTGTGCCAACCAAAACCCAAGCACTAGGTCGAAACGCCGAACTGCCATAATTACCAATAAGTCTACCCGTATATCTCGCGGCCTCAACTGCATAGGACATAAACCACAAGCCTCCCCCACATACACAACACTAACAGGAACCTGTACCTCAAGTGCATGTGGTAACAATCTGCCTCTAGTCCATGCAGGAATGCAACATGCTCCTACTCCGACTGCTGTGATGAAATCACACCTGCGACAACTCGATCCACTACCGTGGCGCCCTCCAACCGGGCGGCACAGATTCATCCGCTCAAAGCAAGTGGTTGTCGCCCAATCTGCCTGAAAATCAGGACTATCCACAAGGGAGCACGACCTCTGTCTCTGCTCACATTGAGGCGACAAATAAAGTCCTCCGCAGATAACAAATCCACGCTACCGCTGCGCCACTCCGATATAGAGGTTGATGCTGCCATCGGGGTCCACCCGATCTCTGGCATCACGGGAACCCGTTATCCAGGAAAATAAAATCAGAAATATCTCTGCCGGCCGATCTGTCCTCCATCACCCGGCGCCAAGCGCCAATATCCAAAACTCACCTCTGGCGGCAGATCTCTATCCTAAGGAACTGCAGCGCCCCGCTCCAAACCCAACGCCTACTCCAACGAGGCGTCAGAACCTGTAACGGAGGAACTGAGTAAACTGAAACGTATCCTGGCGCAATCCACTCTCAGCCACACATATCCTATGCGCCTCGTCCCTCGAAACCTGGAGTGCGTAGTTCAACGACTGTATAAACTCCCTAGCACAGGGAGGCTCTCCGAGAGTCTCTCCATCACCACCAACCCCAATTCTGCCTACAAAGGCTCCAACTCAAACCTATGAATCGGGATGGTTCAGACTGCCGGGACTGGCTCCATCGATCAATGATGTCCCTAAGCTCAGCTACTATCCACTATCCATCCTGCCTCGGTGCCTCGGCACTACTCATCGACACGGAGGGGCTGCTCGCTCAGTCGGTGCCACAAGTACAACTGAAGGTACCACTGCATAGGAAGAAAGTACTGGAGGACACTCAAGCGGTACTGCCACTGGCTATGCTCTCTGCTCCAACAAGCGCATCAAACGTTCCATGGCTTCTTCCTGGCATCGGACAGCCTCCGACATCTGTGCCATCTGGATCCATAACTCCTGGGTCTCGCTCTGCTCTGATAGCTCTGTCTCCCGCTGCTCGGGTTACTCATCAGATGCGGGATGTGCCCTCTTCGCTACACGACGTCTCAGGGCATCGTAGTCCACTGCACAAAAAAAACATCAGGACACAACCACCAAACGACCCAATCCAGCGAAAGTCTAAGGCATGTTATCAATTCCACAGCATTATGTTGTCTGCAGCCAACATAATCGCTTAGGAGCATAAACATGCCAATCACTCATCCCGTCTCTTAGGAGAGGTACAAAACTCGATCAGGACTCTCGCTAAAAGTCACGACTCTCACGTAGTCATCCTAATGTCCAACCACAAGCCTAGGGTTTCTAAGTCCTCAATGACCTACAACCTAGGCTCTGATACCACTCTAATCTGTCACGCCCCGGGGTCGAAACTGCGACCCGGCTCGCCAACAGATCCGCCACCTATGCCAAACCCGCATAGGCGAAGCGTCCTACCTGCAAGAAAAGTACTACAGCTAAACAGATATCAGAGCTATAAATAAAAAATCTGCTGTATAACTAAATCAATCACTGTACAACTGGAAATAATACAACAATGTCCGTCTCCCAAAAATGATAATCATACAATATCCTCATATACAAACTCAGAACTCAACCGGGAGGTATCTCCAATAAATACATCAGTGTACAGGCTCTCAATACATGACAATCCTCACTACATCAGTCTCTCAAAGAAGGAAAAATAAAATAACTAATCTACTGAAGCTCTCCTCTGAAGGGGTACCGCTACACACCAACGACGGGTAGGGAACTAGCTCGCGACTCCCTCGCCTCGGTCAGAAGGATCAGCAACAGGAACAACAGGAACCGGAGTAGAAGTCCCTGGGGAAAGACACCACGACGGGTGTGAGAACTACATCCCATAGTAGTTCTCAGTGGGTGCCGCCAACAAGCCCGACGGTCTGCCCACTAAGTCTACTAGAGGCATAAAGCAACAAATACAGTGCTGTAAGGAAAGCTGGGAAAAGTAAACTCTACAGCTACTATGCCTCTATCTAGATGCTCAAAGAGTGGAACAGAAAGAATATGATGCCACAACTAACTCTCATCTCGGATCACCCAATCTGAACTGACTGCCTCCTCGGGTCCAGTCAAACCTGCGCCAACCTACTGCCGTTACGTCCCGGATGAGCGGACTTATGTAGGACGTCCATGACTGCCAACACCAGCACAGCCAGAGGGACAAATGCAACGACAAGTCGCGATAGAAAGCTCAATCTCACGCCGGTAAAACAACCCGGTCTCGCCTACTCCGGAGTGGCACTCGAGGGGAGCGACCCGCTCGAGTAAAAAGTAACCCATCTCAAGTATCTCTGTAAAGTATCTCTGTCAAGCTCAAATGTGGCTCATGCAGGTTATAATCCACGATCAAACAGATCGGTAACTCCAAGCTCAAAGCACAACTTAGTCGGAAAAAGAACCTCGACTCGAACAGGAATAGCCCAAAACACTCTCACAGCTATGTCGGAGAACCCTCAATGACTCAATCTGATAAATGCACGACCATGGCTGAGTCGGGAAACCTCCACGACTCGATCTGCCAGAACCCCAAGATCCTCAAAGCTAAGTGGGAGAACCACCTCCACCACTAAAATCAGAAAAATAACCTCTAGATCACACTCTACCAACTCATAGCACAAAGTCGCATCCACTACGAGAAACTGCCTCAACAGGCCAACACCGCATCCACTGCGAACAACTGCCTCAACAGGCCAACATCGCATCCACTGACACGAGGAAGGGTCCGGGAACCCCGAAAGACTAGAACCTACAATCCAAACCAAACAAGAACAGGCTCTAGGCATAGCCTCTCGTTGTTCTCGTCCCAAGAAGAAGGCAGACCTTAGAACCCATACCACTCGAATCATCTCGGGTGGTTAATTTATAGGAAAAAGGTGACATTTCTTACTGAAGCCATCTGATCTGTAAGAAATCCATATTTAATGATTTTTAGTTCTTTTTAGGAAAACAGTTGAAACCAAGTTTTATATCCAAGCCTCGAAGGGCTAATGCCTTCGTCCAATCAAACAAGACAGACTCCGGCGACCCTACGATGCTTGGAAGAAACCATTTGGTTGACAAAAATCATATGTGTGTCCAAAAAGGTTCTGGGTTTAAGGTCCTGCTAACACTGATATACCGCTGCCACTAACACAGCGGCGACAGATAAAACAAGAGAATAAAACATCTCGGGACCGCCGTCTACCCAAACAGCTCCCGCTACAGATGAACAACCAACTACATCTACCAGACTCCACTCTGCTCCCAAGCACGAGTGTAACATGCATCCCACACTAAAAGATAACTCCTGACCACTCGGCCCACTACCCGGGCGAGGAAGAACACTATGTCCAGGAAAGTAGAAGTGTGGATGTCTAAAGCAGAAATAACCCTAGCCCAAGTGAGGGTTTTCTACTTGTCTGGTTACACATGCAACATATGACGGGGTACTAGGTCAAGTTCCAAGATAACAATAATCAACGGCTTGTAGGGAAGGACAATAAATACATGATCATCTAACAGCATCAGGAACATCAATTCCTAAATTCTAGCATGCTATACAAAATACATCTACAACATGCAAGTCCCTACACCGATAGAATTAATGAACAGTCCATAGGTCATGAAGACGAGGCCACCCACCTGAAAATGCTAACTGTCCGGAGTTCCACAGCTGAAAACTCCAGAAGCAACAACCTCCACTAATCCTCAACACCAACGGGTTCACAAACATCCGCAAATACTCCTGGGTACAACAAAAGGTCCAAGGTTACACTTCATTCCACAAAATAACCAAGTACAAAAATCTGCAGAAGACAGTCCTGAAGATCTGAAATTTCCACCTGCAGAAAGTGCCCTGAAAATTCCGATAAAAATATCACAGGGAGCGTCTCGTCGAGTCCTTCGAAACGGGTACCTGCATGCCCAAATCCGAGCCCCGTAGGCCAAGTTACAAATTCCACAGTACAGGTGCACAAACACTCACAACCACACAACTGTAAACTCAAACACAGATAAAAGGGGAATAGTATACCTTCGGGAAAGCCTCAGAAAACTCCTGGAAAAATACAATGATAATCCTTGCGACGAGTAGATCCAAAAAGTGTATAGGCTCGTCTCAATCCGACACTCGGGTGCGGAGATAAAATTCTGGCAAGGGGCCGCTGTCCAAAAACTCCACCAGAAAACTTCAGCTTAGAAATGCCTCGAAAACTGTGTCACAAACTCTGAATCCAGCAAGATGATCAACATGAAAGTCGAAGACGTACCTCTCATGATTCCAACTACGTAGAAATCGTTAAAAAATACTGACGGAGTAGCTCTGTAGACCTCTCAGATCAAACTGCGACGATAACGGGCCTCCGATGAAAAATCGCCACACTGCGCTCCAATGCCGAAGTCGTCGACGCCGCGGCTTTCAAAAAATCCGGGCCTTTGCCAGAAGATGCGCAACACGAAGTTCTCCAACTTTGCTAAAGGGGCTGAGGGGAGGGGAGCTCGGGAAAGGGGGGCAAAAGCCCCAACAAGCAGCCTATTTATAGGCTCAGCCCGAAAATCCACCCATTGGACTTTTGGGCCAAAAACCGGGCGCCCGGACATTCCGGGCTGCTACAGTAACGGGCTCGGCCCGTTACTGTTCACGCCCGGAAGTCCCTCAGCCCGCCATGCGTCCACCCCAAACAGCAAACAGCTGTTTGGGCCAACGGCCATGCGCCACGTGGCCGAAGCGGTGGCCGACACGTGGCGCCCACGCCGGGAACCGCGGGTCAGCGCGCCCACGTCGCACCCCACGTGCGCCTACGCGCGCCTGTCGGGCACGCGGCCCGAGGTACCTGCTCCCCGCACCGTGGACCGCGCGCACAACACCACACCAACCCCGATCTGCCACGTGTCCATCCCCGGTCCACCGTGCACCCGCGCCTTTCCCGTGGACCGCGCCCACTGCGCCCGCCAACCGGGAGCCGCCACGTGGCCAGCACCCGGGTGCACGCCTCCGCGGTGGACCGCGCGCCTCCGCTGCCGCCAGCCGCCGAGCTCCGCCGCCAGCCGCCGCCGCCGGCGCCTCTCCGGCCGCCGGAACAGTAACCCAAGTCTCGAAATCCGTGTTTTCGCATCCGATCTCCGAAAAATACAAATAAATAGTCCATCTTGACCGTTTTCGCGCGCTGAATCCAAATCCGAAGTCCGATTTACCAAATTCCACTTCTAAAATTTACCAAAAATTCCCGGAAAAGCAAACTTGATCCGTTTTTCATGCCGGGTCCAATCCTTGGGTCCAATATGCGCGCAAACACCTCTAACACCCAACATGGGTCTCCAGAAGCCACAGATCCAACAGTAATCCAAACGTGGGAATTTTCGGGTCCTCACACTGGAACCTGTTCTTGTTGATAGGGTTGTAGGTGTTGGTCTCCCGGAACTTTCGGGCCCTGGTTGATGTCTTCTGTGAGTTTGATGTTCTGTCGGGGGGAGCCGTTGTGTTGACGGTGGTCCCGGGCCGTCGAGTATCTTCCGGCCTGTGTTGTTGGGAACCGTTGGGGTTGACGGTGATCCCGGGTCGTTGAGTGTTGTCCGACCAGTTTTGTTAGCCCTGAGTTGTGGGTCGATCCTGGCTGTGGAGTATCTCCAGCCAATGTGTTTTGTGCTGTGAGTTATTGGAGAGGCTAGTGTCTCGTGTTCGTGAGAGCTGATCAGCTGAGTCGTCGAGAGTGCTCCGACCGTTGTGCGAGATGATTGAGAATTCTGAGTCTTTCCGTTCAGAGCGTGAGCGTGGATTTTTGGACTATAGCCTGCAGTGCCACCTGAGCAACAGAGTGCGCGGATACCTTTTCCTCGGTGGGGTCGCGCCCCTCGAGAGCCACGCCCGGGGTGGATTTGTTACTTTTGTATCGCGACTTGTCGACGCCGTCCCTCTTACTGGGCCAGTTTTGGCAGTCACGGACGCAGTCCCTCTGGCTGGGCCAGTTTTGGCAGCTACGGACGCCCTACGTAAGTCCGGTCCTCCGGGATGTAACGGCAGTAGGTAGGCGCAGGTTTGACTGGACCCGAGGAGGCAGTCAGTGTGAGGACCTGGATCCCCACGACTAGATTACTGGTTCATCTACAGCTCCCGGAGGCCTATGTGGCGTGTTGGTGGGATTTGTGCCCCAATTGGACATTAGTGTTGGGCTCAGTGTGTTAAATGGATCACGTGGGTGATCGGTGGACTCCGTCGGAGCTCCAGAAGTGGTTTCGCGCGTCATGGATATTAAAATTGGACCCAGCGCGAAGTTTGGATCAAGGAACATCTTCCCGGATGCCTTCGGCAATTTTTTTAGAGTTGGAATTTGGCAAATTGGACTTCGGATTTGGATTCAGTGCGCGAAAACGATGAAAATGGACTATTCACTTGCTTTTTCCGGAGTCCGGGTGATTCGGCATGTTTTTCGAGGCAAGGGTACTGTTCCGGCACCGGCGGCGGCGGCGCGCGGCGACCGGCAGCGGCGGAGCGCGGCGGAGCAGGCTCTGGCGGGTGCGCGGTCCACCGCGGAGGCGTGCACCGGTCGCGGGCCAGGTGGCGGTTCCCGGTTGGGCCGGCGCAGCGGGCGCGGTCCACGGGAAAGGAGGGTGTACGGTGGACCGGTGGGGGGACACGTGGCGCGCACCGGTTGGCCGGTCCACGTGCACCCGGTCCACGGTGCACCTGCGGGCGCCTCGGGAAGCGTGCGCACAGAGGCGCAGGCGGCGGGCGCAGAGCGCACGTGGGCGCGTTGACGGGGTGTTCCCGCGCTTGGGGCGGCCACGTGTCGGCGTCTGGGGGCGCCACGTGTCGCACGGGGAGCGGCCGGTGTTGCTGTCGCCTGTTTGGCGGGCGACGTGGAGGCCCAGGGCGGATTCGGGCGGCTACAGTGTTCGCGCGCGGGGATTTCGGGCTGCTACAGTGCGCGCCCGAAAATCCCCTGCGCCCGGAAATAGGGACATATCCGGTATTTCTTCAATTGTTTCTGCAGCCTATAAAAGCGATCCGAGCCTCCTTTTTTCCCCTTTTTCCGCCATTTCCGAGCCTCCTCTCGCCTGGGTGCCTTCAGCAAAGATGATCCCCGAGTTTGTCTGCATCCTTCTGCAAAGTTTTGGGATTTTTGGTGGCACGCTTATCGAGGTTTCTATTTTTACGGCGCGGCGCGACGCTCGTCCTTTTGGGTTCCCCTTCGTCGCGTTTCGGTGCGCGAGCTCCCCCGGCCTACTCCGACCACCTTTTCGAGTGATTTCTTTGCCGCTGGATTCGCGACGGACAGATCTACGATCTTGGTATTTTCAGCTTTCCCTCATTTCGCGCTTTTCGAGGTGTTTGTTCAAGCTTACTGTGACCCCATTTCTGTGAAGGAGATTTGGACAGCGGCTTGGTATTTCGGCGTTATCTCCGCAACCGGGCATCGTTTGACGACGTGCTTATACACTTTTTTCATCTACTCGGCGCAAGGAATATCACAGTATTTTTATTGGATTTTTCTGAGTTTTGTCCGAAGGTATATGTTCTTCCCCTTATCTGTAAATGGAATTACAGTTATGTTGCTGTGTGGTTTTGCGCACCTGTACTGTGGAATTTGTAACTCGGCCTACGGGGCTCGAAATTGGACGTGCAGGTACTCGTTTCGAAGGTATCGACGCGAGGATTACTGTGGTATTTTTATGGGATTTTTCTGGGCACTTTCGGCAGGTGAAATAAGCACGACTTTGGGACTGATTTTCAGATTGTGTATACTTGGTTAATTTTGGAATAAAAGTGTAATGTTGAGCCTTATTGATGTACTCAGGAGTGTTTTCAGTCGTTTGGAGCCAAGGCTTGCGCGACTTGTACCGAGGGTGTTATGTTGGCAGATTTTGGACCCTGGGCGTCTACCCACTTCACCGACTTCAGGTTTGCCTTGGTTTAAGCGCTTCAGGTGGGTAAGCTTATTATCAGTAACTGTTTAAGGCAATGAATATGTTGTGGTAAATATAAGTGCACTTGTGGGGATGTCACCCCTCTATGACTGATGCATGCATGTTTAGGGTATATGGTTTATGTTGGTAAGTAGGTAAGCTTGATAATGATATTTGTATAATGATTGCAAGAATAGTATTTATGAGGTATACTGAGGACTTGCATGACTTGGACATCTATGTGATGACTAGTGTAAGCTTACCTAGGATAATGTTACCCTATGAGATTATGTAACATGCCATGTTAGCACATAGCCTTTCATGTGGTTGGTTTATGCTTTGGGACAGGATTTCGTAGCTATGTGCGGATTTGTACTCTGAGGAGTTATTATGATCATTCTGTTGATGAACCCTGAATTGTGGACAGATCTAGTTTTGGGATTCCGGCATGTTGTTTATTCCTAAAGGATCTATTATTATGCTTTACCCCCCTTTATTTTCTTGAGGACATTTGCATGCTTGTATGGTCATGTAGTTAGGCCATCTTTTACTGCTGCACTACTTATGGGAACTTGACTTAGGAGAAACCATGTTTTTCCTTTCTCCGCCTTTGCTAGTCAAGTGGTCAGTGTTGCTCGGGTTCGAGCAGGGGTCTGGATAGGGTAGTCAGGACTTCGTGTCTGGGACAGGTTGGCTTAGTTGTGGGGCTTTGCGGCAACCGCGGATATTGGGCGGTTGACCGGATGTTTCTCTATGCACCTGATTGGGTATCAGTTTTCTTTAGTGGATGGAGTTTCCCACTTATCGTTTAGTGCATCCGATTGAGGTCGGGTCTTTCCTTGGTGGTTGAGTTTTCCCACTTTGATCAGATTGATGATCAAGTCCTGCCGTTTAGAGATACTGGTGACATTGATGACAGAGATGCTTTACTCGTGTGGGTAGCTCCCCTCGAGTGCCGCTCCGGAGTAGGCTTCAGACCGTGTTGGGTTCCGGTCAGACCGTGTCGGGTGCCGGTCAGACCGTGTTGGGTTCCGGTCATTTGGCCAGTGGAGATACTGAGTTCGGGAGATTGGTGACAGAGCAGGCAGTACCGGGTTTTATACCGGTTCATTCGATTGAGTTTATTTCGGTCAAATACTTTTATTGTTACACTCGTGCCTGGGGGCCGAGTGCAGACTGGTAGTTGAGTTTAGAGCAGTGCTAGTATTGTTGAGAGCCGTCTGGTTGACGGTGGTCCCGTGTTGTTGCGAGTACTTTGACCGCTGTGTGAGAGGTTGAGCATCTTGATTCTATCCGTTCTGAGAGAGAGCGTGGATTTTGACCATAGCCTGCATGATCCTCTACTCGATAGCGAGCTAGTCCGTTTGGACGCCCTACGTAATTCCTGCCCGTCAGCGGGAGGTGGTTGTAGGTGGGCGCAGGTTTGACTGGACCAGATGTGGCAGTCAGCTCGATTGGGTCGATGGTGCACTTCATGTGCTAGTGGTTGCATACCACTGTTTGGTTCTCCCCCTTTTAGCCTTTAGTTAGGGGCAGGGTAGCTGTCGAGAGTCTCCAGCCTACTTATTTCAGTCTTATGACTTGGGTTAGTTTTTGTCTCTTGAGGACTTGGTGGGCAGACCGTCGGGTCTGGCGGTGGTACCCACTGAGAACTCCCTTTTTGGTGTAGTTCTCACACCCTTTGGGGGTTTCCCCCCCCTTTTTCCTCTCCTCTCCTTTGTTTTGCAGAGTCTTAGCGGGTGTTGCCGACTCTGCGGATGTTGATCGTGCGAGGGAGTCGCGAGCTAGATCCCTACCCGTCGTTGGAGAGTAGCGGTACCCTTCAGAGGAGATCATCAGTGCATTAGTTGTTTCTTTTTCCTCTTTTGAGAGACTATTGTAGTGAGGATATTTTGTATTGAGAGACTGTACACTGTTGTATATTGGAGTTACCTCCCGGTTGGGTTTAGAGCTTGTACTTGAGGATTTTGTATTATTATTATTTTGGGAGGCAGACAGTGTTGTTTTATTTCCAGTTGTACAGTGATTGATTTTAGTTACAGCAGATTTTTATTTATAGCTCTGATATCTGTTTAGTTATAATACTTTTCTTGCAGGTAGGACGCTTCGCCTATGCAGGTTGGCATAGGTGGCGGATCTGTTTGGCGGGCCCGGGTCGCAGTTTCGACCCCGGGGCGTGACAGTCAGGTAGATTGGGTGATCTGAGTTGAGGGTTTGTAGATGCACCATGTTATCATCTGTTCCACTTTTTGAGCATCCAGATAGGGGCATAGTAGCTGTAGAGTTATTCTTTTCCAGCTCTTTCTTTCAGTATTATATTGTTACTTTATGCCTCTAGTAGACTTAGTGGGCAGACCGTTGGGATTGTTGACGACACCCACTGAGGACTACTGTGGGATGTAGTTCTCACACCCGTCGTGGTGTTTTTTTCCCCAGGGACTTCTCTCCTGTTCCTGCTACTCCAGTTGTTGATCCGGCCGATCGAGGTAAGGGAGTCGCGAGATAATTCCCTACTAGTCGTCGTCGTCGTCCAGAGAGTAGATGTACCCACTTACTTTTGAGAGATTTATGTTTTTGGGGAGGATTTTGAGTTGTATATATTTTTATTTTCAGCAGTTTACTTTCAGCTCTGATATCTGTTAGTGTAGATGATCTTTTGCAGGTAGTTGCTACGTGTATACGGAGCTTCCCGTATGGGCGGCGGATTTGTTGGCGAGCCCGGGTCACAGTTTCGACCCCAGGGCGTGACAGTAGTTCTCACACCCGCCGTGGTGTCTTTTCCCCAGGAACTTCTACTCCTGTTCCTGCTGCTCCAGTTGGTAATCCGGCTGATCGAGGTAAGGGAGTCGCGAGATAGATCCCTACCAGTCATCGTCCAAAGAGTAGATGTACCCCCTTACTTTTTGAGAGTTCATGTTGAGACACCTTTGTAGTGAGGTATAGAGTTGTACTCTTCTTTTGCTTTTGAGAGACTTATATATTTTTGGTGAGGACTTGGGTTGTTTTTGTTGGAGTTGTATTTACTTTATTTCAGCATTTACCTTTCAGCTCTGATATCTGTATAGCGTAGATGATCTTTTGCAGGTTAGTCGCTACGTCTATATGGGGCTTCCCGTCTGGGCGGCGGATCTGTTGGTGAGCCCGGGTCGCAGTTTCGACCCCGGGGCGTGACAGTTTTAGATTCGAGGTTAAATACCCCATATGCTCTACTATTTGTAGAATAACCCATGAAAATTCATTCGTCACTTCGAGAGTCGAATTTTCCAAGATTTTCGCGATCACGTAAAATGTAACAACGACTCCCAAAGATTCGAAAATATTTAATATTTGGTTCTCTACAGAACCATAGCTCATATGGTGTATTTAAAGTACCCGGGCTCAAATAAGCACGATTAATTACGTAGACCGCGGTGTTAACTGCTTCGGCCCAAAAATGTAACGGGAGTTTCCGGCTGTGAAGCATAACACGCGCCATCTCTTGTACAACTCTATTTTTGCGCTCGACTACACCATTCTGTTGAGGTGTATAGGGTGCAGAGAATTCATGTTTTATACCATTGGAAGTGCAAAAATCAATGAATTTTGAATTTATAAATTCTCCACCTCTATCACTTCGAACACGAACGATCTTTTCATTTTTCTCAATCATAACACGATGACATATCTCATGAAAAGAATCGAAAGTATCCGCTTTCTCTTTTAAAAATGTTACCCATGAATATCTAGAGAAATCATCAACCAAAAGAAAAATGTACCATTTACCTCCCAAACTTGGTTGACGAGTCGGCCCCATTAAGTCCATGTGCAGTAATTCTAATGGTCGTTTGGTTCCCGCGTGGTTCAAGTTCTTGTGCGTGGCCCTTGATTGTTTTCCCTTTTGACAACCTCCACACACAATGTTTTCTTTAAAAGATAGTTTAGGAACTCCCTTAACCACGTCTTTATTAGAAATTCTAGCTAGTTCCTTAAAATTAATGTGACCTAGTCTTTCATGCCAAAAAGTTTCATTATCTAAAAAACTAGGTTACAATGTTCAGAAATTTTGTTAGGAACTACATAGCAATTGTTTTCAGACCTAACACCTTTTAAAAAAAATAAATGGTCCTTATCAGTTACAATGCATTCTGCAGAAGAAAAATTAACTGAAAAGCCATTATCACATAGTTGACTAATTCTAATGAGGTTAGTCTTAAGGCCTTCAACAAATAAAACATTGTTCAAAACTGGGCCTTTTGGAATAACAATTGTTCCTTTTCCAACAATTTTTGAAGAACGACCGTCTCCGAAAACTACAAGTCCTCCGGAGGTTTTCTCTAAAATTTGAAAACAATTTTTGTCACCGGTCATGTGACGGGAACATCCACTATCCAGATACCAAGACGAATTGTCAAAAGCATGCAATGATGTATGAATGACAAGACAAGGGAAGATTTCACCTTTGCGCACCCAAACCTTTTTGGAATGCGTCGTCAATGATTGTGAAGTTATTCTCCTTGGTGAAAGCGTCTAGTTTGATTGATTGCTTTTCTTTGATGATGTCGTCTTGTTAGGTGAACTACCAAGGTTCTTTACGTTTGAAAAAACTCTCCTTCGATTTCCGGGGGATGACCTTTTTGGTAGTTGTTGCAAGAGGCGCTTGATTTGATCGTTTTGCTCCAATCTTGCAATCTCTTCTTATGTGCCCTGCAAAACCACAATGAGAACATACCTTTGTACTTGTTGAACCCGAAGTAGGTGAGGTAGGCTTGTTGTCATTGGATGCAGTGATTTCCGTCGGAGGAGGAGACGCCGACTGGGGCACAAACATTGTTTCACTCGAACTAGGACTGTCTCCAGTTCGATTGTATCCAAGGCCCAAACGATTTGTTTGACCAAGACCAAGCATCTTATCCAACTTGCTCCTTCCTGAAGAAAATTGCTTCAAATCATCCTTAAGTTGGAATATGGTCTTCGTCATCTCCATCTTCTCTTGTCGAGCCTCGGAGTAAAGCTTCAAGAAGGAATTAGCTTTATCTACCAACTTGATGTGTTCCTTCTCGAAATGCTCGTTCTTCTCTTGAAGGGAAACATTTACTTTGATCAAATTGTCCCTTTCCACTTCAAGAGCGTTTGAGACAGAAGTTGCCTTTTTAGCTTCTTCTTCAAGATCCCGCAACCTTCTTCTCAAACTCTTATTTTGCTTTGCCACTTTCTTTGAATCCTTTAAAAGTTTATGATAGGCAAAAGCAAAGTCTTCACCTTCGGAATTGCTCAGTTCATCATCCGTTGCAGTTTTTTCAACCTAGGAGGAGTTGGATAATGAACCGGATGTACTTGCCATAAAGCACACGTAAGGTGAAGTTGTGGACGCGTGGAATGCCGTTGTGTTGTTTTTATCATCACTGGAAGATGACTCATTGGAAGTTGAGGTGTCATCCCAAGCGACGGCTTGCATCGCCTTCTTCTTCGACGGATTCTTATTGGGACACTCCGTTGAGATGTGACCGTAGCCTCGGCACTTGAAGCATTGGATTTGTCCCTCCGAGTTCTTCTTGTCCTTTGAAAAACTCTCTTGCTTTCTTGACTTAAAGCTTGAAGATCCTTTGCCTTTCTTCGACTTTACGAAGGATGAGGTTTTGCTTGAGTTACCCCTTCGAAAGTTTCGACGAAATTTCCTCGTCAAGAGTGCAAGTTGCTTCTCGAAATCCTCCATTGATAGATACTCGTCATCGTCTGAGGAGGATGAATCCGCGTCTTCTTCCTTCGTTGTTTTCAATACAAAACCTGAAGACTTAGAAGAAGATGGCTTTCCAGAAGAATAGTTAGTAGAAAATGTCATTTCATAAGTTTGAAGTGCACCAACTAATTCTTCTACACGGATTTCGTCCGGGTGTTTTACTGTTTCAATGGCCGCAACCTTGGGGTGAAATCTTTCAGGAAGAGTCCTTAAAATCTTTCTTACAATTTTAGATTCTGGAATCTTCTCTCCCAAGTTAGCACATGTATTAACGATATCTTGCAATCGTGTATAATAATCTGTGAAAGATTCATTTTCTGCCATAAAAATTGAGTCAAACTTGCTCGTAAGCATTTGCAGTTTTTGAATCTTCACAAGGCTTGTTCCCTCATGTGTAACTTGTAGAACATCCCAGATTTCTTTCGCGGTCACATATGCCGAGACGCGAGAGAATTCAGTTTGCGACAAAGCATTAAATAAGGCGTTAATTCCTTTGTCGTTGTAAGAAGATACATCAATTTCTTCCTTGGTCCATTTCGACCTAGGTTTGATGGTGCGAACATCCGCAATAATTTCAGTAGGATTTGACCATCCAAACTCGATTGATTGCCACACCCGTTCATCGATGGAAATTAAAAATGCTCTCATGCATACTTTCCAGAAAGCATAGTTTATTCCATCGAAGAACGGTGGTCTGTTGATGTTTCCACCTTCAACCATTATTTACAACCCTATTCCCGCTCTGATACCACTTGTGGGTTATGTTAAATATGGATCTGAACAGGGGAAAAAACACCTAGAGGGGGGTGAATAGGTGTAAATAATAAACACACCAAAATCTTTGCGTAAAAATTATCCAATGGGAAAAAGTAAATAACACGCAGAGATTTTACGTAGAAAACTCCAAACCAGGAGTAAAAAACCACGGGACCGATCACACGGTGAAATCCACTAGAATTAAACACGTACAAAGGTGATATAACGTACTCACACACGACTCAACCTTTTTTCATACGCTCCTAGTTGATCTTCTCTGCTCGCTCCGCAATGCGCCTCGAATCCACGATTTGCGTCCAACGCCGAATCCACGGCGTCCAACGTCGAATCCACGACGTCCAACCGAATCCACGGTCTCCACCAAGTAGTACGTCTCGATCACACGAACGTACCTCGCTCCGAATCCACAAGAGCGGTAGCACCTTGAATCCACAAGGCCACGCGAATCCACGCGCCGATTTTTGGGAAAATCGTTGTTTTGTTGGTGGTGAAAATCCGCCGAATACTTAGATCAAAGATAGATCGGAAATACCATCTAAGTATTCATTAATTTGATTCTACTCAAAATCTGAGTTTAAAATCCTAGAATCAAATTAATCAATATAGATGAGGAAATATAGAATAGATCTAGTTTTTCCTTTTTTCTCTATATGTGGATTTTTCTAAGTTTTTCTCCATTAATTTTTCTCGTTCATTTACGGACTACAAAACTTATTTTTGGATTACCCTAAAAGATGAAATTAGGGTTTACTTATAGGTTAGAAACCTTTGGAAGAGGATAAGAATAAAAAACCACCTTATTTGGAAATTTTCGGGTCGACGGTCCGGACTGGAATAAGTAGGGTCCGGACTGTCGTCAATAAACAGAGCTTTTCCAGAAAATCATGTTCGGGGTCCGGACTGAAAGATGAACGGTCCAGACTGTTCATGCGATTTCTGCAGAATCCACGTTCGGGGTCCGGACTGAACCAGGGAAGGTCCGGACTGGATTTCCGCATGAACCTACATACGTTCGGGGTCCGGACTGGAATAGCCTGATCCGGATCCTGAACATATTACATGTCCAGTTTTTTATTTTTATGCAGTTAAAAACCCATCCAAGTGTTTCTACACTATAAGAGGTATTCGGATCACCAAACTTATTTAATTAAACATACCTGATCCTTTTGAATTCTTCTTTCTTGAGATTGAGGTATATGATCCAAACATCTTCATCTTCAATCTTCAAGACTTAACCACTTTCACAAAATACGCCAAAATAAAATCCTTAACACAACACAAGAAAGTATCATCTCTCATTCTAACATGCTTCCTAAATCTCTCGCAATTATACATGCAATTCTATTCAATAGAATTAGAGAACCGTCCACCGGTTTTGGAGATGAAGCAACCCACCTGAAAGTGCGCATCGATCCAAGGTCCAAAGGGGCTGAAACTGAACAGGGATAATCCTCAGATTCCCACGATAATAACGAGCCCAAAAACACCAGAAAACTCCTCCTGGGCACAAAGATACAGTCCAAACATCGCGGTAAGCAAAAATCCCCACGATCACAAATCTGCGGAAAGATCAGTCCGAAATAATCCAAAATATCACCTGCGAGATGATCTCCAAAAATTCCAATAAAAATATGGCTGCGATCCTCGCGAAGCGTAGATGTCGATCGAGTCCTCACAGGTTGAAATCCGATAACCGAGCATGGAGATAGAAATTCGACCAGCTCCTGTCACACCCCGGGCGTAAACCAGAACCCGGGCCCGTCTACAGATCCGCCGTATACACAGAATTTCCCGTGTATACGAAGCGCTGGTAACCTGCTCAAGTATGGATGATATAATAAAAGAGCATAAACAGAGCTAAACAGTAACTAATACATCTCAGATAAAGCAGAAAAGCAAAGTGCAGAAAGTAACTCTCAATAATACATATGTCTCTCCCAGTTCAGTAATCAAATACAACCAGCTGGCCGAAGCCAGACCCAAAAGAAATGAGTAGTAGAGTATCTGAGAGTATCGGGGTACATCTAATAACAGAACTGGCGCCTGGGTGGACCGCTATCTAGTCCGCGATTCTCTTACCTCGGTCCGCAGTGGAGGGTCCTGCAACAGCCGCAGACGACTCTGCAAAACAAAGGGGAATAGAAGAAGAAAAGCAGTGGGGAGTGAGAACTACTATAAAACAGTAGCCTCCTCCTAGTGGGTAGACCTCAACACAAATGTGCCCACTAGGACTATAAGAGGCAGAAAAGATGAACAGAGGTGGTAAGCTGTAATTAAAACTGCTGATGATGAATAGAGCTACCACTACATGCCTCTAATGAGCTAACTGATAGATTAGCTATATGTATGCATCAGAATGTCAACGCCTGCCTGTCTAGACCCAATCGATACACCAGTAAGCACTGGTACTGCCTGCTCTGCCTGCCAAATCGGGTATGCCAGCCTACGCATAACACCGATAGGAAAAGGGAGTCTCGAAGACTCGAAGCCTGTAAAAACGCACACTCCGGAGTGGCACTCGAGGGGAGCGACCCACACGAGTATAATGCCTGGGTAACAAGTACCAAATCAGCAGGACTGGATCATGACTCTGATCACGGTGGAAAACCCATCCACTAAAAGAAATCCAAATCCTCTATCCCAATCTGATGCAATAACTACTGTCCGGTCAACCGCCAAAGATCCGCGGTTGCCGCAATGCCCGGCCCTCACAGCCTGCCTGTCCCAAAGCCCACAACTGTCTGACTACACTATCCCAGTCCCTGCTCGAACCCGAGCGCACTATCCCCCGAATATAAATAAAAGAAGAGAAAAGCATGGTTTCTCCTAAGTCAATTCCAGCATGATAGTGTAGCAGAAAAAGGTGGC
Organism: Tillandsia leiboldiana; assembly: GCA_029204045.2. Lineage (NCBI taxonomy): Eukaryota > Viridiplantae > Streptophyta > Magnoliopsida > Poales > Bromeliaceae > Tillandsia > Tillandsia leiboldiana. The sequence continues at coordinate 28,423,067 of CM055070.1, forward strand.
CTAACTAGATGTCCATTTAAGCATGCAAAGTCCTTTATATAAAAACAGGGTTTAAATATTATTATCCTTCCCAATAGAGAGGTATGCCACTAGTTAAACTTTCATTTGCTAAGTTATCTCATATCCATTTATCACATAAGCATAAGAGGTCCCAAAGTGTACGAGTAAGATAGTCCTTTATAGCAAAACTCCCCCCCCCCCCCCGTGAGGTTTAAACGACATATTAATATAAGAATCATCCATTCATTAATACTTAGTCCATTTTAAGATGTAGCCCAAGCAATAAGTCCAATTCTCAACCAAGATGCCATTTTAACTTATTCCGGTTCATTTAGCAACATAACAGTGAAGCACTCCAATAGGCCTAGTGGGGACATCATAAGTAGGAGGTAAACAACGGTACCCACCTCGAGCGCTAAATCCGGTCCTCAAAGGCTAAGTCCGCGCTCGCTCCGGGAAAACCCCGCAACACTGTGCCAAAGATCCCAAAGAACACACACAAATTACAATTCAAGTTTAACCCAAATCTGTCTCCCAAATTCAGATTTACTGTTCAGCCATTTTTACCTGTGACACGTGCCCACAAAATTCCCAGAAAATATACACTGCGATCTACGCGACGATCCGGTCGAAACAAGTACCTGCACGTTTTCCCACGATTTTTCTGTGCTGAGAACGAAAATCGACAAGAGGACCACCTCAAACAATACATTCATCCCAAAACAGCGATATAAAATTCTGTAAAAAGGGATTCCTCACCTTCAGGGAAATTCCACAAAAATCCACGAAAATTCCAGGAGATTCCTCGTGACGCGTAGATGCAAATCCCCTTTTGAATCGCCCTGTTTCGATGCTCGAGCGCGAAGTTATCGCCAAAACGAGATGGTGCTGTCCCAAAACTCCGCGACGGAAAAAGGGTCAGAAAGAAGCCACAGAATCACCATCAAAACCTCTGAATCAAGAGAAACTCATAAAAGAGGAAGTGAAGCCCTACCTGTCAAGAATCCGACGGCGCAAAAATCGTAAAAACAGGATGTCGGGGTGAGCCGGGGGAGCTAGAACACCGAAATGCGACGAATCTGGTAGCCGTAGAACGATCGTCGCGCCGCGCCGGATAAATGCAAACCTTGGGATCCGAGCCTTCAAAATTCCTGAGATTACTACAGTGGATGGAGGATTGGGAGAGGAAGAAATGTCTAAGAGGGGCTCGGAGTGGTTCCAACCAGGAAGAGAGAAATCGGGCTTCCAATGCCCTAAAAGAATTAAGAAGGAGAAAACAACCCGCGTTATTGGATTCGGGCCACGTTTGGGCCCGGATCCGCCAGAGCGGGTCGGACGCGTCCCGTCCGACCGGGCGGAGCCAACCAGCACGCGACGCGCGTCCCCACAGGGGATCGGCGCGCATCCCGCACAGCGAACAGCCGTGCGGGGCGCGCCAGCGGCCGACGCGCGTCCCGACCGCGCGGTCAGCCCCGCAGTCGCTCGCCAATGGCGAGGCGACGCGCGTCCCACGCACTGTGCGGTCAGGCGCGGGGGCAGGCGCCGCCTGACCGGCCGCAGGCGTTGTCCCCTGCGCCGAGAGTCCATGAGCCCGCCAGTAGCCATGCGCCACGGGTCTGTGCGCCGGGTCCGTGCACCCCGCCGAGCCGTTCCATGCACCGGGCGCCGCGGGCCGGCCAATGAGGGCCCGCCACGTGGCATCCGGCGGTCCACGGCCTTCCCCCAGCACCAGGAGACACTAGAAACTTCCGGGAGTCCGTTTTTGGGCATCCGGACTCCAACCCGGCAAATAAATAGCCGTTTTCAAGCGTTTTTTCCGCGCTGAATCCAAATACGCCATCCGTTTGGCCTAGAAACTTTTCTAAAATTCGGCAAACCCCGCCGAAGGCCAAACTAACAATAAACACTGCCACGGACCCACCTGTGCTGTCCCTTTGACACACTGTGGATCAAACACCATCATTAGGTGTTTCACACTTGGATTCACGGGAAACAGTGCATGGAAACCTGGATCATCACATCCTCCCCTACTAAAAGAAAGTTTCGTCCTCGAAACTAAAATCATACCTCAAGTCGGGGCCTCAAACAATTGGGGGTGGGCATCCAACATCGCTGACTCCAGCTCCCACGTAGCTTCGCGCTCGCCCTGGTTGCTCCACAGAACCTTCACATAAGGGATGGCCCGGCTGCGCAGCTCTCTAACCTCGCGGTCCAAAATCCGCAGTGGCCGCTCGACATAGCTCAAGTCCTCCGCAACCTCCAGTGGGACGAAATCAATGATGTGCGACGGGTCATGAACATATCTCCTCAGGGTGGATACATGAAACACGTCGTGAACACTAGCCAATCTGGGAGGAAGTGCAAGCCGGTAGGCAACTGGCCCGATGCGCTCCAATACCTCAAAAGGTCCGATATAACGAGGGCTCAGTTTTCCACGAATCCCAAATCTCCGAATCCCTTTCGACGGCGAGACTTTCAAAAAGACATGATCGCCCCACCTGAAACTCCAAGTCTCGTCGTCGGGTGTCAGCATAACTCTTCTGCCGGCTCTGAGCTGTCTCCAGATGTCGTCGAATCAGTCTGACCTTCTCCTCTGCCTCCAATAGTAGATCAGGACCCAAGGTCTTCTTCTCGCCCACATCACTCCAATATAGGGGTGACCGACACTTGCGCCCATACAACGCTTCAAACGGGGCCATCTGGATGCTCGCTTGATAGCTGTTGTTGTACGCAAACTCGACCAATCCCAGATGTCGGTGCCACCCGCCCCCAAAGTCCAGAACGCATGCTCGTAGCATATCCTCGAGAGTCTGAATGGTGCGCTCTGACTGTCCGTCCGTCTGTGGGTGAAAAGCTGTGCTGAAGTGAAGCCGTGTCCCTAGGGCCGTCTGTAAACTCCTCCAAAAGTGCGAGACAAACCTCGAGTCCCTATCCGACACGATGGAAATGGGTATCCGTGCAATCTGACCACCTCGGCCAAGTACACCTGTGCCAGTCGATCCAATGGCCAAGTCATCTGAACTGGTATAAAGTGAGCGGATTTGGTGAGTCTGTCCACGACCACCCAGATCGCATCCGCTCCAGCCTGAGCTCTCGGCAATCCCGTGACAAAATCCATAGTGATATGATCCACTTCCATTCAGGGATCGGGAGGCTCTGCAACTTGCCAGCAGGTACACGATGCTCAGCCTTTACTTGCTGACAAGTTAAGCAGTGCGCCACAAATCTGCCAATATCTCTTTTCATGCCGCTCCACCAGAACTGTGCCTTGAGGTCCTTATACATCTTAGTCCCACCAGGATGGATGGTATAAGGTGTATAATGAGCCTCCCGCAAGATCTGCTCACGAGTCTCCGAGTCCATAGGCACGCAAGCTCCGGTCCCTGTACCGTAGTACTCCCGAAGCATAAACTGAGAAATCCCCCTGCCTCTCCAGCCGGAATCTGCTCTCGAATCCTCATCAGATGGGGGTCCTCACTCTGTTTCTCACGAATCCTGTCCAACAGAGTGGGCTGCACGACCAAGGACAATAGTCTAGCAGAAACCCCCGGGGACACCACCTCAAGCTCTAACCGCCTCATTGCTCCAATAATGGCGCCTGATCGGTGATCATCATGGATAAGCTCTGCACTGCTCTCCTGCTCAGGGCATCAGCGACCACGTTTGCCTTGCCAGGATGGTAAAGTATGTCCACATCGTAATCCTTTAACAGCTCCAACCATCTGCGCTGCCTCAGATTGAGCTCCTTCTGCGTGAACAGATACTTCAGGCTCTTGTGGTCGGTGTAAATCTCGCAGTGTTCCCCATACCAGATAGTGGACGCCACAATTTCAGTGCGAAGATCACAGCCGCTAGCTCCAAGTCATGGGTAGGGTAATTTTTCTCATAATCCTTGAGTTGTCGCGAAGCATAAGCGATTACCTTACCCTCCTGCATCAGCACGCACCCGAGGTCCACTATGCGATGCGTCACTGTAGATCACGTATCCTTCCCCATACAGGGAGGGAAAGGATAGGAGCTGACATCAATCTGGTCTTCAGTTCCTCGAAGCTTCTCTGGCAATCCTCACTCCAGATGAACTTGATTCCTTGCGCGTCAGACGAGGTGAGGGGTGCGGAAAGTTTCGCAAAACCTTCCACAAACCGACGGTAATAAACCTGCCAAAGCCCATAAAACTGCGAACCTCTGCTACCGTCGTCGGTCGGGGCCAATCCCGGATCGCCTCAATCTTCGCCGGGTCTACCGCCACTCCCGCGGCTGAAATCACATGGCACAAAAAGGCAACCTCTTCGAAGCCAAAACTCGCACTTAGACAACTTGGCATACAACTTCTTCTCCCTCAGAAGTTGCAGCACTATCCTCAGATGCTCCTCGTGCTCCACATCGCTCGAGAGTAATCAGGATGTCACTCGATGAACACTACCACAAACCGGTCCAGATAAGGTCGCAAGACCCTGTTCATCAAATCCATAAATGCGGCAGGGGCATTAGTCAATCCAAAAGGCATGACGGTGAACCTCGTAATGCCCGTACCGAGTCCTGAATGCTGTCTTAGGAACATCCTCGGTCTTCACCTTCAGTTGGTGGTAACCAGACTGTAAATCAATCTTAGAGAAGACACAAGACCCTTGCAGATGATCAAATACGTCGTCGATGCGCGGAAAAGGGTACTTGTTCTTGATGGTCACTTTATTCAGCTCTCGGTAATCCACACAAAGACGAAGTGAACCATCCTTCTTCTTCCACGAACAGCACCGTGCTCCCAAGGTGATACCCTCGGCCTCACAAACCCTTATCCAATAAATCCTGGAGTTGCGCCTCTCAAACTCCCGCAGCTCCGCCGGTGCCATTCGGTAAGGGGCCTTAGAGATTGGCGCAGTTCCTGGGACTACGTCAATCAAAAACTCGATCTCCCTATCCGGCGGCATACTAGTCAGCTCTGGTGGGAAAACATCCGGGAACTCGTGGACTATAGGGATATCCGCGAGTCCCGGTGCCGCCGCAGCCCCTCAACCACACTGGCCAAAAAGGCCACGCATCCGCTGCGCATCATCTGCCTCGCACGAGAAGTCGAAACTATCGCGGCGAAGAAGGTACTCTGGCATCCTCTGTACACAATCACCTCTGGCCTGGCTCGCTAAAAGTCACCGTCCTCGCGGCACAATCAATAGTCGCATAATAGCGAGTCAGCCAGTCCATCCCAAGTACCATATCAAAGTCTCGCAGCTGACTCAGGACCATCAGGTCCGCTGGCAAAGATCCACGACTCGATCTGTACAGGGCAAGACCAAAACACTCCTCTACAAGTAAAGTATGCTCGGGAACCGTACCTCTAACGCAGTGGCAACCGACCTAACTCTAGTCCATGAGATGATGCAAATGCTCTACTGATGAAAGAATGTGATGCCCCGCGTATCAAATAAGGTGCGAGCTCTACTGCAGAAAGTAAAAACGATACCTGCCACACCAGTCGGGTCGGCTGCCAGGGAGTCCGCACTGGGCGGCATAAACCCGCCCGCTCTGTGACGGTGGTCGGTGATCTGCCGGGTGGGAAGAAGGGGCCCTGCTTGCTGGAGCATAGGACCGCTGCTGGGGGCGCCGGGGGGCTGATGCTGAGGAAGGAGCCGGTGCTGGCGCATAGGGCAAGTAGCTCGAACGTGGCCCGACTGTCCGCACCGGTAACAGCGGCCAAACCTCTGGTCACAAGTATCAGGAGAGTGCTGTCCCTGGCAGAAAATGCACCTGGCTGGGGTCTGGGGGCTCCCTGCTGCTGATGCCTCTGCCGCTGAGATCCCTGGTGCCGGGACTGCGGACCTCTGCTGCTGAGAATGCTGCTGCTGTCGTGAGTGCTGCTGCTGGTGCGTGGGGCCTCGGAGATCCACCATGGCCTCGCCGCTCCGAACGCCCGCGGCCGAGAACTGAGGCGGCGGGGGTCGGGGCGGCCTCCAGGAGCTGGCCTGTCCCCCATCATCTGCGCTGGCCGCTTTCCTGTCCGATCCCTGAGCGGCCAGGCCCCCACGTCTGGCGACAACGTGGTCTCCTCTCTCGATCCACTGTGCATGCTCGCGCAGCCTCCTCCAGGGTCTGTAATCTCTGTGCATGCACCAAGTATAGAGCTCCGGGCGCAGGCCCGCTCGAAAGAGCTCCACCTGATGTGGTCCATCCCTCGCGACGTAGGGAACGCAGCTGAGCAGTCGCGGAAACACTCCTGAAAGTAGTCCATGCCGACCGGTCGCCCTGCTGGAGATTCTTCAGGTCATCTCTACCTTTTTCTTCACGCTGGTGGAAAGTAAGTGTCCAGGACCACCCTCTTGAACTTGCCCAAGGTAGCTGCCGGGTGATCTGAAACTCCAGGGGCTCCACCCGACGCCACCACGTGTCCGCATCTCCATCCAGACAATGCACAGCCATGTGTAACCGGTACTTCTGATCGATGAAGAAGTCTCGGAACAACTTCTCCATGCTGAAAGCCACGTCCCAACCTCCCAAGGGTGAGTGCTCCGCCCCGAGAATCTAGGCGGTCCCCGCTTGCAGAAATGGGTGAGTTTATCAGTAAACTCCTGCTCCTCCTCGGGAGCCAAAGGTCGGATCGCTCTCCCGGGGGCCCCGCTGCCGAAGATGGTGCCGTAGGCACAAGCGGTATAGTCGGTGGTAAACAGGTGGTGCGGGGGCTCAGTAGTAGTAGTAGGGGGAGGGGCCCAACCTGAGCAAGCAGCTGCTCGAACCTCTGCTCCTGCCGGCGGTGACCCTCCGCCAGCTGGGCCACCATGGCCCTCAACTCGCAATCTCTGAAGGTCCGGACTGCTCGGCCCCTCCCGGGTGTAGGGGTAACCCCGGGTAGGAATCCGCCGCCTGGGAGGCATCCTGTCACACAAAAACCAAGAATCAGTACCGAAACCACAAACGACCCCATCTAGCGAAGTCAAAAAGGCATCATCCTATGCTGTAACCTTTGTTGTCTGCAGCCAACATAATAGTTCGCCGAAACAGACCTGCCAATCTCTTCACTCTGGAAGAGGTCAAAATAATATATGACCAATTGCCGACTTCGCATAATGTCACGTCACTCACGCCTGCCTTCCTAGGGTCTGTCAAAAGCCTAGGGTTCCTAAGTCCCAATTGACCTATCCCTAAGCTCTGATACAATTAATCTGTCACACCCGGGTGTAAACCAGAACCCCGGGCCCGTCTACAGATCCGAGTATACACAGAATTTCCCGTGTATACGAGCGCTGGTAACTGCTCAATATATGATATAATTAAAAAGAGCATAAACAGAGCTAAACAGTAACTAATACATCTCAGATAAAGCAGAAAAGTAAAGTGCAGAAAGTAACTCTCAAAACATAGTCTCTCCCAGTTCACTAATCAAATACAACAGCTGGCGCGAAGCCAGCGACCCAAAAGAAATGAATAGTAGAGTATCTGAGAGTATCGGGGTACATCTAATAATAGACTGGCCCTGGGTGGACCGCTATCTAGTCCGCGATTCTCTTACCTCGGTCCGCAGTGGAGGGTCCTGCAACAGCCGCAGACGACTCTGCAAAACAAAGGGGAATCGAAGAAGAAAAGCAGTGGGAGTGAGAACTACTATAAAAACAGTAGCCTCCTCCTAGGGGTAGACTACACAAATGTGCCACTCGGCTATAAGAGGCAGAAAGATGAACAGAGGGGTAAGCTGTAATGAAAAATGCTGATGATGAATAGAGCTACCACTACAGCCTCTAAGAGCTAACTGATAGATAGCTATATGTATGCATCAGAATGTCAACGCCGCCGGTCTAGACCCACCACGATACACCAGTAAGCACTGGTACTGCCTGCTCTGCCTGCCAACGGGTATGCCAGCCTACGCATAACACGATAGGAAAAGGAGTCCGAAGACTCGAAGCCTGTAAAAACGCACACTCCGGAGTGGCACTCGAGGGGAACCAGCGGCACCCCACGGCGATAATGCTGGGTAACAAGTACAAAATCGCAGGACTGGATCATGATCTGATCACGGTGGAAAACCACTCCACTAACAGAAATCCAAATCCTCTATCCCAATTGATTGCATCATAATAACTTACTGTCCGGTCAACCGCCAAAGATCCGCGGTGCCGCAATGCCAGGCCCTCACAGCCTGCCTGTCCCAAAAGCCCAACAACTGTTGACTAAACTATCCCAGAGTCCCTGCTCGAACCGGAGCGGCTCCCCCGAATATAAATATAAAGAAGAGAAAAGGATGGTTTATCCTAAGTCACTTCCCGCATTGATAGGGTAGCAGAAAAAGGCCTGGCCTAACTAGATGTCCATTTAAGCATGCAAAGTCCTAATCTAAAACAGGCGTTTAAATCTTATTATCCTCGCCCAATTAGAGAGGTATGCAACTAGTTAACTTCATTTGCTAAGTTATCTCACTATCATTTATCACATAAGCATAAGATGGTCCCAAAGTGTACGAGTCAGATAAGTCCTTTATGCAAAAACTCCACCACACCCCCCCCCGTGAGGTTTAAAGACATAATTAATATAAGAAGAATCATCCATTCATAATACTTAG
>CM055070.1:28431711-28476575 GCA_029204045.2 Tillandsia leiboldiana
AGTATCGGGGTACTCTAATAACAGAACGGCGCCTGGGTGGACCGCTATCCTAGTCCGCGATTCTCTTACCTCGGTCCGCAGTGGGGGTCCTGCAACAGCCGCAGACGACTCGCAAAACAAAGGGGAATAGAAGAAGAAAAGCATTGGGGAGTGAGAACTACTATAAACAGTAGCCTCCTCCTAGTGGGTAGACCTCACACAAATGTGCCACTAGGACTAATAAGAGGCAAAAAGATGAACAGAGGTGGTAAGCTGTAATTAAAACTGCTGATGATGAATAGAGCTACCACTACATGCCTCTAATGAGCTAACTGATAGATTAGCTATATGTATGCATCAGAATGTCAACGCCTGCCTGTCTAGACCCAATCGATACACCAGAAGCACTGGTACTGCCTGCTCTGCCTGCCAAATCGGGTATGCCAGCCTACGCATAACACCGATAGGAAAAGGAGTCTCGAAGACGTCGAAGCCTGTAAAAACGCACCCTCCGGAGTGGCACTCGAGGGGAGCGACCCACACGAGTATAATGCCTGGGTACAAGTACCAAATCAGCAGGACTGATCATGACTCTGATCACGGTGGAAAACCCATCCACTAAAAGAAATCCAAATCCTCTATCCCAATCGATGCAATAACTACTGTCCGGTCAACCGCCAAAGATCCGCGGTTGCCGCAATGGCCCGGCCCCTCACAGCCTGCCTGTCCCAAGCCCACAACTGTCTGACTACACTATCCCAGTCCCTGCTCTAACCCGAGCGCACTATCCCCCGATATAAATAAAGAAGAGAAAAGCATGGTTTCTCCTAAGTCAATTCCAGCATGATAGTGTAGCAGAAAAGGTGGCCTAACTAGATGTCCATTTAAGCATGCAAAGTCCTTTATATAAAAACAGGGTTTTAAATATTATTATCCTTCCCAATAGAGAGGTATGCCACTAGTTAAACTTTCATTTGCTAAGTTATCTCATATCCATTTATCACATAAGCATAAGAGGTCCCAAAGTGTACGAGTAAGATAGTCCTTTATAGCAAAACTCCCCCCCCCCCCCCGTGAGGTTTAAACGACATATTAATATAAGAATCATCCATTCATTAATACTTAGTCCATTTTAAAGATGTAGCCCAAGCAATAAGTCCAATTCTCAACCAAGATGCCATTTTAACTTATTCCGGTTCATTTAGCAACATAACAGTGAAGCACTCCAATAGGCCTAGTGGGGACATCATAAGTAGGAGGTAAACAACGGTACCCACCTCGAGCGCTAAATCCGGTCCTTCAAAGGCTAAGTCCGCGCTCGCTCCGGAAAACCCCGCAACACTGTGCCAAAGATCCCAAAGAACACACACAAATTACAATTCAAGTTTAACCCAAATCTGTCTCCCAAATTCAGATTTACTGTTCAGCCATTTTTACCTGTGACACGTGCCCACAAAATTCCCAGAAAATATACACTGCGATCTACGCGACGATCCGGTCGAAACAAGTACCTGCACGTTTTCCCACGATTTTTCTGTGCTGAGAACGAAAATCGACAAGAGAGACCACCTCAAACAATACATTCATCCCAAAACAGCGATATAAAATTCTGTAAAAAGGGATTCCTCACCTTCAGGGAAATTCCACAAAAATCCACGAAAATTCCAGGAGATTCCTCGTGACGCGTAGATGCAAATCCCCTTTTGAATCGCCCTGTTTCCGATGCTCGAGCGCGAAGTTATCGCCAAAACGAGATGGTGCTGTCCCAAAACTCCGCGACGGAAAAAGGGTCAGAAAGAAGCCACAGAATCACCATCAAAACCTCTGAATCAGAGAAACTCATAAAAGAGGAAGTGAAGCCCTACCTGTCAAGAATCCGACGGCGCAAAAATCGTAAAAACAGGATGTCGGGGTGAGCCGGGGGAGCTAGAACACCGAAATGCGACGAATCTGGTAGCCGTAGAACGATCGTCGCGCCGCGCCGGATAAATGCAAACCTTGGGATCCGAGCCTTCAAAATTCCTGAGATTACTACAGTGGATGGAGGATTGGGAGAGGAAGAAATGTCTAAGAGGGGGCTCGGAGTGGTTCCAACCAGAAGAGAGAAATCGGGCTTCCATGCCCCTAAAAGAATTAAGAAGGAGAAAAACAACCCGCGTTATTGGATTCGGGCCACGTTTGGGCCCGATCCGCCAGAGCGGGTCGGACGCGTCCCGTCCGACCGGAGCGGAGCCAACCAGCACGCGACGCGCGTCCCCACAGGGGATCGCGCGCATCCCGCACAGCGAACAGCCGTGCGGGGCGCCAGCGGCCGACGCGCGTCCCGACCGCGCGGTCAGCCCCGCAGTCGCTCGCCAATGGCGAGGCGACGCGCGTCCCACGCACTGTGCGGTCAGGCGCGGGGGCAGGCGCCGCCTGACCGGCAGCCGGCGTTGTCCCCTGCGCCGAGTCCCATGAGCCCGCCAGTAGCCATGCGCCACGTGTCTGTGCGCCGGTCCGTGCACCCCGCCGAGCCGTTCATGCACCGGGCGCCGCGGGCCGGCCAATGAGGGCCCGCCACGTGGCATCCGGCGGTCCACGGCCTTCCCCCATGCACCAGGAGACACTAGAAACTTCCGGGAGTTCCGTTTTTGGGCATCCGGACTCCAACCCGGCAAATAAATAGCCGTTTTCAAGCGTTTTTTTCCGCGCTGAATCCAAATACGCCATCCGTTTGGCCTAGAAACTTTTCTAAAATTCGGCAAACCCCGCCGGAAGGCCAAACTAACAATAACACTACTGCCACGGACCCACCTGTGCTGTCCCTTTGACACACTGTGGATCAAACACCATCATTAGGTGTTTCACACTTGGATTCACGGGAAAACAGTGCATGGAAACCTGGATCATCACATCCTCCCCTACTAAAAGAAAGTTTCGTCCTCGAAACTAAAATCATACCTCAAGTCGGGGCCTCAAACAATTGGGGGTGGGCATCCAACATCGCTGACTCCAGCTCCCACGTAGCTTCGCGCTCGCCCTGGTTGCTCCACAGAACCTTCACATAAGGGATGGCCCGGCTGCGCAGCTCTCTAACCTCGCGGTCCAAAATCCGCAGTGGCCGCTCGACTAGCTCAAGTCCTCCGCAACCTCCAGTGGGACGAAATCAATGATGTGCGACGGGTCATGAACATATCTCCTCAGGGTGGATACATGAAACACGTCGTGAACACTAGCCAATCTGGGAGGAAGTGCAAGCCGGTAGGCAACTGGCCCGATGCGCTCCAATACCTCAAAAGGTCCGATATAACGAGGGCTCAGTTTTCCACGAATCCCAAATCTCCGAATCCCTTTCGACGGCGAGACTTTCAAAAAGACATGATCGCCCACCTGAAACTCCAAGTCTCGTCGTCGGGTGTCAGCATAACTCTTCTGCCGGCTCTGAGCTGTCTCCAGATGTCGTCGAATCAGTCTGACCTTCTCCTCTGCCTCCAATAGTAGATCAGGACCCAAGGTCTTCTTCTCGCCCACATCACTCCAATATAGGGGTGACCGACACTTGCGCCCATACAACGCTTCAAACGGGGCCATCTGGATGCTCGCTTGATAGCTGTTGTTGTACGCAAACTCGACCAATCCCAGATGTCGGTGCCACCCGCCCCCAAAGTCCAGAACGCATGCTCGTAGCATATCCTCGAGAGTCTGAATGGTGCGCTCTGACTGTCCGTCCGTCTGTGGGTGAAAAGCTGTGCTGAAGTGAAGCCGTGTCCCTAGGGCCGTCTGTAAACTCCTCCAAAAGTGCGAGACAAACCTCGAGTCCCTATCCGACACGATGGAAATGGGTATCCCGTGCAATCTGACCACCTCGGCCAAGTACACCTGTGCCAGTCGATCCAATGGCCAAGTCATCTGAACTGGTATAAAGTGAGCGGATTTGGTGAGTCTGTCCACGACCACCCAGATCGCATCCGCTCCAGCCTGAGCTCTCGGCAATCCCGTGACAAAATCCATAGTGATATGATCCCACTTCCATTCAGGGATCGGGAGGCTCTGCAACTTGCCAGCAGGTACACGATGCTCAGCCTTTACTTGCTGACAAGTTAAGCAGTGCGCCACAAATCTGCCAATATCTCTTTTCATGCCGCTCCACCAGAACTGTGCCTTGAGGTCCTTATACATCTTAGTCCCACCAGGATGGATGGTATAAGGTGTATAATGAGCCTCCCGCAAGATCTGCTCACGAGTCTCCGAGTCCATAGGCACGCAAGCTCGGTCCCTGTACCGTAGTACTCCCGAAGCATCAACTGAGAAATCCCCTGCCTCTCCAGCCGGAATCTGCTCTCGAATCCTCATCAGATGGGGGTCCTCACTCTGTTTCTCCCGAATCCTGTCCAACAGAGTGGGCTGCACGACCAAGGACAATAGTCTAGCAGAAACCCCCGGGGACACCACCTCAAGCTCTAACCGCCTCATCTGCTCCAATAATGGCGCCTGATCGGTGATCATCATGGATAAGCTCTGCACTGCTCTCCTGCTCAGGGCATCAGCGACCACGTTTGCCTTGCCAGGATGGTAAAGTATGTCCACATCGTAATCCTTTAACAGCTCCAACCATCTGCGCTGCCTCAGATTGAGCTCCTTCTGCGTGAACAGATACTTCAGGCTCTTGTGGTCGGTGTAAATCTCGCAGTGTTCCCCATACAGATAGTGGCGCCACAATTTCAGTGCGAAGATCACAGCCGCTAGCTCCAAGTCATGGGTAGGGTAATTTTTCTCATAATCCTTGAGTTGTCGCGAAGCATAAGCGATTACCTTACCCTCCTGCATCAGCACGCACCCGAGTCCACTATGCGATGCGTCACTGTAGATCACGTATCCTTTCCCCATAACAGGGAGGGAAAGGATAGGAGCTGACATCAATCTGGTCTTCAGTTCCTCGAAGCTTCTCTGGCAATCCTCACTCCAGATGAACTTGATTCCTTTGCGCGTCAGACGAGTGAGGGGTGCGGAAAGTTTCGCAAAACCTTCCACAAACCGACGGTAATAACCTGCCAAGCCCATAAAACTGCGAACCTCTGCTACCGTCGTCGGTCGGGGCCAATCCCGGATCGCCTCAATCTTCGCCGGGTCTACCGCCACTCCCGCGGCTGAAATCACATGGCACAAAAAGGCAACCTCTCGAAGCCAAAACTCGCACTTAGACAACTTGGCATACAACTTCTTCTCCCTCAGAAGTTGCAGCACTATCCTCAGATGCTCCTCGTGCTCCACATCGCTCCGAGAGTAAATCAGGATGTCATCGATGAACACTACCACAAACCGGTCCAGATAAGGTCGAAAGACCCTGTTCATCAAATCCATAAATGCGGCAGGGGCATTAGTCAATCCAAAAGGCATGACGGTGAACTCGTAATGCCCGTACCGAGTCCTGAATGCTGTCTTAGGAACATCCTCGGTCTTCACCTTCAGTTGGTGGTAACCAGACTGTAAATCAATCTTAGAGAAGACACAAGACCCTTGCAGCTGATCAAATAAGTCGTCGATGCGCGGCAAAGGGTACTTGTTCTTGATGGTCACTTTATTCAGCTCTCGGTAATCCACACAAAGACGAAGTGAACCATCCTTCTTCTTCACGAACAGCACCGGTGCTCCCCAAGGTGATACACTCGGCCTCACAAAACCCTTATCCAATAAATCCTGGAGTTGCGCCTTCAACTCCCGCAGCTCCGCCGGTGCCATTCGGTAAGGGGCCTTAGAGATTGGCGCAGTTCCTGGGACTACGTCAATCAAAAACTCGATCTCCCTATCCGGCGGCATACTAGCCAGCTCTGGTGGGAAAACATCCGGGAACTCGTGGACTATAGGGATATCCGCGAGTCCCGGTGCCGCCGCAGGCCCCATCAACCACACTGGCCAAAAAGGCCACGCATCCGCTGCGCATCATCTGCCTCGCACGAGAAGTCGAAACTATCGCGGCGAAGAAGGTACTCTGGCATCCTCTGTACACAATCACCTCCTGGCCTGGCTCGCTAAAAGTCACCGTCCTCGCGGCACAATCAATAGTCGCATAATAGCGAGTCAGCCAGTCCATCCCAAGTACCATATCAAAGTCTCGCAGCTGACTCAGGACCATCAGGTCCGCTGGCAAGATCCACGACTCGATCTGTAAAGGGCAAGACCAACAACACTCCTCTACAAGTAAAGTATGCTCGGGAACCCGTACCTCTAACGCACGTGGCAACCGACCTACCTCTAGTCCATGAGATGATGCAAATGCTCTACTGATGAAAGAATGTGATGCCCCGGTATCAAATAAGGTGCGAGCTCTACTGCCAGAAAGTAAAACGATACCTGCCACCACGCGGTCGGCTGCCAGGGAGTCCGCAACCTGGGCGGCATAAACCCGCCCGCTCTGTGCCGGTGGTCGGTGATCTGCCGGGTGGGAAGAAGGGGCCCTGCTTGCTGGAGCATAGGACCGCTGCTGGGGCGCCGGTGGGGCTGATGCTGAGGAAGGAGCCGGTGCTGGCGCATAAGGGCAAGTAGCTCGAACGTGGCCCGACTGTCCGCACCGGTAACAGCGGCCAAACCTCTGGTCACAAGTATCAGGAGAGTGCTGTCCCTGGCAGAAAATGCACCTGGCTGGGGTCTGGGGCTGCCTCCCCTGCTGCTGCTGCCTCTGCCGCTGAGATCCCTGGTGCCGGGACTGCGACCTCTGCTGCTGAGAATGCTGCTGCTGTCGTGAGTGCTGCTGCTGGTGCTGTGGGGGCCTCGGAGATCCACCATGCCCTCGCCGCTCCGAACGCCCGCGGCCTGAGAACTGAGGCGGCGGGGGTCGGGGCGGCCTCCAGGAGCTGGCCTGTCCCCCATCATCCTGCGCTGGCCGCTTCCTGTCCGATCCCTGAGCGGCCAGGCCCCCACGTCTGGCGACAACGTGGTCTCCTCTCTCGATCCACTGTGCATGCTCGGCCGCCTCCTCCAGGGTCTGTAATCTCTGTGCATGCACCAAGGTATAGAGCTCCGGGCGCAGGCCCGACTCGAAGAGCTCCACCTGATGTGGTCCATCCCTCGCGACGTAGGGAACGCAGCTGAGCAGTCGCGAAAACTCCTGAAAGTAGTCCCATGCCGACCGGTCGCCCTGCTGGAGATTCTTCAGGTCATCCTCTACCTTTTTCTTCACGCTGGTGGAAAAGTAAGTGTCCAGGACCATCCTCTTGAACTCCGCCCAAGGTAGCTGCCGGGTGATCTGAAACTCCAGGGGCTCCACCCGACGCCACCACGTGTCCGCATCTCCATCCAGACAATGCACAGCCATGTGTACCCGGTACTTCTGATCGATGAAGAAGTCTCGGAACAACTTCTCCATTGCTGAAAGCCACGTCCCAACCTCCCAAGGGTGAGTGCTCCGCCCCGAGAATCTAGGCGGTCCCCGCTTGCAGAAATGGGTGAGTTTATCAGTAAACTCCTGCTCCTCCTCGGGAGTCAAAGGTCGGATCGCTCCCGGGGCCCCGCTGCTCGAAGATGGTGCCGTAGGCACAAGCGGTATAGTCGGTGGTACAACAGGTGGTGCGGGGGCCTCAGTAGTAGTAGTAGTAGGGGGAGGGGCCCCAACCTGAGCAAGCAGCTGCTCGAACCTCTGCTCCTGCCGGCGGTGACCCTCCGCCAGCTGGGCCACCATGGCCCTCAACTCAGCAATCTCTGAAGGTCCGGACTGCTCCGGCCCCTCCGGGGGTGTAGGGGTACCCCGGGTAGGAATCCGCCGCCTGGGAGGCATCCTGTCACACAAGAAACCACGAATCAGTCCCGAAACCACACACGACCCAATCTAGCGAAAGTCAAAGGCATCCTCCTATTTCTGTAACCTTATGTTGTCTGCAGCCAACATAATAGTTCGCCAGAAACAGGACATGCCAATCCCTCTTCACTCCCTGGAAGAGTCAAAATAATATATGACCAAATTGCCGACTTTCGCATAATGTCACGTCACTCACGCCCTGCCTTCCTAGGGTCTGTCAAAAGCCTAGGGTTTCCTAAGTCCCAATTGACCTATCCCTAAGCTCTGATACCAACTTAATCTGTCACACCCCGGGCGTAAACCAGAACCCGGGCCCGTCTACAGATCCGCCGTATACACAGAATTTCCCGTGTATACGAAGCGCTGGTAACCTGCTCAAGTATGGATGATATAATAAAAGAGCATAAACAGAGCTAAACAGTAACTAATACATCTCAGATAAAGCAGAAAAGCAAAGTGCAGAAAGTAACTCTCAATAATACATATGTCTCTCCCAGTTCAGTAATCAAATACAACCAGCTGGCCGAAGCCAGACCCAAAAGAAATGAGTAGTAGAGTATCTGAGAGTATCGGGGTACATCTAATAACAGAACTGGCGCCTGGGTGGACCGCTATCTAGTCCGCGATTCTCTTACCTCGGTCCGCAGTGGAGGGTCCTGCAACAGCCGCAGACGACTCTGCAAAACAAAGGGGAATAGAAGAAGAAAAGCAGTGGGGAGTGAGAACTACTATAAAACAGTAGCCTCCTCCTAGTGGGTAGACCTCAACACAAATGTGCCCACTAGGACTATAAGAGGCAGAAAAGATGAACAGAGGTGGTAAGCTGTAATTAAAACTGCTGATGATGAATAGAGCTACCACTACATGCCTCTAATGAGCTAACTGATAGATTAGCTATATGTATGCATCAGAATGTCAACGCCTGCCTGTCTAGACCCAATCGATACACCAGTAAGCACTGGTACTGCCTGCTCTGCCTGCCAAATCGGGTATGCCAGCCTACGCATAACACCGATAGGAAAAGGGAGTCTCGAAGACTCGAAGCCTGTAAAAACGCACACTCCGGAGTGGCACTCGAGGGGAGCGACCCACACGAGTATAATGCCTGGGTAACAAGTACCAAATCAGCAGGACTGGATCATGACTCTGATCACGGTGGAAAACCCATCCACTAAAAGAAATCCAAATCCTCTATCCCAATCTGATGCAATAACTACTGTCCGGTCAACCGCCAAAGATCCGCGGTTGCCGCAATGCCCGGCCCTCACAGCCTGCCTGTCCCAAAGCCCACAACTGTCTGACTACACTATCCCAGTCCCTGCTCGAACCCGAGCGCACTATCCCCCGAATATAAATAAAAGAAGAGAAAAGCATGGTTTCTCCTAAGTCAATTCCAGCATGATAGTGTAGCAGAAAAAGGTGGCCTAACTAGATGTCCATTTAAGCATGCAAAGTCCTTTATATAAAAACAGGGTTTAAATATTATTATCCTTCCCAATAGAGAGGTATGCCACTAGTTAAACTTTCATTTGCTAAGTTATCTCATATCCATTTATCACATAAGCATAAGAGGTCCCAAAGTGTACGAGTAAGATAGTCCTTTATAGCAAAACTCCCCCCCCCCCCCCGTGAGGTTTAAACGACATATTAATATAAGAATCATCCATTCATTAATACTTAGTCCATTTTAAGATGTAGCCCAAGCAATAAGTCCAATTCTCAACCAAGATGCCATTTTAACTTATTCCGGTTCATTTAGCAACATAACAGTGAAGCACTCCAATAGGCCTAGTGGGGACATCATAAGTAGGAGGTAAACAACGGTACCCACCTCGAGCGCTAAATCCGGTCCTCAAAGGCTAAGTCCGCGCTCGCTCCGGGAAAACCCCGCAACACTGTGCCAAAGATCCCAAAGAACACACACAAATTACAATTCAAGTTTAACCCAAATCTGTCTCCCAAATTCAGATTTACTGTTCAGCCATTTTTACCTGTGACACGTGCCCACAAAATTCCCAGAAAATATACACTGCGATCTACGCGACGATCCGGTCGAAACAAGTACCTGCACGTTTTCCCACGATTTTTCTGTGCTGAGAACGAAAATCGACAAGAGGACCACCTCAAACAATACATTCATCCCAAAACAGCGATATAAAATTCTGTAAAAAGGGATTCCTCACCTTCAGGGAAATTCCACAAAAATCCACGAAAATTCCAGGAGATTCCTCGTGACGCGTAGATGCAAATCCCCTTTTGAATCGCCCTGTTTCGATGCTCGAGCGCGAAGTTATCGCCAAAACGAGATGGTGCTGTCCCAAAACTCCGCGACGGAAAAAGGGTCAGAAAGAAGCCACAGAATCACCATCAAAACCTCTGAATCAAGAGAAACTCATAAAAGAGGAAGTGAAGCCCTACCTGTCAAGAATCCGACGGCGCAAAAATCGTAAAAACAGGATGTCGGGGTGAGCCGGGGGAGCTAGAACACCGAAATGCGACGAATCTGGTAGCCGTAGAACGATCGTCGCGCCGCGCCGGATAAATGCAAACCTTGGGATCCGAGCCTTCAAAATTCCTGAGATTACTACAGTGGATGGAGGATTGGGAGAGGAAGAAATGTCTAAGAGGGGGCTCGGAGTGGTTCCAACCAGGAAGAGAGAAATCGGGCTTCCAATGCCCTAAAAGAATTAAGAAGGAGAAAACAACCCGCGTTATTGGATTCGGGCCACGTTTGGGCCCGGATCCGCCAGAGCGGGTCGGACGCGTCCCGTCCGACCGGGCGGAGCCAACCAGCACGCGACGCGCGTCCCCACAGGGGATCGGCGCGCATCCCGCACAGCGAACAGCCGTGCGGGGCGCGCCAGCGGCCGACGCGCGTCCCGACCGCGCGGTCAGCCCCGCAGTCGCTCGCCAATGGCGAGGCGACGCGCGTCCCACGCACTGTGCGGTCAGGCGCGGGGGCAGGCGCCGCCTGACCGGCCGCAGGCGTTGTCCCCTGCGCCGAGTCCCATGAGCCCGCCAGTAGCCATGCGCCACGTGTCTGTGCGCCGGGTCCGTGCACCCCGCCGAGCCGTTCCATGCACCGGGCGCCGCGGGCCGGCCAATGAGGGCCCGCCACGTGGCATCCGGCGGTCCACGGCCTTCCCCCATGCACCAGGAGACACTAGAAACTTCCGGGAGTCCGTTTTTGGGCATCCGGACTCCAAACCCGGCAAATAAATAGCCGTTTTCAAGCGTTTTTCCGCGCTGAATCCAAATACGCCATCCGTTTGGCCTAGAAACTTTTCTAAAATTCGGCAAACCCCGCCGAAGGCCAAACTAACAATAAACACTGCCACGGACCCACCTGTGCTGTCCCTTTGACACACTGTGGATCAAACACCATCATTAGGTGTTTCACACTTGGATTCACGGGAAAACAGTGCATGGAAACCTGGATCATCACAGCTCCGCTATCCATGAAAATCGCCAGCAAGAAAGGGGTTCAAAGATGTTCCAGAAACCCCAATAAAAACCCAAAACTTGTTACGGCTTTTTATATTGGCATATTTCGTGATTTGAGTCGGAGTCTTGAAGTGATCAAATTGCCAAATCAGCATTCGAAGACTCAGAGAAGATTCAACATGAGCTCAAGTTGACACTCAGGTGTGATTAAAGTAATCATGCTGATTTAAGTATATTTACAATCTTTGGAATCATGATTTTATTGAAACCCGGTGTAGAAGAGGTTTTGGGAACTTGGATTTTAACTCATAACTTATTTTAAGTTTGGATTCCGGTACATGGTTTGTTTTGGCAAACTTATATTTAAAAAATTCAGTATTTTACATTGAGTACCGGAATGTAATAATCGTGAATTTCAAAACTTAATATTAGGCTTAAATTATTAATTTTGGAAAGAAAATAGATTATTATTAGTGTAAAAGTGGCCCCAAAATATCGACTTTTGATCGGGGTCTGATCTCGAAAATCTGAGATCACTAGTGCGACCGTCTCGTCGAAACAAGAAAGAATGATATTCACATGTTTTCAATCCGACGGTCGGATCTTCCGCAAAACAGCTAAAGAGAAGCGGGCCCCACAACTTAAGTTCTGAATAGTAACCCCTGATTTAATTCCCCTTTTGACCAACGTCGGCCATTTCGCCGTCTGGACCCCAAACATAGTAGTATGAGTAGTCAATTCTAGCTATTTTCGATGTTCTGAGCGCAATGGCACTGATAGAATTCGCGTTTGGTGATTCTGGTGCATCAAAATGCATGCATTACAGTGTAGCCTACAGAACATTATGGCCCGAGATTTTATTCGAGGACCAAATCAAACATGCAAATGCGCTATTTGATAGGTCTCGACGAGCCGGACGTCGTGGCGAAGTCCGTTTTTCATTTTGACGACCCATTCGTCTCGAAATGCGTGAAAGGGGTAGAAAAATTAGGTATTTTTGCAAAAACTTGAATATTTTATGGACCAAATTATTTGGGGCTTATTGGTGAGGGTCCTTACAGCATTTTGGACCTACAGTAGGGACCTAAGGGCTTAGGGTTTGTTGTGTAGGGGCTGGGTGGCATTTTGTAGCAAAAGAGAGATATTTTGGCTTGGGTCTCTTGGACTACTCGTGGGGGGGGGGGTTACAGGCGTTCGTGGGCTTCTTAAACGCTGGGGAGTAATGCAGAGAAGCAAAACGCATTCTCCCATTAGCCCTGGGACGCCAAGGAGGCACCCCCATCAAGCTTGGCCGAGCTCGGGTGAGGAAGAGGAGGAGTGCACCAGAGGATCTCCAAGTTGGTCCCTGACCTTGCTGAGGAGTTCTCCTGCTTCCTGGGAGTGAACTCGAGAGACGCTGGTGGCTGCGCGTCGCAGTGGAGAAAAACCGGCTTCATCCTCTTCTTCTCCAACTCCGGCGAGGTAAGCCCTCTTCATTTTTGGAGTTTTAGAGGTCAAGACCTTTGGAAGTGGTCTTTGTAGGTTCTAAGGATGCTCCACGCCCAGCCCCAAAAATGGGAAGCCATCGGTTGGCCAGCGGCCAAGTTGCACCACCGAGAGCTCCGCCTCGAGCTTTCTTTGCTCCCGGCGACTTTTAATGAAAAGTAAAACGATAGTTTTCTTCCTCTTGACCTGTTCTTGATCCCCTCCAAATTTGGAGTTATTTGGTGCACTGTGGACACCGTACCATGATGCCCTAGTTCGGGTTTTTTTTTAGTTTTGGCCGAGCTTCGTGCTCCGGCGCCGGCAAGCCTCCCCACCTCCGGCCAAGTGGCCGAGAAGCTTCCTGGGAGTGAGAGGGTTGCAACCATGCCTTTGCATGGCATCCATGCAACCCGAAACATCGGGTGCCATGGATGACCCGAGTTGGGTTCATGTCGCGGTGGTCGGGAAGTTTTCTGGGACCAAGAATAACTTAGCTATGCACTTGCTTGGGCTCCATGCTGACCAGGTGAAAATTCACTATTAATGGTAGAAGCTCCAAACCGAGCTTTACCCGCCGCCGCCGCCGACGTGCCCCGTCGCCGGGCACGGGTTCAGGTGAGTTTGCGGGGTGGTGTTGCACCTTGTAGTACAAGTGGTTAAAGCCCAGAGACCAGAAATAGCAAGTTGCCATTTTTGGTCTACGTGAGCTCATCTTTTTCATTTTCTTTCTCTTGCTGCGGCCAACCGAGGGTGCAGCTTGAGCCCAAACTCGATAGAAAAGTTCTGTAACCTGGTAGCAAGAGTTTCATTCATCTTATAAGGCCCCAGGTAGCCCCTCTGCAGAGAACAAGCTTGGGCCAAGCTTAGGTTACTTGTTATTAAATCATGCACACCAAGTGTTCGACATAATGCCTAAATGAACATTAAAGTAAAATTAGGCTTCGAGAAAAATATGAAAGTTGCACCATACTTTCCCCTGAGCTCAATGCTCACTCCAGATCAAGAGTGGTCTGTGTGGATTTGTGTGTGGAGCTAGGTTGTAAAGTTAGAGAGCATGTGGGTTGGATCTACTTGATCCAGCAGGTTCTGGGTTGCAAAAGAGCAAGCCCTGGTGTCCTGGTGTCCTGGTGTTGTCCAAAGACAAATGATCCAAGTTATATTAAATTGGCACATGTAGGTTTAAAGTTATAACATTATAAAGCTCTCTAATTAGTGAGTGGTCGTCGTACTGTTTTGGGCAATTTGCGAAGTCGCGACAGTGAGCTCCTGGCTATTTTAGGGTCACTGGACGCGATGCTCACCTTGGATTTAAGTTTGGTCACGTAGAAAAAATAAAAAAATGCGTTTGAGCCTATGTTAGCAGGAATTTCATGGCCCGAAGTTTTTCTCGGGTTCCGTGTTGCTGCAAATGGGTGAGCACGGTGTTCAGCGAGTCGAGGGTCACCTACTGGAGGTGACGGTTCATAAAAATAATGTCCCAATTAAGAGAACGAGCGAAAATGGCTCTCAAATGGCTATAAAAGTGCAATTTTTGGAAACCCTAAGGGTCTAATTGCAATTGTAGCAGTGCGTGCTGCCTAGGGCAGTGTGTATATGATTCCTAAGCTTTTCGTTAGGAATCCAACGGCTCCTGTTGAGCGAAAATCGGTTATCGGTCCGAGAATCGGCAAAATCGTCGATTTAACGGCATCCCGGTGGCAATCGCGCAATTCGAGAAATTGCAGCGGTTCCGCCTAGCTGACTGTTGAGTCCCAGTAGAATCTGGTTGAGCCAGCGGCAAAGGGTTAAAGCCCAGGTCTCCCGGAAATCCAAAAGGAATTCCCGGGAGGGGCATTTTGGTAATTTTGTTACCATAGGGTTATAACTAGCCAGATGTTATCGTCAAGAATTATTGTTGGAACATTCCAACGTTGTATGTCAAGTCTGAATTGCTATTCGGGTGTAGGTGTTGAGGTAGAGAGTCGTTGGTTGGGTTTGAGTTTTCCCTGATCAGCATTTTTGATTCAGGTTGGCACGGTTTGACTCAGGTCTTCGAGCATTCCGTCGGTGAGGTTTAGTCACCTGCAAACGACAGGTGGGTTTATCTTCGGTCCGGGCTTTATCATTTCGGCCCTCTGGGGTATAGTATTGGTTGGACCCCTATTCTTGTAGCCTAGATGTATATTTGAGCCTGCCTTCTTTTGATCAGTTTTATACTGCTATATGCCTGATGTATGATCTTTATCAGTTACCTGATTATATGATGCCTTGCATGATTGATTTTAGTTGCTTCCAGTTATTATGACATTATTCTGGACATTGCCATACCTGCTTAGTCATCAGCTAGTTTGCACACCTTATTGATTATCAGTATATCCTGATCTATGTTATAGTAGTTGCTGATTATATTCTGCATATGATTGAGATTCAGTTGGCTATTCTGCATTTGCATCCCTGTTGGGATTTACCGGCTTGTTGCCGATTACCCGGTCTGTGGACCGTGAGCTTGAGCATTCGCATGATTTATCGCCCGCACTGCTGTACTTCACGAACATCAGCTGAGTCATGACCCGTGTGGATGTTCTTTACCGGTAAAGTGGTCTGGTATACGACCCGTGACTCCCAGGTTAGTGCCCAAGGGTGCCGGAGTGTTGACTCCCAGGTTAGTGCCCGAGGGTGCCGGAGTATGTCAGCCAGGTTGGTGCCAGGTTCGGCGAGTTTTCCCTGAGGTCTTGTTGACCAATATGGTGGCTATGATTGGGTAAATTGTTGTTTCAGTTATTGATGCATAGTGCCTGTTCAGCATGCTTTTCTATTATGATTGTTCGGTTCATTTCAATATTTATTTCAGTATACTTCTGTTGAAATCTATATCTGCTTTACATCTTGATTAATTGATTATGCTTACCTAACATGTTGATTTCTACTATCCTCTATTATTGTATACCAGTAGGTACAATTTGCTATTTCTCGGCTCGTCGTGCCCACTGGGATACACTGTCGATGTATCTCACACCCCCTGGGTGACCATTTTTCAGGTCGGTCGGGTGCTGGGATGTCGGGACGTGTCGGTGAGATGACGCGATAGAGTTGACCCTGACAGCCGTTGATTATATTTATCAGTTTGTTTAATTTGTAATTCGAGTTGTAATATGTTGTAGTATTGTTTCAGTTTTGTCTTTCTGTAGAGTGTGTAGTTTAGACTACTCTGATGTTGGTTTGCCATTGTAGAGCCGAGCATGTATAGAAAAGGCCCAATCCAATGGGGATTGGGAATTTTCTATATATGTGGCGGTCTGTTGCGCCCTGGCTAGATTTTATAAACTCTGATTTAAAAAAAAAAAAAAAAAATTAGACTCTATTTTTCGAACTCGGGGCGTGACACGGAACCCCACTTTGAGTTCCTCAAAATCTGACACAATATTTTCTTGAAATTGCATTGAGTACCGGGACCTAACTTTGAGTACCGGTACGCAATAGAAAATTTTGTCTATTGCGCCATTGAGTACTGGAACCAGCCATTTAGTACCGGTACGCAATGTTAAGTCGTGATAAGAATGCTAAACCGACTTTGATTGATTTCCAAAGGTTATAAATAGATACTTAGGGTTTCTCAAGAACGACCGACCAATTTCAGAAACACTTGAGAGCAACCCTAGAGGCTAGGTTTTTATCGTTCATCTTCTAGCCTCTCTTAGGTCAATTCGACGGTTCTTTGACGAGATGCTTTTTGTCGAATTGATCTAATCTTTGCTTAGAGATTTCTTCCATGGTTCTCTAATGGTATTCTAAGCAAGGGATCACCATCGAAGCCTATACTTTCGTAACGGCTGAGTTTGCGTCAAGGAGTTGACATGGCATCGTGGATTCGATGTGTTGAAGGCGTTTCTGTCACGCCCCGAGTTCGAAAAACAACCACAAATTTTTTTTCTTTTTTAAAATCAGAGTTTGAAAACAGCCAGGGCGCGACAGACCGCCACATATATAGAAAATTCTCAATTCCCCATTAGAATTGAGCCTTTTCTATACATGCACGGCTAAGCTATGTAACAACATCAGAGTAACTAAACTACGTATATCTACACAACTAAATTACAACAGGTTACGATTACAACTCTTTTACATAATTTGCGGAAAGTAAAATACACTGGTGACATAAGGGTCGGTACTATCGCAACAGCCTCACCAACGTGTCCCGACATCCCAACACCCGAACGACCTGAAAAATAGTCACCCAGGGGGTGTGAGATACATCGACAGTGTAACCCAGTAGGCACGACGAGCCGAGAAATAGCTAATCGTACCTACTGGATACAATAATCTGTGGATAGTAATAGATCAATAGGTAATAGCTGATATATGAAACAAAACTGGCAGGAAGCATAATCATGATACTGAACATAATGAGTACCAAAATATAGGACTATAGCATACTGAAATACGATATAATGAACTATGCCTCGGTAATGGAACCAGATACCCAATGAGTAAAATAAAACAATGGTACTGATAGATGAAGCTAATCAAGCTGTAACTGACAAATCAAGCTATAAATGACAAATCTGATAGTCCAGTAAATCTCAATCCACAAGAGATACTATTGAGGGCAAATATGATAATCCACAGGTATCGGTGCTATAAAGAAAGGTACCACTAATCTATGCCAGTCCTACTAGAGGAATGTATCATAATCATAATGTTGTGCATATACGGGTACAGAAATATCAGAATCAATCATGGTGGTAATCAAATATAACTGAAGTAAAGCATGCTAGTACATAGAAGTATATGAGCTATGCATCAATCACAAGAATATCAAGTACCCAATCAATGCCACTATTGGTCACGAGGACCTCAGGCTCATGCCACTATCTGGCACCTATCTGGCTGACATAACCCCGCACCCACAGGTGCTGTCTGGGGGCTCACGGGTCTTTCCTCTAGACCACTTTACCGGTAAATAACACTGTGACGGTGGCCAAACCGTCAGTGTACGTGACGTACAGCGGTGCGTGGCGATCATAGTGCTATGCTCAAGCTCGCGGTCCAACGACCGGGTAGTCGGCAACACGCCGAGGATCCCAAACAGGGAAGTAGATGTCTGAATATCTCAATCACAAGTCTATCATGCATATCTGGAATATCAAAGCATGTATAACTGGAAATGAATGCAGTGAAACATAAACAACTGGCATGATCAGACAGTAATAGCGACTATACTGTGATATATGAACAGGGGAGCAAGAATATAGGCGAATAGCAGATAACGAACATCAACGAAAGTAACACAGGTATGCATAATCAGGGCTAAGTCAAGAACAGGTGTCCGACTAGACTAAAGCAACCAGAGGGCCAAAAAGATAAAGCCCGGACCGAAGATAACCCACCTCAATGTAGGCCGATCCCGAACTCCCGCTGGTCTACTGGGAGGCTGGAGCTGAACTGCTGGGACCTGAACAGTAACTGTGATCAGAAATAGACTCACTCATACCCGTCCCGACAACACTACGATAACCCAAAACCATTCTTTTATACCGAGGTACGCGCAACACGCGCCAAAAATCGTAAAACCGACTATTTCGCCGATTTACGGAACGATATCCATTTTCCGCTCAACAAGAGTCTACGGAAATCTAACAAATTGCCCGGAGACATGTTTACTCTATTTAAATACTGTCCATAAGGTTACAATTGCAAGTTAACCCATTAAACTTCTCTAAAATGCATAATAGCTTTGTTTTAAACGTTGTTTCGACTCGTTCTCGAAATTCCGGACGCCAAAGACAGCGCCGTAAGTTTCAGCGCGTAGGTTTCGACGCGACAAAGCCCGTGCTCACTGGTTTGGGCTTGCATGAGGCCCGAGGGCAAAGTTGGCCCATAAACTCTTTAGGTCCAAAATGCTAAAATGCCACAACTTAAATAACACTTGATCTATCTGCAATTAAACTTGAGCACCAGGCTTAGGGTGGACAGAGAATTGTTGTGCTCACCTCAGGTGCGACGCAGACCGGTCGGAAAGATCGTCGGAGCAAGGTGGTTGAGGCTACAATCTTGCTAGAGCTCGGGTTAGGCCGAAGCTTGATCAAGTTGGGTTCAAGCTTGGAGCAGAGGCAAGCAGCAGCAAGAGTACACTCACAGAGGTGGCTCGATCGCGGTATGACCCAACGCCGGCTGCCGGAGGCGGCAGCGACGGCCGGCGGTGGAGCTCGAGCTGGCTTCTTGGTGCAACTACAAAAACTTGAAACCCCACGTTAGAAGCTTCATGCAAATGCATGCAAAGCTTCAACGAGACCTAACTATCTTACCTGGGTCACAAGCCGGCGGCGCGGAGCAGCGGCGATCGCCGGAGCTCAAGCTCGGAAGATCCCGAGGTGCTCTAATGGCGGATTCCGGCCGGCGAGGCCTGGGCCGGTGCAAGATGGACCAAAGTGTTGCCCTCGGCTCCACGGGGCTTCCAGATGTGGTGGCCGGCAGCGTGGGTGCGCGGCGGCGCCGGACGGCGAGGTTCGACCGAAGAACCAAAAAGCCTGAAACTAGGGCTTCACCGCGCGGCTTGGATCCTCGACCGATCGTCCAGAGACTTGATGTACTCCTTTCAGTCGATGAGGAGACGAAGATCAACATCTCTGATATGAGTTTCAACGGCCGGATGAAGCCCGGCCGCAGATCTGGCCGAAGATGGACTTCCGGCAAGAGATCACTCCCGCCGGCAGCCAGGACGACGGCGACGGCTAAAACTTCACAGAGGGGATCCACTCAACGTCAGGAAACTTCCTCACTGGTTCTTGGGCCATTTAAAATAAAAAGGTTTCAAGATCTCACCTCACCGGAAATACCTAGGAAGAAGATGACTTCCGCGGCGGCGCTCGGCGGCAATTGGCGTCGGGTCTCTTCTTGGTCGACTTCAGCCCCATGGAGGAACACACAGGCAAAGTGTAGAGCAAAGCTTGTCTCTCTGTGTGATTCCCTCACCAAGAAACCGAAGAAGAAGACTTCTTTTTGTCTTCTTGGCCTACTCCGGCGACGGGACGGCGCCGACGCTCGGCGCGACGCCTAGAGGAGGTGGTGAGGCGTCGGTTGCAAGAGAAGAGGGAGGCAGAGGGTTGGGGGCTTTGGTTTAGGGTTTCCAAGGGACACCTCCGTTGTATATAAGTTGGATTTGCAACAAAATGCTATTATAACCCTCTACTATGCTTAATCTGCTCCGAGTCCCTCACTGTAGCTTAATTTCACACTTAGGTCCTTCTCCACAAAGCAGCACGCAAATCGGAGCATAAAATATAGGGTTTCTGCGTAAAATACTCCGTTTTTCACCGTATTTCACGCTTTTCGAGGCATTTTAGTCGTCAAATCGAAAAACGAACTTCGTCACGATGTCCGGCTCGACGAAAACTATCAGGTAGCAATTTTCTGTTTTTCGACACAATGCCAGGATAAATTCTCGGTCCATAATTACTATCTCATTATACAATTTTTCACACTTTTCGAGACTCTAGGGTCGTCAAACTGAAATTCCGTCAGCGCAATTGCGCTCAGAAAGTCAAAATTAGCTAGAATCGTCTACTCATACTACTAGGTTTGGATTTCAAAAATCATGGTTACTACATCACCCACCACTTATAGGAAGTTTCGTCCCCGAAACTTAAACTTAACTAAACCACTATTAAGCCTCTAACAGGTTCGCAGTAGTGACAATCAGTCACAAAATATCGACAACTCTCAGGCTACTCATTTAGACCCAATCTGATAATCCCCATTACAGGGCAGAGTATTTCCTCAGTTCTTTTGACAGTACGTTGTCTGCAGCCAATGTGCTTACCAAAAGAAAAGCGAAATACCATAGATCTGTCACCAACATCTAGTTGGGGACACAACTCCCATCAGAAGGTATATCGCATACCTCCCAACACAGTCTCAGTGCTAATAACATAACCTTTATCAAGGATTACTACCACCTCGTGGCCATAAATACCATCCTGACTAACTCATAGGAGAGTCCACGTCGGTCCACAAAATCTGTGCAAAAAGGTAGGGCCAATTTGAATCCATCCCAAAACAGGGTTACCATCTGGCCCGTAGGCCACTGAATTATGACACGGGGACACTGAAGTATCAATAACTTGTTCAACCTCTGGGCAAACTGTGGGGCTGGTGCAATAATAGCAGTCATCTGCTGCTATGCCATCCTTGGCTTTCTCGACAAAAGCGGTCTGTACCACGGCCACAGCTAACACTGCACCCACAACACCTCCAAAGCCCAGAGTGCGTGCGAACACCATTCGTAACCACAACAACGAGACTCAATAGTGCGTAAACACACCTGAGCTCCTACCCACTATCCAAATACCCCGCGCTCTCATGTATGTAAAAGTCATCCTAGGGCTCAATCCTAACCAAATACCTAGGCATCGTGTACCTATTGCTCTGATACCATTTAATCTGTCAAGCCCCGAGTTCGAAAAACAGCCACAAATTTTTTTTTTTTTTTTTAAATCAGAGTTTGAAAACAGCCAGGGCGCGACAGACCGCCACATATATAGAAAATTCTCAATTCCCCATTGGAATTGAGCCTTTTCTATACATGCACGGTTAAGCTTTGTAACAACATCAGAGTAAATAAACTACGTATATCTACACAACAAAATTACAACAGGTTACGATTACAACTCTTTTACATAATTTGCAGAAAGTAAGATACACTGGTGACATAAGGGTCGGTACTATCGCAACAGCCTCACCAACGTGTCCCGACATCCCAACACCCGAACGACCTGAAAAACAGTCACCCAGGGGGTGTGAGATACATCGACAGTGTATCCCAGTGGGCACGACGAGCCGAGAAATAGCTAATCGTACCTACTGGATATAATAATCTGCGGATAGTAATAGATCAATAGGTAACAGCTGATATATGAAACAAAACTGGTAGGAAGCATAATCATGATACTGAACATAATGAGTACCAAAATACAGGACTATAGCATACTGAAATACGATATAATGAACTATGCCTCGGTAATGGAACCAGATACCCAATCAGTAAAATAAAACAATGGTACTGATAGATGATGCTAATCAAGCTGTAACTGACAAATCAAGCTATAAATGACAAATCTGATAGTCCAGTGAATCTCAATCCACAAGAGATACTATTGAGGGCAAATATGATAATCCACAGGTATCGGTGCTATAAAGAAAGGTACCACTAATCTGTGCCAGTCCTACTAGAGGAATGTATCATAATCATAATGCTGTGCATATACGGGTACAGAAATATCAGAATCAATCATGGTGGTAATCAAATATAACTGAAGTAAAGCATGCTAGTACATGGAAGTATATGAGCTATGCATCAATCACAAGAATATCAAGTACCCAATCAATGCCACTATTGGTCACGAGGACCTCAGGCTCATGCCACTATCTGGCACCTATCTGGCTGACATAACCCCACACCCACAGGTGCTGTCTGGGGGCTCACGGGTCTTTCCTCTAGACCACTTTACCGGTAAAGAACACTGTGATGGTGGCCAAACCGTCAGTGTACATGACGTACATCGGTGCGTGGCGATCATAGTGCTATGCTCAAGCTCGCGGTCCAACGACCGGGTAGTCGGCAACACGCCGAGGATCCCAAACAGGGAAGCAGATGTCTGAATATCTCAATCACAAGTCTATCATGCATATCTAGAATATCAAAGCATGTATAACTGGAAATGAATGCAGTGAAACATAAACAACTGGCATGATCAGACAGTAATAACGACAATATTGTGATATATGAACAGGGGAGCAAGCATATAGGCGAATAGCAGATAACGAACATCAACGAAAGTAACACAGGTATGCATAATCAGGGCTAAGTCAAGAACAGGTGTCCGACTAGACTAAAGCAACCAGAGGGCCGAAAAGATAAAGCCCGGACCGAAGATAACCCACCTCAATGTAGGCCGATCCCAAACTCCCGCTGGTCTACTGGGAGGCTGGTGCTGAACTGCTGGGACCTGAACAGTAACTGTGATCAGAAATAGACTCACTCATACCCGTCCCGACAACACTACGATAACCTGAAGCCATTCTTTTATACCGAGGTACGCGCAACACGCGCCAAAAATCGTAAAACCGATAATTTCGCCGATTTACGGAACGATATCCATTTTCCGCTCAACGAGAGTCTACGAAAATCTAACAAATTGCCCGGAGACATGTTTACTCTATTTAAATACTGTCCATAAGGTTACAATTGCAAGTTAACCCATTAAACTTCTCTAAATTGCATAATAGCTTTGTTTTAAAAGTTGTTTCGACTCGTTCTCGAAATTTCGGAAGCCAAAGACAGCGCCATAAGTTTCAGCGCGTAGGTTTCGACGCGACAAAGCCCGTGCTCCTGGTTTGGGCTTGCACGAGGCCCGAGGACAAAGTTGGCCCATAAACTCTTTAGG
Source organism: Tillandsia leiboldiana (assembly GCA_029204045.2). NCBI lineage: Eukaryota > Viridiplantae > Streptophyta > Magnoliopsida > Poales > Bromeliaceae > Tillandsia > Tillandsia leiboldiana. The sequence goes on from CM055070.1 coordinate 28,454,791, forward strand.
TCCAAAATGCTAAAATGCCACAACATAAATAACACTTGATCTATCTGCAATTAAACTTGAGCACCAGGCTTAGGGTGGACAGAGAATTGTTCTGCTCACCTCAGGTGCGACGCAGACCGGCCGGAAAGATCGTCGGAGCAAGGTGGTTGAGGCTACAATCTTGCTAGAGCTCGGGTAAGGCCGAAGATTGATCAAGTTGGGTTCAAGCTTGGAGCAGAGGCAAGTAGCAGCAAGAGTACACTCACAGAGGTGGCTCGGTCGCGGTCAGACCCAACACCGGCTGCCGGAGGCGGCGGCGACGGCCGGTGGTGGAGCTCGGGCTAACTTCTTGGTGCAACTGCAAAAACACGAAACCCCATTTTAAAAGCTTCATGCAAATGCATGCAAAGCTTCAACGAGACCTAACTATCTTACCTGGGTCACTAGCCGGCGGCGCGGAGCGGCGGCGATCGCCGGAGCTCAAGCTCGGAAGATCCCGAGGTGCTCTAATGGCGGATTCCGGTCGGCAAGGCCTGGGCCGGCGCAAGATGGACCAAAGTGTTGCCCTCGGCTCCACGGGGCTTCCAGATGTGGTGGCCGGCAGCATGGGTGCGCGGCGGCGCCGGACGGCGAGGTTCGGCCGAAGAACCAAAAAGCCCGAAACTAGGGCTTCACCGCGCGGCTTGGATCCTCGACCGATCGTCCAGAGACTTGATGGACTCCTTTCAGTCGATGAGGAGACGAAGATCAACGTCTCTGATCTGAGTTTCAACGGTCGGATGAAGCCTGGCCACAGATCTGGCCGAAGATGGACTTCCAGCAAGAGATCACTCCCGCCGGCAGCCAGGACGACGGCGACGGCTAAAACTTCACAGAGGGGATCCACTCAACGTCAGGAAACTTCCTCACTGGTCCTTGGGCCATTTAAAATAAAAAGGTTTCAAGATCTCACCTCGCTAGAAATACCTAGGAAGAAGATGACTTCCGCGGCGGCGCACGGCGGCAATTGGCGTCGGGTCTCTTCTTGGTCGACTTCAACCCCAGAGAGGAACACACAGGCAAAGTGTAGAGCAAAGCTTGTCTCTCTGTGTGCTTCCCTCACCAAGAAACCGAAGAAGAAGACTTCCTTTTGTCTTCTTGGCCTACTCCGGCGACGGGACGGCGCCGGCGCTCAGCGCGACGGTTAGAGGAGGTGGTGAGGCGTCGGTTGCAAGAGAAGAGGGAGGCAGAGGGTTGGGGGCTTCGGTTTAGGGTTTCCAAGGGACACCTCCGTTGTATATAAGTTGCATTTGCAACAAAATGCTATTATAACCCTCTACTATGCTTAATCTGCTCCAAGTCCCTCACTGTAGCTTAATTTCACACTTAGGTCCTTCTCCACAAAGCAGCACGCAAATCGGAGCATAAAATATAGGGTTTCTGCGTAAAATACTCCGGTTTTTGCCGTATTTCATGCTTTTCGAGGCATTTTAGTCGTTAAATCGAAAAATGGACTTCGTCACGATGTCCGGCTCGACGAAAACTGTCTGGTAGCGATTTTCTATTTTTCGACACAATGCTAGGATAAATTCTTGGTCCATAATTACTGTCTCATTATACAGTTTTTCACACTTTTCGAGACTCTAGGGTCGTCAAACTGAAATTCCGTCAGTGCCATTGCGCTCAAAAAGTCAAAATTAGCTAGAATCGTCTACTCATACTACTAGGTTTGGATTTCAAAAATCATGGTTACTACAGTTTCTTCGATTCGAAACGTGTTGCTCGTGGATTCGAGTGGCTTTCGTGGATTCGGACGTGTGCATTGGACCTGCAGTCGGTGAGCGCAAGATCCGGAGAAGTTGAAGGAGGGGTTGGAGTCCGTGGAGTCGGTAATCACCTTGTTATCTTTCAAATTCTTAGTGGATTGTTATTGCGTGTTGGTCCCGTGGTTTTTACTCCTGTGATGGAGTTTTCCACGTAAATCTCGGTGTGCTGTTTTTATTTTCCGCATTTATTTTAAATTGCACTGAGATTGGTATTTTGGATATTGCACCTATTCCCCCCCCCCCACTCTAGGTGTTTGATAGAACCTATTTAGATCCTTGGGGATCCATAAACCTACAATTGGTATCGGAGCGGGTTTTAGGTTTTTCTATCATGCCGGGTGAAGGTGGTAATATTAATAGACCTCCTCTTTTCGATGGGACCAATTATAACTATTGGAAAGTCCATATGAGAGCTTTTCTCATCGCAATTGATGAGCGGGTTTGGCAAACCATTGAATTCGGTTGGGTGCATCCAATTGAGGAAGTAGGAAATTCTACTACCCCAAAACCTCGCTCTAGATGGTCCAGAGAGGAGATCGAAAAATTTTCTTACAACGGGAAAGGTATGAACGCTTTATTTAATTCTCTTTCCTCGATCGAGTTTACACGTATTTCTACGTGTGAAACTGCAAAGGAGATTTTGGATATTCTTCAAATTACACATAAGGGTACTAGTCTAGTAAATATTCAAAAGCTCCAGATGCTTACAAGTCAATTTGACTCTATTCATATGGATGAGCATGAATTGTTTACTGATTATTATACCAGACTTCAAAATATAATCAATACATGTGCTAATTTAGGAGAAAAGATCCCGGAATCAAAAGTTGTAAGAGAGATTCTTCGGACTCTTCCGGAACGGTTTAGGCCAAAGGTTGCCGCCATTGAAACCGTCAATCATCCGGATGACATGAGAATAGAGGAATTAGTAGGTGCTTTACAAACATATGAAATGACTTTTCCTACTAATCAATTTTCTTACAAGTCTTCATCTAAGCGTGCAGAAATTGGATTCAAATCAACAAAGGAAGGAGATAGCGACTCAAACTCCGACTTTGAGAACCTGGATCCCCACGACTAGATTACTGGTTGACCAGTAGCCCCTGGAGGCCTGTGTGGCGTGTCGGTGGCGTTTGTGCACCAATTGGACACTAGTGATGGACTCGGAGTGTTTAATTGATCACGAGAGTGGTCAGATGACTCCGTCGAGTGTTTAGAAGTGGTTTTGCGCGCAATGGATATTAAAATTGGGCTCAGCGCGAAGTTTGGACAAAAGAACACCTTTCCGGATGCCTTCGGCAATTTTTAGAGTTGGAATTTGGCAAATCAGACTTCGGATTTGGATTCAGCGCGCGAAAACGATAAAAACGGACTATTTACTTGTTGTTTTCGGAGTCTGGATGACCTGGCACAGTTTTCGAGGCATTGGACACTGTTCCGGCGGCCGGGGGCAGCATCGGCGGCGGCGGGCAGCGGCGGAGCGCGGCGGCGCGGGCTCGGGCAGGCGGCGGAGCGGCCGCGGGCAGGCGCGGGGGCGCGGGCAGGCTCGGGGGCGCGGGCAGGTGCGCGGGCGCGCGGGCAGGAGCGCGGTCCACGGGGCCGGCGTGCACCGGATGGCGGGACGCGTGGCAGAAGGTGGTTGGTCGGTGCAGTGCACCGGGACCACGGTTGTGGTGACCCTGATCCCCGTGTGGCTTCTCCCATGAACCATGGTGTAGAACACCTAGTGTTGGTGTATCTGGTCCATAGTGCATCAAAGGGATGCCACAGATGGACCCTGTGTGATATCCACAGCCGGATTGGCCTTTGGCTGCATTTGCCAAAGTTTCGGATTTGTTTTGGGCCAATCAGAGGTTGGATTTGGATTTAGCGCGGAAAAACGCTTGAAAACGACTGTTTGCTTGTTAAATTTGGAGTCCGGATGCGCAAAAAGGGACCCCCGGAAGTTTTCGCTGAATTTCAGTGCATGGGAGGGGCCGTGGACCGCCGGCTGCCACGTGGCGGCTTGTGATTGGGCCGGTCCGCAGCGCTCGGTCCACAGAGGGGAGCGGCTGGGTGCACGGACCCGGCGCATGGACACGAGGCGCCGCCTGATTGGCGGGCTCGTGAGGCGCGGTCTAAAGAATTTGCGCGGCGGTGCATGGACCGGGGCGGGGGGACACGTGGCATCCCCCGGTTGGTCGGTGCACCGGCGCGGTCCATGGAACCTGAATTGGGTGCGTGGACCGGGTGCACGGGACACGTGTCGTCACGCCATTCGCGGGCTCACGAGGCGCGGCGCACTAGGTCGCGGGGGGCGCCTCGGGGCGCGTGCGTGGCAGGCGGCCAGTGCGGCGCCCTGCCCGCACGTGTGACCGCGACAGTGGCAGGGGACGCGTGTCGCCCTGCCACTGACGGGCGCCACCTACCCGGTTTGACCAGGTAGGCGCCACGTGGCGGCATGACATGCGCCCCGCACGGCTGTTTGCTGTGCGGGACACGTGTCGGCCACCGGGTGGGCCACGTGGCCATTTCCGGCGCGCCCCGCACAGCTGTTTGCTGTGCGGGTGACGTGGCCGCACCAGAATTTTTCGGGCAGCTACAGTAAATCTCCTTTGGGCCCGGATTCGGGCGCCCGAAAGTTCGGGTGCGCCCGAATCTTGGGACATGTTGGGAATTTTCCCATTTGTTTTTCTGCAGCCTATTTAAAGGCCCGAGCTCCCTTGCTCTTCGTTTTTTTGGCACTTCCGAGCTTCAAACCGGCAGGAGTCCTTCACCAAAGTTGATCCTCATGCAGTGTAGCTTCCATCTACAGAGTTTGGGGATTTTTCAGGGCACGCTTATCGAGATTCTTACTTTCTTGGCTCGGCGCGACGTTCTTTCTTCGGTGCTTCTTCCGTCGCTCTTCGGTACACGAGCTCTCCCGGCCTACTCCTACCATCTTTTCGAGCGATTTCTTTGCCGTTGGATTCACAACAGGTAAGGCTACAATTTTGGTTTCTTCTACATTTCCTAGTTTCGTGTTTTTCGAGGAGTTCTTCCTTTCTCACTGAAGACCTGGTTTGCTGTGAGGATTTGTGAGGACAGCAGCTTCATCCGAGGAGATCTCCGCGCTCGAGTGTCGGATCAGGACGTGCTTGTAGACTTTTTTTCATCTACTCGACGCGAGGATCATCGTGGTATTTTTCTTGGAATTTTTGGAGATCTTCCCAAAGGTATACACTTTTCCTTTTATCTGTACAAGAGTTTACAGTTGAATGGTTTTGGGATTGTGCGCACCGATACTGTGGAATTTGTAACTTGGCCTACGGTGCTCGGAATTGGGCGTGCAGGTACTTGTTTCGAAGCTATCGACACGAGGATTGCAGGGATATTTTATTTGGAATTTTTTGAGCACATTCAGCAGGTGAAATAATCGCATCTTTGTGGCTGTATTTTCAGTGTAGTAATTCTTGGCAGATTTTGGGATTAAAGTATAACTGTAGCCTTATGTTGTACCCAGGAGGGATTGTGGACTGTGCAGGACCTGTTGGACATAGAGTTGTTATTTTTCCTGGTTTTCTCAGCTGTACGACTCCGGACAGTTAGCGTTTTCAGGTGGGTGGCTTTGCTTTCAAGATCTATGGACTGTGCTCTAATTCTATTGTTATAGAATCATGCATGATGGTGATTGGACTTGGGTAGCATGCTAGAGTGTAGGAATTGTTGTTCCTAGTTTTATCTGTCGATCTTGTGATCTCTTACTTCCTTCTATCATGTTAAATATTTGTTATCTTGGAACCTGACCTAGCACCCCCGTCATATGTTGCATGTGTAACCAGACCAGTAGAAAAACCCTCACTTGGGCTAGGGTTATTTATGTTTAGACATCCACACTTTATATTTCATTCCTGGACTTAGTGTTATCCTCGCCCGGGTAGTGGGCCGAGTGGTCGGGACTTCGTTTTAGTGTGGGATACACTTGCACTCGTGCTTGGGAGCCGAGTGGAGTCTGGTAGATATAGTGGTTCGCTTGTCTGTACCGGGAACCGTTTGGGGTAAATGGTGGACCCGGGAGATCTTGTTTTTCCCTGTTTGGGTTGTCGCCACTGTGTTAGTGGCAGTAGTTCACTAGTGTTAGCTGAACCTAGAACCCTTTTCGACATACACATGATTTTAGTCTACCAATGTTTTCTTCCAAGCTTCGAAGGGCCGCTGGAGTCTGTTCTTGTTTGATTGGACAAAGGCAATAGCCCTTCGGGGTTTTGGTAAAACACTTATTTTTCTAACTATTTTTCTAAAAAGAACTAAAACCATTAAATATGGATTTCTTCCAGATCAAAATAATTTTCAATAACAAATGTCACCTTTTTCTTGTAAATCTCCCCACTCGAAAGGATTCGAGTGATCCGGGTTCTAGGGGTCGTTCCTTTGTCGGGACGAAAGCCACGGGGGCCGAGCCTGGAACCTGTTCTTGTTTGATAGGGTTGTAGGTGTAGGTCTCCCGGGACTTTCGGGCCCTGTTGGTGTCTTCTGCGTGTTGTACTGTGATTATTGCTTTCCCGAACTATAAGGGGATCGGGAACTTCGATAGGCGGAGCCTAGAGTCTGTTCTTGTTTGATAGGGTTCTTAGCACCGGTCTATCGGGTTTTCGAACCCTTATGGTGTCGGTCTTTCCTGTGAGTTTAGTGTTCTGTTGTGGGAGCCGTCTGGTGGATGGTGGCCCCAGCTGTGTGGTTTTTCAGCCTGTGGTTGAGAGTTGGTGTTGTTGGTCGATCTTGTTGATCGTGGTTTGGACTATAGCCTGCATGAGCCATATTTGAGCTCGATAGAGATACGCGGATACTTTCCTCGGTGGGGTCGCGCCCCTCGAGTGCCACTCCGGAGTTGGGCCTGTTACTTGCTATCGCGACTTGTCGACGCCATCCCTCTGACTGGGCCAGTTAGTGGCAGTCACGGACACCCTACGGTAGACCCGTCCTGTTGAGGATGTGCGGCAGTAGGTGGGCGCAGGTTTGACTGGACCCTTTGCGGCAGTCAGTATAGATTTGGTGAGTTACTGTGTGTATTAGTAGATGCATCATGTTTCCATCTGTTCCACTTTTTGAGCATCTAGATAGAGGCATAGTAGCTGTAGGGTTACTTTTCCAGCCATTTCATTTCAGTATTATATTGTTACTTTATGCCTCTAGTAGACTTAGTGGGCAGACCGTCGGGCTTGTTGGCGGCACCCACTGAGAACTACTTGGGACGTAGTTCTCACACCCGTCGTGGTGTTTTTCCCACAGTGACTTCTACTCCTGTTCCTGCTGCTCCTGTTGTTGTTTCTTCTGATCGAGGTAAGGGAGTCGCGAGTTAGTTCCCTACCGGTCATCATCCAGAGAGTAGATGTACCCCGTACTTTTTGAGAGTTCTTGTTGAGAGACTTTGTAGTGAGGTATAGAGTTGTACTTTTATTTTACTGCTTGAGAGATTTATGTACTTTTGGTGCGGGCTTTGTGTTGTATATTTTCTTCTTTTTAGCAGTTTTCTTTCTGCTCTGATATCTGTATAGCATAGTTGATCTTTTGCAGGTTAGTCGCTTCGTCTATACGGGGCTTCCCGTATGGGCGGCAGATCTGTTGGCGAGCCTAGGTCGCAGTTTCGACGCCGGGGCGTGACAGATTAGGTGGTATCAGAGCCTAGGTTGTAGGTCATGGTGGACTTAGAAACCCTAGGCTTGTGGTTGGACATTAGGATGACTACGTGAGAGTCGTGACTATTAGCGAGAGTCCTGATCGAGTTTTATACCTCTCCCAAGGGACGGGATGAGTGATTGGCATGTTTATTCTCCTAAGCGATTATGTTGGCTGCAGACAACATAATGCTAGGGAATGGATGATGTGTCCTAGACTTTCGCTGGATTGGGTCGAGTATTGTTTGGTACTGTCCTGATGTTTCCATATGTGTTGCAGGTGGGCACGATGCCTCCCCGACGCAGGGTACAGACGCGTTCTCAACCTTCCCCCTCCGGTGAGCCTGGGCAGGAGGAGCCAGCACAGGGTCAGCAGAGTGAGGTGCTGGAGCTTCGGGTTCAGATGGCCCAGTTGTCTGAGGCTGTTCGGCGCCAGGACGAGACTTCACAGTGCCAGGAGGAGACCTTACGACGCCAGGAGGAGGCCTCGCGGCGCCAGGAGGAGGCAACGCGGCGCCAGGAGGAGGCCATGGGTCGGATGATGCTTATGTTGGAGCAGAGGGTACAGCCAGTGGTAGCACCCCCAGGGAGTTCTCCCGCACCTTCGTCGCCAGCTGTGGCACCCCCAGTTGTACAAGCAGAGCAGGCAGCCCCTATTGCACCAGATACCGGTAGACAGTCGTTCGGGACTGCAGGACAGTTGACCCGAGCAGAGCAGCGAGAGGTGGTGGATTTGTTGTGGAGATTCCGTCAGTTTAACCCACCTCGTTTTTCGGGGCAGAGTTCGGAGCCGTGGGAGGCAGAGTCGTGGATCACGGCTATGGAGCGCCATTTCGAGAGCTTATTTATCGAGGAGCGCTTTCAGGTCCTGTTGGCGACTCACTTCTTGGAGCGCAACGCCGATGCCTGGTGGCGGCGTGTTCGACCAGTTGGTCCACCTGGGACCCAGCTGCTTACTTGGGCGGAGTTCCGCGGTCTACTTCTTGGAGCCTTTTTCCCGGAGAGCGTCAGGCAGAGGTTGGAGGAGCAGCTGAGGAATCTCCGACAGGGAGATCGGCTCGTGCATGAGTACATCGCAGAGTTCAACCAGTTGTTGGCCTGTGTACCACACGCGGCTAGGGATGAGGCGCACCGGATCTACATGTTTGAGCGGGGACTGCGCCGTGATATCTACCAGTTTGTCCGCTCGCAGAGATTGCAGACTCTGGATGCCTCTATGGAGCAGGCCCTCTATGTGGAGCACGGAGAGGCGGTTATAGTCGGGGTGGCCCCAGCTTCCGTAGGGATTTCGGGGGCGAAGCGCCCAGCACCGGATGATGAGGGTCAGACGAGCCGGCAGGGACCTCCGAGACCTCCACGATCTCATCCTGAGGGTCGTGGGTTTCGTAGGCACCGGAGATCGGGTGGGCCCCTGCAGCAGCAGCAGTATTGGCAGCAGCGACAGGAGCAGTGTGTCATTTGTGGCGGGCCTCATCCACCGTCGTAGTGTGATCAGAGACAGGGGCGGTGTTTCCTCTGTGGAGAGTTGGGACATTTCCGCACAGCTTGCCCCCAGGCCATTTTGTCAGTGCGGCCGATTGCGACAGCACCCCCCTTGCCTATTTATGCAGCGGAAGCCCCTCCGGCACATTGTCAGCCAGAGTGGGCCACGACGTCGGGACAGACGGGACGACGACCTGCAGCACCCAGTGGACGAGTTTATGCAGCCCTGGTGGAGGACACCCCGGTAGCGGATCATGCCGCGGCAGGTATGATTTTATTTCTGTTAGCTGAGTTGAGCATTTCGATACCGCTGTATTCTTCTGCATTATTAGTAGAGCATCTGCATCAGCATCTTTGCATGGGTGTGGGTTAGGAATGTATGCTACAGGTTTTAGCGATTGGATTCCTCCCAGTATCCTACGAGTAGAGGAGGATCGCGGTGTATGATCAGTGCAGTCAAGACTTGCGACTTCACCTGCCGATGTAGCGATTCAATGACAGTTCCAAGACTTGGGTTGAGCACACAAATTGGACTGAGTGGTGCGGTGTCGTGCTACGACTGATGATGGAATGAGAACAGTTACCCTTCGGCGAGTTGGACAGGAGGAGATCATTTTTCTCGGGTTGCCGGCGTATCCTTCCAGCAGCATGGGCTTCAGTGACTGTGGACAGACGCCGCCTCGGGAGCAGTTGTGATGTTTAGGACTAGAGGTTGTGTCCTTAGGAGTCTTGGTTAGCGGTAGCTTTCGTTTTTGGTAGCCACAGCAGGAACGGCACCAACACTTCTCTCACTTTTCTCGCCTTTGTACTGAAATTTACGAACAGGACGAAAACTTCGAAAGATTGCTCCAGAAATGGAGACAGTGCCCGAACCTGTTCTTGTTTGATTGGGGCGAAGGCACTGATCTTTCGAAATTTTCGGACTTTTCGCTAATTTCAGCTATTTTCTAAATCGAGGGTTGGGGTTGATGACTTTCCTGCTGGTGGAGCCGTACCTTTCTTGTTAGTTTAGTGTTTGCGTTCTTTGGTTGGTTTGCATTGTTTTGGTTTTGTTGTTGTGGTGTGTTTTTGTTTCGGGGACGAAACTTCCTTTTAGTGGGGGAGGATGTGGTGACCCTGATCCCCGTGTGGCTTCTCCCATGAACCGTGGTGTAGAACACCTAGTGTTGGTGTATCTGGTCCATAGTGCATCAAAGGGATGCCACAGATGGACCCTGTGTGATATCCACAGCCGGATCGGCCTTCGGCTGTATTTGCCGAAGTTTCAGATTTGTTTTGGGCCAATCAGATGTTGGATTTGGATTCAGCGCGGAAAAACGCTTGAAAACGGCTGTTTGCTTGTTAAATTTGGAGTCCAGATGCCCAAAAACGGACCCCCGGAAGTTTTCGCTGAATTTCGGTGCATGGGAGGGGCCGTGGACCGCCGGCTGCCACGTGGCGGCTTGTGATTGGGCCGGTCCGCAGCGCTCGGTCCACAGAGGGGAGCGGCTGGGTGCACGGACCCGGCGCATGGACACGTGGCGCCGTCTGATTGGCGGGCTCGTGAGGCGCGGTCTACAGAATTTGCGCGGCGGTGCATGGACCGGGGTGGGGGGACACGTGGCATCCCCCGGTTGGTCCGTGCACGCGGCGCGGTCCACGAAACCTGAATTGGGTGCGTGGACCGGGTGCACGGTGTTGGGTTATATGTATAATAGGATCTAAATAGGGGAAAAAACACCTAGAGAGGGGTGAATAGGTGTAAACAATAAACACTCAAAATTCTTTGCGATATAAAACCCAATGCGGAAAAAAATAAATAACACGCAGAGATTTTTACGTGGAAAACTCCAAACCGGAGTAAAAAACCATGGGACCGATAACACGGTGAAATCCACTAGAATTAAACACGTACAATGTGATATACCGTACTCACAGACGACTCAACCTTTTCATACGCTCCTAGTTGATCTTCTCCGCTCGCTCCACGACGCTTCTCGAATCCACGATCTGCGTCCAACGCCGAATCCACGGCGTCCAACGTCGAGTCCACGACGTCCGACCGAATCCACGGTCTTCACCCAGTAGCACGCTTCGAATCCACGAACGTACCTCGCTCCGAATCCATGAGAGCGGTAGCACCTTGAATCCACAAGGCCACGCGAGTCCACGCGCCGATTTGGGGTAAATCGTTGTTTTTGGGTGGTGATGATCCGCCGAAAACTTAGATTAGAAATAGATCGAAAATACCATCTAAGTATTCATTGATTTGATTCTACTCAAAATGTGAGTATGAAAACCTAGAATCAAATCAATCAATATAGATGAAGAAACATAAGATAGAATCTATAATTTCCTTTCTTCTCTATATGTGGATCTTAGGCCGTATATAAGATGACGGCTTTTAGGTTTAGCGGCTTCTTTTTGGATTATTGGATTAGCCCTAGAAAAAGAATCATAGGGTCTATTTATAAGTTAGAAACCCTTGGAAAAAGATAAGGATCAAAAACTATCCTTTTCTGGAATTTTACATGACGACGATCCGGATCGGAGTTCGGCGATCCGGATTGCAGTAGCGAGAAAAACAGTTTCCAGAAAAACGAAGGTTCGGGATCCGGATCGAAGTGCCTGATCCGGATCGTTCATACAGTTTCACCAAACATCAACGTTCGGGATCCGGATTGCAAAGCCTGATCCGGATCGTTCAAATAAAATGGTAAACCCAGTGTTCGGGATCCGGATCAAAGGAGGCTACGATCCGGATTGAACTTGTGTATGAACGAACACCCTTCGGGATCCGGATTGCAAAGTCTGATCCGGATCCTGAACATGTCCCATGTCCAGTTTGTGATATTTATGCAATTACAAGTTCATCCAAGTGTTTCTACACTATAAGAAGTATTCGGATCACCAAAGATATTAAGTTAAAAATACCTGATCCTTTTGAATTCTTCTTTCTTGAGATTGAGTTATATGATCCTACCTTCTTTACCTTCAATCTTCAAGACCTAACCGAATTTACGAAATACGCCAACTTAAATTCCGTAACAATCTCCCCCTTTGGCGGTTTCGTGACAAAACATAAATCCACTCAAGAAAATTCAAAAAGATATTTTTGTTGCTATCACCATACAACAAAAATTTACAATGGAGATCCAAAATAAAATACATGAGTTAAACTCCTAAAACAGACTCTAGACTTAGACATCTGTACTCTCTACAAAAGAAATCATTCTTGACAAAAGAAATCGTTAGATACCTCAAGAATTTTATATCATTCAAAAACCACATACAGAGTTGAAGTTTATACTCATTTATACTTACCATGACATTTATACATTCAGATATGTAAATTGATCATAGTTAAAACACCAACATATCTTCTATGCAATCAAAATCCAAATGTCATGTTAATGAACATCAACTTGTTAGTTATATTACATGCCCAAATAGTTAGTCGAATAGTTAGTCGAAGCATGCATTCAAACACAAATGAAAACCAAAAGTTGAAGTTCTACTTACCTTTCAAGTTGAGGTTATACTTACCTATATAGTTTCAAGTTTCTCACAAACATTGTATCATTGTTTATACTTCTCTCTCCCCCTTTTTGTCACAAAAGTTAGCCAAAAATTACCAAAATGGAGAGAATAGTTAACAGTTCAAGTACCAAAAGTTTGAGAACTAAAAACTAAAAATTAAAACTTAAAACCTGCACAAGAGAAGGATTAAAAATCTTCATAAGAAAAAGAAATTAGAAGGATACGGATTTTTCAGACTCATCCGAACTGATACAGCCGAGTATTTGGAAGATTTTCTTTATTCGTTTGTTCATTGATGACTGATTCTTGTTGACCTTCTTTATTTCTTCCTTTACCTCAATAAGTTCATTTAATATACGTTCTTGCTCATTGGAGAGCCTTTGCTGTTCTTTATAGATTGAGGTAACTGATGCATCATCATCAGAAGTTGATGGAGGTGCTCGTTGTGCTGCATGTGCTGGTTGGACTGGAGGAGTTGCTGCCGGTGCAGAGGTTGTCGCTTGTTGTTGTTGTGCTCGTTGTCGGTGAGGAGGTAATATGGGCTCGTCTTGCTTTGTCGAGAGAGACTTTACAATTGTTGTTTCATTGATCGTTCCTAAATTGTGCATGTAGGAACTCGCACTTGTGTCAGCTTTAAATTTGCGAAGAATGCGCATGATGATCATTGGATAAGGTAGTCTCTCTGAAGGGTGAGCATGTTCCACATAGCGTGCCATCCTCGCCCAGATGATGTAAGGAATGTTTAAGTTTGCTCCCATTGCTGCTGTGGGGTTTCCAAGAAGATAAAGGAATAACATCCTATCCCACCGAAGAACCTTCGTGTTCATATTTGGAAGGACGTTATAGCAAACAATGAAGTTTAAGTAGCGATACTCAGGTCGTAGCTCTTTTGAAAAGACTGAGTTTCCTGCTAACGGAGTATCGGGAAGACAGATGCCATCAACTACCACTCTCCAGGAGTTGGTGTTGAAGATTTGATTCTTCAGATAATGAGTGCCATCAGCTCGGGCCTTCATCCCTAATACCTCTCCAATCAGTTGAGGTGTTACTTTAATCTTAACATTCTTGACCAATGTTTGAAAGTCTCGACGTCCGCTCTCCTGATCAACGAGATAGCAAGCATTTTGATAGAACATCCTCACTGAGTGAAGACAATACCCAGTGGTCTCGGGGAAATCGCAAATGGGAGCAAGACCTGTCTGGTCATACAGAGTCCCAAATGGCGGAGATCTTTCCTTCAAGGCTTTGACATTAACATGCCTTTCGCCAATGCATTCCCTGTTCTCAAAGTCCTTTATCCTAGCAGAGCTGATAAAGTCTTGTGGAGATGGTTGGCTATCAGCTGGTTGCTCAATGGAAATTCCTCGAGCACTCCCTCTTTTGCGAGCAACACTTTTTCTTCTTGTCTTCCCAGAAGTTTCTTCCATTGGAGCTTTGCCCTTTTCAGCAGCAGTAGGCGAAGCCTTTGATGTTTCCGCAGGCGCTTTTCCTTTCGAAGCAGTGGGTGCTGTTGCTTCAACTTGCAACTCATCCAGATTGATCGATTCCGTCTCAGATTCCGTATCGGAATCATCTTTTGCTTTCTTCGCTTTCTTAGCCCTCTTGGGCTTGACAGTGTCTCTCGTATGTACCATAGCAGCCAGAAGAAAAATGATCCAGGTGATCACCATTGCTATTGGTTTCTTGTGAAAAGAAATCCTGTGAGCAACAACTCAAGAACACGAAAAATTGTTAATTTTCAAAAATTAGAAAAATTGTACCCAAACAATCATTATCGTGTAGAGAGACTAAGAATCAAATTAGTTTTGCAAAAAGAATTTTGAAAATAGATCAATCGCATGATTTTTGAAAATTCCCATTATATGCCCTAAAACCGAAATTTTTGAAATCGAAGACCAAAAATCTGTTTATCATGAGAATACCTAGCATATAATCAAAACTAATCTACCCAGAGTTCTTATTTCAAAAGAAATTTGATCAAAAACCATCCACAAACGAAATAGATACAAGAATTTCATCACGTTTTGAGGAAGAATATGAAAAACTGTGAAAAACTGAGATTTTGATCAATAAAACTTACTTGGAATCGAAGAACTTGAGTTTGAAAGCTTCCAAGATGGATGAATTCTAGAGAGAGAAGCTCTGGAAACTTTGGAACAAAAGATTGGAGTAAAAGAAATCAAAACCCTTTTGTTCTAAATAAAACCCTAGCCGCGATCCGGATCAGTTCGTGATTACGATCCGGATCGGCTACCCGCAGAGAAAATCTGCGTTCGGGATCCGTATCGGCAAGTCCAATCCGGATCGTCTGCCCGCAGAAGAATATCTGCGTTCGGGATCCGGATCGGCAGGTCTAATCCGGATCGGCTCCTACATTTCTTTAGAAAATTTCAGAGAAATTCTAGAAAAACCAGAAAAAGATTGTAAGCACTTTTGTGTATCAACTTTAAATGAGAAACATCGTTTCATACAACAAGAAATAGATTATGCCAAATCTATCAATAACATCCAACAAATGAAACGAAAATTTATAAAAATTAAATCCCTTAAAGTTGAACAAGTTCAATTACATCTAACTTGATCTTATGAGTAATGCCTTTATCAAATCATCAATTCGGTAAAGAAAATGAAATACAAAGATCAATAGATGTCTAAAATCCCAGATAAGTTAGATAATATATCTAGTCAATTTATTGAAGAGAGTGGCTCTTTGAGCATCTTTCATTAAAATTCCCACCTTATACCAACCTTGAAATTTTGACAGAGTCAAGTATTTCAACATGCATTTTATTTAATCAAACTTGAAAAACCTTGCTTGGTATTCATGTGGTAGCTGCATACAGTACTCGGACGACCGAGGTGGTAGCTCTTTCCTCCATGTGGTGGTAGTTTTCACACTCATCATTGGGATGTAACTCTTTCCACATCTTTTGAGCATAATACTTTTTCTTTGACTCCCCCTCAATTGGCTATCAATTATTTAAGATATAAAGTATTCAGCCAAATATTGATCTCGATTTCATACTCGACTAAACAGTCAAATAAGATAAAAACTATACCAAGAGATCATCGAGAGAGAAATTGACTTTGATCAAAACAAAGATGATTTAATTGACATAAATGATCATTGCATCAAATGAAATATTATGATATCTAAAGCATAATAGATTTCTAAATATATAATAGGATGCAGTTAAAGTCAATAAAAGTAATGCTCAATTAATGTTCTATGTCTAAGCATAGATGATGAACAAAAACACAAAAACAAAACCTAACCTAAATAAAAGTTTCAAAAAGAGGTTATTTCAAGGAAAGCATTCCAATTGCTTTACGCAAATGAATAAAACGTTTTTGATCCAAAGGTTTTGTTAACAAGTCAGCTAATTGATCTTCAGTTGAAATGTAGGAAATTTGAAGAATATTTGATTCAACTAGCTCTCTAAGAAAATGATATCTAAGTTCAATGTGTTTTGTTCTAGAGTGCAACACAGGGTTTTTTGAAATGTTTATAGCACTAGTGTTGTCACATAAAACATTTACCGAAGTTGCTGAAATCCGGAAGTCGCTCAACACGCTTTTCATCCAAATGAGTTGAGTTGAACAACTACCCGCTGAGATGTATTCCGCTTCGGCAGTCGAGAGTGCAATGCAGTTTTGCTTTTTACTATGCCATCCAACAAGACAATGGCCAAGATAAAAACATGCACCACTCGTACTTTTCCGATCATCCACAGATCCTGCCCAATCGGCATCTGAGTATCCAATAATATCTAGACTTGTTCCCATAGGATACCAAATTCCGAAATTAATGGTTCCTTTGATGTACCGGATGAT
Organism: Tillandsia leiboldiana; assembly: GCA_029204045.2. Classification (NCBI taxonomy): domain Eukaryota; kingdom Viridiplantae; phylum Streptophyta; class Magnoliopsida; order Poales; family Bromeliaceae; genus Tillandsia; species Tillandsia leiboldiana. Next base: position 28,471,043 of record CM055070.1, read on the forward strand.
CCGTTTCACCGCTTTCAGGTGAACCTCCTTTGGTGCTAATTGATATCTCGCGCAAATCCCAACACTAAAGGATATATTCGGGCGACTAGCTGTGAGGTAAAGTAGACTTCCAATCATGCTGCGATAAAGTTTCTCGTCTACATTCTCACTAAGAGATTCACTTCCTAATCCCTTATTGCTAGTTCCTATAGGAGTAGGAAAATCTTTAGAATCTTCTAATCCGAATTTCTTTACCAACTCCTTCGCATACTTGGATGGACACAGATGGATGCCTTCACCATTTTGTTTCACTTGCAATCCAAGAAAGTATGTCAGTTCCCCCATCATAGACATCTCAAATTCGCTTTCCATGGTTTCTGTGAATTTAGAAGCATCATTATCCTTTGTTGCTCCAAACACAATGTCATCGACATAGATTTGTGCAACAATGAAGTTATTTTGATAATGCTTCACAAAGAGAGTCCGATCTGCTCCCCCTCGAGTATAGCCCTTCTCCAAAAGGTGCTTTGACAACCTTTCGTACCACGCTCGCGGTGCTTGTTTTAAACCGTATAGAGCCTTTTTCAAACGAAAAACATGGTGAGGTAGTTTACAGTCTACAAAACCTTTCGGTTGAGCTACATAAACTTCCTCATTTAAAAACCCATTTAAAACGCGCTCTTAACGTCCATTTGAAAGAGTTTTATTTTAAAGTGACAAGCAATAGCGAATAACATACGAATGGACTCGAGTCTAGCTACAGGGGCGAATGTTTCATCAAAGTCTATACCTTCTATTTGAGAGTAGCCTTGAGCAACTAAACGTGCTTTGTTCCTGATGATGGTACCATCCTCATTTTTCTTGTTCCTGAAAATCCATTTAGTACCGATCACATTGTGTTGCTTCGGAGGCGTCGTTAATTCCCAGACTTTGTTGCGTTCAAACTGATGGAGCTCTTCCTGCATTGCTTCAATCCAGTAGTCATCCTGAAGAGCTTCATCGATATTCTTTGGTTCGATCATGGAAACGTAACAAGCGAATCCACAAACCAACTGTCTCCGAGTTTTGACTCCTTCTTGTGGGTCTCCAATGATGTTTGATTCAGGATGATCCTTGGAGATGCGTAACGTTTGTTGTAATGGAGTACTCGGAGGTACATGAGATGATTCCTGCACATCAGATAAACTTGAAGAACCATTAGATGCATCATTAATATTGGAAGTATTATCATGAGAAGATGCACTTACAGGAGTATCATCATCAAGAGAGATATCAGGGGTAGATTTATCAGATGCAAAGTGGAAAGCTTCATCTACTTTAATATTTATAGATTCTACGATCGTTTTAGATTCCAAGTTAAATACCCGATATGCTCTACTATTTGTAGAATACCCCAAGAAAATCCCTTCGTCACTTCGAGAGTCAAATTTTCCAAGATTTTCGCGTTCATGTAAAATGTAACATCGACTCCCAAAGATGCGAAAATATTTGATGTTGGGTTTTCTACAACACCATAGTTCATATGGTGTATTTAACGTTCCCGGGCGCAAATAAACTCGATTAATAACATAGATTGCAGTGTTCACAGCTTCAGCCCAAAAATGTAGCGGTAAATTCCGGCTATGAAGCATAACACGTGCCATCTCTTGAACAACCCGGTTTTTGCGCTCGACAACACCATTCTGTTGAGGTGTATAGGGTGCTGAGAATTCATGCTTAATGCCGTTGGAAGTGCAAAAATCAATGAATTTAGAATTTATGAATTCTCCACCTCTATCACTTCTAACACGAATGATCTTTTCATTCTTTTCAATCATAATACGAAGGCAAATCTCGTGAAAAGAATCAAAAGTATCAGCTTTCTCTTTTAAAAATGCTACCCAAGAATACCTAGAGAAATCATCAACCAATAAAAAAATATACCATTTACCTCCCAAGGATGGTTGATATGTCTGCCCCATAAGATCCATATGCAATAATTCCAAGGGCCGTTTGGTACCGACGTGATTCAAGTTCTTGTGTGCAGTCCTAGATTGTTTTCCCTTTTGACAACCACCACACACAATGTTTTGTTCAAGTGAAAGTTTAGGAACCCCCTTGACCACGTCCTTGTTTGAAATTCTAGCAAGTTCCTTAAAATTTATGTGACCTAGCCTTTCATGCCAAAGCGTTTCATTATTCAAAGAGGCTAAGTTACAATTTTCAAAAATTTTATTGGGAACAACATAACAATTGTTTTCAGATCTAACCCCTTTTAAAAAGAAAACATGATCCTTATCAGTTACAATGCATTCAACAGATGAAAAATTAACAGAAAAACCATTGTCACAAAGTTGACTGATACTAATGAGGTTAGTCTTAAGCCCATCAACAAATAACACATTATTCAGAATCGGGCCATCTGGAATAGCTACTGTTCCTTTTCCAAAAATTTTGGAAGACCGACCGTCTCCGAAAACTACAAGTCCTCCGGAGATTTTCTCAAAATTTTGAAAATAGTTTTTGTCACCGGTCATGTGACGGGAACAGCCGCTATCCAGATACCAAGACGAATTATTATATGCATGCAAGGAAATATTTGTAACAAGACAAGGGAAAACTTCACCTTTGTGTACCCAAACCTTTCGAGTTTTTGTGTACGTCGGAAATGATTGTGAGGTTGATACCTTTGGTGAAAGCGTCTTGTTTGATCCGTCGCTTTTCCTTGCCGTCGTCGTCTTGTTTGATGAACTACCGAGGCTTTTTCCTTTCGAATAATTTGCATTTGCTTTCCGAGGAATTACCTTTTTGGTAGTCGTTGCAAGTTGTGCTTGAGTTGACCGTTTGGCTCCCATCTTGCAATTTCTCCTTATGTGCCCTGCAATACCACAACGAAAACATACCTTAGTGCTTGACGATCCCGAGGAGGGTGAAGTAGGCTTGTTGTCGTTGCTTGTCGTTAGTTCCGGTGTCGGAGGAGGAGATACCGACTGGGGCACAAAGACTGTCCCAACCGAACTAAATTGTCTTCAGTTCGATTGTATCCGAGGCCGAACTTGTTTGATTGACCAAGACCAAGAAGCTTATCCAACTTACTCCTTCCTGATGAAAATCGCTGTAAGTCATCCTTGAGTTGGAGAATGGTCTCTGTCATTTCCAATTTTTCCTGTCGAGCCTCACCGTTGAGCTTCAAGAAGTAATTCGCTTTGTTCACCATATCTATATAATTCTTCTCGAGTTGCTCATTGGACTCTTGAAGGGAAACATTTGCTTTTATCAGATTATCCCTTTCCACTTCAAGATCGGTCGAGAGAGAAGTTACCCTTTTTACTTCTTCTTCGAGATCCTGCAATCTCCCTCTCAACCCCTTGTTTTGCTTAGCCAGTTTCTTTGAATCCCTCAAAAGTCTGTGATAGGCTAGAGCAAAATCTTCACCTTCCGAATAATCCGATTCATCGTCCGTTGTAATCTTTTCAACAGTGGAGTTGGACAATGACTCGGATGTACTTGCCATTAAGCACATGAAGGGTGAAGATGTGGACGCGTGGAACGCCGTTGCGTTATCTTCTTCATCACTTGACGATGACTCATTTGACGATGAGGTTGTTGAGTTATATGTAATATAGATCTAAATAGGGGAAAAAACACCTAGAGGGGGGTGAATAGGTGTAAACAATAAACACTCAAAAAATCATTGCGCAATAAAACCCAATGCGGAAAAATAAAAGAACACGCAAGATTTTTACGTGGAAAAACTCCAAACCGGAGTAAAAAAAAACCACGGGACCGATAACATGGTGAAATCCACTAGAATTGAAACACGTACAAGGTGATTTAACGTACTCACAGATGACTCAACCTTTTACCATACGCTCCTAGTTGATCTTCTCCGCTCGTTCCGCAACGCGTCTCGAATCCACGATCTGCGTCCAACGCTGAATTCACGGCATCCAACGTCGAGTCCACAACGTCCGACCGAATCCACGGTCTTCACCCAGTAGCACGCTTCGAATCCACGAACGTACCTCGCTCCGAATCCACGAGAGCGGTTGCACCTTGAATCCACAAGGCCACGCGAGTCCACGCGCCGATTTTGGGGAAATCGTTGTTTTTGGGTGGTGATGATCCGCCGAATACTTAGATCAAAGATAGATAGGAAATACCATCTAAGTATTCATTAGTTTGATTCAACTCAAGATGTGAGTATGAAAACCTAGAATCAAACTAATCAATATAGATGAAGAAACATAGAGTAATATCTAATGATTCCCTTTCTTCTCTATATGTGGATCTTAGGCCGTATAAGATGATATTTGAATATGACGGCTATTTTTCTTTTTTTCGGCCTTTTTTTTTAGAAAAATGAATCATAGGGTCTATTTATAGGTTAGAAACCCTAGGAAGGAGATAAGAATCAAAAACCTACCATTTCTGGAATTTTTTCAGACGGCGATCCGGATCGGATTTCTGCGATCCGGATTGCAGTAGCAAGAAAGACGGTTTCCAGAAAAACGATGGTTCGGGATCCGGATCGAAATGGCATATCCGGATCGTTCATACAGTTTCACCAAACATCAACGTTCGGGATCCGGATTGCAATTCCTGATCCGGATCGTGCAAGTAAAAAGGTAAAACTAGTGTTCGGGATCCGGATCATGAAATGCTGCGATCCGGATTGAACCAGTGTATGAACGAACACCCTTCGGGATCCGGATTGGAATGCCTGATCCGGATCCTGAACATGTCCCATGTCCAGTTTTTGATTTTTATGCAATGAAAAATTCTTCCAGGTGTTTCTACACTACAAGAAGTATTCGGATCACCAAAAATCTTTAGTTAAACATACCTGATCCTTTTGAATTCTTCTTTCTTGAGATTGAGTTAAATGATCCAACCTTCTTCACCTTCAATCTTCAAGACTTGAACCTTTCACGAAATTACGCCAACTCAAATTCCGTAACAATCTCCCCCTTTGGCGGTTTTCGTGACAAAACACAGATCCACTAAAGAAATTTCAAAAAGATATTTTTGTTGCTATCACCATACAACAAAAATTTACAATGGAGATCCAGAAATTTTAAAACATGAGATAAACTCCTAAAACAGACTCTAGACTTAGACATCTGTACTCTCTGCACACAGATATCATTCTTGACAAAAAGAATCGTTAGATACCTCAAGAATTGAAACATACAAAACCAAGTACAGAGATAGAGTTTATCTGATCATCATGACATTTGAGAATTCAGATATGTAAGAGAATCATAGTCAAAAACCAACATATCTTCTATGCATTCAAACACCAAATGTCACAAAGTGTTAGTCCAACATCAACTTGTTAGTCCATATTACATGCCCAAATAGTTAGTCGAATAGTTAGTAGGGACATGCACACAGAACACAAGATAAAAACCAAAGTTGAGTTGAAGTGATACTTACCTTGATGTTCACATATTCACACAGTTTTCACATCATCATTGTTCAAGTTCTCTCTAAACTCTCTCCCCCTTTTTGTCAGAAACTAAGCCAAAATTACAAAATTTAAGGAGAGTTAAAAAAATTTCAAAAAATGTAA
>CM055070.1:28476675-28508512 GCA_029204045.2 Tillandsia leiboldiana
CCGGGCGAACAAAGCTCGAGAACCGGCAGAACCTTGGGCAGACGACGAAGGAAGGAAATAGGCCACCGAAGCAGTGCGTCAGAGTGGCGACGCGCCACCCGTGAAGGTTGCCCAGGTCGGGACGGACACTGTTTCCGATGTGGAAGGCCGGGCCACACGCGTACGAGTGCCCTCTGAGCCGGATACCACTAGACCCCCGGCACGCAATCGGAGAGACGGAGAATGCCGCGGCCCGAACCGCATAGGGCCGACCGGAGGCCCACGCGCGATGAACCCCAACAGCACGGTGCCCCACCTCGCCACGCCAATACGTCGCTGCCCAAGGGTTGCGGGCGGACCTCCCCGGCGCCCTGGCGGACGACGCGACGTCCCAAATTGGGGAATGACAAGTACCTTTTTTATTTGTTTTACTTTTTCCTTTCCTCTTCCTAGATAGGAGACCCCCTCGTGGCCGGAGCAACCCGCCCCTGTATGACCCTGCAGAACCTGTTTGCCTTTTGTTGTACCTTCGGTTTCCTTGACCGTTTCGACTCCCACACGCGATTGGGGGGCGAACACCCACGGAAGACTGTTCGGCTTTACCCACGACTTCTTTTCTTTTTCTCCCTTACCTCCGAGTCCTTAAAGCTGTTCTCTTCGGACCAAGCCGAAACAGGCTCGGCTGGTAAGTTGTTTCTTCATGCACCCTGCAACCCAGCGCCAGTTTACGGGCCCCAAGTGACAGTACGCCCAAGTTTGACTGTGAGAAACGACAGGTGCGACTACAAGAACCGGGCTTTCCTGAGCATGAGTATATGGCGGGCAAGAGCATCTCTTTCCCGACGGTCATCTCAGCGGCACGGCCAGAAGGTTGTAGAGGGTGGATGCGTGGCCTACTTAGCATCGGTGGATTTAGTTACCCGACCCTCGACGACATCCGATCTATTCACCCACTGACGAGGAGCACGAGGACCATTGCGAATGATTTTCCAGACTCTTAGAGAGCAGAAGCTGTTCGCTAAACTCAGAAGTGTGAATTCTGGCTACGCGAAGTGGGTTTCCTAGGGCATGTGATCTCGGCGAAGGGAATCGCCGTGGACCCCAAGAAAGTGGAATCATGGTCGACTGGCAGCCGCCGACGACGGTGACAGAGGTCCGTAGTTCCTAGGCGGCAGGACGTTACAGACGCTTCGCCGAAGGGTTCACGAAGATTGCTGGCCCTTTAAACCAGTTGACCAAAAAATGGGAGAAGTTCTTATGGACAGCCAAATGCCAGGAGAGTTTCGAGGAACTCAATAGAAGGCTAACTAGGGCACCAATACTGTGCTACCTACACCCGGAGAGGATTATGAAGTGTACTGCGACGCATCAAGGATCGCCTTGGGGGTGTTCTGATGCAACAGGGGAAAGTAATAGCCCACGCTTCCAGGCAACTGAAGGATTACGACTTGACGATTCAATACCACCCCGGGAAGGCAAACGTGGTGGCAGACGCTTTGAGCAGGAAGGGGCAACAAGAAGGGGCGTCTGGGGCGCGACAACTAAACAGAGCAGCTCGATCGCGGAGTTCGCACGATTGCAGTTGGAGGTGGTACCAGCAAGCACGGTTATGCAACTCCTAGCCTTGGTGGTCAAGCCGACGCTAGTTGAGAAGATCCGGGAAGGACAACAGACCGACTCACACTTGCAAGCGCGTACGAGACAAGGTCTTCCCGGACCAGGAGAGCATTTTTTTTTAGTGGAAGGCGACGGCACCCTACGGTTCTACCAGGCACGACTAGGAGTTTCCGGTTAAAGGGTTCTTTAGACCGTAGGTGTCGCCTTGGGGCGCACCCGTGCTTTCGTGCGAAAGAAGAACAGAAGTCTACGTCTACGCATCGACTACAGGAAGATAAGCAAGGTTACAGTGAAGAACAAACCCAGGATTGACGACCTCTCCAATCAACTGCAAGAATCTCAGGGACCAGAAGCAGTTTGCTAGTTCAAGAAGGTGAGTTCTGACTTCGCGAAGTGGACTTTTTGGGGCACATTGTGTCAGCAACGGGAATCACAGAGAATGTGAGCGGAACTGCCCGACATACGATCCGGAACTGGCAGCAGTCGTTTTCGTTTTAAAGCTTTGGAGACACCACCTTTTGGAGTTCATCGTGGGTGTTTTCGGACCGCCAGAGTCTTAAGTTTTGTTCACATAGAAGGATTTGATTTTTTGCGGCAGAAACATTAGTTGGAGTTACTGAAGGACTCGGCTTGTCCATTCAGTACCACCCGGGAAAAGCAAGTGTAGTAGCGGATGTTTTAAGCGGAAGGGTCAAATCGAGGGGGGGAAACGATGAGCGCGAGTACTCAGCAGGACCGGTCCTGTCGCGCGACTTTTGTCCTTGATGGTCAAGCCAGCCCTTTTAGAGAAACCCTAGAAGGTCAGAAAATGGGCGCACGGATACAGCTTATTCGAGACAAGACCCCCCCCCCCGGACCACGCAAGCGACTTTTCGGCGAGTGCGAACAACGCAATACGTTTTCGAGGGGCGTGTTGGGTTATATGTAATGTAGATCTAAATAGGGGAAAAAACACCTAGAGGGGGGTGAATAGGTGTAAACGTATAAACACTCAAAAATCGTTGCGATAAAAACCCAATGCGGAAATAAAAATAACACGCAAGATTTTTACGTGGAAAACTCCATCACCGGAGTAAAAAACCACGGGACCGATAACACGGCAGAAATCCACTAGAATTAAAACACGTACAAGGTGATTTACCGTACACACTTACGACTCAACCTTTTCCATACGCTCCTAGAGGATCTTCTCCGCTCGCTCCGCGACGCTTCTCGAATCCACGATCTGCGCCCAACGCCGAATCCACGGCGTCCAACGTCGAATCCACGACGTCCGACCGAATCCACGGTCTTCACCCAATAGCACCCTTCGAATCCACGAACGTGCCTCGCTCCGAATCCACGAGAGCGGTTGAACCTTGAATCCACAAGGACACGCGAATCCACGCGCCGATTTTGGGGAAATCGTTGTTTTTGGGTGGTGATGATCCGCCGAATACTTAGATCAAAGATAGATCGGAAATACCATCTAAGTATTCATTAGTTTGATTCAACTCAAGATGTGAGTATGAAAACCTAGAATCAAACTAATCAATATAGATGAAGAAACATAGAGTATTCTCTAATGATTTCCTTTCTTCTCTATATGTGGATCTTAGGCCGTATAAGATGATATTTGAATATGACGGCTATGTGATTATTTTGGATTAACCCTAGAAAAAGAGTCATAGGGTCTATTTATAGGTTAGAAACATTTGGAAGGAGATAAGAATCAAAAACCTAACATTTCTGGAATTTTACGGACGGCGATCCGGATCGGATTTGGGCGATCCGGATTGCAGTAGCAAGAAAGACGGTTTCCAGAAAAACAAACGTTCGGGATCCGGATCGGAATGCCTGATCCGGATCGTTCATACAATTCAGAGAAACTCAACGTTCGGGATCCGGATCGTGAGATGCTGCGATCCGGATTGAAGTAATGTATGAAACAACAACCTTCGGGATCCGGATCGCTGGCTCTGATCCGGATCCTGAACATGTCCGAAACCAGTTTTTGATTTTTATGCAATTAAAATTCTTCCAGGTGTTTCTACACTACAAGAAGTATTCGGATCACCAAAAATCTTTAGTTAAACATACCTGATCCTTTTGAATTCTTCTTTCTTGAGATGAGTTAAATGATCCAACTTTCTTCACCTTCAATCTTCAAGACTTGAACCTTTCACGAAACTACGCCAACTCAAATTCCATAACAATCTCCCCCTTTGGCGGTTTCGTTGACAAAACACAGATCCAACTAAAGAAAATTCAAAAAGATATTTTTGTTGCTATCACCATACAACAAAAATTTACAATGGAGATCCAAAAATTTAAAAACATGAGATAAACTCCTAAAACAGACTCTAGACTTAGACATCTGTACTCTCTGCACAAAGAAATCATTCTTGACAAAAAGAGATCGTTAGATACCTCAAGAATATTTAGCATTCAAAACCTAACAGAGATAGAGTTTATGCTCACCATGACATTGAGTAATTCGATATGTAATAAGATCACAATCAAACATTGACATATCTTCTAAGCAATAAAATTCCAATGTCATAACTTTGCTTTGTTAGTAATCAAACAACTTGTTAGTAATAATACATGTCCAAATAGTTAGTCGAATAGTTAGTAGGAACATGCAACAAATCACAAGATAAAACCAAAAGTTGTGATACTTACCTTTCACCAAAGTCAAAGTTGAAATGATACTTACCTTGATGTTCACACATCAATCATTGTTCAATCATTACCTTGATGTTCACACATCAATCATTGTTCAAGTTCTCTCTAAACTCTCTCCCCCTTTTTGTCACAAACAAAGCCAAAATTACCAAAAATTTAAGGAGAGTTAAACATTTCAAAAATTGTTCCGAATTGTAAGAACTAGAACTAAGAGTAAGTCCTAAAAACTGAAAAACTTGCACAAGAAAAGATTAAAAATCTGCACAAGAAAAAGAATAAAGGAAGGAATCAGTCATCAGATTCGGAGTCTTCAGAGCTCGTGCAGCCCATCTTAGAGAACATCTTTTTCACCAGCTTGTTCATTGAATTGACCTTCTTAGTTATGGTAAATATGAGCTGCCGTGATGAGCTCCAGCTCATTGGAAATTCTCGTCTGTGCCTTCGAAATCTGTTCCTGCTCAAAAGATAATCGTTGTTGTTCTTTGTAGATGGATGAGACTGATGCTTCATCTGCTGGTGTGGGTGCTGGTTGTGATGGTGATGCAGAAGTGCCGGTAGTAGGTTTCGTTCCGCATGGAGGAACTGGAGTGACATGAGGCAATTTTGTGAAGGGACTTGACATGGTGGATTCATCGATCATGCCCAAGCAGTGATGATAAGTTGTTGAACTAATATCAACTTGAAATCTCTTTAAGATCCTCATTATAATCAATGGAAATGGGATCCTTTCAGTGGGATGAGGATGCTCAACATATCTCGTCATTCTATTCCAAATAATGTATGGAATGTGATATTTAATCCCATTGCCTCTGACGGATGTCCCTAAAGATACAAAACAACATTCGATCCCATCTCAAGACTTTCGTCTGCATATTTGGAAGGATATTGTAACAAGTGATGAAGTTTAGAAACCGGTACTCAAGACGAAGTTCTTTGGATTTGATAGACTTCTCCATTGATTGAGTTCCCTCCAAACATATTCCCTTTATGACCATTGCCACATCGTGTTTGTCAAAACCTTTCCCTTCAGGTAATTAACTCCTGTCCTGCTGGCTTGCATTCCCAATACCTCGGCAATCAACTGTGGAGTGATTTTAAACCTTGTGCCTTGGATATTCGTGTAAAACTCCATCGGACCATTTTCCATTTTCTCGAAGGTGCCGTGCATTTGTATAGAAGGTCCTTACGTGATGCAGACAGTATCCAAGCATTTCTGGGAATCGGCATATTTGAATAAGCTTTGCTTGTTCAATCAGAACACCAAACTCGGGAGAGTGATCTCGTAGAGCCTCAATATTAACATGCCTCTCGCCAATGCACTCACAATTCTCAAATGCCCTTAGGCCATCCGCATTAACGAACACTTGTTCCTCACGAGGTGGAGAGTCAGGAACTATTAGCGTGTCAATATCAGCGTCTCGTCGTAGTCCAAAATGTCTAGTCACTCGTTTTCTTTTCATAGAGATGGTTGGTGTAGCCATAGGCGCTTTTCCCTGTGTCCATGGGTCCCTTTCCTTTTGATCCATCGGAAGCTTTTCCTTTTGAACCTTCAGACACCTTTTGTTCAGGCAATGAGTCATCATCATCTGTTAATTCAGTCCAATCTATCTCTTGACAATCTGCTTCCACTTCTGTGTCGCTGATCATATGAAACTCACCTTTTTGTTGTGTTTTCTTAGCTCTCTTTAATTTGTTTGTGGCCCGAGTGTGCACCATAGTGACCAACAAAAGAATGATCCATGAGAATCTCATTGATCCAAGTGCCTTAAGAAGATTGAAATCCTGTGAAGACCAACTTAAGAACACATGATAAATTGTTAATTTTCAAAGATTTGAAAAATTGTACCCAAACAATCATAATCATGTAGAGAGACTAAGAATCAAAATAGTTTTGCAAAAGGAATTTTAAAAATAGATCAATTGCATGATTTTCGAAAATCCCCATTATATGCCCTAAAACCGAATTCTTTGAAATCGAAGACCAAAAATCCGTTTAACTTGGGAATACCTAGCATATAATCAAAACTAATCTACCCAGTGTTCTTATTTCAAAAGAAATTTGATCAAAAACCATCCACAAACGAAATCGATCCAAGAAATTCATCACGTTTGAGGAGGAAAAAGAAAAACGGTGAAAAACCGAGATTTTGATCAATAAAACTTATTTGTATTCGAAGAACTTGAGTTTGGAAAGCTCCAAGGTGCAAAAGTTCTAGAGAGAGAGGCTCTAGAGACTTGAGAACAAAAGATTAAGGTAAAAGAAATCAAAACCCTCTTGTTCTTATTAAAACCCTAGCCGTGATCCGGATCGGATCGAGATTTCGATCCGGATCGGCCAGTCGCAGGAAGAAGCCTGCGTTCGGGATCCGGATCACCTTGCCCGATCCGGATCGGCTCCAACTTTTTCTTCAGAAAAATTTCAGAGAAATTCAAGAAAAACCAGAAAAAGATTGTAAGCACTTTTGTGTATCAACTTTAAACAAAAATCATCGTTTCATACAACAAGAATTAGATTATGCCAAATCTATCAATAATATCCAAAAATGAAACGAGAATTTACAAAAATTAAATCCCTTAAAGTTGAACACCTTCAATTACATCTAACTTGATCTTATGAGTAATGCCTTTATCAAATCATCAATTCAGTAAAGAAAATGAAATACAAAGATCAATAGATGTTTGAAATCCCAAATATGGTAGATAATTTATCTAGACAATCTGTTGAAGAGAGTGGCTCTTTGAGCATCTTTCTTTAAAAACCCACCTTATACCAACCTTGAAATTTGACGGAGTCAAGTATTTCAACATGCATTTTACTTAATCAAAAATTGGACAACCATGCTTGGTATACATGTGGTAGCTGCACACAATACTCGGACGACCGAGGTGGTAGCTCTTTCCTCCATGTGGTGGTAGTTTTCACACTCCTCATTGGGATGTAACTCTTTCCACATCTTTTGAGCATTTTACATATCTTTGACTCCCCCTCAATTGGCTATCAATTATTTAAGATATAAAGTATTCAACCAAAAATTGATCTCGATTTCATACTCGACTAAGCAGTCAAATAAGATAATGACTATACCAAGAGATCATTGAGAGAGAAATTGACTTTGATCACTCAGAAGATGATTTAATTAACATAAATGATCATTGCAACAGTGAAATATTATGATGGCAAAAGCATAATAAATTTCTAAATGTGCGAAAAGATGCAATTAAAGTCAATTATGATCTATGCTCAATTAATGTCCTATGTACAAACATAGATAATGAACAAAACAAAAACAAACAAAACCTATCCTAAGCAAAGGTTTCAAAAAGAAGTTTATTTCAAGGAAAGCATTCCAATTGCTTTTCGCAAGTGAATAAAACGTTCTTGATCCAAAGGTTTTGTTAGAATGTCAGCTAAATGATCCTCAGTTGAAATATATGAAAGTTGAAGAGTATTTGATTCAACTAGCTCTCTAAGAAAATGATATCTAAGTTCAATATGTTTTGTTCTAGAGTGCAACACAGGGTTTTTAGAAATGTTAATTGCACTTGTGTTGTCACAAAGAATCGTTACCGAAGATGCTGAAATCCGGAAGTCGCTCAACACACTTTTCATCCAAATGAGTTGGGTTGAACAACTACCCGCTGAAATGTATTCCGCTTCGGCAGTCGAGAGTGCTATGCAATTCTGCTTTTTACTGTGCCATGCAACAAGGCAATGACCAAGATAGAAGCATGCACCACTCGTGCTTTTCCGATCATCCACTGATCCTGCCCAATCGGCATCTGAGTATCCAACAATATCCAAACTAGTTCCCATAGGATACCAAATTCCGAAATTAATTGATCCTTTGATGTACCGGATGATCCTTTTCACCGCTTTCAGGTGAACCTCCTTTGGTGCTGATTGATATCTCGCGCAAATCCCAACACTAAAGGATATATCCGGGCGACTAGCCGTGAGGTAAAGTAGACTTCCAATCATACTTCGATACAGTTTCTCGTCTACATTCTCACTTTGTGATTCACTACCAAGTCCCTTGTGGCTAGTTCCCATTGGAGTCGGAAAATCCTTCGAATTTTCTAAGTCATACTTTTTAACCAACTCCATTGCATACTTGGATTGACTCAAGTGAATACCTTCATCATTTTGTTTAATTTGCAATCCAAGGAAATAAGTCAATTCGCCCATCATGGACATCTCAAATTCGCTTTCCATGGTCTCCGCGAATTTAGAAGCATCATTATCTCTTGTTGCGCCAAATACAATGTCATCGACATAGATTTGTGCTACAATGAAATTGCTTTGATAATGCTTCACAAAGAGAGTCCTGTCAGCTCCCCCTCGAGTATAGCCCTTCTCCAAAAGGTGCTTTGTCAGCCTTTCGTACCATGCTCGCGGTGCTTGTTTCAGACCGTAAAGAGCATTTTTCAAACGAAAAATATGGTTAGGTTGTTTATAGTCCACAAAACCTTTCGGTTGAGCCACATAAACTTCCTCATTTAAAAACCCATTTAGAAACGCGCTCTTAACGTCCATTTGAAATAATTTGATTTTAAAATGACAAGCAATAGCAAATAGTATACGAATGGACTCGAGTCTAGCTACAGGGGCGAATGTTTCATCAAAGTCTATACCTTCTACTTGAGAGTAGCCTTGAGCAACTAATCGTGCCTTGTTCCTGATGATAGTACCATCCTTATTTTTCTTGTTCTTGAAAATCCATTTGGTACCTATCACATTATGTTGCTTTGGAGGCTTCGTTAATTCCCAGACTTTGTTTCGCTCAAATTAATGGAGCTCTTCCTGCATTGCTTTAATCCAGTAGTCATCCTGAAGAGCTTCATCTATGTTCTTTGGTTCGATTAAAGATACGTAGCAAGCGAATCCACAAACCAACTGCCTCCGAGTTCTAACTCCTTCTTGTGGATCTCCAATGATGTTTGATTCAGGATGATCCTTGGAGATTCGTAGCGTTTGTTGAAACGGAGTACTCGGAGGTATATGAGATGATTCCTGCACATCAGATAAACTTGAAGAACCATTAGATGCATCATTAATATTGGAAGTATTATCATGAGAAGATGCACTTACAGGAGTATCATCATCCAGAGAGATATCGAGGGTAGATTTTTCAGATGCAAAGTGAAAAGCTTCATCTACTTTAACATTTATAGATTCTACAATCATTTTAGATTCGATGTTAAATACTCGATATGCTCTGCTATTTGTAGAATAACCTAAAAAGATCCCTTCGTCACTTCGAGAGTCAAACTTTCCAAGATTTTCACGGTCACGTAAAATGTAACATCGACTCCCGAAGATATGAAAGTATTTGATATCCGGTTTTCTACTAAACCACAGCTCATATGGTGTATTTAAAGTTCCTGGGCGCAAATACACTCGATTAATGACATAGACAGCGGTGTTCACAGCTTCAGCCCAAAAATGTAGCGGTAAATTCCGGCTATGAAGCATCACACGCGCCATCTCTTGAACAACCCTGTTTTTGCGCTCAACAACACCATTCTGCTGAGGTGTATAGGGTGCTGAGAATTCATGTTTTATGCCGTTGGAAGTGCAAAAATCAATGAATTTGGAATTTATGAATTCTCCACCTCTATCACTCCTAACACGAATGATCTTTTCATTCTTTTCAATCATAATACGATGGCAAATCTCATGAAAAGAATCAAACGTATCAGCTTTCTCTTTTAAAAATGCTACCCAAGAAAACCTAGAGAAATCATCAACCAATAAGAAAATATACCATTTACCTCCCAAAGATGGTTGACGGGTCGGCCCCATTAAATCCATGTGCAAAAGTTCCAAAGGCCGTTTTGTACCAACGTGGTTCAAGTTCTTGTGTGCAGTCCTAGACTGTTTTCCCTTTTGGCAACCACCACACACAACGTTTTGTTTAAGCAAAAGTTTTGGAACCCCCTTGACCACGTCCTTGTTTGAAATTCTAGCAAGTTCCTTAAAATTTAAGTGACCTAGCCTTTCATGCCAAAGTGTTTCATTATCCAAAGAAACTAGGTTACATTTTTCAGAAAATTTATTAGGAACAACATAACAATTGTTTTCAGATCTAACCCCTTTAAAAAGAATACATGGTCCTTATCAGTTACAACACATTCAACAGATGAAAAGTTAACTGAAAAACCATTATCGCAAAGTTGACTTATGCTGATGAGGTTAGTCTTAAGGCCATCAACAAATAACACATTATTTAGAACCGGGCCATCTGGAATAGCTACTGTTCCTTTTTCAACAATTTTGGAAGATCGGCCGTCTCCGAAAACAACGAGTCCTCCGGAGATTTTCTCAAGATTTTGAAAACTATTTTTGTCACCGGTCATGTGACGCGAACACCCGCTATCCAGATACCAAGACGAACTATCATATGCATGCAAGGAAACATTGGTAACAAGACAAGGAAAGATTTCACCTTTGCGCACCCAAACCTTTTTGGAGTGCGTCGGTAACGGTCGTGAAGTTATATGCCTAGGTGAAAGCGTCTTGTTAAAACGATTGCTGCTCCTTGATGAAGTCGTCTTGCGCGGTAAACTACCAAGGTTCTTTTCCTTCAATTGATTTGCAATTGATTTCCGAGGAATCAGCTTTGTGGTAGTCATTGCAAGAGGTGTTTGAGGTGCGCGTTTGACTCCCGTCTTGCAATATCTTCTTATGTGCCCTGAAACACCACAACGAAAACATACCTTAGATCTTGACGATCCCAAAGAGGATGAAGTAAGTTTGTTGTCGTTGTTTGTCTTGAATTCCGGTGTCGGAGGAGGAGATACCGACTGAGGCACAAAAACTGTCCCACTCGAACTTGGACTGTTTCCAGTTTGAGTGTACCCGAGGCCGAACCGATTTGTTTGACCAAGACCAAGAAGCCTATCCAACTTACTCCTTCCTGAAGAGAATCGCTTCAAGTCATCCTTGAGTTGGAAAACGGTCTTTGTCATTTCCAGGTTATCCTGTCGAGCCTCGTTGTAGAGCTTTGAGAAGTGATCCGCTTTATCCACCAGTTTTGTATGTTCCTTCTCAAAAAGCTCATTGGACTCTTGAAGGGAAACATTTACTTTTATCAGATTTTCCTTTTCCACTTCAAGAGCGTTTGAGAGAGAAGTTGCTCTTTTTGCTTCTTCTTCGAGATCATGCACTCTCCCTCTCAAACTCTTGTTTTGCTTAGCCACTTTCTTTGAATCCCTCAAAAGTCTGTGGTAGGCTAGAGCAAAATCTTCACCTTCCGAATCATCCGATTCGTTGTCCGTTGCATTCTTTTCAACAGTGGAGTTGGACAATGACTCGGATGTACTTGCCATAAAGCACATGAAGGGTGAAGATATGGACGCGTGGAATGTCGTGGAGCTCTTTTCTTCATCACTTGAAGACGACTCATTTGACGTTGAGTTGTCATCCCAAGTGACGACTTGCATCGCCTTCTTCTTTGCCGGATACTTGTTGGGACACCCCGTTGCAATGTGGCCGTAGCCTCGACATTTGAAGCATTGTAGTTGTCCCTCTGAACTTTTCTTATCCTTTGAGAAGTTCTCTTGCTTTCTTGACTTGAAACTTGAAGTACCCTTGCCTTTGTTCGACTTTCCGAAGGATGGAGATTTACTTGAATTACCCCTTCGAAAGTTGCGGCGAAACTTCCTTGTCAAGAGAGCGAGCTGCTTCTCAAATTCCTCCATAGAAAGGTTCTCGTCATCGTCTGAGGAGGATGTATCCGCGTCTTCTTCCTTAGTTATTTTCAACGCATAACCTGAAGACTTAGAAGAGGATGCTTTTCCAGAAGAATTGTTAGTAGTAAATGTCATTTCATATGTTTGTAATGAACCAACTAATTCTTCTACATGCATTTCGTCCGGGTGTTTAATAGTTTCAATGGCTGTAACCTTTGGGCGAAATCGTTCAGGAAGAGTTCTTAAGATCTTTCTTACAACCTTAAATTCTGGAATCTTCTCTCCTAGGTTAGCACATGAGTTTACGATGTCTTGCAATCGTGTATAGAAGTCCGTGAAAGATTCATTTTCTGCCATCAAGATAGAGTCAAACTTGCTCGTAAGCATTTGCAGTTTCTGAATCTTCACGAGGTTAGTTCCCTCATGTGTAACCTGAAGAACATCCCAGATTTCTTTCGCAGTCTCACATGCCGAGACGCGAGAGAATTCAGTTTGAGATAAGGCATTAAAAATAGCATTAATTCCCTTGCCATTGTAAGAAGATAAATCTAACTCTTCCTTGGTCCATTTCGACCTAGGTTTTAAGGTGCGAACATCAGAGATAATTTCAGTTGGATTAGACCATCCTAATTCAATTGATTGCCACACCCTTTCGTCGATGGAAATTAAAAAGGCTTTCATCCGTACTTTCCAGTACGCATAATTTGTTCCATCAAAGAAAGGGGGTCGATTGATGTTTCCACCTTCAACCATTGTTTACAACCCTATTCCCGCTCTGATACCACTTGTTGGGTTATATGTAATGTAGATCTAAATAGGGGAAAAAACACCTAGAGGGGGGTGAATAGGTGTAAACGTATAAACACTCAAAAATCGTTGCGATAAAAACCCAATGCGGAAATAAAAATAACACGCAAGATTTTTACGTGGAAAACTCCATCACCGGAGTAAAAAACCACGGGACCGATAACACGGCAGAAATCCACTAGAATTAAAACACGTACAAGGTGATTTACCGTACACACTTACGACTCAACCTTTTCCATACGCTCCTAGAGGATCTTCTCCGCTCGCTCCGCGACGCTTCTCGAATCCACGATCTGCGCCCAACGCCGAATCCACGGCGTCCAACGTCGAATCCACGATGTCCGACCGAATCCACGGTCTGCACCCAATAGCACCCTTCGAATCCACGAACGTGCCTCGCTCCGAATCCACGAGAGCGGTTGAACCTTGAATCCACAAGGACACGCGAATCCACGCGCCGATTTTGGGGAAATCGTTGTTTTTGGGTGGTGATGATCCGCCGAATACTTAGATCAAAGATAGATCGGAAATACCATCTAAGTATTCATTAGTTTGATTCAACTCAAGATGTGAGTATGAAAACCTGGAATCAAACTAATCAATATAGATGAAGAAACATAGAGTATTCTCTAATGATTTCCTTTCTTCTCTATATGTGGATCTTAGGCCGTATGAGATGATATTTGAATATGACGGCTCTATGTGATTATTTTGGATTAACCCTAGAAAAAGAGTCATAGGGTCTATTTATAGGTTAGAAACATTTGTAAGGAGATAAGAATCAAAAACCTAACATTTCTGGAATTTTTACGGACGGCGATCCGGATCGGATTTGGGCGATCCGGATTGCAGTAGCAAGAAAGACGGTTTCCAGAAAAACAAACGTTCGGGATCCGGATCGGAATGCCTGATCCGGATCGTTCATACAATTCTAAGAACTCAACGTTCGGGATCCGGATCGAGAGATGCTGCGATCCGGATTGAAGTAATGTATGAAACAACAACCTTCGGGATCCGGACTGCTGGCTCTGATCCGGATCCTGAACATGTCCGAAACCCAGTTTTTGATTTTTATGCAGTTAAAAACTCTTCCAGGTGTTTCTACACTACAAGAAGTATTCGGATCACCAAAAATCTTTAGTTAAACATACCTGATCCTTTTGAATTCTTCTTTCTTGAGATTGAGTTAAATGATCCAACTTTCTTCACCTTCAATCTTCAAGACTTGAACCTTTCACGAAACTACGCCAACTCAAATTCCGTAACAAGGCGGACTTGCGTGCCCGAACTGCTAGTATTGAAGAAGGAGTTACCGTCAGAGGCGCACGGCGCTCCCTCTGCAGCGCATCCAGGTGTCATGAAGATGTACGAGGACCTCAAGCAGAAATTTTGGTGGACTAGAGACACTCGGCTGGTGTCGAACCTTTGGCAAGTCTGCAACGAGCTCTAAAGACTAAACCACACTTCAGCACGGCGTTTCACCCCCAGACCGGCGGACAGCCCGAGCGAATAAGCCGGATTCTCGAAGATGTGCTCTGATACCATCTTAATCTTTCACGCCCCGGGGGTTTGTTTTAGCGGAAACGGTTCACAAAAGGTACACATTTGGCGCGTAATTTTTTTTTGAAATTAAACCCTCTTCCCCGGCACGTGCCCAGACCCGCCGCATACACAGAATCACTCTGCAAACGGACAGAGTCTCCTCTGTATATGCACGGCGTGGCAGCTAACACAAGGTTCAATACAATCATCCATTCAATCTCAACAGTTCTATCAAACAACTATGCACCCTAACTGATTAATAAGCACGGCCAAAAAATTTTTAAAAAGGATAAATCCACAGTCATTGAAACGGTGCCTACCCAGCACTCGGATTTTGAAAACGCGTTTGAAAACAGCATAAATCCACAGGGTTTTGAAAACAGTGCCCACACGACACTTGAGTTTTGAAATTCGTTTTCACAATCCATAAATCCACAGGGTTTTGAAATCAGTGCCTACACGACACTCAAATTTTAAAAACGGTTTTCGCAGTCTTTTCCTTGGTTTTTCTTTTTCTTTTGCAAACGGCCAACAGAAACAAAAGGAAAGATAAATACATAAGAGAACAGCCAAATATAGACCATGCCGACATCCACACCGACCCCACGAGGGTATCGAGAACCCCACAAAAGACTACAAACGTGAATGAAATGCAAAGATAAAAAGAAATACAGTCCGGGGTCCCCAGCGACCCAGAAGCTCCTGCCCCGGCCTCACCGTCGCCTACCTCTCCCCCCCGTCTGGACCCTGTCACGAAGTGGGAAGTCAGTGACGAATAATAATAGTAGAGCAGGAAAAGTAGTAAAACAAACCGGAGCAACCACCCTCCCAAGAGGGAAAAGATAACCTGTACCCCTGTATCCTGCAATACCCGACCACGTCGGACAACTAAACCGACGGGTCGCACCGTACCTGCAATACAGGGGCCCCACTACGTCACCTCGTGGGTATACATGGGTCAAGACCGCTTTTTCGGAAAAGCGCACCCTTTGCGGTGGCCAAACCGCGGGTGCGCGTGCTGCAGCCTCGAGCAAAGTAACCATAACCACTATCATGTTAGCATCATAATATATAAACAAGAGTAAAACGGCGACATGTATAATCAAAAGTAAAACGGTAATATGTGTGATCGAAAGTAACCCGCTAACATGTAATCTCAAGAGTGAAACAACCGCCGGAGACCGACGCTAAGCACCACGATGGAACCCACCACATAATAAACATGAACATAACGACATTACGCATAAAGGGATTCTAAGGGTGTACCCACCGACCCTGCGAGGAAGAGGAAAAAAGATCGTCCTCAGTCTCCAACGTAAAGCTCCCCGAAAGATGGACTCCCCGTTCTTCCTTCTCCTTTCCTCGGTTCTATACGCCAATACTTGAATTGAGAAATGGGGATTGGGGCTTTTTCCTCTTTTTTTTTTTTTGTACGCCCCCAAAACCCTAACGCACGATCCAAGGCGATGGGAATAGGAAAATAAAAACCCTAGTCCCCAAACTCAACACTCAACGATCGGGCGCGGACCAGGGGTCCAATCTTACCTCGAAAAGCGTGCCGATCGTCCGCACGCTTTTTGATGCACCCGGAACTGCTGGTTACCTTCAGAAATTTATTCTGGGAGATCCCGGGGTCGGAATTCAAATCCGATCGCACCACCGTTCTCCGTTTTGCGAGCTCAACCACCTAAAAATACCCGCAAACCACGATGATCACCCCAAAATTTCTCGAATTTCCGCCCCACCTTAGTCAACTAAAAAAAAAATTAAATTAGGACCCTAAACGAAAAACCGAAAGGTCGAGGTACCACCCAAAAGATAAAATAACCCACTGACATAAAAATATGAAAAGTCCGATCGCCTCGAAAAGCGTGCCAGCCACTTAGCACGCCCCGGGGGTTTGTTTTAGCGGAAACGGTTAATGTAAAGGTATGTCTCTGGCGCGTTCAAATATTATTTTTTTTTTGAATACAAATCTTCTTCCCCGGCGCGCGCCCAGACCCGCCGCATATACAGATTTACTCTGCAAACGGACAGAGTCTCCTCTGTATATGCACGGCGAAGCGGCTAGTACAAGCTCCAAACGCAATCATCAATTCAACCACAACAGTTTCTAACATACAACTATGTAACATAACTGAGTAAAACGCACGGCCAAGTGATTTTAAAAGGATAAATCCACAGTCGTTGAAACGGCGCCTACCCGGCACTCAGGTTTTGAAAACATGTTTCGAAAACAGCATAAATCCACAGGGTTTTGAAAACAGTGCCCACACGACACATAGGTTTTGAAAACGATTTTCGCAATATTTTCTTGGGTTTTCTTTTTCTTTTCCAAACGGCCAACAGAGATAAAAGGAGAGATAAATAAATAAGTAAATAAACAAAAGGAACCATGCCGACATCCACACCGACCCCACGAGGGTATCGAGGACCACACAAAGGACTACAAACCGTGAATGAAATGCAAAGATAAAAGAGAAAATACAGTCCGGGGTCCCCAGCGACCCAGAAGCTCTTGCCCCGTCCTCACCGCCGCCTACCTCCCCCCCCGTCTGGACCCTGTCACGATGTGGGAAGTCAGTGACAAATAATAGTAGAGCAGGAAAAGTAGTAAAACAAACCGTAAAGCTATCCGGAGCAACCATCCTCCCGAGAGGGAAAAAGATAACCTGAACCCCTGTAATCCTGCAATACCCGACTACGTCGGACAACTAAACCGACGGGCCGTACCGTACCTGCAATATCCGACCACGTCGGGCAACTAAACCGACGGGTCGCACCGTACCTGCAATATCCGATCACGTCGGGCAACTAAACCGACGGGTCGCACCGCTCGCACCTCGGCGCCTCAAACCCCACAACTACAGGGGCCCCACTACGTCACCTCGTGGGTATACACGGGTCATAGACCGCTTTTCCGGAAAAACGCACCCTTTGCGGTGGCCAAACCGCGGGTGCGCGTGCTGCAGCCTCGAGCAAAGTAGCCAACAGTAATCATGAATAATCTATAACCGCTATCATGTTAGCATCATAATATATAATCGAGAGTAAGGGTATAACCACTATCCTGTTAGCAACGTCATGCAAAATTAAGAATAAAAGAAAATTAAGAATAAAAGCGACCGCCGGAATTCGGCGCTAAGTACCAAAATAAAACCCACCTCAAACACGAAGGAGAGGACGTGCGGGAGCTCCAACTAAAAGTACCCTCGCCGTGTGCCCGAACAGCTACAATAAGAATTATTTGTTAAAAACCATCGTCGTGGTTAAAAACACTCAAAAACGGGGCGAAACGGGCCAAAAACGGAGCTTCTAGGCTCTTTGGCTGAAGGCTGGTGCACGGTCCAGGCGTGGACCGGGTTTACGGCGTCGGCGGTCGCGTGGCATGCGCCGGGTGCACGCAGGAAGCGTGCACCGCGCATCCTGGGCCGGGCCGGTGCACGACACGAGCGTGCACCGGGCTCACGGCCGCAGGGGCCTGCGGTGCACACCGGGTGCACGCCGCAGCGTGCACCGCACCCGAGCGGGCCGGGCCGGCGCACGAAAGCGTGCGCCGGGTCCGCGGCTCCCGCGCCGTGGGGCGTGCACCGGGTGCACGCCCCGGCCTGGGGACCGCGGGCCGAGAAACCGTACAGTAACCCCCTTTTTCCGGTTTTCTTCTCCGTTTTCGCTCCCGTGCGACTCCGGCGACGACCCCGCGAACATGGTAACGGCGGCGGCGGCCTCCCGTTTAACAACGGCGGCGGCGGCCTCCCATTCGACAATACGCCTCGCGCGCAACACGACAAGAAAGAAAACCTTATACCCAAAAAGATAACCGGGAAGACCCGAACCGCTCACCCTGTTTTCGCCGGTGAGGGAGGAAGGAAGAGGATCATCCCACTCTCGTTCGCCGGGTTCCGCAGGGCGTGCGATCGTCCTTCCCTCTCCTCGTCTCCGTCTCGGTTCCTCACGCCCTCGGTTGAAAAGAGAGGAAATATGAATTGGAGTTTTTCCCCTTCCCTTTCTTAACAGGGCCGCCTTAAACCCTAGCCGTCAAGAGAGAAACCCTAAAATAACCGAAACAAAAATCGACGGCTACGATTGTCTCGAAAAGCGTGTCAATCGCTCGCACGGATCCCGGAGCACCCAAAAAAGGGTCCAAACTTCAAAAATTAATTCTGGGAGATCCGGGAGTCGGAATTCGAATCCGATCGCGTCTCCGTTCACCGTTTTGCGAGCTCTAGCAGCAAAAAATATCCGCAAGTCCCGACGACCAGCCCCGAATTTCTCGAATTTCAACCCCTCCTTAATCAACTGAAAATATTCGGTTAGGACCCAAGATGGAAAACCGGAAGGTCGAAGTACCACTACATAAATAAAATAACCCAATGACATAAACAGATGAGAATTCCGATCACAGCAGGTTCCCCGTCCGATCGCCTCGAAGAACGTGCCGGCCACTTAACACGGATTCCGATGTGCCACTCAAAAGCAAACGCTTTGACCCCCATTTCGGGAGATCCGTAAATCGGAATCCGAATCCGTTCGCTTTGCCGCCCTCCGTTCTTCGAGCTCGATCGCAGAAAAATACTAGTGGCCCCGGTCAGTCCATTGCAGAAAACGGTGGAAAGTTTTCCTACCAGTCCCATCAAAATAAAAGGGAGGTATACAAGGGCAAGGGAGCGCCTGGACTCTACATCACTTACCACAAAAAAAAAGTTTCGTCCTCGAAACTTAATCTTGGTCCGCAACGAATAAAACTGAGTAGCACTCCTCCATCTTTGACTCCCGTTCCTAAGTCGTTTCACGTTCTTCCTGGTTGCTCCACAGCACCTTCCCATAGGGGATCGCCCGATTGCGCAATCCTTTTTGTCCTCTCGTGCTAAGGTCCGCACCGGTGTTCCGTCGAAGCTCAGGTCCTCTCTACGCTCCAAGGCAGTGACCATCCGTCACCCAAAATCAAGTAAGCAGGTTCAGAGCACATCTTCGAGGATCCGGCTCATCCGCTCGGGCAGTTCGCCGGTCTGGGGGTGAAATGCCGTGCTGAAGTGTGGTTTAGTCTCTAGGGCCCGTTGCAGACTTGCCAAAGGTTCGACACCAGCCGAGTGTCTCTAGTCCACCAGAATTTCTGCTTGAGGTCCTCGTACATCTTCGTGTCGCCTGGATGCGCCGCGAAGGGAGCGCAGTGCGCCTCTGACAGTAACTATTCCTTCAACACTGGCAGCTCGGGCACGCAAGTCCACCCTCGGAACGTATTGCGTCGTCCGCACTTGCTGAAAAGTCAATTGCGTGGTCCGGGGGGTCTTGTCTCGAATAAGCTGTATCCGTATGCCTATTATTCTGACCCTCTAGGATTTCTCTAAAAGGGTTGACTTGATCATCAAGGACAATAGGTCGTGCGACGGTACCGGTCCTGCCGAGTACTCGCGCTCATCGATTTCCTCCCCGATTTGGCCCTTCCTACTCAAAACATCCGCTCATATTCTCTGTGATTCCCGTCGCTGACACGATGTGCCCCAAAGAGTCCATTTCGTGAAGCCAGAACTCACATCTCTTAAACTTAGCAACCAGCTCCTGGTCCCTGAGATTCTTGCAGTTGATTGAAGAGGTCGTCAATCCTGGGTTTGTTCTTCACTGTAACCTTGCTTATCTTCCTGTAGTCGATACGTAGACGTAGACTTCTGTTCTTCTTTCGCACGAAAGCACGGGTGCGCCCCAAGGCGACACCCACGGTCTAAAGAATCCTTTATCCGGAAACTCCTAGTCGTGCCTGGTAGAACTGTAGGGTGCCGTCGCCTTCCACTGTAAAATCGCCCTCTTGGTCCAGGGAGATCTTGTCTCGTACGCGCTGCAAGTGTGAGTCGGTCTGTTGTCCTTCCTGGATCTTCTCAAATAGCGTCGGCTTGACCACCAAGGCTAAGAGTTGCATGACCGTGCCTGCTGGTACCACCTCCAACTGTAATCGTGCGAACTCCGCGATCAAGCTGCTCTGTTTAGTTATCGCGCCCCCAGACGCCCCTTCTTGTTGCTCTTTCCTGCTCAAAGCGTCTGCCACCACGTTTGCCTTCCCGGGGTGGTATTGAATCATCAAGTCGTAATCCTTCAGTAACTCTAGCTACCGACTCTGCCGCAGGTTTAATTCCTTTTGGGTAAAAATATACTTAGGACTTTGGTGATCCGAGAAGACGTTACAGTGGACTCCAAAGAGGTAGTGCCTCCACAATTTTAAAACGAAGGCCACTGTGGCCAGTTCTAGGTCGCGTATCGGGTAGTTCTTTTCGTAATTCTTCAATTGCCTGGAAGCGTGGGCTATTACTTTCCCCTGTTGCATCAGAACACCCCCCATGGCCGATCCTTGATGCGTCGCAGTACACTTCATAATCCTCTCCGGGTGTAGGTAGCACAAGTATTGGTGCCCTGGTTAGCCTTCTATTGAGTTCCTCGAAACTCTCCTGGCATTTGGCTGTCCATAAGAACTTCTCCCATTTTCTGGTCAACTGGTTTAAAGGGCCAGCAATCTTCGTGAACCCTTCGGCGAAGCGTTTGTAACGTCCTGCCGGCCTAGGAACTACGGACCTCTGTCACCGTCGTCGGCGGCTGCCAGTCGACCACTGATTCCACTTTCTTGGGGTCCACGGCGATTCCCTTCGCCGAGATCACATGCCCTAGGAAACCCACTTCGCGTAGCCAGAATTCACACTTCTTGAGTTTAGCGAACAACTTCTGCTCTCTAAGAGTCTGGAAAATCATTCGCAAATGGTCCTCGTGCTCCTCGTCGGTGGGTGAATAGATCAGGATGTCGTCGAGGGTCGGGTAACTAAATCCACCGATGCTAAGTAGGCCACGCATCCACCCTCTACCAACCTTCTGGCCCGTGCCGCTGAGATGACCGCCGGGAAAGAGATGCTCTTGCCCGCCATATACTCATGCTCAGGAAAGCCCGGTTCTTGTAGTCGCACCTGTCGTTTCTCACAGTCAAACTTGGGCGTACTGTCACTGGGTGCCCATAACTGGCGCTGGGTTGCAGGGTGCATGGAAGAAACAACTTACCAGCTGAGGCCTGTTTCAGCTTGGTCCGAAGAGAACAGCTTTGAAGGACCTCGGAGGTAAGGGAGGAAAAAGAAAAGAAGTCGTGGGTAAAGCCGAACAGTCTTCCGTGGGTGTTCGCCCCCCAATCGCGTGTGGGAGTCGAAACGGTCAAGGAAACCGAAAGGTAAAACAAAAGACAAAAAGGTTCGCAAGGGTCATACAGGGGCGGGTTGCTCCGGCCCGAGGGGGTACTCCTATCTAGGAAGAGGAAAGGAAAAAGTAAAACAAATAAAAAAGGTACTTGTCATTCCCCAATTTGGGACATCGCGTCGTCCGCCAGGGCGGCCGGGGAGGTCCGCCCGCAACCCTTGGGCCAGCGACGTTGTTGGGTCGTATATAATACGGATCTAAATAGGGGAAGAAACACCTAGAGGGGGGTGAATAGGTGTAAACGTATAAACACTCAAAAATCATTGCGATAAAAAACCCAATGCGGAAATGAAAATAACTCGCAAGATTTTTACGTGGAAAACTCCATCACCGGAGTAAAAAACCACGGGACCGATAACACGGCAGAAATCCACTAGAATTAAAACACGTACAAGGTGATTTACCGTACACACTTACGACTCAACCTTTTCCATACGCTCCTAGAGGATCTTCTCCGCTCGCTCCAGACGCTTCTCGAATCCACGATCTGCGCCCAACGCCGAATCCACGGCGTCCAACGTCGAATCCACGACGTCCGACCGAATCCACGGTCTTCACCCAATAGCACCCTTCGAATCCACGAACGTGCCTCGCTCCGAATCCACGAGAGCGAATGAACCTTGAATCCACAAGGACACGCGAATCCACGCGCCGATTTTGGTGTAATCGTTGTTTTTTGGGTGGTGATGATCCGCCGAATACTTAGATCAAAGATAGATCGGAAATACCATCTAAGTATTCATTAGTTTGATTCAACTCAAGATGTGAGTATGAAAACCTAGAATCAAACTAATCAATATAGATGAAGAAACATAGAGTATTCTCTAATGATTTCCTTTCTTCTCTATATGTGGATCTATAGCCGTATAAGATGATATATGAAAATGACGGCTATGTGGATTGACCCTAGAAAGAAAGACATAGGGTCTATTTATAGGTTAGAAACCCTAGGAAGGAGATAAGAATCAAAAACCTGCCATTTCTGGAATTTTACGGACGGCGATCCGGATCGTGATAACTGAGATCCGGATCGTCATAACGAAACAGCCAATTCCAGAAAAACGAAGGTTCGGGATCCGGATCATGTAACTACGATCCGGATCGTTCATACAGTTCACCAAACATCAACGTTCGGGATCCGGATTGCGAAGCAAGATCCGGATCGTTCAAGGTAGATGGTAAACTCAACGTTCGGGATCCGGATCAAGAGACTACGATCCGGATTGCGACGATGTATGAACGAACCACCTTCGGGATCCGGATCGAACAGCCTGATCCGGATCCTGAACATGTCCCAAGTCCAGTTTTTGATTTTTATGCAATGAAAGATTCTTCCAAGTGTTTCTACACTACAAGAAGTATTCGGATCACACAAATTCTTTAGTTAAACATACCTGATCCTTTTGAATTCTTCTTTCTTGAGATTGAGTTAAATGATCCAACTTTCTTCACCTTCAATCTTCAGGACTTGAAACTTTCACGAAACTACGCCAACTCAAATTCCGTAACAATCTCCCCCTTTGGCGGTTTCGTGACAAAACACAGATCCACTAAAGAAAATTCAAAAAGATATTTTTGTTGCTATCACCATACAACAAAAATTTACAATGGAGATCCAAATACAATACATGAGTTAAACTCCTAAAACAGACTCTAGACTTAGACATCTGTACTCTCTGCAAAAAGAAATCATTCTTGACAAAAGAAATCGTTAGATACCTCAAGAATTTTGTATTATTCAAAAACCACAAACAGAGATGAAGTTTAAACTCATTTATACTTACCATGACATTTATATTCAGATATGTAAACTGATCATAGTTAAAAAAACACCAACATATCTTCTTTGCACGTAAAAACCAAATGTCATGAACATGTTTGTGACAAACTAATATATATATAGATATGTAATTGATCAGAGTTAAGAACCAACATATCTTCTATGCAATCAAAAACCAAGTGTCACAAACTTGTTAGTGAACATCAACTTGTTAGTTATATTACATGCCCAAATAGTTAGCAAATAGTTAGTCGAGACATGCAACAAATCACAAGATAAAAACCAAAAGTTGAAGTTGAGATCATACTTACCTTGATGTATACAAAATCTTCATCATCAAGATTTTCACAATCATTGTTCATTGTTCAAATCATTGTCCTAAACTCTCTCATTGTTCTAAACTCTCTCCCCCTTTTTGTCACAAATAAAGCCAAAAATTACAGAAGTGGAGAGAATGGTTAACAGTTTAAGTTCGAGAACTAAAAACTCAAATTAAAACTTAAAAACCTGCACAACAGTAGGATTTAAACATGTGCATAATAAACAGAAATTAGAAGGATACGGATCATTCAGACTCGTCTGAACTGATACAGCCGAGGATTTGGAAAATCTTCTTTATTCGCTTGTTCATTGCTGATTGATTTTTATTTACTTTCTTTATTTCTTCCTTTACCTCAATCAGTTCATTTGATATACGTTCTTGCTCGTTGGAGAGCCTTTGCTGTTCTTTATAGATTGAGGTAACAGAAGCATCATCATCAGAAGTTGATTGTGGTGCTTCTTGTGCCGGAGGTGCTGGTTGAGTTGGAGGAGCTGCTGCCGGTGCAGAGGTTGTTGCTTGTTGTCGTTGTTCTCGTTGCCGGTGAAGAGGTATGAAAGGTTCATCTGGCTTCGTCGAAAGAGACTTTACAATTGTCGTGTCATTGATCGTTCCTAGACTGTGCAGATAGGAACTCGCATTTGTGTCAGCTTTAAATTTGCGAAGAATGCGCATGATGATCATTGGAAAAGGTAGTCTCTCTGACGGATGAGCTTGCTCCACATATCGTGCCATCCTTGACCAGATGATGTAGGGAATGTTTAAGTTAGCTCCCATTGCTGCTTGCGGGGTTTCCAAGTAGATAAAGGAATATCATTCTTTCCCACCGAAGAACCTTTGTGTTCATGTTTGGAATAATATTGTAACAAACAATAAGATTTAAGATGCGGTACTCAGGTCGTAGTTCTTTCGAGAAAACGGAGTTTCCTGTCGACCGAGTATCTGGAACACAGATTCCATCAACTACCACTCTCCAGGAGAAGGTGTTGAAGTTTTGATTCTTCAGGTAATGAGTGCCATCGGCTCGGGCGTCCATCCCTAGTACTTCACCAATTAGCTGAGGCGTTACTTTGATTCTGACATTCTTGACTAATGTTTGAAAATCCCGACGCCCGCTTTCCTGATCAACTAGATAGCAGGCATTCTGATAGAACATCCTCACTGAGTGAAGACAATACCCAGTGGTCTCCGGGAAATCGCAAATGGGAGCAAGACCTCTCTGGTCAAACAAAGTCCCGAACGTCTGAGAACGTTGCGTTAAGGCTTTTACATCAACATGCCTTTCTCCAATGCATTCTCTGTTTTCAAAATCCTTTATTCTAGCCGAGCTGACAAAGTCTTGTGCAGGTGCTTGGTCAGCAGCTGGTTGCTCAATGGTGATTCCTCGAGCACTTCCTCTCTTGCGAGCAACACTTTTTCTTCTTGTCTTCCCAGAAGTTTCTTCCATTGGAGCTTTCCCTTTTTCAGCAGCAGTAGGCGGAGCCTTCGATGTTTCTGCAGGTGCTTTTCCCTTTGAAGCAGTCGGAACAGTCGTTGCTTCAACTTGCAGTTCATCCCAATCAATTGATTCCGTTTCAGATTCTGTATCGGAATCATCTTTAGCCTTCTTCGCTTTCTTAGCCTTCTTAGCCCTCTTGGGCTTGACGGTGTCTCTCGTATGAACCATAGCCGCAAGTAGAAAAACAATCCAAGTGATCACCATTGCTAATGGTTTCTTGAGAAAAGGAATCCTGAGTAGACCAACTCAAGAACACAAAAATTCTTAGTTTTCAAAAATTGAAAAAATTGTACCCAAACAATCATAATCATGTAGAGAGACTAAGAATCAAATTAGTTTTGCAAAAGGACTTTTAAAAATAGATCAATTGCATGAATTTCGAAAATCCTTATTATATGCCCTAAAACCGAAATTTTAGAAATCGAAGCCTAAAAATCCGTTAATCAGGAGAAAACCTAGCATATAATCAAAACTAAACAACCCAGAGTTCTTATTTCAAAAGAAATTTGATCAAAAACCATCCACAAACAAAATCGATCCAAGAATTTCGTACGTTTGAGGAGGAAAAGAGAAAAACGGTGAAAAACCGAGATTTTGATCAATAAAACTTACTTGGAACTGAAGAACTTGAGTTAGAAAGCTTCCAAGGAGGATGAAATCTAGAGAGAAGCGCTCTGGAAACTTTTGAACAAAAGATTGGAGTAAAAGAAATCAAAACCCTTTTGTTCTTTATAAAAACCTAGCCGCGATCCGGATCCTCCCGAGCTTGCGATCCGGATCGGCTACCCGCAGTGAAAAAAACTGCGTTCGGGATCCGGATCGGCAGGTCCAATCCGGATCGTCAGCCCGCAGGAGAAAACCTGCGTTCGGGATCCGGATCACCTTGCCCGATCCGGATCGGCCCCAACTTTTTCTTTAGAAAAATTTCAGAGAAATTCAAGAAAAACCAGAAAAAGATTGTAAGCACAAAGGTGTATCAACTTTAAACAAAAGCATCGTTTCACACAACAAGAATTAGATTATGCCAAATCTATCAGTAATATCCAAAAATGAAACGAAAATTTACAAGAATTAAATCCCTTAAAGTTGAACACCTTCAATTACATCTAACTTGATCTTATGAGTAATGCCTTTATCAAATAATCAATTCGGTAAAGAAAATGAAATACAAAGATCAATAGATGTTTGAAATCCCAAATATGGTAGATAATATTTCTAGACAATCTGTTGAAGAGAGTGGCTCTTTGAGCATCTTTCTTTAAAATCCCACCTTATACCAACCTTGAAATTTGACAGAGTCAAGTATTTCAACATGCATTTTACTTAATCAAAAATTTGAACAACCATGCTTGGTATACATGTGGTAGCTGCACACAATACTCGGACGACCGAGGTGGTAGCTCTTTCCTCCATGTGGTGGTAGTTTTCACACTCCTCATTGGGATGTAACTCTTTCCACATCTTTTGAGCATTTTACATTATCTTTGACTCCCCCTCAATTGGCTATCAATTATTTAAGATATAAAGTATTCAACCAAAAATTGATCTCGATTTCATACTCGACTAAACAGTCAAATAAGATAATGACTATACCAAGAGATCATTGAGAGAGAAATTGACTTTGATCACTTTAGAAGATGATTTAATTAACATAAACGATCATTGCAACAAAGAAATATTATGATGGCAAAAGCATAATAAATTTCTAAATGTGTGAACAGATGCAATTAAAGTCAATTAAGATCTATGCTCAATTACTATCCTATGTATAAACATAGATATTGAATAGAACAAAACAAATACAAAACCTATTTTAAGCAAAGGTTTCAAAAAGAAGTTTATTTCAAAGAAAGCATACCAATTGCTTTTCGCAAATGAATAAAACGTTTTTGATCCAAAGGTTTTGTTAAAAAGTCAGCTAATTGATCTTCAGTTGAAACATATGAAAGTTGAAGAGTATTTGATTCAACTAGCTCTCTAAGAAAATGATATCTAAGTTCAATATGTTTTGTTCTAGAGTGCAACACAGGGTTTTTAGAAATGTTAATTGCACTTGTGTTGTCACAAAGAATTGTTACCGAAGATGCTGAAATGCGGAAGTCACTCAATACGCTTTTCATCCAAATGAGTTGAGTTGAGCAACTTCCAGCTGAAATGTATTCCGCTTCGGCAGTCGAGAGTGCTATGCAATTCTGCTTTTTACTGTGCCATGCAACAAGGCAATGGCCAAGATAGAAGCATGCACCACTCGTGCTTTTCCGATCATCCACTGATCCTGCCCAATCGGCATCTGAGTATCCAACAATGTCCAGACTTGTTCCCATAGGATACCAAATTCCGAAATTAATTGATCCTTTGATGTACCGGATGATCCGTTTCACCGCTTTCAGGTGAACCTCCTTTGGTGCTGATTGATATCTCGCGCAAATCCCAACACTAAAGGATATATCCGGGCGACTAGCCGTGAGGTAAAGTAGACTTCCAATCATACTTCTATACAGTTTCTCGTCTACATTCTCACTATGTGATTCACTTCCAAGTCCCTTGTGGCTAGTTCCCATTGGAGTTGGAAAATCTTTACAATTTTCTAGATCAAACTTTTTGACCAACTCCAGTGCATACTTGGATTTACTCAAGTGAATACCTTCATCATTTTGTTTAATTTGCAATCCAAGAAAATAAGACAGTTCGCCCATCATGGACATCTCAAATTCGCTTTCCATGGTCTCCGCGAATTTAGAAGCATCATTATCTTTTGTTGCACCAAATACAATGTCATCGACATAGATTTGTGCTACAATGAAATTATTTTGATAATGCTTCACAAAGAGAGTCCTGTCAGCTCCCCCTCGAGTATAGCCCTTCTCCAAAAGGTGCTTTGTTAACCTTTCGTACCATGCTCGCGGTGCTTGTTTCAGACCGTAAAGAGCCTTTTTCAAACGAAAAACATGGTTAGGTTGTTTATGATCTACAAAACCTTTCGGTTGAGCTACATAAACTTCCT
This sequence comes from Tillandsia leiboldiana, assembly GCA_029204045.2. Lineage (NCBI taxonomy): Eukaryota > Viridiplantae > Streptophyta > Magnoliopsida > Poales > Bromeliaceae > Tillandsia > Tillandsia leiboldiana. Next base: position 28,504,805 of record CM055070.1, read on the forward strand.
CATTTAAAAACCCATTTAGAAATGCGCTCTTGACGTCCATTTGAAATAATTTGATTTTAAAATGACAAGCAATAGCAAACAATATACGAATGGACTCGAGTCTAGCTACAGGGGCGAAAGTTTCGTCAAAGTCTATACCTTCTACTTGAGAGTAGCCTTGAGCAACTAGTCGTGCCTTGTTCCTGATGATAGTACCATCTTCATCTTTCTTGTTCTTGAAGATCCATTTGGTACCTATCACATTATGTTGCTTTGGAGGCTTCGTTAATTCCCAGACTTTGTTTCGCTCAAATTGATGGAGCTCTTCCTGCATTGCTTTAATCCAGTAGTCATCCTGAAGAGCTTCATCTATTGTCTTTGGTTCGATTAAAGATACGTAGCAAGCAAATCCGCAAACCAACTGCCTTCGAGTTCTAACTCCTTCTTGTGGATCTCCAATGATGTTCGATTCCGGATGATCCTTGGAGATTCGTAGCGTTTGTTGAAACGGAGTACTCGGAGGTACACGAGATGATTCCTGCACATCAGATAAACTAGAAGAACCATTAGATGCATCATTAATATTGGAAGTATTATTATGAGAAGATGCACTAGCAGGAGAATCATCATCTAGAGAGATATCGAGGGTAGATTTTTCAGATTCAAAATGAGAAGCTTCATCTACTTTAACATTTATAGATTCTACGATCGTCTTAGATTCAATGTTAAATACTCGATATGCTCTGCTATTCGTAGAATAACCCAAAAAGATCCCTTCATCACTTCGAGAGTCGAACTTTCCAAGATTTTCACGGTCACGTAAGATGTAACATCGACTCCCGAAGATACGAAAGTACTTGATATCCGGTTTTCTACTAAACCACAGCTCATATGGTGTATTCAAGGTTCCTGGGCGCAAATACACTCTGTTAATGACATAGACAGCGGTGTTCACAGCTTCAGCCCAAAAATGTAGCGGTAATTTCCGGCTATGAAGCATCACACGCGCCATCTCTTGAACAACCCTGTTTTTGCGCTCAACAACACCATTCTGCTGAGGTGTATAGGGTGCCGAGAATTCATGTTTAATGCCATTTGAAGTACAAAAGTCAATGAATTTTGAATTTATGAATTCTCCACCCCTATCACTTCTAACACGAATGATCTTTTCATTCTTTTCAATCATAATACGATGGCAAATCTCATGAAAAGAGTCAAACGTATCAGCTTTCTCTCTCAGAAATGCTACCCAAGAAAACCGAGAGAAAACATCAACCAATAAGAAAAAAATATACAATTTACCTTGCAAGGATGGTTGACGAGTTGGCCAAAAGAAAAAGAGAAAAGAAAATAGTCTACACAAACTATACAAGATTTAATCGTAGAACGATTAAGGACAAGGAGGGGTTTCACACTTTGCATACCCAAACCTTTTGAGTTTTGGAGTATGTTGGTAAAGGTTGAGAGATTCTCCTTGAAGACGACGTCTTGTATGATTGATCTTTTTCTTTTGTCATCGTCTTGTTTGAGGTGCTACCAATGTTCTTTCCTTTTGAAAAATCCTTCCTTGAATTCCGGGAAGTGAGCTTATTGGTAGCAATTGCAAGATGTGGTTGATTTGTTCTTTGAGCTCCAATCTCGCAATTTCTTTCGATGTGCCCTGCAAAATTACAACGAAAACATACCTTTGAGCTTGACGATTCCGAAGAGGATGAGGTAGGTTTGTTGTCGTTGTTTGTCTTGAATTCCGATGTCGGAGGAGGAGATACCGACTGAGGCACAAAGACTGTCCCACTCGAACTTGGACTGTTTCCAGTTTGAGTGTACCCGAGGCCGAACCGATTTGTTTGACCAAGACCAAGGAGTTTATCCAACTATACTCCTTCCTAAAGAGAATTGCTGTAAGTCATCCTTGAGTTGGAGAATGGTCTCTGTCATTTCCCGTCTTTCCTGTCGGCCCTCGCCATAGAGCTTCAAGAAGTAGTTTGCTTTGTTCACCATATCTATATAGTTCTTCTCGAGCTGCTCATTGGACTCTTGAAGGGAAACATTTGCTTTTATCAAACTATCCCTTTCCACTTCAAGATCGGTCGAGAGAGAAGTTACCCTTTTTACTTCTTCTTCGAGATCCTGCAATCTCCCTCTCAACCCCTTGTTTTGCTTAGCCGGTTTCTTTAAATCCTGTAAAGATCTGTGATAGGCTAGAGCAAAACTCTTCACCTTCCGAATCATCCGATTCATTGTCCATTTGCATTCTTTTCACCAGTGGGAGTTGGACAATGATTCAGACGTACTTGCCATAAAGCACATGAATGGTGAAGATGTGGACGCGTGGAATGCAGTGGAGCTCTTTTCTTCTTCATCACTTGAAGACGACTCATTTGACGTTGAGTTGTCATCCCAAGTGACGACTTTGCATCGCCTTCTTCTTTGCCGGATACTTGTTAGGACACTCCCGTTGCAATTGTGGCCCGTAGCCTCGACATTTGAAGCATTGTAGTTGTCCTTCTGAACGTTTCTTATCCTTTGAGAAGTTCTCCTGCTTTTCTTGACTTGTGACTTGGAGTACCCTTGCCTTTGTTCCACTTTCCGAAGGATGGAGATTTGCTTGAATTACCCCTTCGAAAGTTGCGGCGAAAATTCCTTGTCAAGAGAGCGAGCTGCTTCTCAAATTCCTCCATAGAAAGGTTCTCGTCATCGTCCGAGGAGGATGTATCCGCGTCTTCTTCCTTAGTTGTTTTCAACGCATAACCTGAAGACTTAGAAGTGGATGCTTTTCCAGAAGAATTGTTAGTATTAAAGTCATTTCATAAGTTTGTAATGAACCAACTAATTCTTCTACACGTATTTCGTCCGGGTGTTTAATAGTTTCAATGGCAGTAACCTTTGGGCGAAATCGTTCAGGAAGAGTTCTTAAGATTTTTCTTACAATCTTAAATTCTGGAATCTTCTCTCCCAGATTAGCACATGAGTTTACGATGTCTTGCAATCGTGTATAGTAGTCCGTGAAAGATTCATTTTCTGCCATCAAATAGAGTCAAACTTGCTCGTAAGCATCTGCAGTTTCTGAATCTTCACGAGGTTAGTTCCCTCATGTGTAACCTGGAGAACATCCCAGATTTCTTTCGCAGTCTCACATGCCGAGACGCGAGAGGAATTCAGTTTGAGATAAGGCATTAAAAATAGCATTAATTCCCTTGCCATTGTAAGAAGATAACTCAAACTCTTCCTTGGTCCATTTCGACCTAGGTTTTAAGGTGTGAACATCAGAGATAAGTTCAGTTGGATTAGTCCATCCTGATTCAATTGAATGCCACACCCTTTCGTCGATGGAAGATAAAAAGGCTTTCATCCGTACTTTCCAGTACGCATAATTTGTTCCATCAAAGAAAGGGGGTCGATTGATGTTTCCACCTTCAACCATTGTTCACAACCCTATTCCCTCTCTGATACCACTTGTTGGGTCGTATATAATACGGATCTAAATAGGGGAAGAAACACCTAGAGGGGGGTGAATAGGTGTAAACGTATAAACACTCCACAAATCGTTGCGATAAAAACCCAATGCGGAAATAAAATAACACGCAAGATTTTACGTGGAAAACTCCAATCACCGGAGTAAAAAAAACCACGGGACCGATAACACGGCAGAAATCCACTAGAATTAAAACCGTACAAGGTGATTTACCGTACACACTTACGACTCAAACTTTTCATACGCTCTAGAGG
>CM055070.1:28508612-28551468 GCA_029204045.2 Tillandsia leiboldiana
CCTGTGGATTTATGCTGTTCAAACGCGTTTTCAAAATCCGAGTGCTGGTAGGCACCGTTTCAATGACTGTGGTTTATCCTTTTAAAAATTTTTTGGCCGTGCTTATTAATCAGTTAGGGTGCAAGTTGTTTGATAGAACTGTGAGATTGAATGGATGATTGTATTGAACCTTGTGTTAGCTGCCACGCCGTGCATATACAGAGGAGACTCTGTCCGTTGCAGAGTGATTCTGTGTATGCGGCGGGTCTGGGCACGGCCGGGGAGAGGGGTTTATTTCAAAAAAAATACGCGCCAAATGTGTACCTTTGTGAACCGTTTACGCTAAAACAAACCCCGGGGCGTGAAAGATTAAGATGGTATTATCAGAGAACATCTTCGAGAATCCGGCTTATCGCTCGGTAGGGCTGTCCGCCAGGTCTGGGGTTAGTTGAAACGCCGTGCTGAAGGTGTGGTTATCTGTAGAGCTCTTGCAGGGAATTGCCAAAGGTAGAAACCAGCCCCCGAGTGCTCTCTAGTTTCACCCCCCTCCAAAATTTCTGCTTGAGGTCCGCGTACATCTTCATGAAACCTGGATGCGCTTTGCAGAGGCAGGCGCAGTGCGCCTCTGACGGTAACTCCTTCTCAATACGAGCAGTTCGGGCACGCAAGTCCGCCTTGTTACGGAATTTGAGTTGGCGTAGTTTCGTGAAAGGTTCAAGTCTTGAAGATTGAAGGTGAAGAAAGTTGGATCATTTAACTCAATCTCAAGAAAGAAGAATTCAAAAGGATCAGGTATGTTTAACTAAAGATTTTTGTGATCCGAATACTTCTTGTAGTGTAGAAACACTGGAAGAATTTTTAATTGCATAAAAATCAAAAACTGGGTTTCGGACATGTTCAGGATCCGGATCAGAGCCAGCATCCGGATCCCGAAGGTTGTTGTTTCATACATTACTTCAATCGGACGCAGCATCTCCGATCCGGATCCCGAACGTTGAGTTCTTAGAATTGTATGACGATCCGGATCAGGCATTCCGATCCGGATCCCGAACGTTTGTTTTTCTGCGGAAACCGTCTCTTTCTTGCTACTGCAATCCGGATCGCACCAAATCCGATCCGGATCGCCGTCCGTAAAAATTCCAGAAATGTTAGGTTTTTTGATTCTTATCTCCTTACAAATGTTTCTAACCTATAAATAGACCCTATGACTCTTTTTCTAGGGTTAATCCAACAATAATCACATAGAGCCGTCATATTCAAATTCATCTCATACGGCCTAAGATCCACATATAGAGAAGAAAGGAAATCATTAGAGAATACTCTATGTTTCTTCATCTATATTGATTAGTTTGATTCCAGGTTTTCATACTCACATCTTGAGTTGAATCAAACTAATGAATACTTAGATGGTATTTCCGATCTATCTTTGATCTAAGTATTCGGCGGATCATCACCACCCAAAAACAACGATTTCCCCAAAATCGGCGCGTGGATTCGCGTGTCCTTGTGGATTCAAGGTTCAACCGCTCTCGTGGATTCGGAGCGAGGCACGTTCGTGGATTCGAAGGGTGCTATTGGGTGCAGACCGTGGATTCGGTCGGACATCGTGGATTCGACGTTGGACGCCGTGGATTCGGCGTTGGGCGCAGATCGTGGATTCGAGAAGCGTCGCGGAGGGAGCGGAGAAGTCCTCTAGGAGCGTATGGAAAAGGTTGAGTCGTAAGTGTGTACGGTAAATCACCTTGTACGTGTTTTAATTCTAGTGGATTCTGCCGTGTTATCGGTCCCGTGGTTTTTTTACTCCGGTGATGGAGTTTTCCACGTAAAAATCTTGCGTGTTATTTTTATTTCCGCATTGGGTTTTTATCGCAACGATTTTTGAGTGTTTATACGTTTACACCTATTCACCCCCCTCTAGGTGTTTTTTCCCCTATTTAGATCTACATACATATAACCCCAACAAGTGGTATCAGAGCGGGAATAGGGTTGTAACAATGGTTGAAGGTGGAAACATCAATCGACCCCCTTTCTTTGATGGAACAAATTATGCGTACTGGAAAGTACGGATGAAAGCCTTTTTAATTTCCATCGACGAAAGGGTGTGGCAATCAATTGAATTAGGATGGTCTAATCCAACTGAAATTATCTCTGATGTTCGCACCTTAAAACCTAGGTCGAAATGGACCAAGGAAGAGTTAGATTTATCTTCTTACAATGGCAAGGGAATTAATGCTATTTTAATGCCTTATCTCAAACTGAATTCTCTCGCGTCTCGGCATGTGAGACTGCGAAAGAAATCTGGGATGTTCTTCAGGTTACACATGAGGGAACTAACCTCGTGAAGATTCAGAAACTGCAAATGCTTACGAGCAAGTTTTGACTCTATCTTGATGGCAGAAACCATGAATCTTTCACGGACTTCTATACACGATTGCAAGACATCGTAAACTCATGTGCTAACCTAGGAGAGAAGATTCCAGAATTTAAGGTTGTAAGAAAGATCTTAAGAACTCTTCCTGAACGATTTCGCCCAAAGGTTACAGCCATTGAAACTATTAAACACCCGGACGAAATGCATGTAGAAGAATTAGTTGGTTCATTACAAACATATGAAATGACATTTACTACTAACAATTCTTCTGGAAAAGCATCCTCTTCTAAGTCTTCAGGTTATGCGTTGAAAATAACTAAGGAAGAAGACGCGGATACATCCTCCTCAGACGATGACGAGAACCTTTCTATGGAGGAATTTGAGAAGCAGCTCGCTCTCTTGACAAGGAAGTTTCGCCGCAACTTTCGAAGGGGTAATTCAAGTAAATCTCCATCCTTCGGAAAGTCGAACAAAGGCAAGGGTACTTCAAGTTTCAAGTCAAGAAAGCAAGAGAACTTCTCAAAGGATAAGAAAAGTTCAGAGGGGACAACTACAATGCTTCAAATGTCGAGGCTACGGCCACATTGCAACGGGGTGTCCCAACAAGTATCCGGCAAAGAAGAAGGCGATGCAAGTCGTCACTTGGGATGACAACTCAACGTCAAATGAGTCGTCTTCAAGTGATGAAGAAAAGAGCTCCACGACATTCCACGCGTCCATATCTTCACCCTTCATGTGCTTTATGGCAAGTACATCCGAGTCATTGTCCAACTCCACTGTTGAAAAGAATGCAACGGACAACGAATCGGATGATTCGGAAGGTGAAGATTTTGCTCTAGCCTACCACAGACTTTTGAGGGATTCAAAGAAAGTGGCTAAGCAAAACAAGAGTTTGAGAGGGAGAGTGCATGATCTCGAAGAAGAAGCAAAAAGAGCAACTTCTCTCTCAAACGCTCTTGAAGTGGAAAAGGAAAATCTGATAAAAGTAAATGTTTCCCTTCAAGAGTCCAATGAGCTTTTTGAGAAGGAACATACAAAACTGGTGGATAAAGCGGATCACTTCTCAAAGCTCTACAACGAGGCTCGACAGGATAACCTGGAAATGACAAAGACCGTTTTCCAACTCAAGGATGACTTGAAGCGATTCTCTTCAGGAAGGAGTAAGTTGGATAGGCTTCTTGGTCTTGGTCAAACAAATCGGTTCGGCCTCGGGTACACTCAAACTGGAAACAGTCCAAGTTCGAGTGGGACAGTTTTTGTGCCTCAGTCGGTATCTCCTCCTCCGACACCGGAATTCAAGACAAACAACGACAACAAACTTACTTCATCCTCTTTGGGATCGTCAAGATCTAAGGTATGTTTTCGTTGTGGTGTTTCAGGGCACATAAGAAGATATTGCAAGACGGGAGTCAAACGCGCACCTCAAACACCTCTTGCAATGACTACCACAAAGCTGATTCCTCGGAAATCAATTGCAAATCAATTGAAGGAAAAGAACCTTGGTAGTTTACCGCGCAAGACGACTTCATCAAGGAGCAGCAATCGTTTTAACAAGACGCTTTCACCTAGGCATATAACTTCACGACCGTTACCGACGCACTCCAAAAAGGTTTGGGTGCGCAAAGGTGAAATCTTTCCTTGTCTTGTTACCAATGTTTCCTTGCATGCATATGATAGTTCGTCTTGGTATCTGGATAGCGGGTGTTCGCGTCACATGACCGGTGACAAAAATAGTTTTCAAAATCTTGAGAAAATCTCCGGAGGACTCGTTGTTTTCGGAGACGGCCGATCTTCCAAAATTGTTGAAAAAGGAACAGTAGCTATTCCAGATGGCCCGGTTCTAAATAATGTGTTATTTGTTGATGGCCTTAAGACTAACCTCATCAGCATAAGTCAACTTTGCGATAATGGTTTTTCAGTTAACTTTTCATCTGTTGAATGTGTTGTAACTGATAAGGACCATGTATTCTTTTTAAAAGGGGTTAGATCTGAAAACAATTGTTATGTTGTTCCTAATAAATTTTCTGAAAAATGTAACCTAGTTTCTTTGGATAATGAAACACTTTGGCATGAAAGGCTAGGTCACTTAAATTTTAAGGAACTTGCTAGAATTTCAAACAAGGACGTGGTCAAGGGGGTTCCAAAACTTTTGCTTAAACAAAACGTTGTGTGTGGTGGTTGCCAAAAGGGAAAACAGTCTAGGACTGCACACAAGAACTTGAACCACGTTGGTACAAAACGGCCTTTGGAACTTTTGCACATGGATTTAATGGGGCCGACCCGTCAACCATCTTTGGGAGGTAAATGGTATATTTTCTTATTGGTTGATGATTTCTCTAGGTTTTCTTGGGTAGCATTTTTAAAAGAGAAAGCTGATACGTTTGATTCTTTTCATGAGATTTGCCATCGTATTATGATTGAAAAGAATGAAAAGATCATTCGTGTTAGGAGTGATAGAGGTGGAGAATTCATAAATTCCAAATTCATTGATTTTTGCACTTCCAACGGCATAAAACATGAATTCTCAGCACCCTATACACCTCAGCAGAATGGTGTTGTTGAGCGCAAAAACAGGGTTGTTCAAGAGATGGCGCGTGTGATGCTTCATAGCCGGAATTTACCGCTACATTTTTGGGCTGAAGCTGTGAACACCGCTGTCTATGTCATTAATCGAGTGTATTTGCGCCCAGGAACTTTAAATACACCATATGAGCTGTGGTTTAGTAGAAAACCGGATATCAAATACTTTCATATCTTCGGGAGTCGATGTTACATTTTACGTGACCGTGAAAATCTTGGAAAGTTTGACTCTCGAAGTGACGAAGGGATCTTTTTAGGTTATTCTACAAATAGCAGAGCATATCGAGTATTTAACATCGAATCTAAAATGATTGTAGAATCTATAAATGTTAAAGTAGATGAAGCTTTTCACTTTGCATCTGAAAAATCTACCCTCGATATCTCTCTGGATGATGATACTCCTGTAAGTGCATCTTCTCATGATAATACTTCCAATATTAATGATGCATCTAATGGTTCTTCAAGTTTATCTGATGTGCAGGAATCATCTCATATACCTCCGAGTACTCCGTTTCAACAAACGCTACGAATCTCCAAGGATCATCCTGAATCAAACATCATTGGAGATCCACAAGAAGGAGTTAGAACTCGGAGGCAGTTGGTTTGTGGATTCGCTTGCTACGTATCTTTAATCGAACCAAAGAACATAGATGAAGCTCTTCAGGATGACTACTGGATTAAAGCAATGCAGGAAGAGCTCCATTAATTTGAGCGAAACAAAGTCTGGGAATTAACGAAGCCTCCAAAGCAACATAATGTGATAGGTACCAAATGGATTTTCAAGAACAAGAAAAATAAGGATGGTACTATCATCAGGAACAAGGCACGATTAGTTGCTCAAGGCTACTCTCAAGTAGAAGGTATAGACTTTGATGAAACATTCGCCCCTGTAGCTAGACTCGAGTCCATTCGTATACTATTTGCTATTGCTTGTCATTTTAAAATCAAATTATTTCAAATGGACGTTAAGAGCGCGTTTCTAAATGGGTTTTTAAATGAGGAAGTTTATGTGGCTCAACCGAAAGGTTTTGTGGACTATAAACAACCTAACCATATTTTTCGTTTGAAAAATGCTCTTTACGGTCTGAAACAAGCACCGCGAGCATGGTACGAAAGGCTGACAAAGCACCTTTTGGAGAAGGGCTATACTCGAGGGGGAGCTGACAGGACTCTCTTTGTGAAGCATTATCAAAGCAATTTCATTGTAGCACAAATCTATGTCGATGACATTGTATTTGGCGCAACAAGAGATAATGATGCTTCTAAATTCGCGGAGACCATGGAAAGCGAATTTGAGATGTCCATGATGGGCGAATTGACTTATTTCCTTGGATTGCAAATTAAACAAAATGATGAAGGTATTCACTTGAGTCAATCCAAGTATGCAATGGAGTTGGTTAAAAAGTATGACTTAGAAAATTCGAAGGATTTTCCGACTCCAATGGGAACTAGCCACAAGGGACTTGGTAGTGAATCACAAAGTGAGAATGTAGACGAGAAACTGTATCGAAGTATGATTGGAAGTCTACTTTACCTCACGGCTAGTCGCCCGGATATATCCTTTAGTGTTGGGATTTGCGCGAGATATCAATCAGCACCAAAGGAGGTTCACCTGAAAGCGGTGAAAAGGATCATCCGGTACATCAAAGGATCAATTAATTTCGGAATTTGGTATCCTATGGGAACTAGTTTGGATATTGTTGGATACTCAGATGCCGATTGGGCAGGATCAGTGGATGATCGGAAAAGCACGAGTGGTGCATGCTTCTATCTTGGTCATTGCCTTGTTGCATGGCACAGTAAAAAGCAGAATTGCATAGCACTCTCGACTGCCGAAGCGGAATACATTTCAGCGGGTAGTTGTTCAACCCAACTCATTTGGATGAAAAGTGTGTTGAGCGACTTCCGGATTTCAGCATCTTCGGTAACGATTCTTTGTGACAACACAAGTGCAATTAACATTTCTAAAAACCCTGTGTTGCACTCTAGAACAAAACATATTGAACTTAGATATCATTTTCTTAGAGAGCTAGTTGAATCAAATACTCTTCAACTTTCATATATTTCAACTGAGGATCATTTAGCTGACATTCTAACAAAACCTTTGGATCAAGAACGTTTTATTCACTTGCGAAAAGCAATTGGAATGCTTTCCTTGAAATAAACTTCTTTTTGAAACCTTTGCTTAGGATAGGTTTTGTTTGTTTTTGTTTTGTTCATTATCTATGTTTGTACATAGGACATTAATTGAGCATAGATCATAATTGACTTTAATTGCATCTTTTCGCACATTTAGAAATTTATTATGCTTTTGCCATCATAATATTTCACTGTTGCAATGATCATTTATGTTAATTAAATCATCTTCTGAGTGATCAAAGTCAATTTCTCTCTCAATGATCTCTTGGTATAGTCATTATCTTATTTGACTGCTTAGTCGAGTATGAAATCGAGATCAATTTTTGGTTGAATACTTTATATCTTAAATAATTGATAGCCAATTGAGGGGGAGTCAAAGATATGTAAAATGCTCAAAAGATGTGGAAAGAGTTACATCCCAATGAGGAGTGTGAAAACTACCACCACATGGAGGAAAGAGCTACCACCTCGGTCGTCCGAGTATTGTGTGCAGCTACCACATGTATACCAAGCATGGTTGTCCAATTTTTGATTAAGTAAAATGCATGTTGAAATACTTGACTCCGTCAAATTTCAAGGTTGGTATAAGGTGGGTTTTTAAAGAAAGATGCTCAAAGAGCCACTCTCTTCAACAGATTGTCTAGATAAATTATCTACCATATTTGGGATTTCAAACATCTATTGATCTTTGTATTTCATTTTCTTTACTGAATTGATGATTTGATAAAGGCATTACTCATAAGATCAAGTTAGATGTAATTGAAGGTGTTCAACTTTAAGGGATTTAATTTTTGTAAATTCTCGTTTCATTTTTGGATATTATTGATAGATTTGGCATAATCTAATTCTTGTTGTATGAAACGATGATTTTTGTTTAAAGTTGATACACAAAAGTGCTTACAATCTTTTTCTGGTTTTTCTTGAATTTCTCTGAAATTTTTCTGAAGAAAAAGTTGGAGCCGATCCGGATCGGGCAAGGTGATCCGGATCCCGAACGCAGGCTTCTTCCTGCGACTGGCCGATCCGGATCGAAATCTCGATCCGATCCGGATCACGGCTAGGGTTTTAATAAGAACAAGAGGGTTTTGATTTCTTTTACCTTAATCTTTTGTTCTCAAGTCTCTAGAGCCTCTCTCTCTAGAACTTTTGCACCTTGGAGCTTTCCAAACTCAAGTTCTTCGAATACAAATAAGTTTTATTGATCAAAATCTCGGTTTTTCACCGTTTTTCTTTTTCCTCCTCAAACGTGATGAATTTCTTGGATCGATTTCGTTTGTGGATGGTTTTTGATCAAATTTCTTTTGAAATAAGAACACTGGGTAGATTAGTTTTGATTATATGCTAGGTATTCCCAAGTTAAACGGATTTTTGGTCTTCGATTTCAAAGAATTCGGTTTTAGGGCATATAATGGGGATTTTCGAAAATCATGCAATTGATCTATTTTTAAAATTCCTTTTGCAAAACTATTTTGATTCTTAGTCTCTCTACATGATTATGATTGTTTGGGTACAATTTTTCAAATCTTTGAAAATTAACAATTTATCATGTGTTCTTAAGTTGGTCTTCACAGGATTTCAATCTTCTTAAGGCACTTGGATCAATGAGATTCTCATGGATCATTCTTTTGTTGGTCACTATGGTGCACACTCGGGCCACAAACAAATTAAAGAGAGCTAAGAAAACACAACAAAAAGGTGAGTTTCATATGATCAGCGACACAGAAGTGGAAGCAGATTGTCAAGAGATAGATTGGACTGAATTAACAGATGATGATGACTCATTGCCTGAACAAAAGGTGTCTGAAGGTTCAAAAGGAAAAGCTTCCGATGGATCAAAAGGAAAGGGACCCATGGACACAGGAAAAGCGCCTATGGCTACACCAACCATCTCTATGAAAAGAAAACGAGTGACTAGACATTTTGGACTACGACGAGACGCTGATATTGACACGCTAATAGTTCCTGACTCTCCACCTCGTGAGGAACAAGTGTTCGTTAATGCGGATGGCCTAAGGGCATTTGAGAATTGTGAGTGCATTGGCGAGAGGCATGTTAATATTGAGGCTCTACGAGATCACTCTCCCGAGTTTGGTGTTCTGATTGAACAAGCAAAGCTTATTCAAATATGCCGATTCCCAGAAATGCTTGGATACTGTCTGCATCACGTAAGGACCTTCTATACAAATGCACGGCACCTTCGAGAAAATGAAAATGGTCCGATGGAGTTTTACACGAATATCCAAGGCACAAGGTTTAAAATCACTCCACAGTTGATTGCCGAGGTATTGGGAATGCAAGCCAGCAGGACAGGAGTTAATTACCTGAAGGGAAAGGTTTTGACAAACACGATGTGGCAAATGGTCATAAAGGGAATATGTTTGGAGGGAACTCAATCAATGGAGAAGTCTATCAAATCCAAAGAACTTCGTCTTGAGTACCGGTTTCTAAACTTCATCACTTGTTACAATATCCTTCCAAATATGCAGACGAAAGTCTTGAGATGGGATCGAATGTTGTTTTTGTATCTCTTAGGACATCCGTCAGAGGCAATGGGATTAAATATCAACATTCCATACATTATTTGGAATAGAATGACGAGATATGTTGAGCATCCTCATCCCACTGAAAGGATCCCATTTCCATTGATTATAATGAGGATCTTAAAGAGATTTCAAGTTGATATTAGTTCAACAACTTATCATCACTGCTTGGGCATGATCGATGAATCCACCATTGTCAAGTCCCTTCACAAATTGCCTCATGTCACTCCAGTTCCTCCATGCGGAACGAAACCTACTACCGGCACTTCTGCATCACCATCACAACCAGCACCCACACCAGCAGATGAAGCATCAGTCTCATCCATCTACAAAGAACAACAACGATTATCTTTTGAGCAGGAACAGATTTCGAAGGCACAGACGAGAATTTCCAATGAGCTGGAGCTCATCACGGCAGCTCATATTTACCATAACTAAGAAGGTCAATTCAATGAACAAGCTGGTGAAAAAGATGTTCTCTAAGATGGGCTGCACGAGCTCTGAAGACTCCGAATCTGATGACTGATTCCTTCCTTTTATTCTTTTTCTTGTGCAGATTTTTAATCTTTTCTTGTGCAAGTTTTTCAGTTTTTAGGACTTACTCTTAGTTCTAGTTCTTACAATTCGGAACAATTTTTGAAATGTTTAACTCTCCTTAAATTTTTGGTAATTTTGGCTTTGTTTGTGACAAAAAGGGGGAGAGAGTTTAGAGAGAACTTGAACAATGATTGATGTGTGAACATCAAGGTAATGATTGAACAATGATTGATGTGTGAACATCAAGGTAAGTATCATTTCAACTTTGACTTTGGTGAAAGGTAAGTATCACAACTTTGGTTTTTATCTTGTGATTTGTTGCATGTTCCTACTAACTATTCGACTAACTATTTGGACATGTATTATTACTAACAAGTTGTTTGATTACTAACAAAGCAAAGTTATGACATTTGGAATTTTATTGCTTAGAAGATATGTCAATGTTTGATTGTGATCTTATTACATATCTGAATTACTCAATGTCATGGTGAGCATAAACTCTATCTCTGTTAGGTTTTGAATGCTAAATATTCTTGAGGTATCTAACGATCTCTTTTTGTCAAGAATGATTTCTTTGTGCAGAGAGTACAGATGTCTAAGTCTAGAGTCTGTTTTAGGAGTTTATCTCATGTTTTTAAATTTTTGGATCTCCATTGTAAATTTTTGTTGTATGGTGATAGCAACAAAAATATCTTTTTGAATTTTCTTTAGTGGATCTGTGTTTTGTCACGAAACCGCCAAAGGGGGAGATTGTTATGGAATTTGAGTTGGCGTAGTTTCGTGAAAGGTTCAAGTCTTGAAGATTGAAGGTGAAGAAAGTTGGATCATTTAACTCAATCTCAAGAAAGAAGAATTCAAAAGGATCAGGTATGTTTAACTAAAGATTTTTGGTGATCCGAATACTTCTTGTAGTGTAGAAACACCTGGAAGAGTTTTTAACTGCATAAAAATCAAAAACTGGGTTTCGGACATGTTCAGGATCCGGATCAGAGCCAGCAGTCCGGATCCCGAAGGTTGTTGTTTCATACATTACTTCAATCCGGATCGCAGCATCTCTCGATCCGGATCCCGAACGTTGAGTTCTCAGAATTGTATGAACGATCCGGATCAGGCATTCCGATCCGGATCCCGAACGTTTGTTTTTCTAAAAACCGTCTTTCTTGCTACTGCAATCCGGATCGCCCAAATCCGATCCGGATCGCCGTCCGTAAAAATTCTAGAAATGTTAGGTTTTTTATTCTTATCTCCTTCCAAATGTTTCTAACCTATAAATAGACCCTATGACTCTTTTTCTAGGGTTAATCCAAAATAATCACATAGAGCCGTCATATTCAAATATCATCTCATACGGCCTAAGATCCACATATAGAGAAGAAAGGAAATCATTAGAGAATACTCTATGTTTCTTCATCTATATTGATTAGTTTGATTCTAGGTTTTCATACTCACATCTTGAGTTGAATCAAACTAATGAATACTTAGATGGTATTTCCGATCTATCTTTGATCTAAGTATTCGGCGGATCATTACCACCCAAAAACAACGATTTCCCCAAAATCGGCGCGTGGATTCGCGTGTCCTTGTGGATTCAAGGTTCAACCGCTCTCGTGGATTCGGAGCGAGGCACGTTCGTGGATTCGAAGGGTGCTATTGGGTGCAGACCGTGGATTCGGTCAGACGTCGTGGATTCGACGTTGGACGCCGTGGATTCGGCGTTGGGCGCAGATCGTGGATTCGAGAAGCGTCGCGGAGCGAGCGGAGAAGATCCTCTAGGAGTGTATGGAAAAGGTTGAGTCGTAAGTGTGTACGGTAAATCACCTTGTACGTGTTTTAATTCTAGTGGATTTCTGCCGTGTTATCGGTCCCGTGGTTTTTTACTCCGGTGATGGAGTTTTCCACGTAAAAATCTTGCGTGTTATTTTTATTTCCGCATTGGGTTTTTATCACAACGATTTTTGAGTGTTTATACGTTTACACCTATTCACCCCCCTCTAGGTGTTTTTTCCCCTATTTAGATCTACATTACATATAACCCAACACGCCCTCGAAAACGTATTGCGTTGTTCGCACTCGCCGAAAAGTCGCTTGCGTGGTCCGGGGGGGGGGGGTCTTGTCTCGAATAAGCTGTATCCGTGCGCCCATTTTCTGACCTTCTAGGGTTTCTCTAAAAGGGCTGGCTTGACCATCAAGGACAAAAGTCGCGCGACAGGACCGGTCCTGCTGAGTACTCGCGCTCATCGTTTCCCCCCCTCGATTTGACCCTTCCGCTTAAAACATCCGCTACTACACTTGCTTTTCCCGGGGTGGTACTGAATGGACAAGCCGAGTCCTTCAGTAACTCCAACTAATGTTTCTGCCGCAAAAAATCAAATCCTTCTATGTGAACAAAACTTAAGACTCTGGCGGTCCGAAAACACCCCACGATGAACTCCAAAAGGTGGTGTCTCCAAAGCTTTAAAACGAAAACGACTGCTGCCAGTTCCGGATCGTATGTCGGGCAGTTCCGCTCACATTCTCTGTGATTCCCGTTGCTGACACAATGTGCCCCAAAAAGTCCACTTCGCGAAGTCAGAACTCACCTTCTTGAACTAGCAAACTGCTTCTGGTCCCTGAGATTCTTGCAGTTGATTGGAGAGGTCGTCAATCCTGGGTTTGTTCTTCACTGTAACCTTGCTTATCTTCCTGTAGTCGATGCGTAGACGTAGACTTCTGTTCTTCTTTCGCACGAAAGCACGGGTGCGCCCCAAGGCGACACCTACGGTCTAAAGAACCCTTTAACCGGAAACTCCTAGTCGTGCCTGGTAGAACCGTAGGGTGCCGTCGCCTTCCACTAAAAAAAAATGCTCTCCTGGTCCGGGAAGACCTTGTCTCGTACGCGCTTGCAAGTGTGAGTCGGTCTGTTGTCCTTCCCGGATCTTCTCAACTAGCGTCGGCTTGACCACCAAGGCTAGGAGTTGCATAACCGTGCTTGCTGGTACCACCTCCAACTGCAATCGTGCGAACTCCGCGATCGAGCTGCTCTGTTTAGTTGTCGCGCCCCCAGACGCCCCTTCTTGTTGCCCCTTCCTGCTCAAAGCGTCTGCCACCACGTTTGCCTTCCCGGGGTGGTATTGAATCGTCAAGTCGTAATCCTTCAGTTGCCTGGAAGCGTGGGCTATTACTTTCCCCTGTTGCATCAGAACACCCCCCAAGGCCGATCCTTGATGCGTCGCAGTACACTTCATAATCCTCTCCGGGTGTAGGTAGCACAAGTATTGGTGCCCTAGTTAGCCTTCTATTGAGTTCCTCGAAACTCTCCTGGCATTTGGCTGTCCATAAGAACTTCTCCCATTTTTTGGTCAACTGGTTTAAAGGGCCAGCAATCTTCGTGAACCCTTCGGCGAAGCGTCTGTAACGTCCTGCCGGCCTAGGAACTACGGACCTCTGTCACCGTCGTCGGCGGCTGCCAGTCGACCACTGATTCCACTTTCTTGGGGTCCACGGCGATTCCCTTCGCCGAGATCACATGCCCTAGGAAACCCACTTCGCGTAGCCAGAATTCACACTTCTTGAGTTTAGCGAACAGCTTCTGCTCTCTAAGAGTCTGGAAAATCATTCGCAAATGGTCCTCGTGCTCCTCGTCAGTGGGTGAATAGATCAGGATGTCGTCGAGGGTCGGGTAACTAAATCCACCGATGCTAAGTAGGCCACGCATCCACCCTCTACCAACCTTCTGGCCCGTGCCGCTGAGATGACCGTCGGGAAAGAGATGCTCTTGCCCGCCATATACTCATGCTCAGGAAAGCCCGGTTCTTGTAGTCGCACCTGTCGTTTCTCACAGTCAAACTTGGGCGTACTGTCACTTGGGGCCCGTAACTGGCGCTGGGTTGCAGGGTGCATGGAAGAAACAACTTACCAGCCGAGGCCTGTTTCGGCTTGGTCCGAAGAGAACAGCTTTGAAGGACCTCGGAGGTAAGGGAGGAAAAAGAAAAGAAGTCGTGGGTAAAGCCGAACAGTCTTCCGTGGGTGTTCGCCCCCCAATCGCGTGTGGGAGTCGAAACGGTCAAGGAAACCGAAAGGTAAAACAAAAGGCAAAAAGGTTCGCAAGGGTCATACAGGGGCGGGTTGCTCCGGCCCGAGGGGGTACTCCTATCTAGGAAGAGGAAAGGAAAAAGTAAAACAAATAAAAAAGGTACTTGTCATTCCCCAATTTGGGACGTCGCGTCGTCCGCCAGGGCGGCCGGGGAGGTCCGCCCGCAACCCTTGGGCCAGCGACGTATGGCGTGGCGGGGTGGGGATCCCGTGCTGTTGGGGTTCATCGCGCGTGGGCCCTCCGGTCGGTCCCTATGCCGGTCGGGGGCCGCGGCATTCTCTCGTCTCTCCGATTGCGGTGCCGGGGGTCTAGTGGTAGCCGGCTTCAGAGGGCACTCGTAACGCGTGTGGCCCGGCCTGCCACATCGGAAACAGTGTCCGTCCCGCCATGGGCAACTCGTCACGGGGTGCGCGTCGCCACATCTGACGCACGGCTTCGGTGGCCTAAGTCCTTCCTTCGTCGTCTGCCCAAGGTTCTGCCCGGTTCTCGAGCGTTTGTTCGCCCGGCCCTTCCGATAGGGGTCCCCTGCCGGACGGGGGTAAGGGTATTCCTGCCGGGCGCGCTCTAGCTCGGGATGCTCGGCCAGGTTAACCGCCTCCTGGAAGGTGGGAGGGCCCATCTGTGGCATCCCGCGAGGGGCGACGTCTCTGGTGCCGCATCGGATGCGATCATACCAGCACTAAAGCACCGGATCCCATCAGAACTCCGCAGTTAAAAGTATTTTGGGCTGTGGTATGGGCCTAACGAGTTATTATTGCTAGTGGACCGGGTCGTTACATTTTGGTATCAAAGCCAATAACCAGTCGGAAGTGTGTGGCGAGTCTCGGCTGAGCCTGGGTCTAGATGACAGGGCTAGAGAGACAAGTCTCACATCGCCTGGTAATCTTGTGCTGCTGTGTGTGTGTTTGGGCTGATTGGATTTATATGAGACATGGACACTAGTAATAATAACTGGGCTTAAGCATTTTGGGCTGTGATTTGGTCCCAACGAGTTATTATTGCTAGTGGGCCGGGTCGTTACATTTGCTAGTGGGTCGGGTCGTTACATTTGGTATCAGAGCCAATAACCAGCCGGAAGTGTGTGGCGAGTCTCGGCTGAGTCTGGGTCTAGATGACAGGGTTAGCGAGACGAGTCTCACATCGCCTGGTGATCTTGGGTTGTTGTGTGTGTGTTTGGGCTGACGAGGACGTCAGGCCTAAACGGGGGAAGTCTGTGACGCCCCCAATAGTCCCACATCGGATGTGGATGGAATTGTGATTGGATTTATATGAGACTTGGACACTAGTAATAATAACTGGGCTTAAGCATTTTGGGTTGTGGTTTGGGCCCAACAAGTTATTATTGCTAGTGGGCCGGGTCGTTACACAGTTAGTGGCAGTCACGGACACCCTACGGTAGACCCGTCCTGTTGAGGATGTGCGGCAGTAGGCGGGCGCAGGTTTGACTGGACCCTTTGCGGCAGTCAGTATAGATTTAGTGAGTTACTGTGTGTATTAGTAGATGCATCATGTTTCCATCTGTTCCACTTTTTGAGCATCTAGATAGAGGCATAGTAGCTGTAGGGTTACTTTTCCAGCCATTTCATTTCAGTATTATATTGTTACTTTATGCCTCTAGTAGACTTAGTGGGCAGACCGTCGGGCTTGTTGGCGGCACCCACTGAGAACTACTTGGGACGTAGTTCTCACACCCGTCGTGGTGTTTTTCCCACAGGGACTTCTACTCCTATTCCTGCTGCTCCTGTTGCTGCTTCTTCTGATCAAGGTAAGGGAGTCGCGAGTTAGTTCCCTACCAGTCATCATCCAGAGAGTAGATGTACCCTGTACTTTTTGAGAGTTCTTGTTGAGAGACTTTGTAGTGAGGTATAGAGTTGTACTTTTATTTTACTGCTTGAGAGATTTATGTACTTTTGGTGAGGGCTTTGTGTTGTATATTTTCTTCTTTTTAGCAGTTTTCTTTCAGCTCTGATATCTGTATAGCATAGTTGATCTTTTGCAGGTTAGTCGCTTCGTCTATACGGGGCTTCCCGTATGGGCGGCGGATCTGTTGGCGAGCCCGGGTCGCAGTTTCGACGCCGGGGCGTGACAACGGTGCTGGCAGGGCTCGCCTCGGGGCGCGTGCCTGGCAGGGGCGCAGGCTTGCGCGGTGAAGGCGCACGGGCCCTGGCGCGGCGTCAGCGGGGGCAGGCCACGTGTCGGCCTCCCATTCGCTGGTCAGCGCGCGATGGGACGCGTCGCTGCGGCCGGCGTCAGAGCGGGCGTAGGTGCGGTCCACGCGGCGGCCCCTGATTGGCCGCCAGTGTTCATTGGTCGCGGTGCACGGGTCCAAGGCCACGTGTCGCCTCACTATTGGCCGAGCGATGGTGAGGTGGCGCCTCGCTGGCACGGCGCGGGCGCGTGGACCGCGGCTGGGCCGGTTACTGTAGCGGCCCGAAAGTTTTCGGGCGCCCGAAAGTTGCGCCCGAAAGTTGGTTTTTGGCCTTTAAGGGCCCGAATGGCCCCTTTTTTCCTCCTTTTTTCCTTTCTGGCTTCGCCCGAGCGCACCAGGAGAGGGAGAGGGCGATTCGTGGCGGGGTTTACGAGGGCGCACGATCGCGCCGTGGACTCCGTGTAGCGCGCAAGGTGCTCCAAAGAGGCTAATGGGCGCGATGGACGTCACGACCTTGTCGAGGTAGGCCCCGTTTGTTGTTTTGCGGTATTTGTGGCACAGTTTGAGTTTTCCTTTTTGGATTTTGGATTTGACCCCACGCCCTCATGCGTGTTAGGGACCGTGTTTTACTGTGCCGTTTACTGCGCGGACTGTTGCTGGCGTTTTGGACACGCCTCGTTTTGCGTGCAACCTTAAGGGATGCATGCTCCGTTTTGCGTGCAGATTTGAGGTACGTGCACCGTTTCGCGTGCAGGTCGTGTTGGCGCGCACCGTTTTGCGTGCGGGTTTTAATGGCGTACTTCGTTTTGCGTGCAGGTTTGGTGGCCGCGCATCATTTTTCATGCGGACTCGTAAAGTATGCATCGTTTTGCGTGCAACTTGTTGTACGAGCTCGGATTGAGGCGTGCCTTTACACTCTTTGGATCTACGCGTCACAAGGATTACCGTCGTGTTTTTGGGGAATTTTATGAGATTCGCCCGAAGGTATACTTCTTTCCCCTTTACTGTGCAGAATATTACAGTTGTGTTTGTTGTGGACTTCCGCGCTCACCGTGTTGTGGAATTTGAAACTCGGCCTCCGGGACTCGGATTTTGATGTGCAGGCACTCGTTTCGAAGGTCTCAACGCGGCGATCGTGACAGTATTTTTGATGGATTTTTCAGAGTCCGTTCTGCAAGAGGGTTCGCGAGTGTTTTTGGAACACTGCAAGGAGCCGAGGTGGCGCGACATGTACCGTGGATACGGGTTCAGCGGATTGTGCGAGCAAGTGGCCACGCTCTTCACCGACCCCAGGTTTGCCTTGGATTGAACACTTCAGGTGGGTAAGCTTAATATCAATAACTGTATAAGGCAATGATTATGTTATGGCAAATATAAGTGCACTTGTGGGGATGTCACCCCTCGATGACTGACAGCAGGCATATTTGATGTACAACCGATATGAGCGAAAGGTAAGCAAGGAATGGCCTACTTGGGTGAGAGTGGTATACCATAGTAGGAATACTTTAGCATGCTTTGCTAATATATGTTTCACCCACTTTTATCGTTTCTGAGGACAAAAGCATGCTTGTATGGACATGTAGTTAGGCCATCTTTTATTGCTACACTACTTATTGGAACTTGACTTAGGAGAAACCATGCTTTTCCTTTCTCCTTCTTTGTTAGTCAGGTGGTCAGTGTTGCTCGGGTTCGAGCAGGGATCTGGGTAGTGTAGTCGGGACTTGGTGTCTGGGACAGGTTGGATTAGTTGTGGGGCTTTGCGGCAACCGCGGATATTGGGCGGTTGACCGGATATTTATTTATGCACCAGGTTGGGTATCTGAATTCTTTAGTGGACAGAGTTTCCCCCTATTGAGTACTTTTGCATCCGATTGAGGTCGGGTCTTTCTTTAGTGGACAGAGTTTTCCACTTTGATCATAGTCTTGATCAAAGTCCTGCTATACAGAGATACTTTACTCGTGTGGGTCGCTCCCCTCGAGTGCCACTCTTGAGTTTCCGATCGGACGGTTTAGATGCCGATCTGTTACTTACTCTTGAGTTTCCGATCGGACGGTTTAGATGCCGATCTGTTACTTACTTTAGTTTCCGATCGGACGGTTTAGATGCCGATCTGTTACTTACTTTAGTTTCCGATCGGACGGTTTAGATGCCGATCTGTTACTTACTTTAGTTTCTGATCGGACGGTTTAGATGCCGATCTGTTACTTACTTTGGGATGCGGGCCATGTGGGCCGATCCCGCGGTTTCGAGCCATGTGTGTAGATTTCGCTGAGCAGGCAATGCCAGTTTTACTGGTGGCACCAGATTGGGTTATTACAGATATTCGCTTTATTGTTGCACTCGTGTCAGGGGGACCGAGTGAAGTCTAGTAGCTGTGTCTAGACCAATGCTAGTGTTGTCGGGAACCGTTTGGGGATCGACGGTTGTCCCAAGGTCATTGTGAGTTGTTGACCGTTGTACGAGAGGCATAGGCAGGCATAGCAAGCATAGGCAAGCATGGCAGGCATGGCAGGCATAGCAGGCATAGGCAGGCATGGCAGGCATAGCAGGCATAGCAGGCATTGAGGCATGATAGCTGTTGAGAGGCTCCAGCTTCCTTATTTCAGTCTTTACGGTTTTGGTTAGTTATTGTCTTTTGAGGACTTAGTGGGCAGACCGTCGGGTCCGGCGGTGGTACCCACTGAGAACTCCCTTTTTGGTGTAGTTCTCACACCCTTTGGGGGTTTTCCCCCTCCCTTTTTCCTTCCTCTCCTTTGTTTTGCAGAGTCTTAGCGGGTGTTGCTGATTCTGCGGTCGATGATCGAGGCAAGGGAGTCGCGAGCTAGATCCCTACCCATGTTTGGAGAGTAGCGGTACCCCTTCAGAGGAGAGCTTCAGTAGATTAGTTGTTTTATTTTTCTCTTTTGAGAGACTGATGTAGTGAGGATTTTATTTGTATTGAGAGCCTGTACACTGATGTATTTATTGGAGATACCTCCCTGTTCAGCTATGAGTCTTGTATCTGAGGATATTGTACGATTATTATTTTTGGGAGGTGGACGTTGTTGTATTATTTCCAATTGTACAGTGGTTGATTTTAATTATACAGCAGATTTTCATTTATAGTTCTGATATCTGTTAGCTGTAATACTTTTCTTGCAGGTAGGACGCTTCGCCTATGCGGGGTTTGGCATAGGTGGCGGATCTGTTGGCGAGCCCGGGTCGCAGTTTCGACCCCGGGGCGTGACACCGACGATGAAATTTCTTTTGCCGATTTTGAAGAACAACTCGCGCGGATCACGAAGAAATTTCGTCAGAAATTTTGGAAGAATCGAACCGATAGATCTTCATCCTCGAAACCGAAAAGTTCATCTAAAGGATCATCGGGTTCTAAATCCTCTAAACTCAAAAGATTTGCAAAACTTTCTAATGAAAAAGAAAAAGATGAATTCGAAGGGGAAATCCAATGCTACAGATGCAAAGGCTTCGGCTATATTTCAACGGATTGTCCTTCTAAGAAATTATATAAAAAGAAGGCTTTGCAAGCAAAAACTTGGGATGATTCTACTTCCGATGAATCGACCTCAAGTAAAGAGGAAAAGGATAATGTTGTTGCTTTTCATACTTATCTAGTTCCCTCCTCTAATGTTTGCTTGTCGTCGTTAATTAATGACTCTACTTCTTTGGTTTTGCATGAATCATCTACATCTGACGGAGAGTCGTCAATTGAGGGGGAGTCGGACGAAGAAAAACTCGTTGAGGCTTATCAACAACTTCTCAAGGAATCAAAGAAGATGGCCAAGCACATCAAGAAGTTGAGGAAACAACAACTTGAGGTTGAAGACGAGAACCGTACTTTAAAGATCAAAATTCATGTTCTCGAGGAAGAACGAGGACTTGTATTGAACAATAATAAAATCTTCCAAGAAAAGCTAAACCAATCGAAAACGATCGTTAATTCTCATATGGACAAGATTGGTTTTTCGGAAAAACAGTTTGAGGAAATTCACGACGCCAACCAAGGTTTGACCAAGCAAGTTCATCAACTCGACATACAAAAATTTTCAGCCGGTTCCAAGAAACTTGACGGTATGTCCGAATTAGGTTAAACGAGCAAAATTGGTTTGGGATATAAACGGAAACAAACTGAAAAGGCTTTAAGTTCCACAACTAAGTTGAAAGGTAAAACATGCTACCAATGTGGAATTGAAGGACACATCATGAAGACGTGCCCGAAAATTAGAAAGAAGAATTCATTGGCATCTTCATCTACGGAGCGGACTCTACGGATTCAAAAGCCACAACAATTCATTGGAGTTCTCTCAATCCACCAAAGGTTCGAGCCACAACATCGGTTATTCAAGAGGACACTTGCAACGTGGGAACCTAAGGTGGATCAACAGTCAAAGCTAACATCCCTCAGCCACAACGAATCAAGACAACCCAAAATCTGACGGTTTTGGATTAGGAAAGGTGATATCTTTTCTTGTCTTAAGTTTTAAATAGCTTTTGACTGTATGTAATGCTTTGATCGGTTTTCTCTTCATATATATCGTGATCTTTGCATTACATGATTTCAATGCTTGTCGTTTTTATTTATGTTTTATTTTCAAACAAAAGGGCTTTAACGAACGAGTACATTGAATATCAAAAGGGTTTACTTTCATTCACTCCTAATTAATTTTATATTAATTATCAACTTTACTCCATAATCATAATCTTTGAAGATATTCTATTATAGGAGTTTTTGATATTTATATTCATCAAATTTTAGTAATCATGTGTGATCTTAAGGTGCTTAACCTATCTCGGTAGTGTGAATTCATTGTGATAAACATGAGACAACAAATATACTAAAATTTGGAATTTAATTCTTTCACATAAGAGATTGCATTCTTACAAGGGTAATTAAAAGAGTTCAAAAAGATGTGGAAAGAGTTACATCCCTAAAGGAGTGTGAAAATTACCACCACATGTTGGAAAGAGCTACCACATGTCTTGAATGCTTGATAATATTTTTGGAAAAAATTTTAGTTTAAGCATTTGGAGATTTATATTCTAATTTCTTATATTTTTGGAACAATCTCCTGGTTGGTATAAGGTGGGATAGTTGAAAGATTCTCAAAGAGCCACCCTTATGTATTTTAGTGCTTATCTCAAACTTGAAAGGGTATTGACCAAATTGATGTCATTTTGAAAATCTCTGTAAGTCATTTTTTATAATCTATTACATCCTTATAGAGTTCGGATCTTTAGATTATTTTTAATGACTTGTGTTTGACGTATATAAAATGAAAAACGGTTATAATATTTTATCTTTGTTTTTCATGATTTAGGAGTAAATCTTTTTAATTTTTGTAAAATTAATTGGATTGAATGACATCTATGTGATCTCACAATTTTCAAGCACTTAAATTGATTTTCTTAATGGCACGCAAATCGGTGTTTGAAAGATTTCAAATTTTGGATTTGTTTCAAGAAATTTTTTATTTTTAGCTCTGGAGTACCGGTACTCACATTCTGGTACCGGAACTAATTTTTCGAAATTGGTTTTCAATCCGGAACCCGAACTGAAATTTTTCGGATTTTTAATTGGGTACCGGTACGCGCCTTCGAGTACCGGTACGCAATCTGCGGGTTTGTTAAATACCGGAACCGAGGTGCATTCTTTCACTTTCCCTTTTGCAAAAACTCTCCCTTTCTCTCTCTAAAAGATTTCCAATGTGTTTTTCTTTAAGATCTACGAGATTTTTGCTATGATTTGTAAGATCTTTCATCAATCTTACTTTTTATGTTTCAAAACCCTAGTTTTTAGGTTTTGATGATTTATTTTGGGATTTTTGAGTTGATCTCTATTTCTAATGAAATCTCTTGCATATATCGCCTTGTTTTCTTGATTAGAACATAAATGATTACTTTCTATGTGATTAGATTCATATTTTCTTGCATATATTGCTTGAATCTAACATTTAAATCATTTATTTACATCAAGAAATTCTGAAATTTAGGGTTTGCACGTAAATTGCTTTTGAATGTTAGATCTTCAAAGTTTACATGTTTAGAATGTTTGTTAAACATTTTTAAGCCTTTTATGATATTCATATTCGATCAAATCATAGTGCATCATGTTCTTCACAGGATAATGGCATTCTCTTTGCTACTTGCACTTGTGGTTTTGATGGCCACCGGGAGTGGATGTGGTCGTGGACGTGGAAAGAAGAAAGTTTCTAAACGATTACGTGATGAAGGATCAACAAGCTCAAAATCATAACCTTCATCGGAATATGAGGAAGAAATGGTAAAAGGAAAGGGAAAGGCACCGATGACTTCAAGGAAAAAGAAAGGTGCAGATTCTCCTCCACGAAGAAGTACCGGTGGACCGGTAATTCGTGAATGCTCTCAAGCAGAACGGCGAACAAAGCTTGGGGAAGGTGAACAACACATTAGCTCAAAGCGCCGTACAATCTTTGAGAATAGAGCTTGCATTGGGGAGTGACATGTTAACTTCTCTGAATTGTATCGAGAAGTTCCGGACTTTGCGAGGCTACTAGAACAGATTCCTATTGAACCACTTGGTAGAGTTCCTGCTAGGATGGGTTTCTGTGTGGAGCTACTCAGGGAATTTTACATGAGAGTAGTTATACTTCACGAGGATCCTGACACCGGGACATTCATTTTTGAAACAATAGTTAGAGGTGTCAAGTTCGATATTACTCCTGCTGTAATTGGTGCAAATTTGGGATTGATTGTTGATACAACGGGTCTGCACTATACTCATGGCGACTTTCAGCATGAAACTCATTGGGATATCGTTGTAAATGCAATCTGCAAATCAGGAACTCACACAAACAGGTTGTATGTTGAGTCAAAGGATTTAAAGCCGGAATACCACATTCTGCCTTTAATTATATGCTACAACCTCTTGCCTACATTGGGGACTAAAAGGATTCGATGGGATCGACTTCTTCTTCTTTATTTCCTTGGTCACCCAGAGAGTGCATATGGAATTAACGTCAACATTCCATTTCTTATTTGGCAACAAATGGTACATGTGATTGAAGGATCAAATCGCCGTGAACTACTTCCTTACCCGATTTTGATCACAAGCATATTGGAAGATCACGGAGTTGATATCAAGTGTGTCAAATATGACTATGGCTTGGGCGCTATTGATGGAATTACCTTGGCCAAGTCAATTAGCACTCTAAAGACCTTTGGGCAAGTGAAAGGTTATGCAAGTGAAGCAACTCCAAGTACACCGCCTCGTCAAGTGGAACATCAAGACTCTTCTGGATCAGATGAGGTAGTGACGCTACAATCATTACATCGGGATGTACGCTCACTGAAGAAAAGAATGGAAAGGGTTCAAGAAGCTTGAGGACGGATTGAAGAAGATTTTTGATATCCTCTGCTGCAAGCATGATGATGTAGTTCCTGGAGCGACCGGGCCAAGTACTTCACATGGACCTACTTCACATGATGATGATGATGATGATGACGGGCATGATGATGAGTGACTCTTTACTTTTCTTATTCTTACTTTTCATTTTCTTTTCGCTTGTAGATGAACAAGAACTTTTATGGTCATGTAACTAAGAACTAATCCTCCTAGTACTTTCCTTTTGTCTAGTATTTTCTTTGTTTGACAATTTATGACAAAAAGGGGGAGAAGAGAAATGATGAGATGAGATGATCAAGATAGGGGGAGATGATAAAAAAGGGAGCCGAAAATCAAAAAGAACCAAAAGGACGAATCCAATGTAGGATTTACATTTAATTTCTGACAACTGACTTTTCATTTTGTTTGGAGTTTTGTTTTGCAGGATTTACATCACTTTAAGACTTCAAGTCCTAAGTCATAGAGTTTGTTCTAGGACTGGTTCAAATGTATTTTTGTTTATTGGATCTTTCACGCAAAGAAAGTCAATATTTTGGTGATGACATTGAATTTTGATTTTTTGGTTTAAGATGAGTGTCTTGAGCGTTTTATGTATTTTTTGGTTTTGTCACGAAATTGACAAAGGGAGAGATTGTTACGGCTTTTTATGTTGGCATATTTCGTGATTTGAGTCGGAGTCTTGAAGTGATCAAATTATCAAATCAACATTCGAAGACTCAGAGAAGATTCAACATGAGCTCAAGTTGACATAGGTATGATTAAAGTAATCATGGTGATTTAAGTATATTTACAATCTTTGGAATCATGATTTTATTGAAACCCGGTTTAGAAGAGGCTTTGGGAACTTGGACTTTAACTCATAACTTATTTTAAGTTTGGATTTCGGTACATGGTTTGTTTTGTCAAACTTATCTTTGAAAAATTCAGTATTTTACATTGAGTACCGGAACCCCACTTTGAGTTCCTCAAAACCCGACACGAGATTTTCTAGAAATTGCATTGAGTACCGGAACTTGACTTTGAGTACCGGTACGCAATAGAAAATTTTGTCTATTGCGCCATTAAGTACTGGAACCAGCCATTTAGTACCGGTACGCAATGTTAAGTCATGATAAGAATGCTAAACCGACTTTGATTGATTTCCAAAGGTTATAAATAGATACTTAGGGTTTCTCAAGAACGACCAACCAATTTCAGAAACACTTGAGAGCAACCCTAGAGGCTAGGTTTTTATCGTTCATCTTTTTAGCCTCTCTTAGGTCAATTCGACGGTTCTTTGACGAGATGCTTTTTGTCGAATTGATCTAATCTTTGCTTACAGATTTCTTCCATGGTTCTCTAATGGTATTCTAAGCAACGGATCACCATCGAAGCCTATACTTTCGTAACGGCTGAGTTTGCGTCAAGGAGTTGACGTGGCATCGTGGATTCGATGTGTTGAAGGCGTTTCGTGGATTCGATGTGTTGAAGGCGTTTCGTGGATTCGAAACGTGTTGCTCGTGGATTCAAGTGGTGTTCGTGGATTCGTACGTGTGCATTGGACCTGCAGTCGGTGAGCGCAAGATCCGGAGAAGTTGAAGGAGGGGTTGGAGTCCGTGGAGTCGGTAATCACCTTGTTATCTTTCAAATTCTTAGTGGATTGTTATTGCGTGTTGGTCCCGTGGTTTTTACTCCTATGTTGGAGTTTTCCATGTAAATCTGGGTGTGCTGTTTTTATTTTTCGCATTTATTTTAAATTGCACTGAGATTGGTATTTTGGATATTGCACCTATTCGCCCCCCCCTCTAGGTGTTTGATAGAACCTATTTAGATCCTTGGGGATCCATAAACCTACAAAACTGAGAGCAGCGAAAAACACGAAAAACAAAGATCTACCTCTCGTGAAACCGATGCCACATAAATCGGCCAAAAACTCCCTCCCGTCAGCCCAGGGGAGCTCGCGGAAGAAGCATCGACGAAAAAACTCGGCATCAAAGGCGCGTCGAAGCTCGCGATGTCGAGAAGAACACAGATAGCACGACTCCCAAAAATCTCCGGGATCCTAAAAGTCGAAGAAAATCCGATGAAGAAACCCCCTGCCGAAGATGGGCTCAAGAGGGCTCGGGAAAAGCCCTAAAAAAGAAGCCCAAATAGGCTATTTATAGCCCAAGCCCAACCAAAGGGGGATCCGGATTCGGGCGCAAGATTCGGGCGCCCGAATCCGGCCCGGCCTGACACTGTGTGCACCCGAAATCCCCCGGGCGCGCCACGTGGCCCGCTTCGCGCCCCTTGCGCCCCACACACGCGCGCTCGCCAGTCGCGGCGCGCCGTGTGGCAGCGCGATCCACGGCGGGAACCGTGGTCCGCGGTTCATGGCGGGGCAGCCGGGTCACTACACCCGCCAATGAGCGGGCGACACGTGGCCTGGCAGGGTCCACGGTGTGCCGCGCCCGACGCGCTGTCGCGCATGCGTTGACCGCCCAATCCGCGCGCGCCACGTGTCAACTGCTCCGTTGGCTGGTCCCGGTGCATGCCGAGTCCCATGGACCGGCCTGCCCGCCACCGTGCACGCGCCTGCCCGCGCCACCGCGCTCTGCCACCTGCCCGTCGCCACCGGTGCTCCCCTGGCCTGCCGGAACAGTAATCCTTGCCTCGAAATTCGTGTTTTGGCATCCCGGCTCTGAAAAATGCAAGTAAATTGTCTATTTTCATTATTTTCGCGCGCTGAGTCCAAATCTGATGTCTGTTTTGTCAAATTCCGCTTCTAAAATTTGTTGAAGGCATTCAGATAAACATTCTTAATCCAAATTTCACGCTGGGTCCAATCCTGAGATCCGATTTGCGCGCAACCATCTCCAACACACATCATAGGCCTCCAGAAGCCATAATTCACTCTGCAAGACCTTCGCGGAGATCTGGGTCATCACACTAATCTAGAGTTTAATGACTCTATGTTGAGATTCTATCCCATTTTCCTTAGGTTTTTCCCCTAAGCTCAATGCCAGTCTTTCCAACCTATATTTTCCCTAGGTTCGATGCCACACATAACCAACTTATCTCTATATTTTGTTTACACTTGTATTTATAGGGCTAAAACCCTAAAATTATCTCTCTAGCACAATCCTTAGGGCTAAACTCCAATTTTTCTAATGAACTTTGCATCACTATGTCCTACTCTTACAACAAATGCTTTTAAATTTTAAGAAAGTAAAGGAAAAGAGATGAGAACACCATTTTTGGTGAAATCTCCCACTTTGTGTATCTTTTTGCAAGAAGAGTGGTTTGATCACTTGAATTTTCAAGATAATTTCTAAAAAGGGAATAGACCCATAAAAGATCACCCCAATCTTTTCTAAATGCATAAACCATAAAAACTCCAAAACCCTATATTTTCTCTCATACCTCTCTTAAGCTCCTAGCCACAAGAGATGGAGAAAGGGCTTTTTTTTTCTCCCCAAGCTTACCTTGAAGAGGATATTAATTTCGACGAAAGTAAAAACAGGTTTACTCTATCCTTTTTAACCTTTCAAGAGAGATTAACTAATCTAGAGAAAACAAAAAAAGAATTCTATTGAATTGTATTTTTATTGACCCCATATTTTTCTTGCTATCTTGGAGATCAAAACCCCACCAAACCGACTCCTTCACTGCTCCTTTCCCTCTTATTCTTCTTATTCTTCTTATTCTCCTTCACTGCTCCTTTCCCTCTTATTCTTCTTCTCTCAAGAAAAACGCAGAAAGAAAGGGAGAGAAATGTGAGGGAGAGAGAGAGAGTAAGAGAGAGGGAAATAGGGATGGGGGCTGTCAGGGGTGGTTGGCCCTCTTTTTCAGAGGAGCAATAATTGCACATTACCCCCAAAACTTCCCCAATTGCTAACATGACCCTGTAAGTTATTGCCACTTTCGGGCGCCCACGACCCTGTTCTGGGTGTTTGAAACTTCGCAGCTACAATTCCCGCAAGGCTTCTAGGGCGCCCGCGGGACAAATAGAGTGTTCGAAACCTCGCGCGCACAAATGGACAGCTGTGACGCCCCAACTTCCCAGGGGGTCACCCATCCTAGAACTACTCTAGCTCTAGCACGCTTAACTCTCATAACCTTTTGGATCTTGCTACCATCCAAAATGCTATAGCCGGGTTAGGAGATTTAGTCATATTATATCATTTATATATAGGACTAATCCAAATTCCGGGGGTGTCGCATTCTTCCCCCCTTTAAGCCCTGACGCCCACGTCAGGCTCAAGCACACTCACAAGCACCAGGCGATGTGAGACTCGTCTCGCTAGCCTTAGCCGACCTTGTGAGGAGCTGCACTCCACTCACAACGGTCATTAGCCGGGGAGCCTCGCTCTACCTGCTATATAACCCTGGCTCAGCCGAGACTCATCTCACATTTCCGGCTGGTGAATGGCTCTGATACCAACTGTGACACCCCAACTTCCCAGGGGGTCACCTATCCTAGAACTACTCTAGCTCTAGCACGCTTAACTCGCATAACCTTTTGGATCTTGTTACCATCCAAAATGCTATAGCCGGGTTAGGAGATTTAGTCATATTATATCATTTATATATAAGACTAATCCAAATTCCGGGGGTGTCACAACAGCTCTCGAGTTGAGGATCCGCAAGTACGAACCCGAACGCCCTCCCTGTGCCAGCAAACTAGCTTCTGGGCGTCCACAGGACACCCCGTCCATCCGGAACCTCTCACGCACCAAAACCTAGCTCTCGGGTTGAGAGTTTGGATCTCACACTCTTTCCATCCAAGATCTTTCCTTTCTTGGCTCGTGCCGCTGAGGATTGACCTTAATTTCACATTTTTTATTATTTGAGGCGGTCTTGTATCTGTCTTCGGCTGAGAGACGGTCTTGGATGAGACGATAATCCTTCTATTGATCACTTCTCTTATCGGCTGACTCCCCTATCAGCTGGCGTCTTCAGCCGATGGCATTCGTCGCGTCTTGTACCTTTATGTGACCGAAAATGGTCCGGATCGGGACCCCTCCTTGGCTGACTCGTCCTTCTGTCGGCTAACACCTCCAGCCGATGGTAAACGCCACGTGTCGCTCCCTCAAGTGGTGAAAATTCTGGTCTCAACAGACATGTTTACAGAGAGCTGTATAAAATTAACCCTAAATTTATAAATTTATCATTCTTTATTAGTTGACATATTAATATTAATTTTTTCATACTGAATAAATCATTCTACTCTTAAAGTGCTTTTGAATAATATATTATAGAAATCCAAATTTTTAGGCACAAAAGAATATTCCAACACACTACCAATTTTCCCTTAATTATACTATATAGCATCAAATCTGTTAAATTTAATAACTAATTTTAATTATAATGACAACTGGCATAAAAATTAAATATTGAACTCAATTAATTATACAAATAATAATAATAATAATAATAATAATAATAATAATAATAATAATAATAATAATAATAATAATAATAATAATATAGTATTTGTATAAAAAATTGGTTAACTAATTATGAATTATTTTATAACACAAAAAACAATTATAATAGTAAAGAACATATCTATTAAAAAATGACACTAAATTTTATAAAATTTAAATGATTAATCATAATTTAAAATTATAAAATAATACTAAATTTTATAAAAGTTTAAATAATTTATTAAAATAAAAAAAAATTGAAAACCATGCATCGTACGGGTTAATTGCTTGTTATTAGGTATTTGTTTGATTACTGTAAATCGCTTAGTCAAAATATATATCTTTTAAAATTTAAATAGACAAAATATTTTATGTCTTTATGAAAAGTGAGGGATGGAAGATGAAGTTGGTGTTTGGCCAGACTTTTGAAAAATAATTTTGGGTTCAAAAATAATTTTTTGCTCAATTGAGTATCTGGCAAACTCGATTACAAAAATTTGTTATAGAGACATTTTTAAATATTTATAAAATCTGAAAAAAAGTATCGCTATAAAAATTGTCGACACTTATTATTAGTGTCGCTATATGTGTATAACAACACATTATTATAATGTGTCCCAAAAATATGTCCCGATAACTTAATTTTAGATATAAATGAAATAGAGATAGCATACTTGCACAAAAGTGTCACAAAAATGTATCCTTATAACCTAATTTTGTTGTAGTTAAACATGATTCTAATTTTTACAATTAGTTTTTAAATTTTAAAGATCCAAAATCAAAAGCAGCT
The DNA here is from genome assembly GCA_029204045.2 of Tillandsia leiboldiana. NCBI lineage: Eukaryota > Viridiplantae > Streptophyta > Magnoliopsida > Poales > Bromeliaceae > Tillandsia > Tillandsia leiboldiana. The sequence goes on from CM055070.1 coordinate 28,538,536, forward strand.
AAAACCTGTACTTGAAATCTGATTTTGATTTTAAATCCAAATCTTAAAATTTTATTTTTATTTTAAATTTAAATTTAAATTCAAATTTTAATTTTATATTTGAATTTTAAATTTTTAATTTTAAAAGCTAAAATTTTAAATATAAAATTTTAAATTTTAATTTCAAATTTTAATTTCAAAATTTAATTTTATATTTGAATTTTTAAATTAAAATTTTAAATTTTAAACTCTAAAATTTTAAATATTAAATTTTAAATTTCAAATTTTAAATTTTAAATTACAAATATCAAAATTTAAATTTAGTATTTAAATTTTAAAATTCAAAATTTAAGTTAAAATTTAAATTTTGAAAATTTAAAATTTAAAATTTATAAGTTTTAATTTTCAAATTACAAATTTTAAATTTTTAAAATTCAAATTTTAAAATTTTATAATTTAATTTTGAAAATTAAATTTTAAATTTTAAATTGTAACTATTCAAATTTTACATTTTAAATATTTAAATTATAAATTTTTAAATTTTACATTTTCATTTTTTAATTCATTTTTAAATTTTTAAATTTTAATTCATTTTTAAATTTTAAATTTATTTTTAAAATTTGAAATTTATAATTTAAATTTATAATTTAAAATTCAAATTTAAAATTTAAAATTTTAAATTCCAATTTTATTTTTTAAATTAAAATATTAAAATATAAATTTGTATGCAAATTTAAAAATTAAAATCTTAAAAATTAAATTTTTATTTCAAATTCAAATTTTATATTATTTTTAAGTAAAATTCAGTAAAAAAAAAATTTATTTGTAAATAGTAAAAAAATTGTACCTAATAATTTTACAAAATTATTTTAAAGAAAACACATTTTCATGTAAACTCAATCTAAAATTTTTTTTTCAAACGAAAATCATCTCTGTAGTGATTACCTTTTTCAGAATTTAGGCCTGAGAGGTCCGAAGTCAAAGGTGGGAAGAGTGTTATGAAAATGAAACTTTAGTCAAGTACTTTTTATCCTTTGGGTCGAAATAATAACAAAATTTATCTGTTACGTTTGAAGTCTGCTTCTCTCCCTCTTCCCAGACATTTGAAGCTGGACAATGGAAGTCTCATATACCTCTAGAGGGACAAATGGTGTGGTGAGATGACTCTTCACTATTTCTTTCAAGACATTTTTGATGCTGTAGTGAATAAAAAGATGTGAATCTGTGACTGTTTCGGTAGTAACGGTTGGGACTGGAAAAAAATTCTGAGAGGCTGCGGGTCGATTCGGGTAACCGGCACTGATCGCATACTCGAATTCAAAGTCTTACTGGAGGGTGTTACGGTCGGACATGGGATTGACAGAGCGATCTGGCGCTGAAGCACAAAGGAAGGTTTTACCGTAAAATCTACTTACTCGATGCTCAGGGATGGGGGCCTAAGGGACACGTGCAGCACTATTATTTGAAATTTATGCCTACCGACTAAAGTTCAGATTGTTGTTTGGCTGGTCCTCAAGAAGCAGCATCTCACGGCTGACAACCTAGTAAAAAGGGGATGGACGGGGAACACTTTGTGCGTACTGTGTGGTACGGAGCCCGAATCGGTGGACCACCTTTTTTTAAATTGTATTTTCACGCGATTCGTGTCGTGGTGGCTTTACCAGGTTTGGATGTCGTGGAATCCGACAGCAACATCAAACGGATTTGGAAATTAAGGTCGACTAGTAATGGATCCAGCTCACTTAAAAGGAACCTTATTGGCCAGGCAGTCATTTGGTGGGTGATTTGGGATGTCTGGAATAAAGTGATTTTTCAACACTCTAGTACTAACCCCCTGTTCGCTGTCTGCTGGGTTAAAAATTTGATTTCAGACTGGGGGTTGATCGAAGGATTGCCTGGTGGGTGCGATCCTCCACTGTAACCTCTCCCTTTCTCCTTTTCTGTAACCTCTCTTATTTTTTTTTATTATTATTATTTTTTTTCTCTGAGACCGAGTTGTCTCAATCTTGTTGCTCAATTCATTTCCCTACTAAATGAAAGCGGGTAGCGTGCTACCTTTATCTCAAAAAAAAAGAAGTCTGCTTCTATCTCTTCACTTACAGAAATCCAAATGTGAGGTAATAATAACAAATCTTTGAGTAAAACTAGAATATATACTTCAAGTTGGACTGTTTACCATTTCCTCATTTTTGCTGATAAAATATATGAATCGATAATTAAAATCGTTAAATATGATTCATACTATTTGAAATTTAGAAGAAGCAAATATCACATTTTTACGACATCATTTATGTAGCATCAGTCGGTTTGAAATTCTTCTTGTATTAGCCATTAAAAACTATAAATTATAAAACCACTTGAATACCCAAAAAAATAATTTCAAGGAAAATCACGAAATTTGATTATTAGAAATTTTGAGTAACCTAATTACTCATGTTTAACAATGCTGGTAGTAAAAGAGAATACCCTATTGTCCGAAATGAGAGGAAAATAAATGATCCTATTTGCTCCTTGTGGGTGCTCGCTCCACCGTTTGTAATATTCTTTGTATCCTCCAAATTTTCTATTCAAAATATTTAAATTGTCACTGTGCAACTCGTGTTGAAAAGTTGTTAATTATTTGTGAATTTACGGAATCATCATAAATTCTCAACTAGTAGACGTATTATAATACTGTTTGTTTGTAAATTTTATTATTTTCGTAGTTGATAATAATAATTGTCCATAATTTACTAACAACATTGTACAAATTTCTAACAGTCTTTCAATTCAAATAGTGTGATTTGTTAATAAGAAATTTATCATCATTCTAAATATACATTATACGATATATCTATAATACTATAATGCAATGAAGGAAACGTCTTTGAAAATATTCTCTATCGTCTTTTTGTATAGTACTGCTATAGGTGTTCCCAATATACTCTATAATTTTAGAAAAATGCTACTTTTATATCCGTAAAGGGTGTACATCTCACACCCCCACCCATCTAAGGGTGGGGGTGTGATGAGGGGTCACTTGATATGACCCGTAAAAAATATCACCACCATCAAAGAGGTGGAGATATAAGATGTACACCCCTTCGGGGTGTACATATAGCATTGCTCATAATTTTATGGGTGATACAATAATATTAATTATTAAATTCTAAATAATATCGTTATACACTATATTTTAAACCTTAATTAACTCATCCACCTATAAATATCTTAACACATCAATCACATAACATAGTACTCAAAATTAAAGTAACTGAAGTATTCACACCATTTGTTATCGATCACTTTGTTATATTCCGTATGAGCAATACTATTAATACATTCTAAAAAATATATATGATATACATATTATTTATCTAAAAATAAAATATTTTTTACTGATTATTTTAAAATAATAAATAAAATTTATTTTATTTTTAAATAAATTGAATATAATATATATATATATATATATGTCACGCCCCGGGGGTTCGAATCGCGCGGAAGAGGAGCCACCGATGCCCCTGATTCAGCCATATATTTTTTTTTTTGTAAAACAATACTCCCCGGCGCGTGTCTAGACCCGCCGCATACACAAATTCACTCTGCAAACGCGCAGAGTCTCCTTTGTACATGCACGGCGTCTCAACTACAAAGTGTCTCACAAGGCGTAGTACATACAATCTCTAACCACATCAGTTGGGGTCTCGTACACATACAACCAAACAATTCACATGACATTCTAGCATTCACTTAGAGCATAGAGGCCGGTGTTTTGAAAGGATAAATAATCACAAGGTTTTGAAAGCGGCATCCACACGATGCCCTCGTTTGTGAAAACAGTTCGCAAACACATAAATCCCACAAGGTTTATAAAGCTCGGTGCCCACACGACACCCACGTTTTAAAAGTAGTTTTCGCAAACGGTTTTCTTTGTTTTTCATCGTTCAAAACGGCCAAGTAAGAGAGAACGTAGTATTCATTCAATTATTCAAAAAGGAAAAAGGGCAACATCCACTTCGACCCCACGGGGGTATCGCAAACCACAACTAACTACATGAGTAATAAAAGATAAAGGGAAAGAAGGGTCACTGTGTCTGAAGTTCGATCAAAGTCAGAACAGCACTCTTGCGGCCTCTCCGGTGCCCTAGCGCTCGACCCCGGACGGACTGGGTGAACCTGTCACGGAGTGGGGAGTCAGTGACCAGAAACAGTATTAAAATCAATACGGGCTAAAGAAAGGCAAACCACGATAAAAACCAGAGCAATCAACAATGTAGCACCCAGTGCAAACAATATAATGCAGAACCTCTTGCAAACAATACAATGCAGAACCTTGTGCAAGCATAACCGGGCACCTCCCCCGGCAACCACAAACACCGGAGCAACCATCCCTCCCATGCATCATCCACCATAACCACACCCTGTATCAAAACAACATCGGGCACCTTCCCCGATGCCCACCGCCGAGCACCTGCCTCGGCCGCCGAGCACCTGCCTCGACATCACCGCTCACACCCCCCACCCATGGGGGCCCCCATTCCTAACGCCACCGCCGCGTGGGGTACACGGGTCAACGTACCACTTTTCCGGAAAAGCACACCCTTTGCGGTGGCCAAACCGCGGGTGTGCGTGTAGTAAATCTCGAGCCTCATCCGAGCACCAACCTCGGTAAACCAGACCGAGCACCTGCCTCGGCAACCAAATATCCACACAATAGCTTTAACAGGGTTAGCAAATGTAAACATGCAATTACTAAGATCTTTGTGCGTGTAGAAAATCTCGAGCCTCATCCGAGCACCAACCTCGGCGAACCAGACCGAGCACCTGCCTCGGCAACCAAATACCCACTCAATAGCTTTAACAGGGTTAGCAAATGTAAACATGCAATTACTAAGATCTTACCCCTTTTCCCATAACTCTGGAAACCAAGACAATGGAAGAGTCCCTACAGCGACCCATAGTCGCCATACTATAAAGATAATAAAACACAAACCCTTACCGGAGTTAACAATATTCCACAAGTTGAACTTTAATATTCTGAAAGGTCACGTCGATCACCGTCCCCAACGCTAGTATGTCCCGAACTACCCTACCTTTGTTTGGGTAGGGCGAACTGCCCGCCCGGTCTTCTACCGCGACAGCCGTAAATCCGGATGTCCACATCACCCACCAAACCCCTCAACAAAATAAACATAGTAACAACGAAACTGTGCATAAAGAGGTTCTAAGGGGTACCCACCTGGAACGCGAAGAAAAGGGTGTGCGGGAAAATTCCAGTCAGAAGTCCCCCCCCCACCTTGCGTGTGTGTCGTCCGGCGTTCGGTACGTCCGAGATCGTGCGTCCGCTGCCAACAATGTCCTGCACTCCTGAAGGTATAAGGGCAAGTCAAGACTAAGGATCCGAAACTCACACCGACTCCCACCCATGTGCGGCGGAGTTCTCTGCCCGGCACCGGCCCGTGCAGCGCACACTCCGCCCGGGTACAGCACCCCGTGGCCCCAGCCCGCGCGGGCGCCCCTGCGCGGATGAGCACCGCACGGGCGCGCTGTCCGCGGTGCGGGGGCGACCCCGCGCGGCACCAGCCCGCGCGGGCGCCCCACCTGCGGGCGGCCCCGCGCAGCCAAGCGCTGCGCGGCGCGTTGCCCGCGGTGCGGGGGCGTCCCCGCGCGGCACCAGCCCGCGCGGGCGCCCCACCTGCGGGCGGCCCCGCGCGGCCAAGCGCCGCGCGGCGCGTGCCCGCGGTGCGGGGGCGACTCCGCGCGGCCTTAGCCCGCGCGGGCGCCCCACCTGCGGGCGGCCCCGCGCGGCCAAGCGCCGCGCGGGCGCGTGCCCGCGGTGCGGGGGCGACTCCGCGCGGCCCTAGCCCGCGCGGGCGCCCCACCTGCGGGCGGCCCCGCGCGGCCAGGCGCCGCGCGGGCGCATGCCCGCGGTGCGGGGGCGACTCCGCGCGGCCTTAGCCCGCGCGGGCGCCCCACCTGCGGGCGGCACCGCGCGGCCAAGCGCCGCGCGGGCGCATGCCCGCGGCCGGTCCGGCGGCGGCGGTGTTCCCCGTGAAGACTCCCCCCCCGAAACGCCTACTCAACAAAACTAATAAAAACTCACCTTTGAAACGCCGGAAAAGAGAGGGAGGGGATCGTCCTAACGTTGCCCGGTTGATCCCACGAGCAAGCTACCTCCGTCCTCTTCCCGAAAGCCCCGTTTAATTCTTCTCTTTTCCCTTCTCGTGGCGTCTCTTAAAGAGAAAACCCTAGCCGTTTTTTTTTTTTTTTTTTTTTTTCTCTCTTCTCTTTTCCCTTCTCGTGGCGTCTCTTAAAGAGAAAACCCTAGCCGCCGAACGTAGCGACCTAGGAGGGAAACGCCTAAAACCCTAGGTTCCCCAAAGGGTTAAAGAATAATTAAATAATAGGGACAGATCCGGCGGCTAGAATTACCTCGAGAAACGTGCCGATCGTCCGCACGGATCCCGGGGCGCCTAAGTGGGGTCCGAATTTTGGAAAAATTATTCCGGGTGAACCGGGAGTCGGAATCTGAAACCGATCGCGCCCCCGTTCTCCATTTCGCGAGCCCTTCCGCCTAAGAATGTCCGCGAGCCCCGACGGATTCTCCGGAAAAACACCCAAAAATTGTCCCTCAGGCGGGCAGTCGAAGAGAAAGGGGTAACGGGAAGGGTCACGAAAAAGCCAGGTCTTACATCACTCACCAATAAAAACAAGTTTCGTCCCCGAAACTTAACTCCCGCCTGCGGTGAAGAGGTCCGGGTAGCACTCCCCCATCTTGACTCTGGTTCCTAAGTTACCTCACCTTCTTCCTGGTTGCTTCACAGCGCCTTTCCATAGGGGGATCGTCCGGTTGCGCAACCTTTTTGTCCTCTCGTGCTAAGATCCGCATCGAGGTTTGGCAGTAAAGCCAACCGGTATGTCACCGGGCCTACGCGCTCCAACATCCCGAATATCGGGTCATTGACGCCAACCAACAATCCCAAGAGCTCGAACCATTAGCAATACGCAACTCATTTACTTAAGGCGTTCTGTCCCACCGCCAGCGATCTTGTCCTGACTCAACCCACCTGGACGTCTATGGCGTACTGTTACAACGCCTCGGGTCTTGGCCCGTCTCACCTCACCTGGACGTCTAAGGCGTACTGTTACAACGCCTCGGGTCTATTGTCACAAGGCTGGAAGTTGGACCTATTTAACCCTTAACTAAATAGCCAACCAAAAAAAAAAAAAAACAACTAAGTCTTCACCTCCTTATTGGGCAGGAGGGTACGAAGCATTACTTCTAAGGGTTCCTCTGGGGTCGTGGCCAAAATTTCCCTTGTACGAGGTCTTCCTTGCTACTACCTCCCTCGTAGCCGAAACGTCTGCTTTCCCCCGCCGGTCGCTGATGTTTCGCTTTCACCTGTTGGCACACCCAAAATTGCGCCACAATTTGTGCCACATCGCTCTTTCGATTTGGGCCACCAGAAGGTCTGCCATAGATCCCTGCACCTCTTTGTACCTCCGGAATGGGCGGTATAGGAGGTATTATATACTTTGGCTAGATTTTCTTCCCTCGTTTCTAGCTTATCGGGCACACGAATTCGTCCCCGGAACCTTATTACATCCCTGAGTCACTCGTAAAAATTCCGCCTTGCTCCGAGGACATGCTGTCTTGCACCAGTTGTAGTTACGTGTCCGTCGTTGGGTCTCCCAGGATCCTCTTGGAGATTCGTCAGACTAGATCTTATAGTCCTTTCCGGGCTTCGGCTGTATGAGCACTGGCGCCTGTGTGCGTCTGTCTTTAAGTTCTTTGAAACTCCTTTGGCACTGGGCTGTCCAGACGAACCTCTACCCACTTTGGGTTAGTCGATTTAGGGAAGTGGCCTCCCATGAAGCGTCTGTAATGGCCTGCCCGTCCTAAGAAGCTTCGGATCTCCGTCACCGTTGTTGGCCGAGCCCAGTTGGCCACCGACTCGATCCTCCTCGGATCCACTGCAATTCCAGATGTCGAAACGGTATGCCCCAAAAAGTCCACCTCACGGAGCCAAAACTCACACTTTATGAGTTTGGCATATGGTTGCTGATCCTGGAGGGTCTAGGGGATTACTCGCGAGTGTTCCCCATACCCCTTGTCCGTTGTGAGAGTAGATCGGAACGTCCACTATAAGACCATTACCGGCTGGTCTAAGGAGGGCTTGAGTATCCTATTCATCATGCCTGTGAATACCGCTGGTGCGTTAACGAGTCTGAACGGTATGACCGTGAACTCATGTCGGCCACTCCGAGTTCGTAAGGCTGTTTTTCGGTAAGTCTGGTTCCCGGAGACGCACTTGGAACTTCAAGCAGTCAACTACCACTTAAAGATTGCCGCGACTGTCGGCCCCAAGCGTGATGCCGTTAACTTTTAACGGAAACCTCATTAGTCCTTAGAGACTAAGAACCCGTCTCGCCCTCGCTGGGCAGGAAGGAGTACAGCCGCCTGCCTCGAGGGGTAGCCGGAGGATCCGACCGAACTTATCTCTACGATGGGATTTCTTCTAATATCTATGGTAGGGAGAAACATGAAGCGAGGGGGAGGGGTGGGATGCTGCTACGGGTGATGTCCCTGTTTCCGAGGGGCAGTTGAAACAATGGCGCCCCGGTTTGCCGCATCGAAAACGGTGGTCTTGCTTCTGGGGACATTCGGTCACTTGGTGTATTCCACCGCAATTGATGCAAGACTTGTCCACCGACCATTGTCCTCCCGTCGGCGCATTCGTGGTTCCTTATTGCCATCTCAGGTATTTAGGAGGCCGACTCCTCTTGGTATGCTCCTTTCCAAAACGAGGTCGAGCTCGTTTCTTATCCCCGCCGCAATCTGAGCTCTCCCGTCGGGCTCGTGAACTCGCAAATTCGTGCTCCACTGTGGTGGCTCTATCGACCACCTCCTAGAAGGTGTGCAAATCCGCCGTTTGCACCACCTTGTAGATATCGCTTCGTAAACCATTCACAAAAGGACGGGCTTTGTGAGATTCATCTCTTATAACAGGGGGAACACATTTGGTCAACCTCACAATTTGCCCGTTGATAACCCGTAACTGTCTGACTTCCTTTCTTGATGTGCTTCCGGTCATCTTCCATCTGCTGTTTGATGCTGTCGGAGAGAAATTCCTCAAACAGTTTTTCTCGGAACGTGGTCCAAGATGGAAGGGCGGTGCCCTCGCAGTAACGGCGGTCATTCTGGGGATAGGTGTCACCACGGTCTCTCCCAAGGGAGCTCCAACAGTGGCCCCCGGCATAAGTCCCGAAGTTGCTGGTGTTAGTGCTGCTGAAGGCGTCGTCGGATGAACCGACGGTATCTCGGTCACCGAGGTCGGAGAAGGGGCAACCGTAGTCTCGCTGACCGCCACCGACGGTCTCGTCACTGGTGCGGTTGGTCCGGGCAAAGAAGCCTGGGCGACCTCCATTGGTAATGTCGACTGTTGCGCCCACTGCCGCATTTGTTCCATAAGGGTTGCCAACTGCCCGGCCACCTCTTGTAGTTGTTGTCGGAGCAGCTGATACTCCGCCGCTATTGGCACCGTACTTTCTGCCCCTGCGTTCTCCGCTGATAACCCCTTTCGGGCCATTAATCGCTACATACAAAGAAACCAAGTCAACCCTAAACCTATCGGGTCTAGCACCACGACCTACAGACGTACTAAAATTAAATCCCCCAGTTCACTTTATTAATCAGTAGTTAGTGTATTGCGCCCCGTGGATGTTGGGCCCCGACTGTTGTGGTTAAAGTTTACCTCTCTGATACCATCTTAATCTGTCACGCCCCGGGGGTTCGAATCGCGCGGAAGAGGAGCCACCGATGCCCCTGATTCAGCCATATATTTTTTTTTTGTAAAACAATACTCCCCGGCGCGTGTCCAGACCCGCCGCATACACAAATTCACTCTGCAAACGCGCAGAGTCTCCTTTGTACATGCACGGCGTCTCAACTGCAAAGTGTCTCACAAGGCGTAGTACATACAATCTCTAACCACATCAGTTGGGGTCTCGTACACATACAACCAAACAATTCACATGACATTCTAGCATTTACTTAGAGCATAGAGGCCGGTGTTTTGAAAGGATAAATAATCACAAGGTTTTGAAAGCGGCATCCACACGATGCCCTCGTCTGTGAAAACAGTTCGCAAACACATAAATCCCACAAGGTTTATAAAGCTCGGTGCCCACACGACACCCACGTTTTAAAAGTAGTTTTCGCAAACGGTTTTCTTTGTGTTTCATCGTTCAAAACGGCCAAGTAAGAGAGAACGTAGTATTCATTCAATTATTCAAAAAGGAAAAAGGGCAACATCCACTTCGACCCCACGGGGGTATCGCAAACCACAACTAACTACATGAGTAATAAAAGATAAAGGGAAAGAAGGGTCACTGTGTCTGAAGTTCGATCAAAGTCAGAACAGCACTCTTGCGGCCTCTCCGGTGCCCTAGCGCTCGACCCCGGACGGACTGGGTGAACCTGTCACGGAGTGGGGAGTCAGTGACCAGAAACAGTATTAAAATCAATAAGGGCTAAAGAAAGGCAAACCACGATAAAAACCAGAGCAATCAACAATGTAGCACCCAGTGCAAACAATATAATGCAGAACCTCTTGCAAACAATACAATGCAGAACCTTGTGCAAGCATAACCGGGCACCTCCCCCGGCAACCACAAACACCGGAGCAACCATCCCTCCCATGCATCATCCACCATAACCACACCCTGTATCAAAACAACATCGGGCACCTTCCCCGATGCCCACCGCCGAGCACCTGCCTCGGCCGCCGAGCACCTGCCTCGACATCACCGCTCACACCCCCCACCCATGGGGGCCCCCATTCCTAACGCCACCGCCGCGTGGGGTACACGGGTCAACGTACCACTTTTCCGGAAAAGCACACCCTTTGCGGTGGCCAAACCGCGGGTGTGCGTGTAGTAAATCTCGAGCCTCATCCGAGCACCAACCTCGGTAAACCAGACCGAGCACCTGCCTCGGCAACCAAATATCCACACAATAGCTTTAACAGGGTTAGCAAATGTAAACATGCAATTACTAAGATCTTTGTGCGTGTAGAAAATCTCGAGCCTCATCCGAGCACCAACCTCGGCGAACCAGACCGAGCACCTGCCTCGGCAACCAAATACCCACTCAATAGCTTTAACAGGGTTAGCAAATGTAAACATGCAATTACTAAGATCTTACCCCTTTTCCCATAACTCCGGAAACCAAGACAATGGAAGAGTCCCTACAGCGACCCATAGTCGCCATACTATAAAGATAATAAAACACAAACCCTTACCGGAGTTAACAATATTCCACAAGTTGAACTTTAATATTCTGAAAGGTCACGTCGATCACCGTCCCCAACGCTAGTATGTCCCGAACTACCCTACCTTTGTTTGGGTAGGGCGAACTGCCCGCCCGGTCTTCTACCGCGACAGCCGTAAATCCGGAGGTCCACATCACCCACCAAACCCCTCAACAAAATAAACATAGTAACAACGAAACTGTGCATAAAGAGGTTCTAAGGGGTACCCACCTGGAACGCGAAGAAAAGGGTGTGCGGGAAAATTCCAGTCAGAAGTCCCCCCCCACCTTGCGTGTGTGTCGTCCGGCGTTCGGTACGTCCGAGATCGTGCGTCCGCTGCCAACAATGTCCTGCACTCCTGGAAGGTATAAGGGCAAGTCAAGACTAAGGATCCGAAACTCACACCGACTCCCACCCATGTGCGGCGGAGTTCCCTGCCCGGCACCGGCCCGTGCAGCGCACACTCCGCCCGGGTACAGCACCCCGTGGCCCCAGCCCGCGCGGGCGCCCCTGCGCGAATGAGCACCGCACGGGCGCACTGTCCGCGGTGCGGGGGCGACCCCGCGCGGCACCAGCCCGCGCGGGCGCCCCACCTGCGGGCGGCCCCGCGCAGCCAAGCGCTGCGCGGCGCGTTGCCCGCGGTGCGGGGGCGTCCCCGCGCGGCACCAGCCCGCGCGTGCGCCCCACCCTGCGGGCGGCCCGCGCGGCCAAGCGCCGCGCGGCGCGTGCCCGCGGTGCGGGGCGACTCCGCGCGGCCTTAGCCCGCGCGGGCGCCCCACCTGCGGGCGGCCCCGCGCGGCAAGCGCCGCGCGGGCGCGTGCCGCTGCGGGGGCGACTCCGCGCGGCCCTAGCCCGCGCGGGCGCCCCACCTGCGGGCGGGCCCCGCGCGGGCCAGGCGCCGCGCGGGCGCATGCCCGCGGTGCGGGGGCGACTCCGCGCGGCTTAGCCCGCGCGGCGCCCCACCTGCGGGCGGCCCCGCGCGGCCAAGCGCCGCGCGGCGCATGCCCGCGGCCGGTCCGGCGGCGGCGGTGTTCCCCGTGAAGACTCCCCCCCCGAAACGCCTACTCAACAAAACTAATAAAAACTCACCTTTGAAACGCCGGAAAAGAGAGGGAGGGGATCGTCCTAACGTTGCCCGGTTGATCCCACGAGCAAGCTACCTCCGTCCGCTTCCCGAAAGCCCCCGTTTATTCTTCTCTTTTCCCTTCTCGTGGCGTCTCTTAAAGAGAAAACCCTAGCCGTTTTTTTTTTTTTTTTTTTTTCTCTCTTCTCTTTTCCCTTCTCGTGGCGTCTCTAAAGAGAAAACCCTAGCCGCCGAACGTAGCGACCTAGGAGGAAACGCCTAAAACCCTAGGTTCCCCAAAGGGTTAAAGAATAATTAAATAATAGGACAGATCCGGCGGCTAGAATTATCTCGAGAAACGTGCCGATCGTCCGCATGGATCCCGGGGCGCCTAAGTGGGGTCCGAATTTGGAAAAATTATTCCGGGTGAACCGGGAGTCGGAATCTGAAACCGATCGCGCCCCCGTTCTCCATTTCGCGAGCCCTTCCGCCTAAGATGTCCGCGAGCCCCGACGATTCTCCGGAAAAACACCTAAAAATTGTCCCTCAGGCGCAGTCGAAGAGAAAGAGGTAACGGGAAGGTCACGAAAAAGCCAG
>CM055070.1:28551568-28599288 GCA_029204045.2 Tillandsia leiboldiana
GGGGTCTCGTACACATACCACCAAACAATTCCCTGACATTCTAGCATTCACTTAGTGCATAGAGGGGCCGGGTGTTTTGAAAGGATCAACGAATCACAAGGTGTTTGAAAGCGCTCCACACGATGCCCTCGTTTGTGAAAACATTCGCAAACACAAAATCCCACAAGTGTTATAAAGCTCCGCGTGCACCACACTACACCCACGTTTTTAAAAGTAGTTTTCCGCAACGTTTTTTCCTTTTGTTTTCATCGTTCAAAACGCCCAAGTAAGAGAGAACGTAGTATTCATTCAATTATTCAAAAAGGAAAAAGGGCAACACATCCACTTCGACCCCACGGGGGTATCGCAAACCACAACTACTAATGAGTAATAAAGAGATAAAGGAAAGAAGGGTCACTGTGTCTGAAGTTCGATCAAAGTCAAAACAGCACTCTTGCGGCTCTCCGGTGCCCTAGCGCTCGACCCCGGACGGACGGGTGAACCTTCACGGATGGGGAGTCAGTTGACAGAAACAGTAGTAAAATCAATACGTGCTAAAAGAAGCAAACCACATAAAAACCAGAGCAATCAACAATGTAGCACCCAGTGCAAACAATATAATGCAGAACCTCTTGCAACAATCAATGCAGAACTTGTGCAAGCATAACCGGGCACCTCCCCCGGCAACCCAAACACCGGATGCAAACCATCCTCCCATGCATCATCCACCATAACCACACCCTGTATCAAAACAACATCGGCACCTTCCCGTGCCCACCGCCACCGCCGAGCACCTGCCTCGGCCGCCGAGCACCTGCCTCGACATCAACGCTCACCACCCCCACCCCATGGGGCCCCCATCCTAACGCCACCGCCTGCGCGTGGGGTACACGGTCAACGTACCACTTTTCCCGGAAAAGCACACCCTTTGCGTTGGCCAAACCGCGGGTGTCGTGTAGTAAATCTCGAAGCCTCATCCGAGGCACCAACCTCGGTAAACCAGACCGAGCACCTCCTCGGCAACCCAATATCCAACAATAGCTTTAACAGGGTTAGCAAATGTAAACATGCAATTACTAAGATCTTTGTGCGTGTAGAAAATCTCGAGCCTCATCCGAGCACCAACCTCGGCGAACCAGACCGAGCACCTGCCTCGGCAACCAAATACCCCACAATAGCTTTAACAGGGTTAGCAAATGTAAACATGCAATTACTAAGATCTTACCCCTTTTCCCATAACTCTGGAAACCAAGGCAATGGAAGAGTCCCTACAGCGACCCATAGTCGCCATACTATAAAGATAATAAACACAAACCCTTCCGGGTTAACAATATTCCACAAGTTGAACTTTAATATTCTGAAAGGTCACGTCGATCACGTCCCCAACGCTAGTATGTCCCGAACTACCCTACCTTTGTTTGGGTAGGGCGAACTGCCCGCTCCGTTCTTCTACCGCGACAGCCGTAATCCGGAGGTCCACAGCACCCACCAAACCCCTCAACAAAATAAACATAGTAACAACGAAACTGTGCATAAAGAGGTTCTAAGGGGTACCCACCTGGAACGCGAAGAAAAGGTGTGCGGAAAATTCCCAGTCAGAATTCCCCCCACCCCACCCGTGGTGTCGTCCGGCGTTCGGTACGTCCGAGATCGCGCGTCCGCTGCCAACAATGTCCTGCACTCCTGAAGGTATAGGCAAGTCAAGACTAAGGATCCGAACTCCACACCGACTCCCACCCATGTGCGGCGGAGTTCCGCCACGGCACCGGCCCGTCAGCGCACACCTCCGCCCGGGTACAGCACCCCGTGGCCCCAGCCCGCCGTGCGCCCCTGCGCGATGAGCACCGCACGGGCGCGCTGTCGCGGTGCGGGGGCGACCCCGCGGCACCACCCTCGCGGGCGCCCCACCCTGCGGGCGGCCCCGCGCACCAAGCGCTGCGGCGCGTTGCCCGCGGTGCGGGGCGTCCGCCGCGCGGCACCACCCCGCGGGCGCCCACCTGCGGGCGGCCCCGCGCGCGTGCCAAGCTTGGCGCGGTGCGCGTGCCCGCAGGTGCGGAGGGCGACTCTGCGCGCCCCTTGAGCCCGCGCGGGCGCCCCACCTGCGGGCGGCCGCGCGGCCAAGCGCCCGGGGCGCGTGCCCGCGTGCGGTGGCGACTCCGCGCGGCCCTAGCCCGCGCGTAGCGCCCCACCTGCGGGCGGCCCCCGCGCGGCCGGCGCCGCGCGGGCGCACAGCCCGCGGTGCGGGGGCGACTCCGCGCGGCCCTTAGCCCCGCGGGCGCCCCACCTGCGGGCGCAGGCCAGCGCGCCAAGCGCGCGGCGCGGCGCATGCCCGCGGCCGGTCCGGCGGCGGCGGTGTTCCCGTGAAAACTCCCCCCCCGAAACGCCTCTCGCAACAAACTAGAAAACTCACCTTTGAACGCCGGAAAAGAGAGGGAGGGGATCGTCCTAACGTTGCCCCGGTTGATCCCACGAGCAAGCTACCTCCGTCCTCTTCCCGAAAGCCCCGTTTAATTCTTCTCTTTTCCCTTCTCGTGGCGTCTCTTAAAGAGAAAACCCTAGCCGTTTTTTTTTTTTTTTTTTTTTCTCTCTTCTTCTTTTCCCTCTCGTGGCGTCTCTTTAAGAGAAACCCTAGCCGCCGAACGTAGGACCTAGGAGGGAAAAGCCTAAAACCCTAGGTTCCCCAAAGGGTTAAAGAATAATTAATAATAGGGACAGATCCGGCGGCTAGAATGACCTCGAGAACGTGCCGATCGTCCCACGGATCCCGGGGCGCCTAAGTGGGGTCCGAATTTTGGAAAAAATTATCCGGGTGAACGGGAGTCGGAATCTGAAACCGATCGCGCCCCCGTTCTCCATTTCGCGAGCCCTTCCGCCTAAGAATGTCCGCGAGCCCCGACGGATTCTCCGGAAAAACACCCAAAAATTGTCCCTCAGGCGGGCAGTCGAAGAGAAAGGGGTAACGGGAAGGGTCACGAAAAGCCAGGTCTTACATCACTCACCAATAAAAACAAGTTTCGTCCCCGAAACTTAACTCCCGCCTGCGGTGAAGAGGTCCGGGTAGCACTCCCCCATCTTGACTCTGGTTCCTAAGTTACCTCACCTTCTTCCTGGTTGCTTCACAGCGCCTTTCCATAGGGGGATCGTCCGGTTGCGCAACCTTTTTGTCCTCTCGTGCTAAGATCCGCATCGAGGTTTGGCAGTAAAGCCAACCGGTATGTCACCGGGCCTACGCGCTCCAACATCCCGAATATCGGGTCATTGACGCAAACCAACAATCCAAAGAGCTCGAACCATTAGCAATACGCAACTCATTTACTTAAGGCGTTCTGTCCCACCGCCAGCGATCTTGTCCTGACTCAAACCCACCTGGACGTCTATGGCGTACTGTTACAACGCCTCGGGTCTTGGCCCGTCTCACCTCACCTGGACGTCTAAGGCGTACTGTTACAACGCCTCGGGTCTATTGTCACAAGGCTGGAAGTTGGACCTATTTAACCCTTAACTAAATAGCCAACCAAAAAAAAAAAAAAAACTAAGTCTTCACCTCCTTATTGGGCAGGAGGGTACGAAGCATTACTTCTAAGGTTCCTCTGGGGTCGTGGCCAAAATTTCCCTTGTACGAGGTCTTCCTTGCTACTACCTCCCTCGTAGCCGAAACGTCTGCTTTCCCCGCCGGTCGCTGATGTTTCGCTTTCACCTGTTGGCACACCCAAAATTGCGCCACAATTTGTGGCCACATCGCTCTTTCGATTTGGGCCACAGAAGGTCTGCCATAGATCCTGCACCTCTTTGTACCTCCGGAATGGGCGGTATAGGAGGTATTATATACTTTGGCTAGATTTCTTCCCTCGTTTCTAGCTTATCGGGCACACGAATTCGTCCCCGGAACCTATTACATCCCTGAGTCACTCGTAAAATTCCGCCTTGCTCCGAGGACATGCTGTCTTGCACAAGTTGTAGTTACGTGTCCGTCGTTGGGTTCTCCCAGGATCCTCTTGGAGATTCGTCAGACTAGATCTTATAGTCCTTTCCGGGCTTCGGCTGTATGAGCACTGGCGCCTGTGTGCGTCTGTCTTTAAGTTCTTTGAAACTCCTTTGGCACTGGGCTGTCCAGACGAACCTCTACCCACTTTGGGTTAGTCGATTTAGGGAAGTGGCCTCCCTGAAGCGTCTGTAATGGCCTGCCCGTCCTAAGAAGCTTCGGATCTCCTGTCACCGTTGTTGGCCGAGCCCAGTTGGCCACCGACTCGATCCTCCTCGGATCCACTGCAATTCCAGATGTCGAAACGGTATGCCCCAAAAAGTCCACCTCACGGAGCCAAAACTCACACTTTATGAGTTTGGCATATGGTTGCTGATCTGGAGGGTCTAGGGGATTACTCGCGAGTGTTCCCCATACCCCTTGTCCGTTGTGAGAGTAGATCGGAACGTCCACTATAAGACCATTACCGGCTGGTCTAAGGAGGGCTTGAGTATCCTATTCATCATGCCTGTGAATACCGCTGGTGCGGTTAACGAGTCTGAACGGTATGACCGTGAACTCATGTCGGCCACTCCGAGTTCGTAAGGCTGTTTTTCGGTAAGTCTGGTTCCCGGAGACGCACTTGGAACTTCAAGCAGTCAACTACCACTTAAAGATTTGCCGCGACTGTCGGCCCCAAGCGTGATGCCGTTACTTTTAACGGAACCTCATTAGTCCTTAGAGACTAAGAACCCGTCTCGCCCTCGCTGGGCAGGAAGGAGTACAGCCGCCTGCCTCGAGGGGTAGCCGGAGGATCCGACCGAACTTATCTCTCGATGGGATTCTTCTAATATCTATGGTAGGGAGAAACATGAAGCGAGGGGGAGGGGTGGGATGCTGCTACGGGTGATGTCCCTGTTCCGAGGGGCAGTTGAAACAATGGCGCCCCGGTTTGCCGCATCGAAACGGTGGTCTTGCTTCTGGGGACATTCGGTCACTTGGTGTATTCCACCGCAATTGATGCAAGACTTGTCCACCGACCATTGTCCTCCGTCGGCGCATTCGTGGTTCCTTATTGCCATCTCAGGTATTTAGGAGGCCGACTCCTCTTGGTATGCTCCTTTCCAAAACGAGGTCGAGCTCGTTTCTTATCCCCGCCCGCAATCTGAGCTCTCCCGTCGGGCTCGTGAACTCGCAAATTCGTGCTCCACTGTGGTGGCTCTATCGACCACCTCCTAGAAGGTGTGCAAATCCGCCGTTTGCACCACCTTGTAGATATCGCTTCGTAAACCATTCACAAAAGGACGGGCTTTGTGAGATTCATCTCTTATAACAGGGGGAACACATTTGGTCAACCTCACAATTTGCCCGTTGATAACCCGTAACTGTCTGACTTCCTTTCTTGATGTGCTTCCGGTCATCTTCCATCTGCTGTTTGATGCTGTCGGAGAGAAATTCCTCAAACAGTTTTTCTCGGAACGTGGTCCAAGATGGAAGGGCGGTGCCCTCGCAGTAACGGCGGTCATTCTGGGGATAGGTGTCACCACGGTCTCTCCCAAGGGAGCTCCAACAGTGGCCCCCGGCATAAGTCCCGAAGTTGCTGGTGTTAGTGCTGCTGAAGGCGTCGTCGGATGAACCGACGGTATCTCGGTCACCGAGGTCGGAGAAGGGGCAACCGTAGTCTCGCTGACCGCCACCGACGGTCTCGTCACTGGTGCGGTTGGTCCGGGCAAAGAAGCCTGGGCGACCTCCATTGGTAATGTCGACTGTTGCGCCCACTGCCGCATTTGTTCCATAAGGGTTGCCAACTGCCCGGCCACCTCTTGTAGTTGTTGTCGGAGCAGCTGATACTCCGCCGCTATTGGCACCGTACTTTCTGCCCCTGCGTTCTCCGCTGATAACCCCTTTCGGGCCATTAATCGCTACATACAAAGAAACCAAGTCAACCCTAAACCTATCGGGTCTAGCACCACGACCTACAGACGTACTAAAATTAAATCCCCCAGTTCACTTTATTAATCAGTAGTTAGTGTATTGCGCCCCGTGGATGTTGGGCCCCGACTGTTGTGGTTAAAGTTTACCTCTCTGATACCATCTTAATCTGTCACGCCCCGGGGGTTCGAATCGCGCGGAAGAGGAGCCACCGATGCCCCTGATTCAGCCATATATTTTTTTTTGTAAAACAATACTCCCCGGCGCGTGTCCAGACCCGCCGCATACACAAATTCACTCTGCAAACGCGCAGAGTCTCCTTTGTACATGCACGGCGTCTCAACTGCAAAGTGTCTCACAAGGCGTAGTACATACAATCTCTACCACATCAGTTGGGGTCTCGTACACATACAACCAAACAATTCACATGACATTCTAGCATTTACTTAGAGCATAGAGGCCGGTGTTTTGAAAGGATAAATAATCACAAGGTTTTGAAAGCGGCATCCACACGATGCCCTCGTCTGTGAAAACAGTTCGCAAACACATAAATCCCACAAGGTTTATAAAGCTCGGTGCCCACACGACACCCACGTTTTAAAAGTAGTTTTCGCAAACGGTTTTCTTTGTGTTTCATCGTTCAAAACGGCCAAGTAAGAGAGAACGTAGTATTCATTCAATTATTCAAAAAGGAAAAAGGGCAACATCCACTTCGACCCCACGGGGGTATCGCAAACCACAACTAACTACATGAGTAATAAAAGATAAAGGGAAAGAAGGGTCACTGTGTCTGAAGTTCGATCAAAGTCAGAACAGCACTCTTGCGGCCTCTCCGGTGCCCTAGCGCTCGACCCCGGACGGACTGGGTGAACCTGTCACGGAGTGGGGAGTCAGTGACCAGAAACAGTATTAAAATCAATAAGGGCTAAAGAAAGGCAAACCACGATAAAAACCAGAGCAATCAACAATGTAGCACCCAGTGCAAACAATATAATGCAGAACCTCTTGCAAACAATACAATGCAGAACCTTGTGCAAGCATAACCGGGCACCTCCCCCGGCAACCACAAACACCGGAGCAACCATCCCTCCCATGCATCATCCACCATAACCACACCCTGTATCAAAACAACATCGGGCACCTTCCCCGATGCCCACCGCCGAGCACCTGCCTCGGCCGCCGAGCACCTGCCTCGACATCACCGCTCACACCCCCCACCCATGGGGGCCCCCATTCCTAACGCCACCGCCGCGTGGGGTACACGGGTCAACGTACCACTTTTCCGGAAAAGCACACCCTTTGCGGTGGCCAAACCGCGGGTGTGCGTGTAGTAAATCTCGAGCCTCATCCGAGCACCAACCTCGGTAAACCAGACCGAGCACCTGCCTCGGCAACCAAATATCCACACAATAGCTTTAACAGGGTTAGCAAATGTAAACATGCAATTACTAAGATCTTTGTGCGTGTAGAAAATCTCGAGCCTCATCCGAGCACCAACCTCGGCGAACCAGACCGAGCACCTGCCTCGGCAACCAAATACCCACTCAATAGCTTTAACAGGGTTAGCAAATGTAAACATGCAATTACTAAGATCTTACCCCTTTTCCCATAACTCCGGAAACCAAGACAATGGAAGAGTCCCTACAGCGACCCATAGTCGCCATACTATAAAGATAATAAACACAAACCCTTACCGGAGTTAACAATATTCCACAAGTTGAACTTTAATATTCTGAAAGGTCACGTCGATCACCGTCCCCAACGCTAGTATGTCCCGAACTACCCTACCTTTGTTTGGGTAGGGCGAACTGCCCGCCCGGTCTTCTACCGCGACAGCCGTAAATCCGGAGGTCCACATCACCCACCAAACCCCTCAACAAAATAAACATAGTAACAACGAAACTGTGCATAAAGAGGTTCTAAGGGGTACCCACCTGGAACGCGAAGAAAAGGGTGTGCGGGAAAATTCCAGTCAGAAGTCCCCCCCCCCACCTTGCGTGTGTGTCGTCCGGCGTTCGGTACGTCCGAGATCGTGCGTCCGCTGCCAACAATGTCCTGCACTCCTGAAGGTATAAGGGCAAGTCAAGACTAAGGATCCGAAACTCACACCGACTCCCACCCATGTGCGGCGGAGTTCCCTGCCCGGCACCGGCCCGTGCAGCGCACACTCCGCCCGGGTACAGCACCCCGTGGCCCCAGCCCGCGCGGGCGCCCCTGCGCGAATGAGCACCGCACGGGCGCACTGTCCGCGGTGCGGGGGCGACCCCGCGCGGCACCAGCCCGCGCGGGCGCCCCACCTGCGGGCGGCCCCGCGCAGCCAAGCGCTGCGCGGCGCGTTGCCCGCGGTGCGGGGGCGTCCCCGCGCGGCACCAGCCCGCGCGGGCGCCCCACCTGCGGGCGGCCCCGCGCGGCCAAGCGCCGCGCGGCGCGTGCCCGCGGTGCGGGGGCGACTCCGCGCGGCCTTAGCCCGCGCGGGCGCCCCACCTGCGGGCGGCCCCGCGCGGCCAAGCGCCGCGCGGGCGCGTGCCCGCGGTGCGGGGGCGACTCCGCGCGGCCCTAGCCCGCGCGGGCGCCCCACCTGCGGGCGGCCCCGCGCGGCCAGGCGCCGCGCGGGCGCATGCCCGCGGTGCGGGGGCGACTCCGCGCGGCCTTAGCCCGCGCGGGCGCCCCACCTGCGGGCGGCCCCGCGCGGCCAAGCGCCGCGCGGGCGCATGCCCGCGGCCGGTCCGGCGGCGGCGGTGTTCCCCGTGAAGACTCCCCCCCCGAAACGCCTACTCAACAAAACTAATAAAAACTCACCTTTGAAACGCCGGAAAAGAGAGGGAGGGGATCGTCCTAACGTTGCCCGGTTGATCCCACGAGCAAGCTACCTCCGTCCTCTTCCCGAAAGCCCCGTTTAATTCTTCTCTTTTCCCTTCTCGTGGCGTCTCTTAAAGAGAAAACCCTAGCCGTTTTTTTTTTTTTTTTTTTTTTTTCTCTCTTCTCTTTTCCCTTCTCGTGGCGTCTCTTAAAGAGAAAACCCTAGCCGCCGAACGTAGCGACCTAGGAGGGAAACGCCTAAAACCCTAGGTTCCCCAAAGGGTTAAAGAATAATTAAATAATAGGGACAGATCCGGCGGCTAGAATTATCTCGAGAAACGTGCCGATCGTCCGCATGGATCCCGGGGCGCCTAAGTGGGGTCCGAATTTTGGAAAAATTATTCCGGGTGAACCGGGAGTCGGAATCTGAAACCGATCGCGCCCCCGTTCTCCATTTCGCGAGCCCTTCCGCCTAAGAATGTCCGCGAGCCCCGACGGATTCTCCGGAAAAACACCTAAAAATTGTCCCTCAGGCGGCCAGTCGAAGAGAAAGAGGTAACGGGAAGGGTCACGAAAAAGCCAGGTCTTACAATATATATATATATATATATATATATATATATATATATATATATATATTTAGAATGTACAAAAAAAACATTTCTTATTCCGTATACCCACGAGCATTTTGAGCCTTAATTAACAGCGACGCCCGACTACGTACGATGGGCACGTGAGGGCAGTCGTCGGTGTTGATAATAGTTCTTTTTAGGGAATCACATCTGCATGGCAGCATCCGAAACTCTTAATTCTGTGGCCCTAGCTAAAAAAAAAGGTTGTGCTATGATTAAGACTATTTGTTACAGATGGAATATGTCTGCTGTCACCTTCTTCTTGCTTCCTTGCTCGCGAGGGAACTAATGTTGGGCGTATATATTCGTTCGTGATCGGTCGTGTGCGCAAAATTCGTTCTCCTGCGGGGTCCAAAGCGACTACGCAATGGATTTTTTTTTTTTTTTTTTTTAGAGAAATTGTTGTGCGAACTTGGTCCACCATGTCTGCCACGGACCATCAAACTATTGTCCTCCCGTCTTCATTCTTTCTTTTTAAAATAACTGTCATCCCCGGTCATTCCTCGTGCAGGTGCATGGAAAATGGATTCACGTTTGGTATTTGAACTTTCAAATTTAAAATTTTACTATATCACGTTTTAAAAAATATATATTTTTTAATATAAAAAAAATAAAAATGCGAAAACCTTGCTTGAATTTGGATTATTTGGAGCGGCCGTTCAATTTTTTAAAAATTAAATTTTATTATACAATTGTTCTTATTATTATATTAAAAATTAAGGCTTTAAAATTCGGTCGGTTCCTATCCCTTGGATTGTGACCATGTCAATTAGACAGTTCGATTCAACTCTTAGATCCGGATAAGTCAAAAAATTACCAGTCAATTTTAACCAAGCCAGCTGAATTTTTTTGATCAAGTTATATTAAAATCCAAATGCTTAAATCAACTTAGTTGACGTTATTTTTTATTAGGGTTAATTTCATACAGATTTCTGTAAATATATCGAAAAAATTTAACTTTTTATATTTATTCCTTCAAAAATTTTAAATTGTTCATATACGTTCCTATCATCAATATCCATTAAAAAAAATAATTAACCATAAGTTAAAATATTTAATGTTGGTTACTGAGTGATGTAAATTTATTTTTTTCATATATTTTTTAAGACTTTTGAAGGGACAAATTTATAAGGATAAAATTTATATTTTACTTATATTCTGTTAAGTAAACTATCGGTAACAATCAGATAAATATATATAAATAATTTAAAAATTTTGAAGGAAGAAATATAAAAAGTTGAATTTTATAAAAATATATCTGCTATTCGATATGTTTACATAGAACTGTATGAAATTAATCATTTTTATTAGTACAAACTAGTCTTATAAAATGTAAAACTTAAAAACTTAAATTTATTTAATTTAGTTTATCAATTAGTATTTTATAATAAAATATAATACTAGAACAATTTTATATATATATATATATATATATATATATATATATATATATATATATATATATATATATATATATATATATATATATATATATATATAGTAGAGCTTATATACTTTTAAAAGCACAAGTAAAAATATGCTTGTGAATTTTTTACTATTGAATTTGTATTGAGATTTGTGTTTTTATAAAGTCAACGAAAGAAAGAGAAAAAAAAAATAAATAGCACAAATCGCAATACGAATCCAATAGTAAAAAATTCACAAATATATTTTCACTTGTGTTCTTGAAAGTATATATATATATATATATATATATATATATATATATATATATATATATATATATATATATAGTTCGGCTACTATACTATTAATAGTACAAGTTATTGGTGCTATCAAGTTTTCTACCCTTAGATCAGCTCCTTTTATCATTTTTATCCGTTAGATTTTACTATTTCCCAACCACCTATTAAATCCAAGGGGCCACTGTCATCTCAACTACATATTTTTTAATCCAAAGATTAAAAATTTAATAGCACCAATAATTTGGTACTATTAATAGTATGCCAGCCTAACTCTCTCTCTCTCTCTCTCTATATATATATATATATATATAGAGTCAGACTATTATACTATTAATAGTGTTAAGTTATTGGTACTATTAAGTTTTCAATCCTTAAATCAACCCTTTTGATAATCTTCATCCGTTAGATTTTACTATTTCTCCAACCACCTATTAAACCCAAGGAGTCCACTACCATCTCAACCACACATCTTTTAATTCAATGGTTACAAATTTAATAACACCAATGACTTGATACTATTAATAGTATTCCAGCCAAACTATATATATATATATATATATATATATATATATATATATATATATATATATATATATATATATATATATATATAAAATAAAATTAAAATAATAATTAAATATTTATGATAACATTCTCGCTGGTTTAGCTCGTGATTGGACCACTGGTTGCACCAGTGACCTTTTATTCAAATTTTAAAATATTGCTAAAACTAGCTGAGGAACTTCTATTTCTCTGTAACGATAGATCACTTGGCTGAAAATGACATTCCCCATCTGGGGCAGATAATTGCTAATAAGGAAGTCTATCCTAAAAATTAGGGGTCATACATACTGGATAGGGAAACCGCCAGCAACTTTCTCTGTTTATTCTTTGTATTGATTTCTTAGAAGGATTATTAGGATAGGAGGCAGCCTCTCTAGGCAGCTTCGGAAATTAAAAAGCAATAAAGAAAATAAAAAAGAAACAATGCTAGTATTGGCCTTAGACTGGGCTAGCTATATGGAATCGTTAGGGAGGTAAGAATTAAACTGTAATAACATGTTTAAGGGCTCGGATCCAATATCAAAATTCAACTTAATAAGTGAAAATCAAATGTGTAAAATAAATTATAAAATTTAAATTTTATAATAATATTTTAGGAATGTGGTGTATAAGATGAACTTATACACCTGGTGCATGTTTCTCCTCCACTATTTCTCCAACCCTCTCCTCAACAAATAAAAATTATTGCTTGCACCCGTCTATACTCTTATGCAGACACTGAACATATTTCCTAATAATTAATATTATAAAAATAAAATCTAATTCAAAGAATACAATTTAAATCATATAAAAAGTCTATATATAAAACAATAATAAAATTTATATTTTTATAATGATATTTAAAAATAGCATATAAAATATACTTAAACACCCTGTGCATTTTTTTCCTCCTCTATTTCATCGATCTTACCCTTCTCAGCTATGTGAAATTATTGAGTGCACCCAAGTCTATTAGTAAACTTTATGTACCTAACCAGCTATTCAACTATAAATGTTGCAAAATTAAATCTATTTCAATATATGTAATCTAAACTACATAAAAAGTTTTTGTGCAAAAAATTTCATAATACAATTGTTCATAACGGAGATTTAGGAATGTGGTGCAGTGTGTAAGATATGCTTATACACATGATGCATGGAACTATTTCTTCTCTTATTTCCATTTTCCATTATTTAATTACTTTATTTAATTTATTTTTTCCTAATGCTTTTTTTTATGTTTGTTTATATATATAGCGTTCGGCTATTATATTATCAATAGTATCAAGCATTTAATATTATTAAATTTTGTGTCGTTAGATATATTTCTTTGGCCATTTATACTCCTTAAATTATGCTATTTTACCGACCATCCACTAAATTTTAGGAGATCACTATCATCTTAACTACACATTCATTTATCCAAGTGTCGAAAACCTAACAACACTAATGACTTGGTGCTATTAATAGTATAATAGTCTTGTTATATATATATATATATATATATATATATATATATATATATATATATATATATATATATATATATATATATATATATATATATATATATATATAACTAGGCTACTATACTATTAATAGCACCAAGTCATTGATACTATCAGATTTTTGATTCTTGGATGAAAAGATGTGTGATTAGGATGATAGTGGGCCCCTTGGGTTTAGTGGTTGGTTGGGGAAATAGTATAATCTAAGGGGTAGAAATGATTAAATGGGTAGATTTAATGGTGAAAAATTTGGTAGTACCAAGTGCTTGGTGCTAACGATAGTATAGTAGCCGAACTCTCTCTCTCTCTCTCTCTCTCTCTCTCTCTCTCTCTCTCTATATATATATATATATATATATATATATATATATCCGGCTACTATGTTATCGATAGTACCAAATTATTGGTGTTATTAGAGTTTTGACCCTTGGATGCAAACGTGTGTGGCTAGTATCATAGTGAGCCACTAGGGTTTAGTGGGTGGTTGAAAAAATAGTATGATTTAAGGGTGAAAATGATTAAAGGGGTAAATCTAACGGCGGAAAACTTGGTTGCACCAAGTCCTTGGTGCTATCGATACTATCAGTAGCAAAAGAACTTTGTTGTCACCCATTTATTTTCAATAATGTAGCTTTCAAGACCACGATCGACACTGTTAAATAATCTAGACCATTTAAACTATTTAAAAATTAAATTTCATATTTTTTCGATATTTTTTTTTTATCCATCAAGTGGACACGAAAATGAACGGCTGAATATAAATATCATTCAAAAAGTGATGATAGGAGTCTTGTAATCAAGATCAAGATTATAAATATTATTTTAAATAGTTTAAAAAAATTTCTAACAAAAATTTAATTAATTTAGATCTCTTTATATCATTAATTGAACAAAAGGCTAATATCTACCAATAAAATTATATATTTTGCAACCTTTTGATTATTAGGTTAATAATATCGAAAAAAATTAAAATTTAATTTCTAGATACTTCCAGTGGTCTAGATAATGTTCAACGGTACCGATCGTCGATTTGAAAGCTCTATCATCGAAAACAAATAGGTGGCAACTAAGCTGGTTTACTACTGTTGAGATCAAATTTTTTGCCACTTAAGAGAGTGACACGTGGCATCTATCATCGGCTAAAGACATCAGCCGATGGGAGAATGAGTCAACAAATGGGGATTCGTGTCTCGATTAAGACCCGTCTCAGTCGCTTAAGAGTGCGGCACGTGACATACGGCAGTCGGCCAAAGGCATCAGCCGACGGAAAAAGCGGCTGAAAACAAGGAGATCATCGCCTCTTCCGGAATCGACTTCGACTGAAGACGGAAGCCAGATCGCCCAGTCGAGTAACGAGAAAGGCAAAGTCAGAGTCAATCCTCGGCTGCTCAAGCCGAAGAAGGAAGGACTTTGAAAGGAAAGAGCGCGAGGTTTGGGTATGAATCTCGAAACTGACTCCGAAATGGCAAGTGGCGCCCAGCATTGGAAAACGCTGAAGATCACGCTTCGGCGCGTCGATAAGGTGATGAATTTGGACGAAAAAATGGCTACTATCCTTTTTGAGAATGTTTTGATTCAAAAGAAAGTAGTTGATGATTTCCCGATAACTCTCCCCAAATTACGCCGATTTTCCAAATCGGCGATCATACTCATAGTTTGGGAGTGTATAAATACCCGAATCATCGAAGAAAATGAGGTCCTACAACCTCGTAAGCCAGGACCACCCCCCATGCTTTTCAATACCTTTCATATATGCATTTACTGCTTTTCTAGATAACTTTACCGTATTTTCTAGGAGTAGATTTATTATAATTGGCTACCAGTTCCCCTTGTAACCCTTCATCGAGTAATACAAATTTCAATCGGCTCCTTAGCTGTGTTAAATCTCTGTCTCCACATCCCGGTTCGGCTACTCTAGGCTGAACTCTCTCTCTCTCTACCTCCACATCCCAATTCGGTTAATCTAAGCTGGACGGTCGTGAGAGTTTGTGTCACGCCCCGGCGTCGAAACTGCGACCCGGGCTCGCCAACAGATCCGCCGCCCATACGGTGAACCCCGTATAGACGAAGCGTCTAACCTGCAAAAGATAGATACTATACTAAACAGATATCAGAGCTGAAAGTAAACTGCTAGAAATAAAATATATACAACACAAAGTCCTCACCAAAAGTACATAAATCTCTCAACTCTGAAAGAAAAGTACAACTCTATGCCTCACTACAAGGTCTCTCAACAAGTAACTCTCAAAATAATAAGGGTACATTGTCACGCCCCGGGGTCGAAACTGCGACCCGGGCTCGCTAACAGATCCGCCATCTGTACGGAAACTGCCGTACAGACGAAGCGTCTAACCTGCAAAAAGAATCAACTACAGTATACAGATATCAGAGCTGAAAGTAAACTACTAAAAACTGAAATCCAAACACTGTACAGCTGAAAATAAATACTATATCCATCTCCCAAATTCGATCATATAAAAAGTCCTCTGATACAAAAACCCAAAAGGGAGATATCTCCAATAAAAACATCAGTGTACAAGCTCTCAATACAAATATCCTCACTACATCAGTCTCTCAAACTGTAAAATAATGTACAACTCTATACCTCACAACAAAGGTCTCTCAACAGAGGAAAAAGAAGTAAACTAATCTACTGAAGCTCTCCTCTGAAGGGGTACCGCAACACTCCAACGACGGGTAGGGAACTAACTCGCGACTCCCTCGCCTCGGTCAGAAGGATCAGCAACTGGAGCAACAGGAACAGGAGAAGAAGTTCCTGGGGAAAAAGACACCACGACGGGTGTGAGAACTACTTCCCACAGTAGTTCTCAGTTGGTGCCGTCAACAAGCCCAACGGTCTGCCCACTAAGTCTACTAGAGGCAAAAGATAACAGTGCAATGAAATCTGAACAAGAAAAGCTGGAGCTACTCTACAGCTACCATGCCTCTATCTAGATCCTCAAAAGTGGAACAGATAAAAGTAAATGCGACCACACGCACCCAAGGTGCTCAATCGACCCAATCGGACTGACTGCCTCATAGGGTCCAGTCAAGCCTGCACCTGTCGACTAGGAACGCACCTGTCCACTACCACACATCCACATGAGGACGGGATTTACGTGGGGCGTCCTGTCCGACTAACTCACCCCTCGCGCAAAACTGCCTCAACAGGCCCATCGTTGCATCCACTGCGGAAAACTGCCTCAACAGGCCAACCATCGTATCCACAGCGGCATCTCAGGGACGCGACTCCAACTGAGGAAAACGGCGCGGCATAGAGTATCAAACATTGGCATAAGCAGGCTATAGTCAAGATCCACGCTCACTCTCAGAACGATAGGACTCAAGATCCCCAAATATCTTGCACAACAGTCGGAGCATTCTCGACGACTCAACTGATCAGCTAACAGGAAACACGAGACACTAGCCTCTCCAACAGCTCGCAGCACAAAGCACACTGGCTGGAGGTACTCCACAGCCAGGAACGACCCACAACTCAGGCTAACAACACTGGTCGGACAACACTCAACGACCTGGGACCACCGTCAACCACAACGGTTCCAAACAACACTGACCGGAAGATACTCGCTGGCCCGGGATTACCGTCTGCTCAACGGCTCCCTCCCACGACAGCACAACAGGGATACAAGACCTCCCGGGACTACCGTTTCCCCAAACGACTCCCGGCACGGATAAGCAACCCACTACAACTACCAGACTCCACTCTGCTCCCAAGCACGAGTGCAAATGCATCCCACACTAAAAGACAGTCCCGACCTCTCGGCCCACTACCCGGGCGAGGATAACACTATGCCCAGGAATAGAAAAATAGTGTGGGTGTCTAAACATAAATAACCCTAGCCCAAGTGAGGGTTTTCTATTAGTCTGGTTACACATGCAACATATGACGGGGGTGCTAGGTCAAGTTCCAAGATAACTATATTAACAGATGATAAAAGGAATAACAATTCCTACAATCTATCATGCTACACAAGGGAATAAACTATCATGCATAGTCCTACATCAGTAGAATTACTGTACAGTCCATAAAACTTGGAGATAAGGCCACCCACCTCGATTTGCCACCAATTGCTCGTAGACACTTGCAATTGGCCTCCACGCGATCCGCACGCAAAAAGATGTCCGCTGCCGGAGTCCGCACGCAAAACGGAGCACGCCGCCGAAACCCGCGCACAAAACGGAGCCCGCACGCAAAACGGTGCACGCTGCCGGAGTCCGCACGCAAAACGGAACACGGTGCCGAAACCCGCACGCAAAACGGAGTCTGCATGCAAAACGGTGCACGCTGCCGGAGTCCGCACGCAAAACGGAGAACGGTGCCGAAACCCGCGCGCAAAACGGAGTCCGAAAGCAAAACGGAGCACGGTGCCCGACTGCGCCGCGCAGCCCAACCGCTTCGTTAGAAAACCCCGCGCGCTCCACGAAACCCACGCGCAAAACGGAGTCCGCATGCCGAAACCCGCGCGCAAAACGGAGTCCGCACGCAAAACGGAGCACGCTGCCGGAGTCCGCACGCAAAACGGAGCACGGTGCCCGGCTGCGCCGCGCAGCCCAACCGCTCCGTTAGAAAACCCCGCACGCTCCACAAAGCCCACGACGCACCGCCGCACCACCCACCATCTCCTCCCTCAATCTCCCTCTCGCTCGGGTGAAGAAAAAGGAAAAGAAAAGGAGGAGAAATGGCGCTCGGGGGAGAAAGAAGAAGAAGAAGAAAAAAGAGAAAAGGGGGGTTGGTCCACGGACCGGTCCACGTTGCACCGCACAAGGGGGGGGCCCAGCTGCCGGGTGGTCCACGAGGCCGGGGCGCGTGCACCGGGTCCACGCACGCGCCCCGGGCGCCACGTGGCGTGCGGCAACGCGCCCGCAACACGGGCGCGTTACGCCGCGCCACCCCAGGCGCGGGACACGCGCCCGCCACACGGGCGCGCGTGCCCCCGCGCCCGCGCAGGCGCCAACGGGGGGCCGCCACGTGGCGGCCCCTGCGCTGACCCGCGCAGGTGCGCGTTCCCAACGCGCGCATTCCCGCGTACGTACGCGCCTGCCGTGCCCTCGGGATCCGCGCCACGCCAACCTCGGGATCCGCGCAGCACCTCGATTTCCGTGTTCGCCTCGAAAAACGCGCACGTCACCCGGGCTCCAAAACAAACAAGTAAATTGCCCATTCTCAACGATTTCGCGCGCTGAATCCAAAAACGATGTCCATTTTTCCAAATTCTCATCCGAAAATTGCGGAGTGCCCCCGGATAGCCCACTTGATCTGATTTTTCGCGCCGGGTCCAATTCTGAAGTCCGGTTTGCCAAATTCCAACACTAAATAATCCCGAAGGCGACCGGAGAAATAATCTTTAATCCAAACTTCGCCCGGAGTCCAAAACTTAAGTCCAAATTGCGCGCAAACACCACCGACACACCACGCAGGCCTCCAGTGATGCAACTAAATTCCAAATTGCATCACAAATCCATTTCTCGGGCCCGACACGCGCACAAACACTCCCAACGGCCACTAAAAGCTGCCCAACAACCAGCAAACCCTTCGCGGGGGATTCCGGGACCTCACATCCTCCCCCACTGAAAGAAAGTTTCATCCTCGAAACTAGATCAAGTCCATCAGGAGTCACAAATACCACGGGTAGGTTTCCATCAATACGCCTCCAGCTCCCGAAACACCACTCACTCCCCGTGATTACTCCGCAACAACGACAACAACAAGTACGGTATGGCCCGATGTGCAATTCTCTCATCTCTCGAGCCAGAAATTGCAACGGGCGTCCCTCGTACTCCAACAATCACAGATCTCAAAGGGGCAAGTAAATCACGGGCGAAGATAAACACATCACTCCTGAGCTGAGACGGGAAATACCCAAGGAGCTCCAATAAAAGGATGGGGGAAAACGGAAATAACCACTAGTGCAACACGCACCAAACCACATCATGGTGCCAACCTCAACAAGGCGACCCGAAGCAAACCCACACATTCACCCAATAAGGAAAGGAATCCAATAAGCTGGGGTCTTCACTCGGTTACTTCCCGATCCAAAACCACCCGAGTGGACTACTCAACTGCAGGCTAACCTCAAAAGGGATCCTCAAGAGACACAATCTCATGCCACAGTTGGTCACTCAACATGCTATCATAACCCCAACGGACCCACGGGTCGAAGTCCATCCCTCAACTAATAAAGAACACCTGACGGGGACCAAACCGTCGGTGAACGGGACTGAAAACTGGCTCGCAAGGCGATCATAAAGCTGATGCCCAAACTCGCGGTCAAAAGTCCGAACCATCAAAAAAAAAACTCTCACCGTTGTGTACCTACAACGTGGCATCACTGCCGTGCACCAACAGTGTGGCATCACCACCGTGTATCAACGGTGTGGCATCACCACCGTGTATCAACGGTGTGGCAACACCACCGTGTATCAACGGTGTGGCATCACCACCGTGTATCAACGGTGTGGCATCATCACCGTGTTTCAACGGTGTGGCATCACCACCGTGTATCAACGGTGTGGCATCATCACCGTGTATCAACGGTGTGGCATCACCACCGTGTATCAACGGTGTGGCATCACTCAAGCATCAAGGTCTCAGATCCTCACAGTCCTATACCCAATACTACCTCGAAATCCCGGAGCTGAGGAAGGGCCAAAAGATCAACAGGCAAAAACCAGGGCCATACTGCACTGGGCAGGACCAACAACACCCATCTATGTGCAACACGTGATCAGGTATCTGAACCTCACGAGCACAAGCTAAGGGTCCTATCTCTAGCCCATACAACAATGCAAATGCCCTACAGAAGAAATGAATGCGATGCTCCGGTAACAAATAACGCTCAAGTGTGTGTAGGGGAGATAAGATTAATACCTGCCACCACGTGGCTAGCTGCCCCCGAATCCTCATCCTGTGCGACATAGACGCTCCCGCTCGGGGGTGGTCGTCCGTCTGACTGCCGCGAAGAAGTGGCCCTAACTATCTGGCCATAACTTGTCGAAGCTCCGCCTGTCTGGAAGAGCGGAGGAGGAGGAGCCGAAGCTGCCCAAGCGACTGATGATCCCGCTTTAGGACAAGACCATGATCTGTTTCCTGCCTGTGGTCACACTGCGGCGCAAAATGCGGCCCACCACAAAGGACACAGTCATCCCGCTGCTGCTGCTGATACATCGGCTGTGGAGAACCTCCTGGTCTCTGTCTCCTCTGAGACTCACGACCCTCAGACTGGAATCGTGGCGGCCCCGGGGTCTCGATCTACTCGACTGTCCAAAATCAGGCGGCACTGGATGCCTCTCCCCGGAGCTGGTCCCTGGCGCTCCGTCTATCTCTGACATGATCACTGATCCTCGGTCAACCCGCTAAGCCTGCTCAATCGCTGCATCTAACGTCGGCACCCGCCGAGAATACACCAAGTGATAGATATTCCGATGCAGTCCTTTCTCAACTAGCTCAACCTCCTGGGCCTCATCCAGGCGACAAGGGGTACACGGCTCAACAATCGCAAAACTCGCGAACATACTCCAAAAGAGGTCGACTCCCCTGCTGTAGGAGTCTAAGATCCCTTTCCAGTTTCTGCTTACACTGTCAGGAAAGAAGGCCCTGAGCAGCAAAGCACGAAACTGGTTCCAAGTCAACAACTGCGCTCTCGGTAGTCCAACAGGACGAACTCTACGCCACCAAATCTTGGCGTCCTGTCAGACCATCTCAATCTCACTAAAGCAACTACCTGGTAACTCGAACAGGGCATGTACCCACCTAGTAACTCGGCCAGGGGTATGTACCCATCTGGTAGCTCGGCCAGTGGAAAGTATCCTCCTGGTAACTCGGCCAGGGCATGTGCCCACCTGGTAACTCGGCCAGGGGCAATGTGTCCATCTAGTAGCTCGACCAGTGGAAAGTATCCTCCTAGTAACTCGGCCAGGGCATGTGCCCACCTGGTAACTCTGCCAGGGGTATGTGCCCACCTGGTAACTCGA
Organism: Tillandsia leiboldiana; assembly: GCA_029204045.2. Classification (NCBI taxonomy): domain Eukaryota; kingdom Viridiplantae; phylum Streptophyta; class Magnoliopsida; order Poales; family Bromeliaceae; genus Tillandsia; species Tillandsia leiboldiana. Next base: position 28,572,621 of record CM055070.1, read on the forward strand.
CCAGGGGCAGTGTATCCATCTGGTAGCTCGGCCAGTGGAAAGTATCCTCCTGGTAACTCGGCCAGGGCATGTGCCCACCTGATAACTCGGCCAGGGGCATGTGCCCACCTGGTAACTCGACCAGGGGCAGTGTATCCATCTGGTAGCTCGGCCAGTGGAAAGTATCCTCCTGGTAACTCGGCCAGGGCATGTGCCCACCTGGTAACTCGGCCAGGGGCATGTGCCCACCTGGTAACTCGACCAGGGGCAGTGTATCCATCTGGTAGCTCGGCCAGTGGAAAGTATCCTCCTGGTAACTCGGCCAGGGCATGTGCCCACCTGGTAACTCGGCCAGGGGCATGTGCCCACCTGGTAACTCGACCAGGGGCAGTGTATCCATCTGGTAGCTCGGCCAGTGGAAAGTATCCTCTTGGTAACTCGGCCAGGGCATGTGCCCACCTGGTAACTCGGCCAGGGGCATGCGCCCACCTGGTAACTCGACCAGGGGCAGTGTATCCATCTGGTAGCTCGGCCAGCGGAAAGTATCCTCCTGGTAACTCGGCCAGGGCATGTGCCCACCTGGTAACTCGGCCAGGGGCATGTGCCCACCTGGTAACTCGACCAGGGGCAGTGTATCCATCTGGTAGCTCGACCAGTGGAAAGTATCCTCCTGGTAACTCGGCTAGGGCATGTGCCCACCTAGTAACTCTGCCAGGGGCATGTGCCCACCTGGTAACTCGACCAGGGGCAGTGTATCCATCTGGTAGCTCGGCCAGTGGAAAGTATCCTCCTGGTAACTCGGCCAGGGCATGTGCCCACCTGGTAACTCTGCCAGGGGCATGTGCCCACCTGGTAACTCGACCAGGGGCAGTATAGCCATCTGGTAGCTCGGCCAGTAGAAAGTATCCTCCTGGTAACTCGGCCAGGGCATGTGCCCACCTGGTAACTCGGCCAGTGGAAAGTATCTACACAGCTGGGACTGCCGTCACTCCAAACGGCTCCCATAACGACACCCCACTCATAGGCGAGAAGAACCGACTGACGCGACAAAGATCCGAAAATCCCGATAGACCGGTGCCTAGAACCCCAATCAAACAAGAACAGACTCTAGGCTCAGCCTATCGAAGTTCTCGATCCTTTATCGTTCAGGGATTTGGCCCTTCTCGGTTAAAGTGGGAAACTATCTCAACACGCAAACTCCTGGGTCTCGCTCCTCTCTGTTAGCTTTGCCTCCCGCTGCTCGGGTACTCATCAGATGCGGGGTGTGTGTCCTCTTCACAACACGACGTCTCAGGGGTATCACAATCCACTGCACAATAACAAACATCAGGACACAACAACCATACGATCCAATCCAGCGAAAGTCTAACACATGTCATCCATTCCATAGCATTATGTTGTCTGCAGCCGACATAATCGCTCAGGAGAATAAACATGTCAATCACTCATCCCGTCCCTTGGGAGAGGTAAAAACTCAATCAGGACTCTCGCTAAAAGTCACAACTCTCACGTAGTCATCCTAATATCCAACCACAAGCCTAGGGTTTCTAAGTCCACCACGACCTACAACCTAGGCTCTGATACCACTCTAATCTATCACACCCCGGGGTCGAAACTGCGACCCGGGCTCGCTAACAGATCCGCCATCTGTACGGAAACTGCCGTACAGACGAAGCGTCTAACTTGCAAAAAGAATCAACTACAGTATACAGATATCAGAGCTGAAAGTAAACTACTAAAAACTGAAATCCAAACACTGTACAACTGAAAATAAATACTATATCCATCTCCCAAATTCGATCATATAAAAAGTCCTCTGATACAAAAACCCAAAAGGGAGATATCTCCAATAAAAACATCAGTGTACAAGCTCTCAATACAAATATCCTCACTACATCAGTCTCTCAAACTGTAAAATAATGTACAACTCTATACCTCACAACAAAGGTCTCTCAACAGAGGAAAAAGAAGTAAACTAATCTACTGAAACTCTCCTCTGAAGGGGTACCGCTACACTCCAACGACGGGTAGGGAACTAACTCGCGACTCCCTCGCCTCGGTCAGAAGGATCAGCAACTGGAGCAACAGGAATAGGAAAAGAAGTTCCTGGGGAAAAAGACACCACGACAGGTGTGAGAACTACTTCCCACAGTAGTTCTCAGTGGGTGCCGTCAACAAGCCCAACGGTCTGCCCACTAAGTCTATTAGAGGCAAAAGATAACAGTGCAATGAAATCTGAACAAGAAAAGCTGGAGCTACTCTACAGCTACCATGCCTCTATCTAGATCCTCAAAAGTGGAACAGATAAAAGTAAATGTGACCACACGCACCCAAGGTGCCCAATCGACCCAATCGAACTGACTGCCTCATAGGGTCCAGTCAAGCCTGCGCCTGTCGACTAGGAAAGCACCTGCCCACTACCACACATCCACATGAGGACGGGATTTACGTGGGGCGTCCTGTCCGACTAACTCACCCCTCGCGCAAAACTGCCTCAACAGGCCCATCGTTGCATCCACTGCGGAAAACTGCCTCAACAGGCCAACCATCGTATCCACAGCGGCATCTCAGGGACGCGACTCCAACTGAGGAAAACGGCGCGGCATAGAGTATCAAACATTGGCATAAGCAGGCTATAGTCAAGATCCACGCTCACTCTCAGAACGGTAGGACTCAAGATCCCCAAATATCTTGCACAACAGTCGGAGCACTCTCGACGACTCAACTGATCAGCTAACACGAAAGACGAGACACTAGCCTCTCTAACAGCTCGCAGCACAAAGCACACTGGCTGGAGGTACTCCACAGCCAGGAACGACCCACAACTCAGGCTAACAACACCGGTCGGACAACACTCAACGACCTGGGACCACCGTCAACCACAACGGTTCCCAACAACACTGACCGGAACATACTCGTCGGCCCGGGACTACCGTCTGCTCAACGGCTCCCTCCCACGACAGCACAACAGGGATACAAGACCTCCCGGGACTACCGTTTACCCAAACGGCTCCCGGCACGGATAAGCAACCCACTACAACTACCAGACTCCACTCTGCTCCCAAGCATGAATGCAAATGCATCCCACACTAAAAGACAGTCCCGACCTCTCGGCCCACTACCCGGGCGAGGATAACACTATGTCCAGGGATAGAAAAACAGTGTGGGTGTCTAAACATAAATAACCCTAGCCCAAGTGAGGGTTTTCTACTGGTCTGGTTACACATGCAACATACGACGGGGGTGCTAGGTCAAGTTCCAAGATAACTATATTAACAGATGATAAAAGGAATAACAATTCCTACAATCTATCATGCTACACAAGGGAATAAACTATCATGCATAGTCCTACATCAGTAGAATTACTGTACAGTCCATAAAACTTGGAGATAAGGCCACCCACCTCGATTTGCCACCAATTGCTCGTAGACACTTGCAATTGGCCTCCACGTGATTCGCACGCAAAAAGATGTCCCCTGCCGGAGTCCGCACGCAAAACGGAGCACGCCGCCGAAACCCGCGCGCAAAACGGAGCCCGCACGCAAAACGGTGCCCGCTGCCGGAGTCCGCACGCAAAACAGAACACGGTGCCGAAACCCACGCGCAAAACAGAGTCCGCACGCAAAACGGTGCACGCTGCCGGAGTTCGCACGCAAAACGGAGCACGGTGCCGAAACCCGCGCGCAAAACGGAGCACGCTGCCGGAGTCCGCACACAAAATGAAGCACGGTGCCCGACTGCGCCGCGCCGCCCAACCGCTCCGTTAGAAAACCCCGCGCGCTCCACGAAACCCACGACACACCGCCGCACCACCCACTATCTCCTCCCTCAATCTCCCTCTCGCTCGGGTGAAGAAGAAGGAAAAGAAAAAGAGGAGAAATGGCGCTCGGGGGAGAAAGAAGAAGAAGAAGAAAAAAGAGAAAAGGGGGGTTGGTCCACGGACCCGGTCCACGGTGCACCGCACAAGGGGTGGGCCCAGCTGCCGGGTGGTCCACGAGGCCGGGGCGCGTGCACCGGGTCCACGCACGCGCCCCGGGCGCCACGTGGCGTGCGGCAACGCGCCCGCCACACGGGCGCGTTACACCGCGCCACCCCAGGGGCGGGACACGCGCCCGCCACACGGGCGCGTGTGCCCCCGCGCCCGCGCGGGCGCCAACGGAGGGCCGCCACGTGGCGGCCCCTGCGCTGACCCGCGCAGGTGCGCGTTCCCAACGCGCGCATTCCCGCGTCCGTACGCGCCTGCCGCGCCCTCGGGATCCGCACCACACCAACCTCGGGATCCGCGCCACACCTCGATTTCCGTGTTCGCCTCGAAAAACGCGCACGTCACCCGGGCTCCAAAACAAACAAGTAAATAGCCCATTCTCAACGATTTCGCGCGCTGAATCCAAAAACGATGTCCATTTTTCCAAATTCTTATCCGAAAATTGCGGAGTGCCCCCGGATAGCCCACTTGATCCGATTTTTCGCGCCAGGTCCAATTCTGAAGTCCGATTTGCCAAATTCCAACACTAAATAATCCCGAAGGCGACCGGAGAAATAATCTTTAATCCAAACTTCTCCCGGAGTCCAAAACTTAAGTCCAAATTGCGCGCAAACACCACCGACACACCACGCAGGCCTCTAGTGATGCAACTAAATTCCAAATTGCATCACAAATCCATTTCTCGGGCTCGACACGCGCATAAACACTCCCAACGGCCACTAAAAGCTGCCCAACAACCAGCAAACCCTTCGCGGGCGATTTCGGGACCTCACATACATCTACTCTCTGGACGACGACTGGTAGGGATCTAGCTCGCGACTCCCTTACCTCGATCTGAAGAAGCAGCAACTGGAACAGCAGGAATAGGAGTAGAAGTCCCTAGGGAAAAAGACACCATGACGGGTGTGAGAACTACATCCCACAGTAGTCCTCAGTGGGTGCCGTCAACAAGCCCAACGGTCTGCCCACTAAGTCTACTAGAGGCATAAAGTAACAAATGCAGTACTGAAAGGGAAGAGCTGGAAAAATAAACTCTACAGCTACTATGCCTCTATCTAGATGCTCAAAAAGTGGAACAGATGGAAAACATGATGCATCTACTAACTCTCAAGTATAGTCACCCAATCTATACCGACTGCCACATAGGGTCCAGTTAAACCTGCGCCCACCTACTACCGCACATCCTCAACAGGACGGGTCTACCGTAGGGTGTCCGTGACTGCCAAAACTGGCTCAGCCAGAGGGACGGCGTCGACAAGTCGCGAAAGAAGAGCTCAATCTCACGCCAGTACAACAACCCGGTATATAGCTCAATCTCAACGCCGGTACAACAACCCGGTATATAGCTCAATCTCAACGCCGGTACAACAACCCGGTATATAGCTCAATCTCAACGCCGGTACAACAACCCGGTATATAGCTCAATCTCAACGCCGGTACAACAACCCGGTATATAGCTCAATCTCAACGCCGGTACAACAACCCGGTCTCACCTACTCCGGAGTGGCACTCGAGGGGCGCGACCCCACCGAGCAAAGTATCCGCGCATCTCTGTCGAGCTCAAATGTGGCTCATGCAGGCTATAGTCAAAAACCACGATCAGCAAGATCGACAATAACTGATATCACATCTCTAACTCAGTAACAAGGAACACTCGACAGTCGGGACCGCTGTCAACCCAACGGCTCCCTAAAACAGACATCACTCTGCCAACGTGCTAAAAACCACAGGACTCGAGAAACTCCACCGCTAACAACGATGATGGGTCCGAGAACCCCGAGAGACTAGAACCTACAACCCAAATCAAACAAGAACAGGCCCTAGGCATAGCCCCTCGTTGTTCTCGACCCAGAGAGAAGGCAGCCCTTAGAACCCAGACCACTCAAATCATCTCGAGTGGGTAAGTTTATAAGAAACCGTGACATTTATTACAGGAAACCATTTGATCTTAAAGAAATCTATTTATTTAATGATTTTTAGTCTTTTTAGGAAAACAATTTTAAAACAAGGTTTATGTCCAAACCTCGAAGAGCTAATACCCTCGTCCTATCAAACAAGAACAGACTCAGGCGACCCTGCGAGGCTTGGAAGAAAACATTGGCTGACTAAAATCATGTGTGCGTTCAAAAAGGTTCTGGGTTCAAGGTCCTGCTGTGACTAGTAAACAACTGCCACTAACACAGTGGTGACAAATAAAACATCTCGGGACTGCCGTTTACCCAAACGGCTCCAGCCACAGATGAACGATCAACTACATGTACCAGACTCCACTCTGCTCCCAAGCACGAGTGTAAAATGCATCCCACACTAAAAGAAACCCGACCACTCGGCCCGCTACCTGGGCGAGTAAAACACTATGTCCAGGGAGAAAAGAAGTGTGGATGTCTAAAGCAGAATAAACCTAGCCCAAGTTGAAGTTTTCTACAGTCTGGCTGAACATGCTGCATATGACGGGGGTGCTAGGTCAAATTCCAAGATAACAATAGTTTTACAGATAGTAGGAATAAGAGATCGCATGATCATCATATAACTCTAGAAATACCAATTATCACTGTCTAGCATGCTACACAAGAAATTCACTATCATGCATGGTCCTACTATAGCAGATTTAATGCACAGTTCATCAATCTTGGAGACAGGGCCACCCACCTGAAAACGCTAACTGTCCAAGGTTCCACAGCTGAAAACACCAGGAGCAATAATCTCCACTAATCCACAGCCCCGATAGTCCAAAAACACTGAACAAAACCTCATGGTACAAACACACAGCTATCAGTTACACTTAATTCCATAATTTACCCAAAAAGTCACAATCTGAATTCAGCCACAAAGATGTCACTTTTTCACCTGCTGAAAGTGCCCTGAAAATTCCAATAAAAATATCACTGCGAACGTCGCGTCGAGACCTTCGAAACGGGTACTAGCACTTCCGATTCCGAGCCCCGTAGGCCGAGTTACAAATTCCACAGTACAGGCGCGCAAAAACTCACAACCACACAACTGTAAAACTCTGCATAGTAAAAGGGGAAACAGTATACCTTCAGACAAGCCTCAGAAAAATCCCGGAAAAATACGATGACAATCCTCGCGACGAGTAGATGCAAAAAGTGTACATGCTCGTCTCGATTCGACGCTCGAGTGCGGAGATAAAATTCCGGCAAGGGGCTGCTATCCAAGAAACTCCACCAGCAAACACTGGCTTAGAAATGTCTCGAAAACCGTGCCAACACTCTGAATCAAGCAAGATGATCAACATGAAAGTCGAAGACGTACCTCTCGTGAATCCAACACCATAGAAATCGTCCAAACATACTGTCGGAGTAGCTCTGTGGACCTCTCAGACCAAACAGCGACGATAACGGGCCTCCGATGAACGATCGTCGCTCCACGCTACGATGCCAAAATCCTCGACGCCGCGGCTTCCAAAAATTCCGGGCCTCCGCCAGAAGATGCGCAACACAAAGATCTCCAACTTTGCTGAAGGGTCCATGGGTAGGGGAGCTCGGGAAAAGGGGCAAAAAGCCCAAGCAAAGTGCCTATTTATAGGCCCAGCCCGAAGAGTCCAACTTTTGGACTTTTGGCCCAAATTGGGTCGCCCGGAATCATTCGGGCTGCTACAGTAACGGGCCTGACCCGTTACTGTGCACGCCCAAAATTGCCACAGGTCGCCGCGTGGCCACCGAACAGCGTACAGCCGTTTGGGCCAACAGTGCTGCGCCGCGTGGCCGACGCTGGTGCCGACACGTGGCGCCCACGCGCGGGAGCCGCGGGTCAGCGCGCCCACGTCGCGCCCACGCGCGCCCACGCGCGCCTGTCGGGCACGCAGCCCGAGGCAACCACTCCCGCCCCGTGGACCGCGCGCACAACACCTCACCAACCACGTCTTGCCATGTGTCCACCCCCAGTCCACCGTGCACCCGCGCCATTCCCGTGGACCGCGCCCACTGTGCCCGCCAACCGGGAGCCGCCACGTGGCCAGCGCCCGGGTGCACGCCTCCGCGGTGGACCGCGCGCCACCGCCGCCACCAGCCGCCGTGCTCCGCCGCCAGCCGCCGCCGCCGGCGCCTCTCCGGCCGCCGGAACAGTACACCAAAACCTCGAAATGTGTGTTTTCGCATCCGGACTCCGAAAAATACAAGTAGTCCATCTTGACCGTTTTCGCGCGCTGAATCCAAATACGCTGTCCGTTCTGTCAAATTCCACTTCTAAAATTTGTCGAAAATTCCCGGAGAAGTGAACTTGATCCATTTTTCGCACCGGGTCTATTTCTTGGTTCCAATACGCGCGCAGAAACCTCAATCACCCAATATGGGCCTCCTGGTAAGCAATCTTGCTCCCATGTACACTAGGAATCCATTTTCGGGGCCCGACACCCGCACAAACACTCCTAGAAACCACTAATCCATCAATAAACCTTAAGTGGGGATTCGGGTCCTCACAGTTTGATTGAGAAGAACCCGGTCGAGCGGATTCCTCCTCGGCCCGATCGCTTGATCCATTGGCACGCGACGCATCACATCCAGAGGGTCAACCAACCCGGGGTCGATCGACGACCGAACCGGGTCAATGGTCAGCGCGACATTTTCGGCCCCAACAACTTTCTTGGCATGCCCGGTGGGACACTCTGGTAACTCTTACCTTGTCCTACCGTTACTATGTCAAAGGACAACAGCTTGAACCTCAGCAACGTCGGACACGCGGATAACCCGCCACCGACGCTACCAGAGGTTCCGGAGACCAGCGGAAAGTCAGCATCGCAGGAGCCGACCCTAGCTCAGATATTTGGACAAATGGGCCAAATGTTGGATAACATCGAGAGGACCCAAGCGTCGCTCGAAAGAAACCGACAGGCGCAGGATGCCCGGTTCGATTCTTTGTTGGCCGCAATAACGGTCCTGAAAGAAAATACAGCTTGATTTGGGGAAACGATAGCCCATGAAGAGCCATACAGTGGAGGGTATGTCTCCACAGTACCTCAGCAATTGCCGACGCAATCGTTCACGATGGCGCCTGCGATGCCCACAGTGCAACCACAGGTTGCACCACTGGCGGCTACTTATCAAGTGGTACAACCGCTGGGGGTAGTACAGTCGCAAGTGATCCCGTACCAGATGGGAGCGGGGCCGATGGAGCATAATATCGGCCATCAACAAGAGAACTACTAGGGGACTCCTCTGCCTCCCCGACTGCCGTTCGTCCAGCCTCAGGCTGGGGGCAGGATCGGCGAGCAGGTCCCTCTGCAGGGACCACCTCAGCAACAGGCTGGCCATTATGGGCCGTCACCTCCACCAGTACAGCCGGCGGCTGCAGTACCCCAGGTCGGGCTCGCCGAGATGGCTGGGGGCAGGAATGACAGGCAGGTCCTTCCGCAGGGACCACCTAAGAATCAGGCCGGCCAATACGGGCCGCCACTTCCACCGATGTAACCGGTGGCCCCAGCACCTCCAGTGGGGCTTGCCAACATCCAAGCCCATGTGGAGGAGATTATCCGCAATACCCTCGAAATAGAGGCCAGGCCGGTGATTTGGCCAATGATAAGCGAAGGTGAATCTTCGGCCGAAGAGGCCAAAGTATATGCGGCCGAGATGTGCACGGCTGAGTTAGTAAAAGATTGCCAGCCGTACAAGTGCCAGTTGCTAAAGACGGCAAGGATTCGAGATCTTGAGGCCCGGGTACCGGCTAACGCCTACACATTCGACACATCCAAAACCGATCAAATATTCGATCGGTTGTATAAGGATGGTCGAATCAAGCTCTAGGAGGGCCAGTCGATCCCTCCCTATGAGGAGCTTCGGAGGCGGAAGTACTGCAAGTGGGACAATTCCTGGAGATTCCGAATAGGCGAATGCTTCGCCTTTAAGAAGCATATACAAAGGAAGATCGACGAGGGTCAGCTTATATTTGCCGACCACAAAAATAATAATGGAATAAAAATTAATCCCTCTCTCCCGCAGGTAAACATGGTGGAGACAAAGGAAAAGGAGCCGGCATCAAAATCTGAGTCCTCCGAGAAGGGAACGTCGGCGAACGGCATCCCTCGGCTCTGCACATGATGCAAAGCCGAGATGACGGTCGAAGAATGGGGTGAATTCTTCCTCGACATGCCCGAGGAAGTCAAGAAATGGTTCACCTTCCCCAATTTGAGCAAAGGCGAGGTTCGTTAGGACCCGGCGCCGGATCAACATTCGACCAAGGGGTCCAACAAGTAGCCTCCCAAGAAGGAAGAACAGGACCACGCTATCCAGCGGGTCCTGAGTGATATTTACGGCCTAAGAAGGTCGAGGCCGCACGCAGTCAGCCACGGGGGGCTAGGAGCCCCACTACGACAACAGCGCCCCCACTTCGGCTACCAAGAACGCAGAGGCCTGGGGGTATGTCACGCCCCGAGGTCAAAACTGCGACCCGGGCCCGCTAACAGATCCGCCGCCCATACGGGAAGCCCCGTATAGACGAAGCGACCAACCAGCAAATGATAATACTAACCACTATACAGATATCAGAGCGAAAAAGTAAACAGCAGAAATAGATAAATACAACTCCAAAAAGTACATGTCAGGTCCTCATAATACAAATGTCTCTCCAAAATAAAGCTCTCAAGTAAAATAAATACAATATACCCCCAAACCACTGACAGTACTAAAAACATCACCAAAAGGGGTACATCTACTCTCTCGCTGGAAACGGGTAGGGAGCTAACTCGCGACTCCCTTACCTCGGTCTGATGGAGCAGCAACTGGAGTAGCAAGAACTAGAGAAGAAGTCCATGGAAAAAGGTCACCAACAGCGGGTGTGAGAACTACAACCAACAGTAGTTCTCAGTGGATACCGCCACCAAGCCCGACGGTCTGCCCACTAAGTCTACTAGAGGCATAAAGTAACAAATGCAGTACTATAAAGGAAAGGCTGGAAATAACTTGTAATATCATAGACTTTTGTAACACTTTATACCTCCTGCTATTAAATTTCCGTTTAAAGTAACTAATGTAATGGGTTTACTTAAGTCGTTAATTTGGAGGTGCGGGTATTTTTCTGCGATAGAGCTCGGGAAACGAAGAACGGTAGTGCGATCGGATCCGGATTCTGACTTACGGAACTCCCGAAAAGGGGTAGAAAGTGATCGCAATGGCCAGGGGGTGCATCAAAATCCGCGTAAGTGATTCGGCACACTTTCCGAGGAAAAAGAGGGATTTATCTTTAAAGAATTATCTTTAAAGAATTATCCCGAAGGATCTTATATGAGGAATTAATTAATTGAGGAATTAATTAATTGAGGAATTAATTAATTGAGGAATTAATTAATTAGGATTTAAAATACCCGATGTGGATTTTTATCGTACAAAAAGATTAATTTGTGACTTCTCCCGAAAGAAAGAAAAGAGAAAAGGAAAAAGGCAAACCCTAACAGGAAGGAAACGAGAAGAAGGAACGAGCGAAAGAAAAGGAAAAAGGTGAAACCCTAATCGGAAGGAAACGGTGGAGAAGGCTAAAGGACCCAAACCCTCCCGACGAACGTGCCGAAGCCGGGAGCGTGAACGGATCACCGTCTCCGACGATTAGAGGTAAACTAGATTTATTTTCGTATAGTTTCGCTCGGTTTTCGGTTTCGGTCTTTCGCGGAGTCTTAGGAGTAGCCGTTTGCTACCCAATGCGTCGTGCCGCGAAGCCCTAGGGCATCGCCACCGCGACCGTAATACGCGCCATGCGGGGACGGTGCCCGCGCGCCGCGGCTATTGCCGCGCGGGACCAAGATCCCCGCGTGGCCGTGGCTAGGTTAAGCGCCGCGCGGGGCCGGTGCCCGCGCGGCCGCGGCAAGTGCCGCGCGGGTGAGTGCCCGCGCGGCTGCGTTAAGCGCCGCGCGGGGCCGGTGCCCGCGCGGCCGCGGCAAGTGCCGCGCGGGCGAGTGCCCGCGCGGCCGCGGCAAGCGCCGCGCGGGGCCAGTGCCCGTGCGGCCGCGGCAAGCGCCGCGTGGGGCCGGTACCCACGCGGCCGCGGCAAGTGCCGCGCGGGCGAGCACCTGCGCGGTCGAGTCACGCGCCGCGCGGGGCCTAAGCCCGCGCGGCCGCAGCCAGTGCCGCGCGGGCAGGCACCCGCGCGGCTAGGGCACGCGCCGCGCGGGGCCATGCCTGCGCGGCCGTGGCTGGTGCCGCGCGGGCGGGCGCCCGCGCTGCGGCGGTGCATGCCGCACGGGGCCTTGCCCGCGCGGCTACGGTTTGTGCCGCGCGGGCGGGTGCCCGCGCGGCGACGGCAGTACGTGCCGCGCGGGGCCCATGCCCGCGCGGCCGCGGCTAATGCCGCGTGGGCGGGCGCCTGCGCGGTTGCGACGTGCCGCCCGGGGTCGGTGCCCGCGCGGCCGCGGCAAGTGCCGCGCGGGGCCGGCGCCCGCGCGGCCGCGGCTTGCGCCGTGCGGGGTTGAGGTCCGCACGGTTGCGGAGGGTGCCGCGCGGGGTTGGTGCCCGCGCGGCCGCGGCTTGCACCGCGCGGAGCTAGGGCCCGCGCGGTCACGGCAGATGCCGCGCGGGGCCGGTGCCCGTGGGGCCGTACGACCCGCAACACCGCGGGGGCGGCCGCGTCGCTCGACGCGCGCGGGCGCCACCGCCGGGTCAAGTTGTCTTTACTCTTTTTGAGTTGTGAGCTCAGTTTATCCACTATTATATTTCTAATCTGACCGCGGCTCTTTTGGGGACTACTTCTAGGTCCGGGCGTCAACAGAGAGCAAGGTTTGGTATCCGGAGTGCACGTTCCGCATAATCGAGGTGGGTAGGTGTTGGTTATTACCGATGTGGTGTCGTTCCCGGATACTCGTTTGATAAAGTAGATATGTTTGATAGTTTGACTAACCCCATAGCATGTGAATCCCGTTTTATTATGTCAATCAAAGCGGCTGCGGTCGCAGGTGCATTATACTATTCTGACTAAAGCGGCTGAGGTCGCAAGGCAATAAATACACTCATATTGCTTACACGCACACCGGCAGTTTGGCCACTGCACGGGGTGTATTTTTTCGGAAAGATGGTAAGTCGTTTTACCCGTGTACCCCACAAGGGGAGGTTAGTGGGGACCTCTCAAGGAGAGGCCACTGCTGCTTGGGCAGTGGAGGGGTTGGAGGCACCAAGAGGATGAGTACGGTATTGGGGTTGGGGCCCAAAATGTTCTGAAAGCTGGGGTAGGTGCCCAGCGGGACTTTCAACAGGGATTTAGCGATACATGAGGGGGAGGGGAAAGTAAATGCTCCAGTGATTCGGTGTGTCCTTTCTATTATTGCGTTTACTTGCATGTTTTCTACTTTATCAGTCACTGACAACCCACACTGTGACAGGTCCGAGTAGGGGTGGAATTCGGGACGACGGTGAGGCATCAGTTAGAGGACACTAGCCATGAGGGCTAGTAAACGATACGTTATTTTCTTTACTTTTGGTTATTCCTTTATACTATGGTTAGTTAAATTGTGATTCATTTACTGTGGTTTCTGATGGATGTTGGGATGAGGATTTTCTTGTAATTAATTAGTGAATGTTAGGATGTGTAATTGCGGCTTGTTTTCAAACGCAAACCGGTTTCAAAAGTGTTTTCAAAGCAGGTGCCGTGTGGGCACCGATTTTAAAACCCGTGGATTTATCCTTTCAAGTTAATGGCCGCTCAAAGAGTTTGCGAAAATGTTTTGGAAAACTGGGTGTCGAGTGGGCACCGATTTCCAAAACCCATGGGTTTATGCTATAGTCTGTATAAGATAGCGGTGATGGTTTGATTTACTATATCCTCTCCTCGTTGCCTGTCATGGTTGGAATGGTTAAAGTACTTGACTTGTTGGTGACGCCGTGCATATACAAAGGAGACTCCGCCCGTTAGGGAGTGAATTTGTATATGCGGCGGGTCTGATGCGCGCCGGAGGCGAGGTTCATTTAAATATTTAAGAAAAAAAAATGGGTACGTTTTTTCGCTCTTTTAGAACCTCCGGGGCGTGACATAACTCTACAGCTACTATGCCTCTATCTAAATGCTCAAGGGGTGATACAGATGAAACATGATGCATCTACGTCTACTATCTCTCGATAAAACAATCACCCAATCTACACTGACTGCCACATAGGGTCCAGCCAAACCTGCGCCCACCTACTGCCATTACATCCACGGAGGACTAGACTTACGTAGGGCGTCCGTGACTGTCCAAAAAGGGCCCAGCCAGAAGGACTGCGTCGACAAGTCGCGATAGAAAGTAACAAGCCCAGCTCCGGAGCGGCACTCGAGGGGCGCAACCCCACCGAGGAAAGTATCCGCGCATCTCTGTCGAGCTCAATATGGTTCATGCAGGCTATAGTCCAAATCCATGATCAACAAGATCGATAGTACCCAAGTCACATCTCTAACTCACTGGCTGGAAATACTCGACAGCCAGGACCCACCGTCGACCCAGACGGCTCCCAAGACTAGTACTAATCTAACCACAGCTATCAGACTCCGCTCGACCCCCAGACACGAGTGTAACATGCATCTTCCAACAACCCGACCACTCGATCCACTACCCGGGCGAGGAACACTCTAAGTCCAGGAAAAATGAATAGAAGTGTGGGAGTGTCTAAAGCATAAATAAACTAGCCCAAGTTGGGGTTTTCTACTTGTCTAGTTGAAACATGCAACATATGACGGGGTGCTAGGTCAAGGTTCCAATAATAACATTAAATTTAACTGAATGTAAAATAGGGAACATTAACCAACATGATCTCAATATCAACACCAGGAAACATCATCTCTCACAAGTACGCTTTCTATCTCATCTCACAAACATGCATGCTCACTATCTTATAGAATTAGAGAACTGTCCACCGATTTTGGAGATGAAAGCAACCTACCTGAAAGCACGCATCGATCCGAAGTCCGGATAAGCCGAAACTGAACGGGGATACTCAGGTTCCCACTCTGATGATCCGGATCTCCACTGAGCTTTCGCGGTGTGTTCAGCGACTTCTGGAGGCCTATGCTGTGTGTTGGAGGTATTTGTGCACAAATTGGACCCAAGAATTAGACTCAGCGCAAAATTTGGATTAAGATTACTTATTTGGATGCCTTCGACAAATTTGAGAAGTGGAATTGGGCAAAACGGACATCGGATTTGGACTTAGCGTGCGAAAACGATGAAAATGGACTATTTACTTATATTTTTCGGAGCTCGGATGCCAAAACACGGATTTCGAGGCATGGGGCACTGTTCCGGCGGCTGGGGCAGCGCCGGCAGCGGCGGAGCGGCCTCGGGCAGAGGCGCGGGCCGGCCGGTCCACGGAGCGAGGCATGCACCACTGGATAGACGCGTGGCGGATCCCGGTTGGCCGGTGCAGCGCGCGCGGTCCATAGAGGCGTGCGGACTGGTGCATGGACCGGCGGTGGACACGTGGCAGATCCTGGTTGGGGCGGTGTAGCGCGTGCAGTCCACGCGGTCGAGTGGGGCAGGCGGGCCGCACCGCGGGCAGGTGGCCGTACCTCGGGCAGGTGGTGGGGGCAGGAGAGCACGCGCGTGGGCGCGGCGCCCGAGGCGCTGACGCGGGCGAGGCGGGCGCGTGGGCGCAGCCACGTGTCGCGAGCGGGTTGGCCGCGGTTGCTATTTGCTGTTCGGGGGACACGTGGCGCTTCAGGGTGGATTCGGGCGCTGATGGTTTGGGGTACATTTTGGGTTACTGTAGCAGCCCGGTTGTTTCGGGCGCCCGGAAGTGGGGACCCACATGGAATTAATCGAATTGTTGGGTTTTGGCTATAAATAGCCCCCTTTGGCTACTCTTTTGGCCCTTTTCCCGAGCTTCTCTCCTAGTGGAGTCTTCAGCAAAGTTGTTCTACCTTGTGTTCTTCTTCTCATGGTGGATTCCCAGGATTTTTGGAGGCTGCGGCATCGACGTTTTCTGTGACGCGGCGCACTTCGACGTTCCTTCATTTTTGTCTTCTACCGTCGCATTTCAGTGCGCGAGGCACCTTGGATCACCCCGATAGACTTTTGAGCTGATTTTTGCGGCAACGCATTCATGAGAGGTAAGCCTTTGATTTCCGTGTTAATCACTTTGCCTCATTTTGGGTTTTTGGCACAGTTCCTGAGGTATCGTTTGACCCCTTGTACCACTGCGAGGTTTTGGACAGCGGTGGAGTTTTGTTGAGATTTCTCGGCCTACGGGCATCGGAATGAGACGTATGAGGACTCGATCGACATCTACGCTTCGAGTGGAACGCACTCGTTTTTTTATCAGACTTTTTGGAGGACTCTTCAAATGTGATATTTAAGCTTCTTTGGGGACTGATTTTCCGCAGAATTGCGATTGTGGATAGTTTGGCTTATCGCGATGTTCTATTTGTATCTTGCCCTACAGGTGTCGAAATAAGGTGTATAAGTACTCGATTTGTATCTACTCGTCGTGAGGATCGCAGTGGTGATTTTTTTGGGATTTTTGGAGGACTGTACGTAGGTGAAAATCCACCTCTTCTCTGCTGGTTTGTAAAAACAACATGTGCTGTTTGGATGTTATGGGGTATTGATCGTGTTGTTGTTGGTTGTGTTGTTTGTTAAGCATAGGCTTGCGCGACCGTGTACCGAGGGTGCTGTTCGGCGGATTTTGTTAATGAGTGACTGCGCACTTCACCGACTTCAGCTTTGGCTGTGGAAAGCGATTCAGGTGGGTTGCTTCGTCCCCAGAACCAGTGGACGATTTTCTAATTCTATATGATAGAATGCATGCATGACTAAATGTACAACTAATGGGATTGAGATGTAAGTATGGACAGTGGCCTAGATCGTGTGCATTGATACTTACTTGATTATTGTACATGTTTTAGAGGATTGAGATCTAACATATTGTTGATGGCTATGTTCATTTTATACTAGATGAGATAGAGATCATGCTCGTTTACCCATTGACATATTTATGCGGCATTGATTTATTATAGTAGCGATTTAATAGCATGCCATGTTAGCACGTAGCCTCTTATGAGATTTGATTATGCATCTACGTGCGAGTATTACTCTTAGGAGTTATCATGGTTTATGGGCAGGTGTAGTTCATTAGTGATTTTGGCATGTGATTATACATATGTGGAGCTACTACTTGTTATATTATCTTTTATCTTTCTCGAGGACAAATACATGCTTGTATGGACATTTAGATAGGCCATCTTTTATCGCTACACTATCATGTTGGGACTTGACATAGGAGAAACCATGTTTGCTTCTTCTCTCCTTATTCGTCAGTCATGTGGTTCATGTTGCTCGGGTTCGAGCAGGGGTTTGGGATAGTGTAGCCGGGATCTTGGTGTCAGGGATAGGTTGTAGGTGTTTGTGGATGGCGGGGTATTACGGCGACCGCGGATATTGGGCGGTTGACCGAATGGTGACTTGTGCATCGGATTAGGGATGACAGGTCGGACTTGATTGGGGGATTTGTAGGGTATTGCGGCGACTGCGGACATTGGGCGGTCGACCGGGTATTTACGGTTGCATCTGTTACGGATTTTAGTTTTGGCGTATTTCGTGAAAGTGTTTAAGTCTTGATGATTGAAGATGAAGAAGCTTGAATCATATACCTCAATCTCAAGAAAAAAGAATTCAAAAGGATCAGATAAGTTTAACTAAACAATATTGGTGATCTGAATACTTCTTATAATGTAGAAGCACTTGGATGGATTTTTAATCGCATAAAAATCAAAAACTGGACATGGTATATGTTCAGGATCCGGAACAGGGGACTACAGTCCGGACCCCGAACGTTGGTTGGTTCATGCACAGATCCAGTCCTGAACATCCCTGTTTTGTTCCGGACCCAGAACGTGGAGTTTGCCGAAACTGCATGAACAGTCCGGACCGTAGGATTTCGTTCCGGACCCCGAACCTTGATTTTTCAGGAATTCTCTGAAAAACAACGACAGTCCTGAACGAGCCTAATCCAATCCGGACCGTCGTGCGGGAAAAATTCTGTTACAATCAGTTTTTGATTCTTATCCTCTTCCAATGGTTTCTAACCTATAAGTAAACCCTAATTCTATCATTTAGGGTAATCCACAATAAGTTTTATACTCCGGGAAATGACGGAAAAATATTAACGGAGAAAAACTTATAGATCCACATATAGAGAAGAAAGGAAATTACTAGATTTAATTCTATGTTTCTTCATCTATATTAATTAATTTGATTCTAGGTTTTCATACTCAGATTTTGAGTAGAATCAAATTAATGAATACTTAGATGGCATTTCCGATCTATCTTTGATCTAAGTATTCGGCGGATAATCACCACCAACAAAACAACGATTTTCCCCAAAATCGGCGCGTGGATTCGCGTGGCCTTGTGGATTCAAGGTGCTACCGCTCTCGTGGATTCGGAGCGAGGTACGTTCGTGTGATCGAGACGTACTACCTGGTGGAGACCGTGGATTCGGTCAGACGTCGTGGACTCGACGTTGGACGCCGTGGATTCGGCATTGGACGCAAATCGTGGATTCGAGGCGCGTTGCGGAGCGAGCGGAGAAGATCAACTCGGAGCGTATGGAAAAAGGTTGAGTCGTATGGGAGTGCGTTATATCACCTTTGTACGTGTTTAATCTTAGTCGATTTCACCGTGTTATCGGTCTTGTCGTTTTTTACTCCAGTGATGGAGTTTTCTACGTAAAAATCTTGCGTGTTATTTTTCATTTCCACATTGGGTTTTATTGCGCAAAGATTTTTGAGTGTTTATCGTTTACACCTATTCACCCCCCCTCTAGGTGGTTTTTCCCCTATTTAGATCCTTATTATAAGTATAACCCAACAATTGGTATCAGAGCGGGAATAGGGTTGTAAACAATGGTTGAAGGTGGAAACATCAACAGACCCCCGTTCTTCGATGGAACAAACTATGCCTACTGGAAAGTACAGATGAAAGCCTTTTTAATTTCCATCGACGAACGGGTGTGGCAATCTATCGAGTTAGGATGGTCAAATCCAACTGAAGTTATTGTTGATGTAGGACCCCCGAACCCCATGCAGCATTTTTCCGATGGATCCACTGTTAGAACACCTGTTGTTGGTGTATCTGGCCCATGGTGCATCAATGGGATGCCACAGATGGACCCTGTAAGTTTTTTTTTAGCTGTGTTGGCTTTCGGCTGGGTTTGCCGAAATTTTGAAAAAGAATTAGGCCAAACAGACGGCGGAAATGGATTCAGCGCGGAAAAACGCTTGAAAATGGCTTTTTGTTTGCCAAATTCTGAGTCCGAATGCCCAAAAACGGACTCCCGGAAAATTTACTGGATTTCTGGTGCATGGGGGAGCCGTGGACCGGCGGGGGAGCCACGTGGCAGGCCCTGATTGGCCGGCGCACGCAGCTGGGTCCACGGAGCGCTGGGGTTTGGACCGGGGTGCACCGGGAGGCGCGTGGACCGGCAGGTGTCCACGTGGCAGCGCCTGATTGGGCGGCTCTGGTGCGCTCGGTCTGCGGTAGTGCGCGGGGAGGCGTGGACCGGGGGCGCGCCACGTGGCGGCACCCGGTTGGCGGGCGCATGAGCGCGCGGTCCACGCAGCGTGCGGGGCAGGTGGCCGTACGCGGGGCAGGCACGGGCGACGTGGGAGGTGCCACGTGGCGCCCGCTGATTCGCGGGCGCCACCCACCGCGTTGACGCGGGCAGGGACACGTGGCGCTGCCCGTGGCGGCTTGCACGGCTGCGGCGTGTTCGGGGGACACGTGGCGGGCGCCGGCGCGGGTCGGACCAAGCAAGCGTCCGGCTGGATCCCGTGTGCGGGCTGGGCCGGGCCGGGCCGCACTGTGCGCGCCCGAAACCGGCCGGGCCGGGCTGCACTGTAGCCGCCCGAATTCGGGCTGGGCCGCACTGTAGCCGCCCGAATCTGGGCTGGGCTGCACTGTAGCCGCCCGAAACTTGGGACAATTTCGGTATTTCTTCATTTGTTTTTTTGGGGCCTTTATTTCGCAGCCCGAGCCTCTTTCTTCTCCCCTTTTCTCCTCTTTTCGAGCCTCCTCTGCCCAAGCACCCTTAAGAAGATTTCTTCATCTTCAAGCTCTGGATCCACCTGCAAAGTTTTGGGATTTTATGGGCACGCATCCCGAGGTTCTCTATTTTACGGCGCGGGGCGACGTGGTGGTTCCTGTGTTCTTCTTCGGCGCAGCAGCAGTGTTTTAGCTCTCCTGGTCTACTCCGACGATCTTTTCGAGCGATTTCTTCCCTGCTGGATTCGTAGCAGGTGAGGCTACGATTTTGGGTTTGCACATTTTCAGATTTCACGTTTTTCGAGGTGTTTTCTCGTGCTCTTTGGGACCCCTTTTGCTGTGAGATTTTGGGTGAGGGCAGCACCTTCTTTTGAGGAGATCTTCGCGCACGAGTCTCGGATCAAGACGTGCTTATAGACTTTTTTCATCTACTCGACGCGAGGATCATCGTGGATTTTTCTTGGAATTTTTGGAGACGTTCCCGAAGGTATACACTGTTCCTTTTATCTGTACAAGAGTTTACAGTTGAATGATTTTGGGATTGTGCGCATCGTTACTGTGGAATTTGTAACTTGGCCTTCGGTGCTCGGAATTGGACGTGCAGGTACCCGTTTCGAAGCTATCGACGCGAGGATCGCTGTGGTATTTTTATCAGAATTTTTGGGGTTCGTTTTATAGGTGAAAATTTCGCAGTAAGTGGACTGTTCCCAGCAGATTTGTAAAACCTGGATTTTAATGGAGTTAAAGTGTAACTGTAGCCTTATATTGTACCCAGGAGGGATTGTGGACTGTGCTGGACCTGTTGGACCTAGAGTGGTTATTTTCCTGGTTTTATCAGCTGTACGGCTCCGGACAGTTAGCGTCTTCAGGTGGGTGGCTTGCTTTCAAGATCTATGGACTGTACTCTAATTCTATTGATATAGAATCATGCATGATAGTGATTGGACTTGAGTAGCATGCTAGAGCGTAGGAATTGTTGATCCTTGTTTATCTGTCGATCTTGTGATCTCTTGCTTCCTACTATCATGTTAAATATTTGTTATATTGGAACCTGACCTAGCACCCCCGTCATATGTTGCATGTGTAACCAGACCAGTAGAAAACCCTCACTTGGGCTAGGGTTATTTATGTTTAGACATCCACACTTTATGTCGCATTCCTGGACTTAGTGTTATCCTCGCCCGGGTAGTGGGCCGAGCGGTCGGGACTTCTCTATAGTGTGGGATGCATTGCACTCGTGCTTGGGAGCAGAGTGGAGTCTGGTAGATGTAGTGGTTCGCATTGTCTGTATCGGGAACCGTTTGGGGTAAACGGTGGACCCGAGAGATCTTGTTTCCCCTGTTTGGGTCGTCGCCACTGTGTTAGTGGCAGTAGTTTACTAGTGTTAGCCGGACCTAGAACCCAGAACTCTTTTCGACATATACATGATTTTAGTCTACCAATGTTTCTTCCAAACATCGAAGGGCCGCTGGAGTCTGTTCTTGTTTGATTGGACAAAGGCACCAGCCCTTCGGGGTTGGGTAAAACACTTGTTTTCTAACTGTTTTTTCTAAAAAGAACTAAAATCATTAAATATGGATTTCTTCCAGATCAAATTAGTTTTCTATAACAAATGTCACCTTTTCCGGTAATCTCCCCACTCGAAAGGATGCGAGTGGTCTGGGTTCTAGGGGTCGTTCCTCTGTCGGGACGAAAGCCACGGGGGCCGAGCCTGGAACCTGTTCTTGTTTGATAGGGTTTGTAGGTGTAGGTCCCCCGGGACTTTCGGGCCCTGTTGGGTGTCCTTCTGCGAGTTGTACTGTGTTTTTGCTTTCCCGAACTATAAAGGATCGGGAACTTCGATAGTCGGAGCCTAGAGTCTGTTCTTGTTTGATAGGGTTCTTAGCACCGGTCTATCGGGTTTCCGAAGCCTTATGGTGTCGGTCTTGTCTGGAGAGTTTAGTGTTCTGTTTGTGGGAGCCGTCTGGTGGACAGTGGCCCCAGCTGTGTGACTTCCAGCTTGTGGTTGAGAGTTGGTGTCGTTGGTCGATCTTGTTGATCGTGGTTGGACTTTAGCCTGCATGAGCCATTTATTTGAGCTCGACAGAGTTACGCGGATACTTTCCTCGGTGGGGTCGCTCCCCTCGAGAGCCACTCGGAGTTGGGCCTGTTACTTGCTATCGCGACTTGTCGACGCCGTCCCTCTGACTGGCCCAGTTAGTGGCAGTCACGGACACCCTACGGTAGACCCGTCCTGTTGAGGATGTGCGGCAGTAGGTGGGCGCAGGTTTGACTGGACCCTTTGAGGCAGTCAGTTTAGATTTGGTGAGTTTGCTGTGTGTGTAGTAGATGCATCATGTTTCATCTGTTCCTGTTCGAGCATCTAGATAGAGGCATAGTAGCTGTAGAGTTACTTTTCCAGCCCTTTCATTCCAGTTTTATATTGTTACTTTATGCCTCTAGTAGACTTAGTGGGCAGACCGTCGGGCTTGTTGGCGGCACCCACTGAGAACTACTTGGGACGTAGTTCTCACACCGTCGTGGTGTATTTTCCCACAGGGACTTCTACTCCGGTTCCTGCTTCTCCTGTTGCTGCTTCTTCTGATCGAGGTAAGGGAGTCGCGAGATAGTTCCCCACCAGTCGTCATCCAGAGAGTAGATGTACCTTATTACTTTTGAGAGTTCCTGTTGAGAGAACTTTGTAGTGAGGTATAGAGTTGTATTATTTTCTACTGCTCGAGAGACTTTTGTACTTTTTTGGTGAGGACTTGTGTTGTATATAGTTTTTATTTCTAGCAGTTTTACTTTCAGCTCTGATATCTGCTTAGTATAGATGCTCTTTTGCAGGTTAGTCGCTTCGTCTATACGGGCTTTCCGTATGGGCGGCGGATCTGTTGGCGAGCCCGGGTCGCAGTTTCGACGCCGGGGCGTGACAGATTAGAGTGGTATCAGAGCCTAGGTTGTAGGTCATTATGGACTTAGAAACCCTAGGCTTGTGGTTGGACATTAGGATGACTACGTGAGAGTCGTGACTGTTAGCGAGAGTCCTGATTGAGTTTACCTCTCCCAAGGGATGGGAGTAGTGACTGGCATGTTTATTCTCCTAAGCGATTATGTTGGCTGCAGACAACATAATGCTAGGGAATGGATGACATGTCCTAGACTTTCGCTGGATTGGGTCGTGTGTTGTTTGGTACTGTCCTGATGTTCCATGTGTGTTGCAGGTGGGCACGATGCTCCCCGACGCGGGGTGCAGACGCGTTCTCAGCCTTTTCCCTCCGATGAGCCTGGGCAGGAGGAGCCAGCACAGGGTCAGCAGAGTGAGGTGCAGGAGCTTCGGGCTCAGTTGGCCCAGTTGTCTGAGGCGGTGCAGCGCCAGGAGGAGGCTTCTCAGCGCCAGGAGGAGGCTTCTCGGCGCCAGGAGGAGGCCTTTGGTCGGATGATGCTTCTTTTAGAGCAGAGGACGCAGCCTGTGGCACCCCCTGTGTGTTCGCCTGTGCCTTCTTCGCCAGCTGTGGCGCCCCCTGTGGTCCCGTCAGCGCCGGCTATTCCTGTCGAGCCGGTTTCTAGCATACCACCGCCTGGATCGATGGGACCTTTGACTTTGGCTGAGCAGAGTGCGGTGGTGGATCTGTTGATGAGGTTCCGCCGGTTTGATCCACCCCGTTTTTCTGGTATGAGTGCTGAGCCGTGGGAGGCAGAGTCTTGGATCACGGCCATGGAGCGTCATTTTGAGAGTTTGTTCGTTGATGATCGATTTCGAGTCCTTTTGGCTACACACTACCTTGGAGGGCAACGCCGAGGCTTGGTGGCGGCGTGTGCGGCCTGCTGGTCCGCCTGGGACGCAGATTCTTCCCTGGGCGGAGTTCCGCAGACTTCTGTTAGGGGCTTCTTTCCTGAGAGTGTTCGCCAGAGATTGGAGGAGCAGCTGAGAATCTCCGCCAGGGAGATCGGCCCGTGAATGCATACATAGCCGAATACAATCAGCTGTTGGCTAGTATGCCTCACGTGGCCAGGGACGAGTCTCAACGGATCTACATGTTCGAGCGGGGGCTGCGCGGGATATTTATCAGCTTGTTCGCTCACGCAGATTACAGACTTTGGAGGCATCGATGGAGCAGGCGTATATATGAGTCTGGAGAGGCAGTGATGTCAGAGGTGGCTCTAGCCCCCGTAGTGATTCCTGGGGCGAAGCGCCCAGCACGGGTGATGAGGGGCAGACGAGCGGGCAGGGACCTCCGAGACCTCCACGATCTCATCCTGAGGGTCGTGGGTTTCGTAGGCGCCGGAGATCTGGTGAGCCCCAGCAGCAGCAGCATCAGCGGTATCGGCAGCAGCGGCAGGAGCGGTGTGTCATCTGTGGCGGGCCTCATCCACCGTCGCAGTGTGATCAGAGACAGGGGCGGTGTTTCCTCTGTGGAGAGTTGGGACATTTCCGCGCAGCTTGCCCCCAGGCCATTTTGTCAGTGCGGCCGATTGCGACAGCACCCCCTTGCCCATCCATGCAGCGGGAACCCCTCCGGCACACCAGCGGACAGAGTGGGCCACGACGTCGGGACAGACGGGACGAGACCTGCAGCACCAGCCCAGTGGACGGGTTTATGCAGCCTGTTGGAGGACACCCCGGCAGCGGATCTTGCCGTGGCAGGTATGATTTTATTTCTGTTAGCTGAGTTGAGCATTTTGTTACCGCTGCATTCTCCTGCTTTATTAGTTGAGTATCGGCATCGGCATCCTTGCATGGGTATGGGTTAGGAATTTCTGCTACATGTTTTAGCGATTGGATTCTTCCCAGTATCCTATGAGTAGAGGAGGATCGCGGTGTATGATCAGTGCAGTTGAGACTTGGGACTTCACTTGCTGTTGTGACGATTCAAGGACAGCTCCAGGACTTGGATTGAGCACCCAGGTTGGGCTGATTGGCGGCGGTGCTGTGCTACGACTGATGATGGAATGAAAGCAGTTATCCTTCTGCGAGTTGGACTGGAGGAGTTCGTTTTCTCGGATTGTCGGCGTATCCTTCCAACAGCATGGGCTTTAGCGACTGTGGACAGACGCCACCTCGGGAGCAGACGTGATGTTAGGACTAGTGGTTATGTCCTTAGGAGTCTCGGTTAGTGATAGCTTTCGTTGTGGCCACAGTAGGAACGACACCAACACTTCTCCCCCTTTTCTCACCTTGTACTGAAATTTACGAACAGGACGGAAACTTCGAAAGATTGCTCCAGAAATGGAGACAGTGCCCGAACCTGTTCTTGTTTGATTGGGGCGAAGGCACTGATTTTTCGAAATTTTCGGACTTTTCGCTAATTTCAGCTGTTTTCTAAATCGAGGGTTGGGGTTGATGATTTCCTGCTGCTGGGACTTTCTTTTTTTTTCTTTTTAGTTGCTATCGTTCTTGTTTGTTGGTTGGTTGTTTGTTTTTGTTTTTGTTGTGGCGTGTTGTTTGGGGACGAAACTTCCTTTTAGTGGGGGAGGATGTAGGACCCCCGAACCCCATGCAGCATTTTTCCGATGGATCCACTGTTTAGAACACCTGTTGTGGTGTATCTGGCCCATGGTGCATCAATGGGATGCCACAGATGGACCCTGTAAGTTTTTTTTAGCTGTGTTGGCTTTCGGCTGGGTTTGCCGAAATTTTGAAAAAGAATTAGGCCAAACAGACGGCGGAAATGGATCAGACGCGCGGAAAAACGCTTGAAAATGGCTTTTTGTTTGCCAAATTCTGAGTCCGGATGCCCAAAACGGACTCCCGGAAAATTTACTGGATTTCTGGTGCATGGGGGAGCCGTGGACCGGCGGGGGAGCCACGTGGCAGGCCCTGATTGGCCGGCGCACGCAGCTGGGTCCACGGAGCGCTGGGGTTGGACCGGGGTGCACCGGGAGGCGCGTGGACCGGCAGGTGTCCACGTGGCAGCGCCGATTGGGCGGCTCTGGTGCGCTCGGTCTGCGGGAGTGCGCGGGGAGGCGTGGACCGGGGGCGCGCCACGTGGCGGCACCCGTTGGCGGGCGCATGAGCGCGCGGTCCACGCAGCGCGCGGGCAGGTGGCCGTACGCGGGGCAGGCACGGGCGACGTGGGGGTGCCACGTGGCGCCCGCTGATTCGCGGGCGCCACCACCGCGTTGACGGCGGGCAGGGACACGTGGCGCTCCCCGTGGCGGCTTGCACGGCTGCGGCGTGTTCGGGGGACACGTGGCGGGCGCCGGCGCGGGTCGGACCAAGCAAGCGTCCGGCTGGATCCCGTGTGCGGGCTGGGCGGGCCGGGCCGCACTGTGCGCGCCCGAAACCGGCCGGCCGGGCTGCACTGT
The DNA here is from genome assembly GCA_029204045.2 of Tillandsia leiboldiana. Lineage (NCBI taxonomy): Eukaryota > Viridiplantae > Streptophyta > Magnoliopsida > Poales > Bromeliaceae > Tillandsia > Tillandsia leiboldiana. Next base: position 28,598,816 of record CM055070.1, read on the forward strand.
AGCGCCCGAATTCGGGCTGGGCCGCACTGTAGCCGCCCGAATCTGGGCTGGGCTGCACTGTAGCCGCCGAAACTTGGGACAATTTCGGATTTCTTCATGTGTTTTTGGGGCCTTTATTTCGCAGCCGAGGCCTCTTTCTTCTCCCCTTTTCTCCTCTTTTCGAGCCTCTCTGCCCAAGCACCCTTACAGATTTCTTCATCTTCAAGCTCTGGATCCACCTGCAAAGTTTTGGGATTTTATGGGCACGCATCCCGAGGTTCTCTATTTTACGGCGCGGCGCGACGTGGTGGTTCCTGTGTTCTTCTTCGGCGCAGCAGCAGTGTTTTAGCTCCCCTGGTCTACTCCGACGATCTTTTCGAGCGATTTCTTCGCTGCTGGATTCGAAGCAGGTGAGGCTACGATTTTGGGTTCTCGCACATTTTCAGATTTCACGTTTTCGAGGTGTTTTCTCGTGCTCTTTGGGACCCTTTTGC
>CM055070.1:28599388-28664900 GCA_029204045.2 Tillandsia leiboldiana
CTCCCCGGAAAATTTACTGGATTTCTGGTGCTTGGGGAGCCGTGACCGGCGGGGGAGCACGTGGCAGCCCCTGATTGGCCGCGCACCAGGCACTGGTCCACGTAGCTCTGGGGTTTGGACCGGGGGTGCACCGGGAGGCAAAAGCGGCCCGGCAGGTGTCCCTGGCAGCGCCTGATTGGATGGGCGGCTCTGGTGCGCTCCGGTCTGCGGGATTGCGCGGGAGGCGTGGACCGGGGGGGCGCGCCACGTGGCGGCACCCGTTTGGGACGTGCGCATGAGCGCGCGGTCCCACGCAGCGCGCGGGTCAGTGGCCGTACGCGGGTCAGGGCGCGTCGACGTGGGAGGGGCCACGTGGCGGCCCAGTCTGATTCTCGGGCGCCACCCACCGCTTGACGCGCGGGCATGGACACGTGGCGCTCCCCGTTGGCGGCTTGCACGGCTGCGGGCTTGTTCGGGGTGACACGTGGCGGTCGCCGGCGCGGGTCGGACCAAGCACGTCGTGCTGGATCCCGTGTGCGGGCTGGGCCGGGCCGGGCCGCACTGTGCGCGCCCGAAACCGGCCGGGCCGGCTGCACTGTAGCCGCCCGAATTCGGGCTTTGCCGCACTGTGAGCCCGCCCTAGACTGGGCTGGGCTGCACTGTAGCCGCCCGAAACTTGGGACAATTTCGGTATTTCTTCATTTTTTTTTTTGGGCCTTTATTTAGCAGCCCGAGCCTCTTTCTTCTCCCCTTTTCTCCTCTTTTCGAGCTCCTCTGCCCCAAGCACCCTTAAGAAGATTTCTTCTCTTCAAGCTCTGGATCCACCTGCAAAGTTTTGGGATTTTATGGGCCACATCCCGAGGTTCTCTATTTTAACGGCGCGGCGCGACGTGGTGGTTCCTGTGTTCTTCTTCGGCGCTCAGCAGTGTTTTAGCTCCCCTGGTCTACTCCGACGATCTTTTCGAGCGTTTCTTCGCTGCTGGATTCGTAGCAGGTGAGGCTACGATTTTGGGTTTCTCGCACATTTTCAGATTTCACGTTTTTCGAGGTGTTTTCTCGTGCTCATTGGGACCCCTTTTTCTGTGAGATTTTGGTGAGGGCAGCACCTTCTTTTGAGGAGATCTTCGCGCACGAGTCTCGGATCAAGACGTCTTATAGACTTTTTTCATCTACTCGACGCGAGGATCATCGTGGATTTTTCTTGGAATTTTTGGAGACCTCCCGAAGGTATACACTGTTCCTTTTATCTGTACAAGAGTTTACAGTTGAATGATTTTGGGATTGTGGCGCATCGTTACTGTGGAATTTGTAACTTGGCCTTCGGTGCTCGGAATTGGACGTGCAGGTACCCGTTTCGAAGCTATCGACGCGAGGATCGCTGTGGTATTTTTATCAGAATTTTTGGAGTTCGTTTTACAGGTGAAAATTTCGCAGTAAGTGGACTGTTCCAGCAGATTTGTAAACCCTGGATTTTAATGGAGTTAAAGTGTAACTGTAGCCTTATGTTGTACCCAGGAGGGATTGTGGACTGTGCTGGACCTGTTGGACCTAGAGTGGTTATTTTCCTGGTTTTTCAGCTGTACGCTCCGGACAGTTAGCGCTTCTCAGGTGGGTGGCTTGCTTTCAAGATCTATGGACTGTACTCTAATTCTATTGATATAGAATCTGCATGATAGTGATTGGACTTGGTAGCATGCTAGAGCGTAGGAATTGTTGATCCTGTTTTATCTGTCGATCTTGTGATCTCTTGCTTCCTACTATCATGTTAAATATTTGTTATATTGGAACCTGACCTAGCACCCCCGTCATATGTTGCATGTGTAACCAGACCAGTAGAAAACCTCACTTGGGCTAGGGTTATTTATGTTTAGACATCCACACTTTATGTCGCATTCCTGACTTAGTGTTATCCTCGCCCGGGTAGTGGGCCGAGCGGTCGGGACTTCTCTATAGTGTGGGATGCATTGCACTCGTGCTTGGGAGCAGAGTGGAGTCTGGTAGATGTAGTGGTTCGCTTGTCTGTATCGGGAACCGTTTGGGGTAAACGGTGGACCCGAGAGATCTTGTTTTCCTTTGTTGGTCGTCGCCACTGTGTTAGTGGCAGTAGTTTACTAGTGTTAGCCGGACCTAGAACCCAGAACCCTTTTCGACATATACATGATTTTAGTCTACCAATGTTTTCTTCCAAAATCGAAGGGCCGCTGGAGTCTGTTCTTGTTTGATTGGACAAAGGCATCAGCCCTTCGGGTTTGGGTAAAACACTTGTTTTCTAACTGTTTTTCTAAAAGAACTAAAATCATTAAATATGGATTTCTTCCAGATCAAATTAGTTTTCAATAACAAATGTCACCTTTTTCCGGTAAATCTCCCCACTCGAAAGGATTCGAGTGGTCTGGGTTCTAGGGGTCGTTCCTCTGTCGGGACGAAAGCCACGGGGGCCGAGCCTGGAACCTGTTCTTGTTTGATAGGGTTGTAGGTGTAGGTCTCCCGGGACTTTCGGGCCCTGTTGGTGTCTTCTGCGAGTTGTACTGTGTTTTTGCTTTCCCGAACTATAAGGGATCGGGAACTTCGATAGTCGGAGCCTAGAGTCTGTTCTTGTTTGATAGGGTTCTTAGCACCGGTCTATCGGGTTTCCGAACCCTTATGGTGTCGGTCTTTCTGGAGAGTTTAGTGTTTCTGTTGTGGAGCCGTCTGGTGGACGGTGGCCCCAGCTGTGTGACTTCAGCTTGTGGTTGAGAGTTGGTGTCGTTGGTCGATCTTGTTGATCGTGGTTTGGACTATAGCCTGCATGAGCCATATTTGAGCTCGACAGAGTTACGCGGATACTTTCCTCGGTGGGGTCGCTCCCCTCGAGAGCCACTCCGGAGTTGGGCCTGTTACTTGCTATCGCGACTTGTCGACGCCGTCCCTCTGACTGGCCCAGTTAGTGGCAGTCACGGACACCCTACGGTAGACCCGTCCTGTTGAGGATGTGCGGCAGTAGGTGGGCGCAGGTTTGACTGGACCCTTTGAGGCAGTCAGTTTAGATTTGGTGAGTTTACTGTGTGTGTTAGTAGATGCATCATGTTTCATCTGTTCCTTTCTTGAGCATCTAGATAGAGGCATAGTAGCTGTAGAGTTACTTTTCCAGCCCTTTCATTCAGTTTATATTGTTACTTTATGCCTCTAGTAGACTTAGTGGGCAGACCGTCGGGCTTGTTGGCGGCACCCACTGAGAACTACTTGGGACGTAGTTCTCACACACCGTCGTGGTGTATTTTCCCCAGGGACTTCTACTCCGGTTCCTGCTGCTCCTGTTGCTGCTTCTTCTGATCGAGGTAAGGGAGTCGCGAGATAGTTCCCCACCAGTCGTCGTCCAGAGAGTAGATGTACCCTTATTACTTTGAGAGTTCCTGTTGGAGAACTTTGTAGTGAGGTATAGAGTTGTATTTATTTTCTACTGCTCGAGAGACTTTTGTACTTTTGGTGAGGACTTGTGTTGTATATAGTTTTTTTTCTAGCAGTTTTACTTTCAGCTCTGATATCTGCTTAGTATAGATGCTCTTTTGCAGGTTAGTCGCTTCGTCTATACGGGCTTCCCGTATGGGCGGCGGATCTGTTGCGAGCCCGGGTCGCAGTTTCGACGCCGGGGCGTGACAGATTAGGTGGTATCAGAGCCTAGGTTGTAGGTCATTATGGACTTAGAAACCCTAGGCTTGTGGTTGGACATTAGGATGACTACGTGAGAGTCGTGACTGTTAGCGAGAGTCCTGATTGAGTTTTACCTCTCCCAAGGGAGGGGGTGAGTGACTGGCATGTTTATTCTCCTAAGCGATTATGTTGGCTGCAGACAACATAATGCTAGGGAATGGATGACATGTCCTAGACTTTCGCTGGATTGGGTCGTGTGTTGTTTGGTACTGTCCTGATGTTTCCATGTGTGTGTGTGCAGGTGGGCACGATGCCTCCCCGACGCGGGGTGCAGACGCGTTCTCAGCCTTTTCCCTCCGATGAGCCTGGGCAGGAGGAGCCAGCACAGGGTCAGCAGAGTGAGGTGCAGGAGCTTCGGGCTCAGTTGGCCCAGTTGTCTGAGGCGGTGCAAGCGCCAGGAGGAGGCTTCTCCAGCGCCAGGAGGAGGCTTCTCTCGGCGCCAGTAGGGGCTTTGGTCGGATGATGCTTCTTTTAGAGCAAGGACGCAGCCTGTGGTAGCACCCCCTGTGTGTTCGCCTGTGCCTTCTTCGCCAGCTGTGGCGCCCCCGTGGTCCCGTCAGCGCCGGCTATTCCTGTCGAGCCGGTTTCTAGCATACCACCGCCGGATCGATGGGACCTTTGACTTTGGCTGAGCAGAGTGCGTGGTGGATACTGTTGATGAGGTTCCGTCTGTTGATCCACCCCCCGTTTTTCTGGTATGAGTGCTGAGCCGTGGGAGGCAGAGTCTTGGATCACGGCCATGGAGCGTCATTTTGAGTAGTGTTCGTTGATGATCGATTTCGAGTCCTTTTGGCTACACACTACTTGGAGGGCAACGCCGAGGCTTGGTGGCGGCGTGTGCGGGCCTGCTGGTCCGCCTGGGACGCAGATTCTTCCCTGGGCGGAGTTCCGCAGACTTCTGTTAGGGGCCTTCTTTCCTGAGAGTGTTCGCCAGAGATTGGAGGAGCAGCTGAGAAATCTCCGCCAGGGAGATCGGCCCGTGAATGCATACATAGCCGAATACAATCAGCTGTGGCTAGTATGCCTCACGTGGCCAGGGACGAGTCTCACCGGATCTACATGTTCGAGCGGGGGCTGCGCCGGGATATTTATCAGCTTGTTCGCTCACGCAGATTACAGACTTTGGAGGCATCGATGGAGCAGGCGTTATATATTGAGTCTGGAGAGGCAGTGATGTCAGAGGTGGCGCTAGCCCCCGTAGTGATTCCTGGGGCGAAGCGCCCAGCACCGGGTGATGAGGGGCAGACGAGGCGGGCAGGGACCTCCGAGACCTCCACGATCTCATCCTGAGGGTCGTGGGTTTCGTAGGCGCCGGAGATCTGGTGAGCCCCAGCAGCAGCAGCATCAGCGGTATCGGCAGCAGCGGCAGGAGCGGTGTGTCATCTGTGGCGGGCCTCATCCACCGTCGCAGTGTGATCAGAGACAGGGGCGGTGTTCCTCTGTGGAGAGTTGGGACATTTCCGCGCAGCTTGCCCCCAGGCCATTTTGTCAGTGCGGCCGATTGCGACAACACCCCCCTTGCCCATCCATGCAGCGGGAACCCCTCCGGCACACCAGCGGACAGAGTGGGCCACGACGTCGGGACAGACGGGACGACGACCTGCAGCACCCAGTGGACGGGTTTATGCAGCCCTGTTGGAGGACACCCCGGCAGCGGATCTTGCCGTGGCAGGTATGATTTTATTTCTGTTAGCTGAGTTGAGCATTTTGTTACCGCTGCATTCTCCTGCTTTATTAGTTGAGTATCGGCATCAGCATCCTTGCATGGGTATGGGTTAGGAATTTCTGCTACATGTTTTAGCGATTGGATTCTTCCCAGTATCCTATGAGTAGAGGAGGATCGCGGTGTATGATCAGTGCAGTTGAGACTTGGGACTTCACTTGCTGTTGTGACGATTCAAGGACAGCTCCAGGACTTGGATTGAGCACCCAGGTTGGGCTGATTGGCGCGGTGCTGTGCTACGACTGATGATGGAATGAAAGCAGTTATCCTTCTGCGAGTTGGACTGGAGGAGTTCGTTTTCTCGGATTGTCGGCGTATCCTTCCAACAGCATGGGCTTTTGCGACTGTGGACAGACGCCACCTCGGGAGCAGACGTGATGTTAGGACTAGTGGTTATGTCCTTAGGAGTCTCGGTTAGTGATAGCTTTCGTTTGTGGCCACAGTAGGAACGACACCAACACTTCTCCCCCTTTTCTCACCTTGTACTGAAATTTACGAACAGGACGGAAACTTCGAAAGATTGCTCCAGAAATGGAGACAGTGCCCGAACCTGTTCTTGTTTGATTGGGGCGAAGGCACTGATTTTTCGAAATTTTCGGACTTTTCGCTAATTTCAGCTGTTTCTAAATCGAGGGTTGGGGTTGATGACTTTCCTGCTGGTGGAGCCGTATCTTTCTTGTTAGTTTAGTGCTGCGTTCTTGGTTGTTTTGTTTGTTTTGTTTTTGTTGTGGCGTGTTTTGTTTCGGGGACGAAACTTCCTTTTAGTGGGGGAGGATGTAGGACCCCCGAACCCCATGCAGCATTTTCCGATGGATCCACTGTTAGAACACCTGTTGTTGGTGTATCTGGCCCATGGTGCATCAATGGGATGCCACAGATGGACCCTGTAAGTTTTTTTTTAGCTGTGTTGGCTTTCGGCTGGGTTTGCCGAAATTTTGAAAAAGAATTAGGCCAAACAGACGGCGGAAATGGATTCAGCGCGGAAAAACGCTTGAAAATGGCTTTTTGTTTGCCAAATTCTGAGTCCGGATGCCCAAAAAACGGACTCCCGGAAAATTTACTGGATTTCTGGTGCATGGGGGAGCCGTGGACCGGCGGGGGAGCCACGTGGCAGGCCCTGATTGGCCGGCGCACGCAGCTGGGTACACGGAGCGCTGGGGTTTGGACCGGGGTGCACCGGGAGGCGCGTGGACCGGCAGGTGTCCACGTGGCAGCGCCTGATTGGGCGGCTCTGGTGCGCTCGGTCTGCGGGAGTGCGCGGGGAGGCGTGGACCGGGGGCGCGCCACGTGGCGGCACCCGGTTGGCGGGCGCATGAGCGCGCGGTCCACGCAGCGCGCGGGGCAGGTGGCCGTACGCGGGGCAGGCACGGGCGACGTGGGAGGTGCCACGTGGCGCCCGCTGATTCGCGGGCGCCACCCACCGCGTTGACGCGGGCAGGGACACGTGGCGCTCCCCGTGGCGGCTTGCACGGCTGCGGCGTGTTCGGGGGACACGTGGCGGGCGCCGGCGCGGGTCGGACCAAGCAAGCGTCCGGCTGGATCCCGTGTGCGGGCTGGGCCGGGCCGGGCCGCACTGTGCGCGCCCGAAACCGGCCGGGCCGGGCTGCACTGTAGCCGCCCGAATTCGGGCTGGGCCGCACTGTAGCCGCCCGAATCTGGGCTGGGCTGCACTGTAGCCGCCCGAAACTTGGGACAATTTCGGTATTTCTTCATTTGTTTTTTTGGGGCCTTTATTTCGCAGCCCGAGCCTCTTTCTTCTCCCCTTTTCTCCTCTTTTCGAGCCTCCTCTGCCCAAGCACCCTTAACAAGATTTCTTCATCTTCAAGCTCTGGATCCACCTGCAAAGTTTTGGGATTTTATGGGCACGCATCCCGAGGTTCTCTATTTTACGGCGCGGCGCGACGTGGTGGTTCCTGTGTTCTTCTTCGGCGCAGCAGCAGTGTTTTAGCTCCCCTGGTCTACTCCGACGATCTTTTCGAGCGATTTCTTCGCTGCTGGATTCGAAGCAGGTGAGGCTACGATTTTGGGTTTCTCGCACATTTTCAGATTTCACGTTTTTCGAGGTGTTTTCTCGTGCTCTTTGGGACCCTTTTGCTGTGAGATTTTGGGTGAGGGCAGCACCTTCTTTTGAGGAGATCTTCGCGCACGAGTCTCGGATCAAGACGTGCTTATAGACTTTTTTCATCTACTCGACGCGAGGATCATCGTGGATTTTTCTTGGAATTTTTGGAGACCTTCCCGAAGGTATACACTGTTCCTTTTATCTGTACAAGAGTTTACAGTTGAATGATTTTGGGATTGTGCGCATCGTTACTGTGGAATTTGTAACTTGGCCTTCGGTGCTCGGAATTGGACGTGCAGGTACCCGTTTCGAAGCTATCGACGCGAGGATCGCTGTGGTATTTTTATCAGAATTTTTGGGGTTCGTTTTACAGGTGAAAATTTCGCAGTAAGTGGACTGTTCCCAGCAGATTTGTAAAACCTGGATTTTAATGGAGTTAAAGTGTAACTGTAGCCTTATATTGTACCCAGGAGGGATTGTGGACTGTGCTGGACCTGTTGGACCTAGAGTGGTTATTTTCCTGGTTTTATCAGCTGTACGGCTCCGGACAGTTAGCGTCTTCAGGTGGGTGGCTTGCTTTCAAGATCTATGGACTGTACTCTAATTCTATTGATATAGAATCATGCATGATAGTGATTGGACTTGAGTAGCATGCTAGAGCGTAGGAATTGTTGATCCTTGTTTTATCTGTCGATCTTGTGATCTCTTGCTTCCTACTATCATGTTAAATATTTGTTATATTGGAACCTGACCTAGCACCCCCGTCATATGTTGCATGTGTAACCAGACCAGTAGAAAACCCTCACTTGGGCTAGGGTTATTTATGTTTAGACATCCACACTTTATGTCGCATTCCTGGACTTAGTGTTATCCTCGCCCGGGTAGTGGGCCGAGCGGTCGGGACTTCTCTATAGTGTGGGATGCATTGCACTCGTGCTTGGGAGCAGAGTGGAGTCTGGTAGATGTAGTGGTTCGCTTGTCTGTATCGGGAACCGTTTGGGGTAAACGGTGGACCCGAGAGATCTTGTTTCCCCTGTTTGGGTCGTCGCCACTGTGTTAGTGGCAGTAGTTTACTAGTGTTAGCCGGACCTAGAACCCAGAACTCTTTTCGACATATACATGATTTTAGTCTACCAATGTTTTCTTCCAAACATCGAAGGGCCGCTGGAGTCTGTTCTTGTTTGATTGGACAAAGGCACCAGCCCTTCGGGGTTTGGGTAAAACACTTGTTTTCTAACTGTTTTTCTAAAAAGAACTAAAATCATTAAATATGGATTTCTTCCAGATCAAATTAGTTTTCTATAACAAATGTCACCTTTTCCGGTAAATCTCCCCACTCGAAAGGATTCGAGTGGTCTGGGTTCTAGGGGTCGTTCCTCTGTCGGGACGAAAGCCACGGGGGCCGAGCCTGGAACCTGTTCTTGTTTGATAGGGTTGTAGGTGTAGGTCCCCCGGGACTTTCGGGCCCTGTTGGTGTCTTCTGCGAGTTGTACTGTGTTTTGCTTTCCCGAACTATAAGGGATCGGGAACTTCGATAGTCGGAGCCTAGAGTCTGTTCTTGTTTGATAGGGTTCTTAGCACCGGTCTATCGGGTTTCCGAAGCCTTATGGTGTCGGTCTTTCTGGAGAGTTTAGTGTTCTGTTGTGGGAGCCGTCTGGTGGACAGTGGCCCCAGCTGTGTGACTTCCAGCTTGTGGTTGAGAGTTGGTGTCGTTGGTCGATCTTGTTGATCGTGGTTGGACTTTAGCCTGCATGAGCCATTTATTTGAGCTCGACAGAGTTACGCGGATACTTTCCTCGGTGGGGTCGCTCCCCTCGAGAGCCACTCCGGAGTTGGGCCTGTTACTTGCTATCGCGACTTGTCGACGCCGTCCCTCTGACTGGCCCAGTTAGTGGCAGTCACGGACACCCTACGGTAGACCCGTCCTGTTGAGGATGTGCGGCAGTAGGTGGGCGCAGGTTTGACTGGACCCTTTGAGGCAGTCAGTTTAGATTTGGTGAGTTTGCTGTGTGTGTTAGTAGATGCATCATGTTTCATCTGTCCCTGTTCTTGAGCATCTAGATAGAGGCATAGTAGCTGTAGAGTTACTTTTCCAGCCCTTTCATTCCAGTTTTATATTGTTACTTTATGCCTCTAGTAGACTTAGTGGGCAGACCGTCGGGCTTGTTGGCGGCACCCACTGAGAACTACTTGGGACGTAGTTCTCACACCCGTCGTGGTGTATTTTCCCCCAGGGACTTCTACTCCGGTTCCTGCTTCTCCTGTTGCTGCTTCTTCCGCTCGAGGTAAGGGAGTCGCGAGATAGTTCCCCACCAGTCGTCATCCAGAGAGTAGATGTACCCTTATTACTTTTGAGAGTTCCTGTTGAGAGAACTTTGTAGTGAGGTATAGAGTTGTATTTATTTTCTACTGCTCGAGAGACTTTTGTACTTTTGGTGAGGACTTGTGTTGTATATAGCTTTTATTTCTAGCAGTTTTACTTTCAGCTCTGATATCTGCTTAGTATAGATGCTCTTTTGCAGGTTAGTCGCTTCGTCTATACGGGCTTTCCGTATGGGCGGCGGATCTGTTGGCGAGCCCGGGTCGCAGTTTCGACGCCGGGGCGTGACAGTTGATGTTCACACCATCAAACCTAGGTCGAAATGGGCCAAGGAAGAGATTGACTCATCTTCTTACAATGGCAAAGGAATTAACGCCTTATTTAATGCTTTGTCACAAACTGAGTTCTCTCGCGTCTCGGCATGTGAGACTGCGAAAGAAATCTAGGATATTCTACAAGTTACACATGAGGGAACAAACCTTGTGAAGATTCAAAAATTGCAAATACTTACGAGCAAATTTGACTCTATTTTCATGGCAGAAAATGAATCTTTCACTGATTATTATACGCGATTGCAAGACATCGTGAATACATGTGCCAACTTGGGAGAGAAAATTCCAGAATTTAAAATTGTAAGAAAGATTTTAAGGACTCTTCCTGAAAGATTTCGTTCCAAGGTTGCGGCCATTGAAACTATTAAACACCCGGACGAAATCCGTGTAGAAGAATTAGTTGGTGCACTTCAAACATATGAAATGACATTTCCCACTAACTATTCTTCTGGAAAAGCATCCTCTTCTAAGTCTTCAGGTTTTGCGTTGAAAACAACAAAAGAAGAAGACGCGGATTCATCCTCCTCAGACGATGACGAGAACCTATCTATGGAGGATTTTGAGAAGCAGCTTGCTCTCTTGACAAGAAAATTTCGCCAAAACTTTCGAAGGGGTAATTCAAGTAAAACTTCATCCTTCGTAAAGTCGAAGAAAGGCAAAGGTTTTTCAAGCCACAAGTCAAGAAAGCAAGAGAGTCTTTCAAATGATAAGAAAAGCTTGGAGGGACAAATCCAATGCTTCAAGGGCCGAGGTTACGGCCATATCTCAACGGAGTGTCCCAATAAGAATCCGTCAAAGAAGAAAGCGATGCAAGCCGTCACTTGGGATGACACCTCAACGTCAAATGAGTCATCTTCCAGTGATGAAGAAAATAACGCAACGGCGTTCCACGCGTCCACAACTTCACCTTTCATGTGCTTTATGGCAAGTACATCCGATTCATTGTTCAACTCCTCCCAAGTTGAAAAGAATGCAACGGACAACGAATCGAGTAATTCCGAAGGTGGAGACTTTGCTTTTGCCTACCATAAACTCTTAAGGGATTCAAAGAAATTGGCAAAGCAAAGCAAGGGTTTGAGAAGGAGATTGCAGGATCTCGAAGAAGAAGTAAAAAGGGCAACTTCTCTCTCAAACGGTCTTGAAGTGGAAAGGGATAACTTGATCAAAGTAAATGTTTCCCTTCAAGAGAAAAATGAGCATTTCGAGAAGGAACATGTAAAAATGGTTGATAAAGCTGGTTACTTCTTGAAGCTCTACTCCGAGGCTCGACAGGAAAAAATGGAGATGACGAAGACCATTTTCCAACTTAAAGATGATTTAAAGCGATTTTCTTCGGGAAGGAGCAAGTTGGATAAGATGCTTCGTCTTGGTCAAACAAATGTGACGCCCCACTTCCCAGGGGGTCACCCATCCTAGAACTACTCTAGCTCTAGCACGCTTAACTCTCATGTTCCTCTTGGATCTTGCTACCATCCAAAATGCTATAGCCGGGTTAGAGATTTAGTCATATTATATCATTTATATAGAGGACTAATCCAAATTCCGGGGCTGTCACATTCTTCCCCCCTTTAAGCCCTGACGTCCACGTAAGGCTCAAGCACACTCACAAGCACCAGGCGATGTGAGACTCGTCTCGCTATCCTTAGCCGACCTTGTGAGGAGCTGCACTCCACTCACAACGGTCATTAGCCGGGGAGCCTCGCTCTACCCGCTATATAACCCTGGCTCAGCCGAGACTCATCTCACATTTCCGGCTGGTGAATGGCTCTGATACCAACTATGACGCCCCACTTCCCAGGGGGTCACCCATCCTAGAACTACTCTAGCTCTAGCACGCTTAACTCTCATGTTCCTCTTGGATCTTGCTACCATCCAAAATGCTATAGCCGGGTTAGAGATTTAGTCCTATTATATCATTTATATAGAGGACTAATCCAAATTCCGGGGCTGTCACAACAAACCATTTCGGCCTTGGATACAATCGAACTGAAGACAATCCTAGTTCGGTTGGGACAGTTTTTGTGCCCCAGTCGGTATCTCCACCTCCGACGACGGAATTGACTGCAATCAATGACAATAACCTTACTTCACCTACTTCGGGATCGTCAAGTACAAAGGTATGTTTTCGTTGTGGTTTTGCAGGGCACATACGAAGAAATTGCAAGATTGGAGCGAAACTGTGACACCTCCGGAATTTGGATTAGTCCTCTATATAAATAATATAATAGGACTAAATCTCTAACCCGGCTATAGCATTTTGGATGGTAGCAAGATCCAAGAGGAACATGAGAGTTAAGCGTGCTAGAGCTAGAGTAGTTCTAGGATGGGTGACCTCCTGGGAAGTGGGGCGTCACAGTTGGTATCAGAGCCATTCACCAGCCGGAAATGTGAGATGAGTCTCGGCTGAGCCAGGGTTATATAGCGGTAGAGCGAGGCTCCCCGGCTAATGACCGTTGTGAGTGGAGTGCAGCTCCTCACAAGGTCGGCTAAGGCTAGCGAGACGAGTCTCACATCGCCTGGTGCTTGTGAGTGTGCTTGAGCCTGACGTGGACGTCAGGGCTTAAAGGGGGGAAGAATGTGACACCTCCGGAATTTGGATTAGTCCTCTATATAAATAATATAATAGGACTAAATCTCTAACCCGGCTATAGCATTTTGGATGGTAGCAAGATCCAAGAGGAACATGAGAGTTAAGCGTGCTAGAGCTAGAGTAGTTCTAGGATGGGTGACCTCCTGGGAAGTGGGGCGTCACAGAAACGAACAAATCAAGCGCCTCTTGCAACGACTACCAATGAGTTCACTCCTCAGAAATCAAAGAAGGATTTTTCAAAAGAAAAGAGCATTGGTAGTACATCAAAAGAGACGACGTCATCAAAGAAAAGCAATCAATCAAACAAGACGCTTTCACCAAGGAGAATAACTTCACATTCATTGCCGACGCAGTCCAAAAAGGTTTGGGTGCGCAAAGGTGAAATCTTCCCTTGTCTTGTTGTTCATACTTCTTTGCATGCTTATGACAACTCGTCTTGGTATCTGGATAGTGGGTGTTCCCGTCACATGACCGGTGACAAAAACAGTTTTCAAACTTTAGAGAAAATCTCCGGAGGACATGTTGTTTTCGGAGACGGTCGTTCTTCTAAAATTGTTGGAAAAGGAACAATCGCTATTCTAGAAGGCCCGGTTTTGAATAATGTCCTATTTGTTGAAGGCCTTAAGACTAACCTCATTAGTATCAGTCAACTTTGTGACAATGGTTTTTCAGTTAATTTTTTTTTCTGTAGAATGTATTGTAACTGATAAGGACCATGTATTCTTTTTGAAAGGGGTTAGATCTGAAAATAATTGCTATGTTGTTTCAAACAAAATTTCTGAAAATTGTAACCTAGTTTCTTTGGATAACGAAACTCTTTGGCATGAAAGACTAGGTCACATAAATTTTAAAGAACTAGCAAGGATTTCAAATAAAGACGTGGTTAAGGGGGTTCCTAAACTTTCATTTAAAGAAAACATTTTGTGTGGAGGTTGTCTAAAGGGAAAACAATCAAGGGCTGCACACAAGAACTTGAACCACGTTGGTACCAAACGACCCTTAGAATTACTGCATATGGACTTAATGGGGCCGACTCGTCAACCATCCTTGGGAGGTAAAGGGTATATTTTTCTTTTGGTTGATGATTTCTCTAGATATTCATGGGTAACATTTTTAAAAGAGAAAGCAGATACTTTCGACTCTTTTCATGAGGTTTGACATCGTATTATGATTGAAAGAAATGAAAAGATCGTTCGTGTTCGAAGTGATAGAGGTGGAGAATTCATCAATTCTAAATTCATTAATTTTTGCACTTCCAACGGCATAAAACATGAATTCTCAGCACCCTATACACCTCAGCAGAATGGTGTAGTCGAGCGCAAAAACAGGGTTGTTCAAGAGATGGCGCGTGTGATGCTTCATAGCCGGAAACTCCCGTTACATTTTTGGGCTGAAGCTGTGAACACCGCCGTCTATGTAATTAATCGAGTGTATTTGCGCCCGGGAACTTTAAATACACCATATGAGTTGTGGTTTTGTAGAAAACCGAATATCAAATATTTTCGTATCTTTGGGAGTCGCTGTTATATTTTGCGTGATCGCGAAAATCTTGGTAAATTCGACTCTCGAAGTGACGAAGGGATTTTCATGGGTTATTCTACAAACAGCAGAGGATATCGGGTATTTAACTTGGAATCTAAAACGATGGCAGAATCTATTAATGTTAAAGTAGATGAAGCTTTTTATTTTGTATCTGATAAATCTACCCCTGATATGTCTCTAGATGATGATACTCCTGTAAGTGCATCTTCTCATAATAACGCTTTTGATAAAGTTGATGCATCTAATGGTTCTTCTAGTTTATCTGATGTGCAGGAATCATCACACGTACCTCCGAGTACTTCGTTACCTCAAACGCTACGTATCTCCAAGGATCATCCGGAATAAAACATTATTGGAGACTCACAAGAAGGAGTAAGGACTCGGAGACAATTGGTTTGTGGAGTCGCATGTTACGTCTCCATGGTTGAACCAAAGAACGTCGATGAAGCTCTTCAGGATGACTACTGGATTAAAGCAATGCAGGAAGAGCTCCATCAGTTCGAAAGAAACAAAGTCTGGGAACTAACGAAGCCACCGAAGCAACACAATGTGATTGGTACTAAATGGATTTTCAAGAATAAGAAAAACGAGAATGGTACCATCATCAGGAACAAAGCACGTCTAGTTGCTCAGGGCTACTCACAAATAGAAGGTATAGACTTTGATGAGACGTTCGCCCCAGTTGCTCGACTCGAGTCGATTCGTATTTTGTTCGCAATTGCTTGTCATTTTAAAATCAAACTCTTTCAAATGGACGTTAAGAGGCGTTTTTAAATGGGTTTTTGAACGAGGAAGTTTATGTGGCTCAACCGAAAGGTTTTGTAGACTATAAACAACCTAACCATGTTTTTCGTTTGAAAAAGGCTCTTTACGGTCTAAAACAAGCACCGCGAGCGTGGTATGAATGGTTAACAAAGCACCTATTGGAAAAGGGCTATACTCGAGGGGGAGCAGACCGGACTCTCTTTGAAGCATTATCAGGATAACTTCATTGTGGCACAAATCTATGTCGATGACATTGTATTTGGTGCAACTAGAGACAATGATGCTTCTAAATTCGCAGAAACCATGGAAAGCGAATTTGAGATGTCTATGATGGGGGAACTAACATATTTTCTTGGATTTCAAGTGAAACAAAATGAAGAAGGCATCCGTTTTTGCCAATCCAAGTATGCAAGGGAGTTGGTGAAGAAATTCGATTTAGAAAACTCTAAAGATTTTTCGGCTCCAATGGGAACTAGCAATAAGGGATTAGAAAGTGAATCTCTTAGTGAAAGTGTAGACGAGAAGCTTTATCGTAGCATGATTGGAAGTCTACTCTACCTCACGGCTAGTCGCCCAGATATATCCTTTAGTGTTGGGATCTGCGCGAGATATCAATCAGCACCAAAGGAGGTTCACCTGAAAGCGGTGAAAAGGATCATCCGGTACGTTAAGGGAACACTGAATTTCGGAATTTGGTATCCTATGGGAACAACTCTTGATATTATAGGATATTCATATGCCAATTGGGCAGGATCTGTGGATGATCGGAAAAGCACGAGTGGTGCATATTTTTATCTTGGCCACTGCCTTGTTTCATGTCATAGTAAAAAGCAAAACTGCATAGCACTCTCGACTGCCGAAGCGGAATATATCTCAGCGGGTAGTTGTTCAACTCAACTCATTTGGATGAAAAGCGTGTTGAGCGACTTCCGAATTTCAGCAACTTCGGTAATTATTCTTTGTGACAAGACTAGTGCTATAAATATTTCCAAGAACCCTGTGTTGCACTCGAAAACAAAACACATTGAACTTAGATATCATTTTCTAAGAGAGCTAGTTGAATCAAATTTACTTCAAATTTCCTATATTTCAACTGAGGATCAATTACCTGACATTTTAACAAAACCTTTGGATCAAAAATGGTTTATTCATTTACGTAAAGCAATTGGAATGCTTTCTTTGAAATAACACTTTTTGAAATCATTGCTTAGGTTAGGTTTTGTTTTGTGTTTTTGTTCCTTATCTATGTTTGTACATAGAACATTAATTGAGCATATGTAATTGACTTTACTTGCATCCTTTCATATATTTAGAAATTTATTATGCTCTGGATATCATAATAGTTCATTTGATGCAATGATCATTTATGTCAGTTAAGTTATCTTTAATTGATCAAAGTCAATTTCTCTCTCATGTGATCTCTTGGTATAGTTTTTATCATATTTGAAAATTGAGTTAAGTATGAAACTCGAGATCAATCTTTGGTTGAATACCTTATATATTAAATAATTGATAACCAATTGAGGGCGTTTGTAAAAATATTTATGCTCAAAAGATGTGGAAAGAGTTACATCCCAATGAGGAGTGTGAAAACTACCACCACATGGAGGAAAGAGCTACCACCTCGGTCGTCCGAGTACCGTGTGCAGCTACCACATGTATACCAAGCATGGTTTTTCAAGTTGATAAGATAAAATACGTTTTGGAATACTTGACTCTGTCAAATTCCAAGGTTGGTATAAGGTGGGAATTTTATTGAAAGATGCTCAAAGAGCCACTCCTTACAATAAATTGATTAGATATATTATCTAACATATTTGGGATTTCAAACAAATATTGATCTTGGTGTGACACCCCCGGAATTTGGATTAGTCCTATATATAAATGATATAATAGGACTAAATCTCTAACCCGGCTATAGCATTTTGGATGGTAGCAAGATCCAAGAGGTTATGAGAGTTAAGCGTGCTAGAGCTAGAGTAGTTCTAGGATGGGTGACCCCCTGGGAAGTGGGGCGTCACAGTTGGTATCAGAGCCATTCACCAGCCGGAAATGTGAGATGAGTCTCGGCTGAGCCAGGGTTATATAGCGGGTAGAGCGAGGCTCCCCGGTTAATGACCGTTGTGAGTGGAGTGCAGCTCCTCACAAGGTCGGCTAAGGCTAGCGAGACGAGTCTCACATCGCCTGGCGCTTGTGAGTGTGCTTGAGTCTGACGTGGACGTCAGGGCTTAAAGGGGGAAAGAATGTGACACCCTCGGAATTTGGATTAGTCCTATATATAAATGATATAATAGGACTAAATCTCTAACCCGGCTATAGCATTTTGGATGGTAGCAAATCCAAGAGGTTATGAGAGTTAAGCGTGCTAGAGCTAGAGTAGTTCTAGGATGGGTGACCCCCTGGGAAGTGGGGCGTCACACTTGGTACTTTATTTTCTTTACTATATTGATGATTTGATAAACGCATTACTCATAAGATCATGATAGATGTCATTGAACTTGTTCAACTTTAAAGGTTTTAATTTTTATAAATTTTCATTTCATTACTTGGATATTATTGATAGATTTTGCATAATCTATTTTTTTTGATGTGAAATGATGACTTTTGTTTAAAGTTGACATGCAAACGTGCTTACATACTTTTTCTGGATTTTCTAGAATTTTTCTAAATTTTTCTGAAAAAAAGTTGGAGCCGATCCGGACCGGAATATCCGTTCCGGATCCCGAACGCAGGAATTTTCTGCGGGTAGCTGTTCCGGACTGGATTGTTGATCCGTTTCGGACCGCGGCTAGGGTTTTATAAGAAACAAAAGGGATTTGATTTCTTTTTACAACAATCTTTTGTTTCCAAGTCTCCAGAGCTTCTCTCTCTAGAAATCAACCTTTTTGGAGCCTTTCCAACTCGAGTTCTTCGGATCAAAGTAAGTTTTTATGATCAAAACATTGGTTTTTCACAGTTTTTCTCAACTTTCTCAACACGTGCATGGAAATCTTGTAACTTTTTCGTTTGAGATTGGTTTTTGGTCAAATTTCTTCTGAAATAAGAACTCTGAGTAGATTAGTTTTGATTATATGCCAGGTATTCTCCTGATTAACGAATTTTTAGGCTTCGATTTCTGAAAATTCGATTTTAGGGCATATATTGAGAATTTTTGAAAATCATGAAATTGATCTATTTTTAAAATTGTTTTTGCAAAACTAATTTGATTCCTAGTCTCTCTACATGATAATGATTGTTTAGGTACAATTTTTTAAATTTTTGAAAATAAACAATTTTTTCGTGTTCTTGAGTTCGTGCTCGCAGGTCTCTCACGTTCAATAGCAACAGTGGTGTTCACTTGGATAATTGTTTTTCTGGTTGCCATGGTTCACACTAGAGCAACGAACAAATCGAAAAGAACTAAGAAAACTCGAGATGATTCTGAGACGGAATCCGAGATAGAGTCCATTGATTGGGATGAGCTCTTGGTAGAGGCCACTGCACCTACTACTTCAAAAGGGAAAGCCCCTGCTACAACCTCGAAGGCGAAGACTCCGCCAACTACCGCAGAAAAAGGCAAAGCCCCAATGGAAGAAACTCCAATTAAAACAAAGAGAAAGAGTGTTGCCAGAAAGAGAGGGGGTGCTCGAGGTATATCTATCGAAGAGCCACTCACAAGCCAGCCTCCTCCACGAGACTTTGTGAGTTCTGAGAGAATCAAGGATTTCGAGAACAAAGAATGCATTGGGGAACGACACGTAAATGTCAAAGCTCTAACAGAGCGCTCTGCATTATTTGGAACACATTTTGAACAAGCGGGACTTTCACCAATTTACAACTTCCCAGAAATGCTTGGATACTGTTTGCATCGGGTAAGGACCTTCTACACAAATGCACGACACCTTCAAGAAAATGAAGACGGTCCAATGGAGTTTTATACGAACGTCCAAGGGACAAGACTTAAAATAACTCCACAATTAATTGGCGAAGTCCTAGGGATGCAATATAGCAGGTCAGGGATAAACTACTTAAAAGGAAGGAGTTTAACGAATATGATGTGGCAAACTGTTGTAAGCGGAATATGTTTGGAGGAAACTCAGTCAACGGGCAATTCTATCAAGTCCAAAGAACTTCGACCGGAGTATCGTTACTTGAATTTCATTGTTTGCTACAACATCCTACCTAACATGCAAACAAAAATTCTTAGATGGGATCGAATGTTGTTCCTTTATCTTCTTGGAAACCCAGCAGCAGCCTTGGGATCGAACTTCAACATTCCCTATCTCATCTGGTCGAGGATGGCAAGGTATGTGGAGAATGCTCATCCTACTGAACGACTTCCATTCCCAATGATCATAATGCGCATTCTTCGCAAGTTTAAGATCGACACTAGTGCAAGCTCTTACATGCACAGTTTGGGAACCATTAATGATACAACTATTGTGAAGTCCCTCTCCACACGACAGGATGAGCCTCCAATACCTTCTCGCAGAAAAAGACCAACACCAGCAACAACAGCAGCAACAGCTTCAGCACCACCAGCAGCAGCTTCGACTTCAGAGGATGATGCCTCTGTTACAACTAATTGCCGAGAAAAACAACGGCTTTCTTCAGAACAAGAACGAATGTCTAAAGAATTCGTTGAAATGAAGGCCGACATAAGGGATGTGAAGAAGAAGCAGCTATCTATGGCCAAGTTAGTTAAAAAGATCTTCCACAAACTTGGCTGCAGCAGTTCTGAGGATTCAGAATGATTTTTCTTTTGTTGTTCTAATCATTTTTCTTTTGCAGGTTTTAGTCTTAGTTCTCTATCTTTTTGAACTTTTGACTCCCTTTTAATTTTATATAATCTTTGGCTAACTTTTAGTGACAAAAAGGGGGAGAGAAATATGAACAATGGTAGGTTTTAACAAGTGATTGTGAGAACTTTGGAACGATTAAAACTAAAAGGTAAGTAACAACAACTTCGGTTTGGTATTGTGAATAATTGCATGTCTCGACTAACTATTTGACTAACTATTTGGGCATGTATTATTACTAACAAGTTGTTTGATTACTAACAAATTTATGACATTTGGATCTCATTGCGTAGAAGATATGTCTATTTCTGATTGTGATCTTAATACATATCTGAGTTCATGTATGTCATGGTGAGTATAAACTCTATCTCTCTGTTTGATTTTTGAATGCAAAAAATTCTTGTGGTATCTAACGATTTTTTTTTGTCAAGAATTACTTCTTTTTGCAGAGAGTACAGATGTTTAAGTCTAGAGTCTATTTTAGGAGTTTATCTCATGTATTTAGTTTATTTGGATCTCAAATGTAAATTTTTGTTGTATGGTGATAGCAACAAAAATATCTTTTTGAATTTTCTTTAAGTGGATCTTTGTTTTGTCACGAAACCGCCAAAGGGGGAGATTGTTACGGATTTTAGTTTTGGCGTATTTCGTGAAAGTGTTTAAGTCTTGATGATTGAAGATGAAGAAGCTTGAATCATATACCTCAATCTCAAGAAAGAAGAATTCAAAAGGATAAGGTAAGTTTAACTAAACAATATTGGTGATCTGAATACTTCTTATAATGTAGAAGCACTTGGATGGATTTTTAATCACATAAAAATAAAAAACTGGACATGGTATATGTTCAGGATCCGGAACAGGGGACTACAGTTCGGACCCGAACGTTGGTTGGTTCATGCACAGATCCAGTCCTGAACATCCCTGTTTTGTTCCGGACCCAGAACGTGGAGTTTGCTGAAACTGCATGAACAGTCCGGACCGTAGGATTTCGTTCCGGACCCCAAACCTTGATTTTTCAGGAATTCTCTGAAAAACAACGACAGTCCTGAACGAGCCTAATCCAGTCCGGACCGTCGTGCGGGAAAAATTCTGTTACAATCAGTTTTTGATTCTTATCCTCTTCCAATGGTTTCTAACCTATAAGTAAACCCTAATTCTATCTTTTAGGGTAATCCACAATAAGTTTTATACTCCGGGAAACGATGGAAAAATTTTAATGGAGAAAAACTTATAGATCCACATATAGAGAAGAAAGGAAATTACTAGATTTAATTCTATGTTTCTTCATCTATATTAATTAATTTGATTCTAGGTTTTCATACTCAGATTTTGAGTAGAATCAAATTAATGAATACTTAGATGGCATTTCCGATCTATCTTTGATCTAAGTATTCGGCGGATCATCACCACCAACAAAACAACGATTTTCCCCAAAATCGGCGCGTGGATTCGCGTGGCCTTGTGGATTCAAGGTGCTACCGCTCTCGTGGATTCGGAGCGAGGTACGTTCGTGTGATCGAGATGTACTACCTGGTGGAGACCGTGGATTCGGTCAGACGTCGTGGATTCGACGTTGGACGCCGCGGATTCGGCGTTGGACGCAAATCGTGGATTCGAGGCGCATTGCGGAGCGAGCGGAGAAGATCAACTCGGACCGTATGGAAAAAGGTTGAGTCGTCTGTGAGTGCGTTATATCACCTTTGTACGTGTTTAATCTTAGTTGATTTTACCGTGTTATCGGTCCCGTGGTTTTTTACTCCTGTGATGGAGTTTTCTACGTAAAAATCTTGCGTGTTATTTTTCATTTCCGCATTGGGTTTTATTGCGCAAAGATTTTTGAGTGTTTATCGTTTACACCTATTCACCCCCCCTCTAGGTGGTTTTTCCCCTATTTAGATCCTTATTATAAGTATAACCCAACAGCATCAGATCGGGGGGATCGGGCTCTCTTTAGTGGATGGAGTTTCCCACTTTGATCAGAGTCGTGATCCAGTCATGCTATTTTATATTACTTGTGGCTTATTACTTTACTCGTGTGGGTCGTTCCCCTCGAGTGCCACTTCGGAGTGTGCGACAAGCAGGCTTTGAGTCCTTGAGACTCCTTCTTCCCATCAGTGTTATGTGTTGACCGGCATACCCGATATGGCAGGCATAGCAGGCAGTACCGGTGTTTACTGGTGGTTAGATTGGGTTTTTCAGGCAGGTACTTTTATTGTTGCACTCGTGCCTGTGGGCTGAGTGGACTCTAGTAGCTGTGTTGAGACCAGTGCTAGTGTTGTAGGGAACCGTTTGGGGTTGACGGTGGTCCCGGGGTCGTTGTAAGTATTTCGACCGTTGTGCGAGATGTTGAGGATCATGAGTCTATCCGTTCTGAGAAAGAGCGTGGATTTCGACTATAGCCTGCATGTGCCACTATTCGATAGCGAGTTAGTCCGATTGGAAACCCTACATGGGTACACTAGGGAGACGCAGGCTTGACTGGACCAGATGTGGCAGTCAGCTCGATTGGGTCGATTATGCACCTCGTGTGCGAGTGGTTGCATACCTTTCATTGGTTTTTCCTCTTTTGAGAATTTAGATAGAGGCATGGTAGCTGTAGAGTATCTCTAGCTTTCTTATTCAGTTTTTACTGCTTCGTTATCTTATTCCTCTAGTAGACTTAGTGGGCAGATCGTCGGGCCTGGTGGCGGTACCCACTGAGAACTCCCTTTTTGGTGTAGCTCTCACACCCATTAGGGGTTTTCCCCCTCCTTTTTCTTTCCTCTCTTTTGTTTTGCACAGTCTTAGCGGGTGTTGCTGATTCTGCGGTTGCTGTTCGAGGCGAGGGAGTCACGAGCTAGATCTCTACCCGTCTGTGGAGAGTAACGGTACCCTCACATTGGAGATTTGTAGTACAGTCAGTAGATTATTTTATTTTCACTTTTGAGAGATCATTGTATTGTGAGGATCTGACTTGTACTGAGAGCCTGTACACTGATGTATTATTTTCGGTTTACCTCCCTGTTGAGTATGGGTTTTTGTATTTGAGGATATTGTACGATTATCATTTATGGGAGTTGGATATTGTATCATTATTTCCAGTTGTACAGATAGTTGGATTTTAGTTTTACAGCAGTTTTCTTTATAGCTCTGATACCTGTTTAGCTGTAGTCCCTTTTCTTGTAGGTTGGACGCTTCGCCTATGCGGGGTTTTGTATAGGCGGCGGATCTGTTGGTGAGCCCGGGTCGCAATTTCGACCCCGGGGCATGACACCCACGATCCCAATGAGCCCCAAAACACCAAAAAACTCCTCCCGGCCGCTGAGATACAGACCAAACATCGCGGTAAACAAAAATCCGCAAAATTACAAATCTGCGGAGATTCAGTCCAGAAGAGGTCAAAATATCACCTTCGAGATGATCTTTAAAAATTCCAATAAAAATACGGCTGCGATCCTCGCGAAGCGTAAATGTCAATCGAGTCCTCACGGACTGAAATACGATAACCGAGCACTGAGATAAAAAATCAAACAAGCTCCGTTGTCCAGAAAAACCAGCTGCAAGAAAGGGGTTCAGTGATGCTCCGAAAACCCCAATAAAAACCGAAAACTGAGAGAAGTGATAAACAAAAAATCGAAGATCTACCTCTTGTGGAAACGATGCCAGAGAAATCGGCCAGAAACTCCCTCGAATCAGCCCAGGGGAGCCTGCAGACGAAGCGTCGACGGAGAAGATTGGTATCTAAGGCACGTCAAAGCTCGCGATGTCGAGGAGGAAGCTGATAAAACATCTTCCAAAAAATCTTTTGGATCCCAAATATAGAAGAAGACTCGAAGACGAAGTTCCCTGTCGAAGAAGGGCTCAAGGAAGCTCGGGAAAACTCCTCAAATGGTGGCAGGAGTGAGAAATTTATAGCCGAAATCCAAAAAAATGGATTTTCGGATTCGGGCTTGTAGCTTTCGGGCGCCCGAAAGCTATTGGTGTCACACCCCGGGTGTAAACCAGAACCCATGCCCGTCTACAGATCCGCCGTGCACACGGTATTTCCCGCGTACATGAAGCGTCGATAACCTGCTCAGATATAAGAAATAATAATAAAGGAGCATAAAATCAGAGCTGAACTAAAACTACTATATCTCAGACAAAAGCTGGAAGTAAGTAAAGAACAACTGTAAAAATAAATACAACTATCTCTCCCAGCTCACCACAAATATACAGCTAACTGGCTAAAGCCAGACCCAAAATGAAATACAATAAAGCTGTCTGAGAAGATAGGGTACACCAAAACTCCAGCTAGCAACTGTCGGGTGGACACTCTAACTAGTCCGCTATCCTCTTACCTCAATCCGCTGCTGACGGCCCAGCAACTCCCGCAGAGGACTCTGCAAAACAAAGGGGGGGAAAACAAAGAAAAAGACGATGGGGGTGAGAACTACTATAAAAACAGTAGCCTCCCCTAGTGGGTAAAGCCTCAAACTCAGACATGCCCACTAGGTCTACCAGAGGCAAAAAGAGAAGAAGAGGTGGTAAGCTAAGTATATAACTGCTGATGAAAAAGCTACCACTAATATGCCTCTAAATGTCAAGCTAATAAGAATAGCTAAAAGTATGCATCAGTATCTAAAAAGCCTGCCTAAATAACCCAATCCTACCACCAGTAGACACTGGTACTGCCTGCTCTGCCTGCCGCATCGGGTATGCCAGCCTACGCATAACACCGATGCAAAGAAGTCTCAAAGACTCAAAGCCTGTCTGACGCACACTTCGGAGTGGCACTCGAGGGGAGCGACCCACACGAGTAAATTAAGTAGCCACAAGTAATCTGATATAGCAGGACTGGATCGTGACTCAGATCAAGTGGAAAAAAACCATCCACGACAGAATGCCCGATCCCCCTCTCCCAATCTGATGCAATAGTGACAGCCCGGTCAACCACCCATGATTCGTGGTTACCGCAATACCCTACCATCAAGCCCAGCCTGTCCCAAATCCCCAGAAATCTGACTACACTATCCCAGCCCCCGCTCGAACCCGAGCATACTATCCCCCAAGTCTAGATAACAGGAGAAAGAAATAAAAGCATGGTTTCTCCTAAGTCAGTTGCAGCATGATAGTGTAGCTGATAAAGTGGGCCTATCAATATGTCCAAACATACACGTAAACGTCTTTTACTTAACAAAAATAAGTACAGGTGACAAAATTCTTACAAAAACTAGAGCATGCTTTCGCTTAAGTATCAAATGTATTAGTATGTCATAAGCCGGCCTTTACACATGCATAAACGATCTCCAAACAGATAATACATGATATTCTCCTGAGCATAATGTTCCCAAAGTGTTATGTCACGCCCCGGGAGGTTTTAGTATAAGCGGAAAAACGTGTATTATATTTTTTTTTTTCTTTTTCTTCACACGTGAAGATCAACCTCGCCCCCGGTGCATGACAGACCGCCACATATACAAATTCACTCTGCAATAGGACAGAGTCTCCTTTGTATATGCACGGCGTCCCATTTACAATATCAACCATCAACCATACAGTCGTCATCATATATAGTGCGGAAGAAATAATTACCTACGGTTTTGCAAACGGTGTCCACCCGACACCCAATTTTTAAAACAGTTACACATTCAAACAAGAGAGCGACGACATCGTTTAGAAAGGATAAATCCAGAGGTTTACAAAATCTGTGCCCACACGGCACTCTGCTTTTGAAAACGTTTTCGCAATCACTTTTATGATGATAAAAACATGCCGTGCCCAAGATCACGAAAGTATGTCTGAACCGTAATAGTGCATCCAATCCACAGTGAACAATAACTAATATGATCCACAGATGCAAATTAAGCTAAGAATAGTTAAGAAAGAGTTGGGATAATTCCAAGGAACCAGGAGTGGAAAGCCTCCTACGACTACGGTCCTCTCGACGCAGTCTCATCACCGTCCCGACTAATGTCCCTAGTCAAACCTGTCACGGAGTGGGTAAAGTCAGTGACAAACAAAGTAGATGCCTTAACAATTAACATTGAATTAAAAACAAACCGTTTATACCGGAACCTTTCGCTAAAAACCCTGTTACAAAAATAAGCTGGGCCCCAACCCCAGAGTACCTGTCGGAGAGACGGAAGTCTCCCCTCGTGCACAGTCACAATACCCCTTCGATGCTTTTAACCCCTTCACGGTGCTAGTGCGGCGCCCTTAGCAGGCGTGAAGAGGTCCTCACCCCATACACGTGAGGCACACGGGTCACTCGGACCACTTCTCCGGAAAAGTACACCCATGCGGAGGCCAATCCGCCTGTGTACGTGCAACATCCAAAATCGAAATTGCCGGTGTCGGCGTGTGATAAGCCCCGCGACCGCAGCCGCCACAATTATTAATAAAAAGTATTAAGCCCCGCGACCGCAGCCGCCACAGTTATTAATAATAAATATTCATGCGAAGGTATAAAAGTCCATCTACTTTATTAGACAAATTAACGACCCTTTTACGATGATATGGTGCACTTACTGCACTCGTTGCACTTATAGCAAGGGTACCCACCTGGTTGCGAGTGGATCGGAGCATCCGGATCTTTCGCACAGTCCCGTTGCGTATCTGGACCTAAGAAGGGTCCATAAGGGTAACCAAAATCAGAACCACGCATTAACTCTACAAAACGAAAGCCCGACATTACCCGTCCGACGGAAACCTAAAGAAACCGTGAAACCCGTCGGTCGACGGATTTCCCCCCGCGAAGCCCACCAAAACCATGCGGCGATCCTCCGCGGGCGGCGCCCGCGCGGGTGTGATCCGCGCGGTACCCGCGTGGTGCCCGCATGGTGCCCGCGCGGGTGTGGAGCCCGCGCGGCGCCCACGCGGGTGCGGTGCCCGCGCGGTGCCCGCATGGTGCCCGCGTGGGTGTGGTGCCCGCGCGGCGCCCATGCGGGTGCGGTGCCCGCGCGGTGCCCGCATGGTGCCCGCGCGGTGCCCGCATGGTGCCCGCGCGGTGCCCGCATGGTCCCCGCGCGGGTGCGGTGCCCGCGCGGCGCCCATGCGGGTGCGGTGCCCGCGCGGTGCCCGCATGGTGCCCGCGCGGGTGTGATGCCCGCGCGGTGCCCATGCGAGTGCGGTGCCCGCATGGTGCCCGCGCGGGTGCGGTGCCCGCGCGGCGCCCATGCGGGTGCGGTGCCCGCGCGGTGCCCGCATGGTGCCCGCGCGGCGCCCATGCGGGTGTGGTGCCCGCGCGGGTGCGGTCCGCGCGGAGCCCGCGCGGCTCCCATTGTTGCCGCCCGCGCGATGCCCTAGCAGCATCGCACGTCTCCGCCGCCCGTGCCGTGCCCTAACTTGCGCAACGACGGCGGCGGTGACGGATACGATGATGACGACCGAAACCCTAAACAGGAACTTAAAAGAAGACCCCGAAAAACCACAACGAGGATTGCACTCACCGAATTAATCCACGGGGGAGACGTCCGGTCGCGCTCTTGTCTCCGGTTCGTTGTTCGGGGTGATCGGACTCCTTCGTTTCCTCCCTTTTCTCCTTTCTCTTTCGCGTTCTTTCTTTTTGGCTAGGGTTTCTCTTTTTTTTTCTTTGTACGTATTAATTTATCCCCTTTTAAATCCTAGTCGCCGATTAATTAATTTCCCCATTTTAATTAATCATAGGAGATAAAAACCCCAAATTTAATTATACGTAACCGATTAATTAATTTCCTTAATTAATTAATCACAGGAATATCCAGATTCCCCTAACAAACTTGCCAGATATTTTACGCGGATTTCGATGCACGACTTAAGTCATCGCGATCTTAAAAACCCCATTCCGGGAGATCCGTACATCGGATTCCCGATCCGATCGCGCCATCGGTCTTCGTTTTCCGGGCCCTTCGACGAAAAAATACCCGCACCACACACCGACCGAGTTTCAAACGTTAAATAATTTTATTCACTTAAGGGCATAAATAAGTTACATGTGAGTCACAATCAGTCATAAAAGCCGAATCTCTACATGTTAACCAGCATGCCTTTTTGCAAGATATAACAATTACAAGTATCTAGTTTCCTGGAGATGTAAGTATTACTAAAAAGTCCACAATCTCATACAAGCATGCTATAATCATCACCCGTGTACAATTGACATATTAATATGGGAATATCTCCAATATGCCTAGTGGGTAATCAAAAGTAGGAGGTTCACAACAACACCCACCTCAAACGCTAAATCCAAGTTCCAAAGTGCACTCGCCCAAGAATACGTCGCCTGCCGCAACAACTGCAAAAATATCAACCGGTGTCCGATTAAACAAATAATTCCACAATCAATCACTGTCCCAAAATCAGTCAAGAAGAGGCTCTGTTTTCACCTATATGAGGGACTCCGAAAAATCCAGCAAAAATACCGCTGCGATCGTCGCGTTGAGCCCTTCGAAACGAGTACCAGCACGTCCCTAACCGAGTTTTGTAGGTCAAGATACAAAATCGACAAGGTGACCACCTCAAAAATCCCAAATACAAAATCTGTAAAATTTTGCCCTGAAAAAGTGGGATTTTTACCTTCGGGGAGAACTCAAAAAAATCCAGAAAAAATACGATGATGTTCCTTCCGACACGTAGATGCAAAACAAGTATTGGCATGCCTAATCCGATGTCCGAGCACGAAGATATCAACAAAATACTCCGGTGCTGTCCAAAATCCACACAACAAACAGTGGGGGTCAACAGTGCCAAAAGTCTGGAATATGATGAAATGGCCAACATGAAAAACGAAGCCTTACCTCTCAGGAACACACCGGCGTAAGAATCGTCAAAAACGATGGTCGGAGTAGGCCAGGGGAGTCCTCGGACCGAAACGCGACGAAAAGGGCAAATAAGGAAAGTGCGTCGTAGTGCGTCGAAAAAATGAAATCTCGAAGTGCGTGCCACCAAAAAATCCTGGAACTTCTCCACAAGATGTAGAATAAATGGGTGAACAAAAACCCTATAGAACACCCTCTGAGAAAAGTCCCAAAAAACCCACGAAATGAAGCCAAAGGGGCCTATTTATAGGCCTAGCCCAAAGGTGGACACTGTTTCGGATTCGGGCGCTCCTTTTCGGGAGCCCAAATCCAACAGTCGCACCGCCGAGCCGTCCGACCGGCGCCCGAATCGTCCTGCGTGCGACACGTGTCCCCCGAACACGAAACAGCGGTGCAAGTGTGCCCGGGTGATGCCACGTGTCCTGCGCCCAGTCAACATGGTAGGTGGCGCCCGCCAATGGGTGGGCGCCACGTGTCCCGCCCGGGGAACCCGCCGACCGGTCGCGCCGCCTCGCCGGTCGCGCCGCCTGCCCCCCACGCACGCACGCGCCCCGAGGCACCGGCGCACCCTTCCGTGGACGGCGCCGAAAAAGCCCGCCAATCTCCTGCTACCACGTGTCCCCGCGCCCGGTCTATGCACCAACGCGGGGTTCCGTGGACCGCGCATCGCTCGCCGGCCACTCCTGGGGCGCCACGTGTCCTCGCGCCGGGTCCATGCGCCAGCCGGCGCTGCTCTGTGGACCGTGCTCAGTAAACCGGCCAATAACAGGCCGCCACGTGGCACCCAGCCGGTCTACGGCCTCCCCCATGCACCAGAATCCACTAAAAACTTCCGGGAGTCCGTTTTTGGGCATCCGGACTCAGAAATAAACAAGCAAATAGCCGTTTTCAAGCGTTTTTTCGTGCTGAATCCAAATCCAACCTTTGTTTGGCCCAAAACCTTTTCTAAAATTTGGCAAAAGCAGCCGAAGGCCAATCCAGCTTTCAATAACTCACAGGGTCCATCTATGGCATCCCTTTGATGCACTATGGGCTAGACACACCATCAATAGGTGTTTAACACAGTGGATTCACGAGAAAAAGCTACATGGGGTTAAGGGGCCCTACATCTTCCCCCACTACAAAAAAGTTTCGTCCACGAAACTAGGAAATAAGATAGACATACCTCAGCCAGAAGCCTCAAATAAGAAAGGATTGGTATCCCGCATCACCTCCTCCAGCTCCCAAGTGGCCTCCCGCTCCTCGTGATTGATCCATAAAATCTTCACATATGGTATCACCCGATTGCGCAATTCTCTCACCTCGCGAGCCAGAATCCGCAACGGGCGCTCCTCGTATCCAAGGTCCTCCCCAATCTCCAGTGGGGTGAAGTCAATCACATGTGTAGGGTCAAATACATACTTCCTCAGAGCAGAGACGTGAAACACATCATGAACTCCTGCCAGGCGTGGAGGAAGAGCTACTCGATAAGCTACAGGGCCAACCCTCTCCAGTACCTCAAAGGGTCCAATAAACCGGAGACTAAGCTTCCCTCGAACTCCAAATCTCCGGACCCCCATCGAAGGCGAGACTTTCAAAAAGACGTGATCACCAACCTAAAACTCTAAGTCTCGTCGTCGGGTATCAGCATAACTCCGCTGTCGACTCTGGGCGGTCTCAAGATGTCGTCGTATCAATCTGACCTTTTCCTCTGCCTCGGACAGTAAATCAGGACCCAAAGTCTTCTTCTTACCCACGTCACTCCAATATAGGGGTGACCGACACTTGCGTCCATACAACGCTTCAAACGGAGCCATCTGAATGCTCGCTTGATAGCTGTTGTTGTACGCAAACTCAACTAATCCCAAGTGTCGGTACCACCCTCCTCCAAAATCCATGGCGCACGCTCTCAACATATCCTCGAGGGTCTGTATGGTGCGCTCAGACTGTCCATCGGTCTGTGGGTGGAATGCTGTGCGGAATCGGAGCTGTGTCCCCAAGGCTGTCTGTAAACTCCTCCAGAAATGCGAGACAAACCTCGGGTCTCTATCTGATACAATGGAGACGGGTACACCGTGCAACCTCACTACCTCAGCTAAGTACAACTGTGCCAGTCACTCCAAAGGCCAAGTCACCTGCACCGGTAGAAAGTGAGCGGACTTGGTGAGTCTATTCACGACTACCCAGATCGCATCAGCTCCAGTCTGTGCTCTCGGCAACCCAGTGACAAAATCCATAGTGATATGGTCCCATTTCCATTCTGGGATTGGAAGACTCTGGAACTTGCCAGCAGGTACACGATTCTCAGCCTTTACTTGCTGACAAGTTAAGCAGTGAGCCACAAATCTCCCAATGTCTCTCTTCATACCACTCCACCAAAAATGTGCCTTGAGGTCCTTATACATCTTAGTCCCACCAGGATGGATGGTATAAGGTGTATAATGGGCCTCCATCAAGATCTGCTCTCGAATCTCTGAATCCATAGGCACACAAGCTCGGTCCCTGTACCGCAGTACTCCCGAAGCATCAACTGAAAAATCCCCTGTCAACTCCGTCTGAATCTGCCCTCAGATCCTCACCAAATTGGGGTCCTCACTCTGTTTCTCTCGAATCCTGTCCAACAGAGTGGGCTGCACGACCAAAGACATAAGTCTAGCAGAGACCCCAGGGGATACAACCTCAATCTGTAACCGTCTCATCTGCTCAACCAACGGTGCCTGCTGCGAGATCATCATACTCAGACTCGTCCTCCTACTCAAAGCATCTGCCACAACATTGGCCTTGCCGGGATGATAAAGGATACTCAAATCATAATCCTTTAACAACTCTAACCACCGGCGTTGCCTCAAGTTCAACTCCTTCTGAGTGAACAGATACTTCAAGCTTTTATGATCAGTGTAGATCTCGCAGTGCTCTCCATACAAATAATGCCGCCACAGCTTCAGAGCAAACACAACCGCTGCTAACTCAAGATCATGAGTAGGGTAATTTTTCTCATAGTCCTTCAATTGCCGTGAAGCATAGGCAATTACCCTACCATGCTGCATCAATACACACCCCAGACCACTATGAGAGGCGTCGCTGTAGATTACAAATCCTTCTCCCATAACCGGGAGAGCAAGGATTGGAGCTGTCATCAATCTCTGTTTCAGCTCCAAATAAACTTAACCCCTTTCCTGGTCAGACGTGTGAGGGGGGTGGAAAGCTTCGCAAAGCCTTCCACAAATCGCCGATAGTAGCCAGCCAAACCCAGAAAACTCCACACCTCGGTGATAATCGTCGGCCTCCGCCAATCTCGAATAGCATCCACCTTGGCCGGATCAACCGCCACTCCTGTAGCTGAGACTACGTGGCCCAAAAAGGCAACCTCCCGGAGCCAAAATTCGCACTTCTTAAGCTTGGCATACAGCTTCTTCTCTCGCAGAAGCTGTAGCACTGTCCTCAAGTGCTCCTCATGCTCCACATCACTCCGGGAGTAAATCAGTATATCATCAATAAATACTACTACAAACCGGTCCAAAAACGGCTGAAATATCCTATTCATCAAATCCATAAACGCGGCAGGGGCATTAGTCAATCCAAATGGCATTACCGTAAACTCATAATGCCCGTACCGAGATCTGAAAGCCGTTTTGGAGATGTCCTCGTGTCACGCCCCGGGGGTTCATTAGCGCGGAAGAAGAGCCACCGATGCTCCCAGATCAGCGTAACCTTTTTTTTTTTTGATTACAAATCCCCCCAGTGCGTGCACAGACCCGCCGCATATACAAATTCACTATGCAAACGGGCAGAGTCTCCTTTGTATATGCACGGCGTCCTGATTACATAATACACCTCATACAAGCTTTAACCACATTAGATCAAGGAACAGATACATTCAACATACAACCACACATCCTATCTACTCTCATGCTTTAGAAAAGGCCGACTGTTTATAAAAGGATAAATAATCACAGAGTTTGAAAGCGGCGCCTACCCGACGCCGATATTTTGAAATCCGTTTCAAAGCCACATAAATCCATAGAGTTTCAAAACGACACCCACCCGATGCCTGATTTTGTAAAACTATTTTCGAAATCACATAAATCCCACAAGGTTTCAAAAACGGTGCCCACACGACACCCATGTTTTAAAATCGGTTTTCGCAAATGGTTTTCGTCGGTTTTCGTTGTTTGTAGTTCCAAACGGCCAAGTAAGGAAAAGCAAGACATGCACTCCAGAATTATAAAAGAAACAGGTAACATCCACGTCGAACCCACGGGGGTATCGCAATCCACATCTAACTATCATGAAATAATAAATGAACAAGGAAAGGAAAATCGACTGTAACAGCGGCCGCTAAGGGACAGTACAGCGCTACCGCGTCCTCACCAGCGTCCTAGCACTCGCCCCTGGACGAACCTGTCACAAGGTGGGAATTCAGTGACCGTAAAGTAAAGTAAGAGCAATAAGGGCAATAAAATAGCAAACCACTGAAATTGGAGCAACCCCCGCCGTGAAGTGTAATCCACGGTAGGTAACCCTGTGTACAACAAACCGGGCACCTCCCCCGGCGACCCCTCCGAGCACCCATCTCGGACCCCTGCCGAGCACCTGCCTCGGCCGCCGAGCACCCACCTTGGCACCACCGCTCACACCCTCCACCCACGAGGGCCCCCATTACGTCACCGTCACGTGGGGTACACGGGTCAACGCACCACTTTTCCGGAAAAGCACACCCTTGCGGAGGCCAAGCCGCCAGTGTGCGTGCAATCACACGAGCCTCATAGTCATGTATTTAGATAAATGATTAAATAAATAGTATCAACAGGTCAGCAATGTCAACAGTAAATATTTTAGAAAACCACCGTTGCCCAAACATGCACCTTACAACTAACACCCTTTCCCAACTGACTCAAGAGGAAGGTACCCACCTTGAAAGGAGTCCGGCGTTCGACCCGTCCGTGACCGTGCGCCTGTCGAGCCCACGACGTCCCGCACTCCTGAAGGAACAAGGGTATGTCAAGACTAAGAGATCCGAACACTGACACCGACTCCAGACCGAAAACGGACGACTGATGAGATTCCAGGACTTCGCGCGGCGAAATTCCCCGCACGGCACCAACCCGTGCGGCGCGCACTCAGCCTGCGGACAGCCCCGCGCGGCCCCAACCCGTCGCGGTGGCCCCGCACCTGCAGGCGGCCCGCGCGGCACCAGCCCGCGCGGCGCCCTCCTGCAGGCAGTGCCCGCGCGGCGCGCCTGCCGCGCGGCGTGCGGCCTGCAGGCGGCCCGCGCGGCACCAGCCCGCGCGGCGCCCTCCTGCAGGCAGCGCCCGCGCGGTGCGCCTGCCGCGCGGCGTGCGGCCTGCAGGCGGCCCGCGCGGCACCAGCCGGCGCGGCGCCCTCCTGCAGGCAGCGCCCACGTGGCGCGCCTGCCGCGCGGCGTGCGGCCTGCAGGCGGCCCGCCCGGCACCAGCCCGCTGCGCCCGCGCGGCGCGCTTGCCGCGTGGCGCACCGCCTGCAAGCGGCCCGCGCGGGACAGGCCCGTGTCGCGCTCGCCTGTGGGTTGCGCCCGTGCGGCGCGCCTGTCGCGCGGCGCGCCTGTCGGGCGGCGCACCGCCTGCAGGCAGCCCGCGCGGCGCGCCTGCCGCGCGGCGCAACGCCTGCAGGCAGCCCGTGCGGCACCCGCCCGCGCGGTGCCCGCCTCCGGGCGGCCCCGCGCGGCGCCCCTGCCGCGTGGCGCAGCCTCGCGCGGCGGCAGCGGCGGCGGCTTTCCCCGACAATGCCGATTCCGAAACGAAACTAAAAAAACCAAAAAAGGAAAAACTCACCTTCGGACAATGGAGAAGGAGGAAGGAGAGGATCGCCCGTTCCTCGCCTGAACGATCCCACCGCAACGGAAAAGCTCTCCTTTTCTCTCCCTGTCCCTCCGCCTGGATCCCTACGCCGCCGTCTTGAAAAGAGGAAGGTATGGATTTGGGGATATTATTTCCTCTTTTTCCTTCAACCGCACCCTATATGCCCTAACGCAACAAAAGGGAAAAAGCGGAAAAAAACTCTAAGTCCCCAGATCACAACCCTAGTCCATCAGGATTCAAAAGAGGGGTTCAGGTTACCTCGAAAAACATGCTGATCGCCAGCACGGATTCTGGCGCGTTCGAACTGATCGCGAACTTCAAAAATTATTTCTGGGAGAACCCGGAGTCGAAAATCGAATCTGATCGCGCCACCGCTCTCCGTTTCGCGAGCTCTAGCACCTAAAAATACCCGCGAGCCCCGACGGTCTGTCCAGAAAACACTAAGAATTTAACCCCTCAGCCGGACCGCTACAAGTGAAATAAAGGGGAAGTCAAATTAAAGGTCGGGTCTTACACCTCGGCCCTCACCCTCAGCTGGTGGTAACCGGACTGAAGATCAATCTTCGAAAATACCGAAGCTCCCTGTAGCTGATCAAACAAATCGTCGATTCGCGGTAATGGATACTTGTTCCGGATGGTCACTTTGTTCAGTTCCCTATAATCCACGCACAGACGAAGCGAACCATCCTTCTTCTTCACAAATAAAACAGGCGCTCCCCACGGCGAAACACTGGGTCTAACAAAACCCTTGTCCATCAGATCCTGTAGTTGCGCCTTCAGCTCTCTCAACTCGGCAGGCACCATCCGATAAGGTGCCTTCGAGATTGGCGTGGTTCCCGGGACCACGTCAATCACAAACTCTACCTCCCTCTCCGGCGGCATAGTCGTCAACTCAAGGGGAAACACATCTGGAAACTCGCAGACAATGGGGATATCCTCGAGTCCCAGTGCCGCCATAGGCACCTCCACAATAGTGGCCAGAAAGGCAGTGCAACCTCTGCTCAACATCCGCCTAGCCCTCGCCGAAGAAATAGTCGCTGCGAACAGCGTGCTCTGGCAACCTCTGAAGATAAACTCCTCCTGTCCTGGCTCGCGGAGAGTCACCGTCCTCTCTCTGCAGTCAATAGTGGCAAAATACCGCGACAACCAATCCATCCCTAACACCATGTCAAAATCCTGGAGCTGCCGCAAGACAAGCAAGTCTGCCGGCAAGATCCAAGGTCCCAACTGTACCGGGCAAGCCACACAATACTCCTCGACATGCAAAACATGATCAGGAACCCGAACCTCTAATGCATGTGACAAGGACTCAAACTCTATACTATAGAGGGATGCAAATGCTCGACTAATAAAAGAATGTGATGCTCCAGTATCAAACAAAGTACGAGTCGTAATGCCAGAAAGTAAGGTAATACCTGCCACCACCTGGTCGGCCGCTGAGGAGTCCGCTAACTGGGAGGCATATACTCGCCCGCTCTGTGCTGGAGGCCGGTAGTCGGTGGGATGGTAAGAAGATGGCCTGCTCGCTGGAGCATAAGGCCGCTGAGCTGGTGGCTGCTGCTGAGGTGAATGAGGAGCCGACGCTGAAGAAGGTGCCGATGAAGGAGAAAGGGGGCAGGTAGCTCGTATGTGCCCAGACTGTCCGCACCGGTAACATCGCCCCCACCGCAAGTCACACGTGTCTGCTGAATGCTGACCCCTGCAAAAGATGCATCTGTCGAAAGACCGGAGCTGCCTCGACTGCTGCTGCTGTCTCGGGGGTTGCTGCTGAGACCTCTGCTGTCTCGGCTGCGACCTCTGCTGCTGATGCTGCTGCTGCGGTGGCCTCTGGGATCCACCAGGCCCTCGCCTCTCAGAGCGCCCACGGCCAGAAAACTGGGGCCGCGGCGGTCGTGGTGGTCTCCATGAACTGGCCTGTCCCCCGTCATCTGGGGCTGGTCGCTTCCTGTCGGAGCTCTGCGCGACCATACCCCCCCGTCTGGCTACCACATGATCTCCTCTCTCAACCCACTGAGCATGCTCTGCAGCCTCCTCGAGGGTCTGGAGCCTCTGGGCATGCACTAAGGTGTAAATCTCGGTATGGAGGCCTGCCTCGAATAACTCCACCTGGTGGGGACCATCACGAGCGACGAAAGGCACGCAGTTGAGCAACTGCATGAACTCCTGATAATATGCCAGAACCGGTCGGTCACCCTGCTGAAGGTTCTTCAGATCATCCTCCAATTTCCTCTTCACGCTGGTCGAAAAAAAGGTATCCAATATCATCCGTCAAAATTCGGACCATGGTAGCTGTCGGGTAATCTGAAACTCTAGCGGCTCTACCCGATGCCACAAGGCATCAGCATCACCATCCAAACAGTGCACCGCCATGTGCACTCGGTACCTCGGATCGATGAAGAAGTCCCTGAAAAGCTTCTCCATCGCTGAAAGCCACATCCCAATCTCCCAGGGCTGTGCATCCCGCCCTGAAAATCTAGGCGATCCTCGCTGACAGAACTTGGTGAGTTTGTCAGCGATATCCTGCTCCTTCTCCGATGTCAAAGGCTGGATAGCTCCCGGAGCCCCGCTACTAGAAGATGGTGCTGTCGGCACAGAAGGTACAACTGGAGGCACAGGGGCCTCAGGAACAACTGGGGGTGGTGCCTCTCTCTGGGCAAGAAACTGGTCAATCCTCTGCTCCGGTCGGTGCTGACCCTCAGCCAACTGGGCCACCAAGGCCCTCAACTCACTAAGCTCAGAGGGTCGGGACTGCTCCGGCTCATCCGGGAGTATAGGAGTAACCCGGGTAGGGATCTGGCGTCGGGGAGGCATCCTGCCACAAGAAACCAAACATCAGCAACAAAACTCACACGACCCAATCTAGCGAAAGTCAAAAGACATTCCCCTATTTCTGTAACTTTATGTTGTCTGCAGCCAACATAATTGTTCAACAGAAATAGAATATGTCGATCCCTCTTCACTCACAGGAAGAGTCAACAAAATAAATCACTGACTTTTGCGAAATATCACGCCACTCACGCCCTATCATCCTAGGGTCTGCCCAAAAGCCTAGGGTGTTACGCCCCGGAGGTTCTAGAAGAGCGGAAACTTATCCATTTTTTTTTTTAAATGAACCTCGCCTCCGGTGCGCACCAGACCCGCCACATATAGAAATTCACTCCCCAAACGGGCGGAGCCTCCTTTGTATATGCACGGCGTTCTGAATACGACAAACACTTTAACCACGCAAACAATGAGCGACTATGAGGAGAGACTATACTTAACCATACAGTCACATTTATCATATTGAAACTACACCATAAACCCATAGGTTTGAAAATCGGTGCCCACTCGACACCCAGTTTTTCCAAAACGTTTTCACAAACTCTTTGAGCGGCCATTAACTTGAAAGGATAAATCCACGGGTTTTAAAATCGGTGCCCACACGACACCTGCTTTGAAAACACTTTTGAAACCAGGTTTGCATTTGAAAATAAGCCGCAATTACACATCCTAACATTCACAGATAGAGAAGATAATTCTACACGGATTCCTCATTCCAACATCCACAAGTAACCAAGCATAAGTAGTCGCATCTAGACTAACCAAGCACAATAAAAGATAACCATAACTGTACAGTTTAATAGCCTCAAGGGCTAGGGTCCTCTAACCGTTGCCTCACCATCGTCCCGGTTCCCACCCCTGCTCGGACCTGTCACAGTGTGGGTAGTCAGTGACTGATAAAGTAGATATAAACAGTAAATGCAATAACTGAAAAGACAAACCGATACACCGGAGCATTTACTTCCCCCTCATGTACAGCTAAATCCCTGTCACAAAACAAGCTGGGCACCAACCCCAGAATACCGTAACATGCTGGGCTCCAACCCCAGAATACCGTAACATGCTGGGCTCCAACCCCAGAATACCGTACTCATCTTCTTGGTGCCTCTAACCCCTCCACTGCCCAAGTAGCAGTCGCCTCTCCTTGAGGGGTCCCCACTAACCTCTCCTTGTGGGGTACACGGGTAATCCTTACCATCTTTCCGAAAAATTACACCCTGTGCGGTGGCCAAGCTGCCGGTGTGAGTGTAAGCAATATGAGTGTAAGAACAGTGTTGCGACCTCAGCCGCTTTAGTCAGAACAGTATAACGATCTTGCGACCGCAGCCGCTTTGATTAACATAATAAAAGGGATTCACATGCTATGGGGTTAGTCACTTTTACCAAAACTATCTACTTTATCAAACGAAATACTCGGGAACGACCCTGCACCGAAATTAATCAAAAGTACCCACCTGAATGGAGATAAACAACCGCGCCCATGTCCCTCCTAGGCGAATCCGAACTTCACGCGGCCTAATAAAATAACCAAAAACACCCTTTACCATTTTTACCCTAAATAGGCAAAACAGTGGTCCCGACCACTGTAACAATAGACCGACGAAAAATCAAAATCACCGTGCCAAGCGGGCCGTGTTGTCCCACAAAAACCGTCGAACCAAAAACTGTCCTGAAGAGCTACATCGTTGTTAAAAATATCGTCGTGGTCAAAAACACTCAAAAACGGGACGAAATGGGCCAAAAACGGAGCTACCGGACTCTTCCGTTGGGGACTGGTGTACGGAGCCGGGCATGGACCGGGTCTGCAGCCAAGGGTGGCGGCGGCCGCAGACCAGGCGCGCACTGTGCGGTAGACCGCAGCGCTTTGGGCCGGGCCGCGCACGGCAAGAAGCGCGCACCGGGTTCACCTGTTCCCGGCCGCGGCGGCAGCACCGGGTGCACGCCCAGGCGTGCACCGCGCTTGCGGGCTGGGCTGGCGCACGCGCCTGTGCGCCGGGTCTGCTCCCCCAGGCCGCGGAGCCTTCCGCCGAGTGCACGCCCCGAGTGTGGACCGCGCCTGCTGGCTGGCGCACGCGCCCGTGCGCCCGGTCTGCGCCTCCAGGCAGCGGAGTCGTGCACCGGGTGCACGACCCGCCGGTGGACCGCGGGCCTGGGGAGGCCGTACGGGTGAACAGTAACTCCCCCGTTTGCATTTTCTTCTCCATTTTCGCCCCCGCGCGGCTCCGGCGACGACCCTGCGAACATGGTAACGGCGGCGGCGGCCTCCCGTTTAACAACGGCGGCGGCGGCCTCACGTTAACTTCCCCATGCTCGGACGGACACCAAAATAACTCAAACAAAAACTCCGAATTGCTCCAACGATAAAACCATTGATCGGAGGCCAAACGAAAACATCGATCGGTAATCCGATCAAACCTCCGATCAAGCCGATTAAAAACCATCGGTTAAACTCGGTCAAAACACGAACAATCACCGATCAAAACAATCAAAAACTCATGATCAATTCACCGATTAAACCGACCACGAAAGAACACGGTAAAACCTATGGTTCACCCGACGAAGGAGAGAAATAACGATTCCTAACCTTTTTCCGATGGAGGAGGCAACGCGATCCCGATCTCCGTTCTTTGTGGTGGTGAGAATCCGGATCCGCCCTCCGTTGGCGGTGATGTCTCGTTCTCCGGTCTCCGGCACGTCGATCGGGGCAATCGGGTTCCTTCGCTTCCTCTTCTCTATTTCTTTTTCCTCCGGTTAGGGTTCCCTTTTCTTTTCTCTTTTCTCCTTTCTCTCTTTTCAAGCTAGGGTTTCATTTGGTTTTCGGCACGCACAAAAGGGAAGGGTTTGAGGAGGCGATCTTTTACGACTAGGGTTTCCTTTCGGTATACGGGGAATAAATAAATCTTGTTATTAATTTATTTCTTTTATTTTCCCTTTTCGTATGTACGTACCGTCAAAATCCACATCGGATATTTTTGAACTCTAATTAATTCATTAATTAATTAATTCCTCACAAATAATCCTTCGGGATAATTATTTAAAGATAATTCTTTAAAGATAATCCCTTATTTCCTCGAAAAGCATGCAAAATCACTTACACGGATTTCGATGCACCCCCTGGCTATTACGATCCTTTTCACCCCTTTCTGAGGGTTCCGTAAGTCGGAATCCGGATCCGATCGCATCGCCGTTCTCTGTTTTCCGAGCTCTATCGCAGAAAAATACCCGCACCTCAAAATTATCCACTTAAGTAAACCCGTTTCATCAATTACTTCAAACAAAATATTTATTAGTAGGAGGGTAAGACGTTACAAAAATCTGTGATATTACATAGGGTTTCCTAAGTCCCAACTGACCTATCCCTAAGCTCTGATGCCACCTAATCTGTCACGCCCCGGGTGTAAACCAGAACCCGGGCCCGTCTACAGATCCGCCGTGCACACGGTATTTCCCGCATACACGAAGCGTCGGTAACCTGCTCAGATATAAGAAATAAT
This sequence comes from Tillandsia leiboldiana, assembly GCA_029204045.2. NCBI lineage: Eukaryota > Viridiplantae > Streptophyta > Magnoliopsida > Poales > Bromeliaceae > Tillandsia > Tillandsia leiboldiana. Next base: position 28,640,059 of record CM055070.1, read on the forward strand.
AATAAAGGAGCATAAAATCAGAGCTGAACTAAAACTACTATATCTCAGACAAAAGCTGGAAATTAGTAAAGAACAACTGTAAAAATAAATACAACTATCTCTCCCAGCTCACCACAAATATACAGCTAACTGGCTAAAGCCAGACCCAAAATGAAATACAATAAAGCTGTCTGAGAAGATAGGGTACACCAAAACTCAACTAGCAACTGTCGGGTGGACACTCTAACTAGTCCGCTATCCTCTTACCTCGATCCACTGCTGACGGCCCAGCAACTCCCGCAGAGGACTCTACAAAACAAGGGGGGGGGGGGGGAAACAAAGAAAAAGACGATGGGGGTGAGAACTACTATAAAAATAGTAGCCTCTCCTAGTGGGTAAAGCCTCAAACTCAGACATGCCCACTAGGTCTACCAGAGGCAAAAAGAGAAGAAGAGTTGGTAAGCTAAGTATATAACTGCTGATGAAAAAGCTACCACTAATATGCCTCTAAATGTCAAGCTAATAAGAATAGCTAAAAGTATGCATCAGTATCTAAAAAGCCTGCCTAAATAACCCAATCCTACCACCAGTGGCACTCGAGGGGAGTGACCCACACGAGTAAAGTAAGTAGCCACAAGTAATCTGATATAGCAGGACTGGATCGTGACTCAGATCAAGTGGAAAAAAACCATCCACGACAGAATGCCCGATCCCCCTCTCCCAATCTGATGCAATAGTGACAGCCCGGTCAACCACCCATGATTCGTGGTTACCGCAATACCCTACCATCAAGCCCAGCCTGTCCCAAATCCCCAGAAATCTGACTACACTATCCCAGCCCCCGCTCGAACCCGAGCATACTATCCCCCAAGTCTAGATAACAGGAGAAAGAAATAAAAGCATGGTTTCTCCTAAGTCAGTTGCAGCATGATAGTGTAGCTGATAAAGTGGGCCTATCAATATGTCCAAACATACACGTAAACGTCTTTTACTTAACAAAAATAAGTACAGGTGACCAAATTCCTACAAGAACTAGAGCATGCTTTCGCTTAAGTATCAAATGTATTAGTTTGTAATAAGCCGGCCTTTACACATGCATAAACGATATCCAAACAGATAATACATGATATTCTCCTGAGCATAATGTTCCCAAAGTGTTAACCAACATGCCTTTTTGCAAGATATAACAATTACAAGTATCTAGTTTCATGGAGATGTAAGTATTACTAAAAAGTCCACAATCTCATACAAGCATGCTATAATCATCACCCGTGTACAATTAACATATTAATATGGGAATATCTCTAATATGCCTAGTGGGTAATCAAAAGTAGGAGGTTCACAACAACACCCACCTCAAACGCTAAATCCAAGTTCCAAAGTGCACTCACCCAAGAATACGTCACCTGCCGCAACAACTGCAAAAATATCAACCGGTGTCCGATTAAACAAACAATTCCAAAATCAATCACTGTCCCAAAATCAGTCAAGAAGAGGCTCTGTTTCACCTATATGAGGGACTCCGAAAAATCCAACAAAAATACCGCTGCTATCGTCGCGTCGAGCCCTTCGAAACGAGTACCTGCATGTCCCAAACCGAGTTTTGTAGGTCAAGATACAAAATCGACAAGGTGACCACCTCAAAAATCCCAAATACAAAATCTGTAGAATTTTTCCCTGAAAAAGTGGGATTTTCACCTTCGGGAAGAACTCATAAAAATTTAGGGAAAATACGATGATTTTCCTTGCGATGCGTAGATGCAAAACAAGTATTGGCACGCCTCAATCCGATGTCCGAGCGTGAAGATATCAACAAAGTACTCCGGTGCTGTCCAAAAACCACACAGCAAACAGGGGGGTCAACAGTGCCTCGGAAACCGTGCCAAAAGTCTGGTATACGATGAAACGACCAACACAGAAAACGAAGCCCTACCTTTCAGGAACACACTGGCGCAAGAATGATCGAAAACGATGGTCGGAGTAGGCCAGGGGAGTCCTCGGACCGAAACACGACGAAAAGGGCAAATAAGGAAAGTGCGTCGCAGTGCGCCGGAAAAATGAAATCTCGAAGTGCGTGCCACCAAAAAATCCTGGAGCTCCTCCACAAGATGTAGAATAAATGGGTGAACAAACCCTATAGAACACCCTCTGAGAAAAGGCCCAAAAAACCCACGAAATGAAGCCAAAGGGGCCTATTTATAGGCCCAGCCCAAAGGTGGACACTGTTTCGGATTCGGGCGCTCCTTTTCGGGCGCCCCTTTTCGGGCGCCCGAATCCAACAGTCGCACCGCCGAGCCGTCCGACCGGCGCCCGAATTATCCCGCGTGCGACACGTGTCCCCCGAACACGAAACAGCGGTGCAAGTGTGCCCAGGTGATGCCACGTGTCCTGCGCCCAGTCAACATGGTAGGTGGCGCCCGCCAATGGGTGGGCGCCACGTCTCCCGCCCGGGGAACCCGCCGACCGGTTGCGCCGCCTCGCCGGTCGCGCCGCCTGCCCCCCACGCGTGCACACGTCCCGAGGCGCCGGCGCACCCTTCCGTAGACCGCACCGAAAAAGCCCGCCAATCTCCTGCTGCCACGTGTCCCCGCGCCCGGTCTATGCACCAGCGCGGGGTTCCGTGGACCGCGCATCGCGCGCCGGCCACTCCTGGGGCGCCACGTGTCCCCGCACCGGGTCCATGCGCCAGCCGGCACTGCTCTGTGGACCGCGCTCAGTAAACCGGCCAATAACAGGCCACCACGTGGCACCCAGCCGGTCTACGGCCTCCCCCATGCACCAGAATCCACTGAAAATTTCCAGGAGTCCGTTTTTGGGCATCCGGACTCAGAAATAAACAAGCAAATAGCCGTTTTCAAGCGTTTTTCCGCACTGAATCCAAATCCAACCTCTGTTTGGCCCAAAACCTTTTCTAAAATTCGTCAAAAGTAGCCGAAGGCCAATCCAGCTATTAATAACTCACAGGGTCCATCTGTGGCATCCCTTTGATGCACTATGGGCAAAACACACCATCAATAGGTGTTTAACACAGTGGATTCACGGGAAAAAGCTACATGGGGTTCAGCGGCCCTACAACAAGCGTGCCCGAAAGAAAAGTGGTGGCCATCCAAGCCGCCACCACGTAGCGCCCGAATCGGCGGGATGGTGCCACGTGTCCCTGTGGGATCTACGGAGGGGTGCACGGGGCGCGGTCCGCGCTGGGGCCGTCGGGTCAATGCCCCCGCCAATGGGCGGGCGCCATGTGGCCTAGCGCGGTCCACGGTGTGCCGCGCCCGGACGATTTGCGCCATGACTCACACCCGCCGCCCAACCAATCACAGCCCGCCACGTGTCCCTGCCACGCCGCCCGCTGGTCCCGGTGCACGCCAAGTTGGCCGTGGACCGGCCCTCCCAAAATTCGGCCCGTTTGGCCCATTTTGCCCGAAAATAGCTGATTTTTAACATTTTCGCGTGCTGAGTCTGTTTTTGGCATCCGTTTGACACACAACGGGCTCGATACACCAGAAATAGGTGTTTTCTCACTACCGACCACCCAGTCAAGTCGCACAAAAAAATCGGGACACCACAAGGCACCCCAAGTAGCCTAGGGCCCAGAGGCCGAAGAGGGACGAAGGTACGGGCCGCAGCCGCCCATGTCAGGCCAGGCCCCCGAGAGGTTTGGATGTAGAGTACCGGGACTTGGTGGAGTGTACCAACCTTGCAAGATGGCGTGGTGCGGAGAAATCGCCTCGGACGTGTTCCATATTTATTTGCAGATGATTTCAGGTTGATTCGGATCGACGCGGAAGCCCCAGCCTGAATCAGAGTTTTTCCGGGCTTTGTGCGCCGTTAGAAGACTGGTTTGCAAGAGCCACGACTCTACTGTGGTTTGCAGAAATTGGGAAAGGTTTGGAACAGGTGTATTTTCTGTTTACAGATGAGTTCGGGAGGTTTTGGACTGGTGCGGAGACTCCGAAGGCGAAAAGTGAGTTGGAATCGGCAGTTATGGGAGCCGGTTTTTGGATTGAGCACATTGACTCTACGGTTGAGCTTATTGAGTGGGGGAAACTTTGGACATGTGTATTTTCAGATTACAGCGGAGTTCGGGATGTTCCGGACTGGTGCAGAGGCCCCGAGGGCAAAAAGTGAATTGGAGTGGGCTTAATTGGATTATTTAATTGATTAATTAATTATTTAGTGTTGGTTGTGGAGGAAATTAGAGAAAAAATGAATAAAGAAAGAAAAAGAATTAAAGAGAGTGTGTTTTGGTGTATGGAATGAATTGGTGTTGGTGTTGGAAAGGGAATGTGGGTCTTTACACCATGCACCATGCACCAACACTAATTAATTAAGAGTGCCACGTCATCCTTCTTCTTCCCAAAATGCAAACAGAGGAAATTAAAGAGAACAGAGGATAGAGAAAAAGAAGAAGAAGGAGAAGAAGAAGAAGAATTGAAGGGAAGTAAAAGAGGATTTTGATCGTCTCGACGGCACGAATCTACTGTTAGTAGCCACACGGAGCCGAGCGGAGCGCGCGCGAAGAACTTGAGTGAGGAGTAATGGTTCTTATTTTTGAAGCTTGAGTTTTTACGATTTTTGTTGATTTTGTTTGAGTTGAATGGGGTTTTGGAAGAGGATGGTGTTGATGATTGGTGGTGTGGACTTGGTTTTTTTGCGATTCTTGGGTGGAGGAGCCGCGCAGCTTGGGCGTGGGCGCGCGCAACGCATGCGGGCGCGCGCATGGGCGCCGCGCGGCTAGCGCATGGGCGCCGCGCTTGCGCGCTTGGGGCGGATTTGGTGCGGTTGGCTTGGTGTTCCGGAACCCAAATGGGGATTCCGGAACGGGCCTTTGGGTACCGGTACCACATGGAGTGTACCGGTACCCCATAGTGCAGGATGTTTTTTTGATGGATTTTAAGCAGGGGCTTTTTAGTCTTTTCCCTCCCCAAGCACACCACCCTCTATAAAGAGCCCCCCCAACCTGCCCTCTTCTCTACGATGGAAAGAAAGAAAAAAAAGGGAAAGTAAGGAAAAGAAAAGAGAAGAAGATAAAGAGAGTGAGAGAGGTTGAGAGGGAGTTGATTGTGCAGCTTGGTGTTCTTGAGGATTGGAGTCGAGCGAAGCCGCGCGCGTGTCGGCCACACCTACGAGGTGAGTTGGCAGATTTTGTATTTTTGGATTTGGTTTTCTTAGATGGATTTGATGATGGTTTTTGGATGGAGCTTTGAGCTTATTGGATTATTCCTTCCATCTTGGCATTGTGCTGTGATCATGCGGACCTTGCGCTGCGTGGAGCCGAGGGTGTGCGCACGCGTGCTGTGAGTTGACAGCGACGAGCCAGAGCGCGCCGGATTTTTATTAGCGGGCTCGAGAGGATTGATCGAGCTTCCGGGGGATTTTCCCGAGGACCGCGGCAGCGCGAGCGCGTGCGGCGCGATTTTTGGGCGTTCCGGCAGATTCTGACAGTGAGCGGTGCGGCGCTTCACCGACTTCAGCGTATGCCTGCGGAAAGCATTCCAGGTGGGTTGGAATTTCTTCAAGATGTATGGAATGCCTTCTAAAGCTATTGTATGCATGTTGATCATGTTTAGCTTAATAGTTATATAGCCAGTAAATCTGATAATTGCCTAGAAAACTATAGGAAGACATTTATGAGCCCCAGATATTTTTAGCATGTTCTAGGGATGAATTGACACTAGACTGCAGGATTAGTTGGCAGTAGATTAGCATATGAACCGTTTTAAAAATCGACAGACCGGTTTTAATGAAATTGAGACCTTAAAAATAGTTTGGAATTTTTGTGAGCTTCCAGAGGGTTTGAGTAGGTTCAGGATGCATGTGTCCTCGTGCCAGGGGGCCGAGTGGATTTTTAGAGCTCTGTGTGACGAGCTTCTAGTGTCAGGTGAGTTGAGATCCCTGGTGGGATTATTCTAGATCTTGGGTATGTATATTCTGATTTGATAGTGGAGATGGTTCTCCGAGTTGGTTTTGAGAGGTTGGGCTCTGGCAGATTAAGTCGTGGAGGTTTCCCGACTTAGCCAAGGGATGTGCATTATCGGATTGGGTCGTTGAGGGTTCTCCGACATAGCCATGAGAGGGTTTGGCATTCCCTGATTCGGTCGTGGAGGGTTCCCGACTGCGATGTGTTATCTGGTATTGGGTATCCGATCTGTTTGATCGAGGATCATATCCTGCATGTGCCTTTTATGAGACAGTTGAGACTGGCTAGATACTAGAGCTCGGTGGGGTCGCTCCCCTCGAGTACGCTCCGGATGCGTGACGATGATTGAGATAGACCGACTAGGACGCCCCACGCGGAGTGGGCAGGTGCGTTCGTAGTAGTCGGCAGGACGCCCCACGTGGAGTGGGCAGGTGCGTCCATAGTAGTCAGTAGTACGCCCCACGCGGAGTGGGCAGGTGCATAGTACGCCCCACAGGGAGTGGCAGGTGCGTAGTACGCCCCACACGCAGTGGGCAGGTGCGTAGGACGCCCCACGTGGAGTGGGTAGATGCGTCCATAGTAGTCGGTAGGACGCCCCACGTGGAGTGGGCAGGTGCGTTCCTAGACGACAGGCGCGGGCTTGGCTGAGCCAGTTTTTGGCAGTCATTGAGGTTTGGGTTTTGAGAGCACCTCGTGTGCGAGTGGTGCATAGCTTGCTCTTAGATAGGTATTCCTTTGAGCATGATACTTGAGGCATTTAGTAGTGAGGGAGTATGCATAGCAGGTTCATAGTAGAGATTTTCATGAGCATTATGTTGAGACATATTAGTTGTAGCTCTTTTTCCGCTTTCATTATATATCTATCTGCATACCTATCTTTTGTGCCTCCAGTAGACTTGGTGGGCATACCGTGGATAATGGTGACGGTACCCATTGAGATCTACCTTCTGCAGTAGATCTCACACCCGCTGCGGTGACAGGTTCCTGAGGTAGCTGTTCCGGTTGGGTTCGCGCAGAGACAGCCGATCGAGGTGAGGACGTGGCTGAGTAGTTCCTTACCCGTATTGAGAGTCAGAGGTAGATGTACCCTGTATTTTGTGTTTCCACTTTTGTACTGGACAGTCTGAGAGTTTGGTGAGGTTTTGTATTTATTTGTCAGCTGAGAGTTGTTGTATTAAGGATCATTATTTTGTACATATATCAGATGTTCAGTGGATTTCTATAGCTTTGGTTTTAGTTTTATTTCATCTCTGATACATGTTTAGCTATAGATCTGACTTGCAGGGTAGACGCTTCGTCTGTGCGGCAGTTCCCGTACAGATGGCGGATCTGTTGGCGAGCCCGGATCGCAGTTTCGACCCCGGGGCGTGACATTGGACCTGCGAGCGGCTACCCGTGCATGCGGCCGACCCCGGGTCCCACATCGCAGGAACGACAGGCTGGGGGCACGGGTTACCCCCTTTGCGCCTGATTTTGAGTTCCCCTGGTTTACGGCGGGGGAGGTGGATGCCCTGGCGATCCGCCTAGTGGAGGAGCTCAAAATCTAGCCACGGCCGAAGCCATGGCAGAGGAGAGAGATCCTCAGGGAACACCTAAGGGAAGTGGGCCCTGGTAAGGATTTTTGTATTAGCGTATTTCGTGTAGTGGTTTGAGTCTTGATGATTGAAGTTGAAGACTTGTCGATCACATACATCAATCTCAAGAAGAATGGATTCAAAATGTTCAGGTACGTTAAACTAAACATTTGTGATGATTTGAATACATTCTTATAGTTTAGAAATACTTGGAATATTTTTCATGGCATAAAAATAAAAAGCTGGACATTTTGAGTGTTCAGGATCCGGATCAGGCACATCCAGTCCGGACCTCGAACATGGTTCAGTTCATGCGAATTTCCAGTCCGGATCAGCCTCCATCCAGTCCGGACCTCGAACGTTGAAATTCTTATTTCGCATGAACAGTCCGGATAAGACCCAATGCAGTTCGGATCCCGAACCATATTTCTGGGAATTTTCCTGGTTGTGACGACAGCCCGGATTTGACTAATTCCAGTCCGGACCGCCGTGCAGAAAAAATCTATTTTAGGCAGTTTTTTATTTTTATCTCTTTCCAAAAGGTTTCTAGCCTATAAATTGACCCAAAAGTTCATCTTTTAGGGTAAGCGGGGTAAGCCGAAAGAAGATCCACATAGAAAAGAAAGAAAAACACGTTCTATTTCATGTTTCTTTTTCTATATTAATCAATTTGATTCTAGGATTTTTCAAACTCCTTATTTCTTGTAGAATCAAATTGATGAATACTTAGATGGTGTTTTCTTGTCTATATATGTTTATCTAAATATTCAAAATCATTACCACCAATAAACAATAATGATTTTCGAGAGGAACATCGGCGCGTGGATTCGCATGAAGGCCTTGTGGATTAAAGGTTACGACTTCGTGGATTCGGAGTTAGGCGTGTTCATGTGAGCGAAACATGCTACACTGGTGACGACCATGGATTCGGTTAGACTTCGTGGATTCGAAGTTGGACTTCGTGGATTCAAAGTTGGGCGCAAATCGTGTGATCGAGGCGCGTTGAGGACTGCGGAGAAGAACTACTTGGAGCGTATGTGTAGTGGCCACAATCCCCGTGTAACTTTTCCCCGTGATCCGCGGTGTGAAACACTTATTGGTGTGTCGGGCCCGCAACGCGTCAAATGGACGTGTGAGACGGACCCAGTGAGGTTTCTGGATCAAGCCTATCTTTTGGCCGCTTATGCTTAGAAGTGGTTTTAGGCTTATCGGAGACCGAATTTGGATTCAGCGCGGAAAATGTTGAAAAACGGCTATTTGCTTGTATTTTTCAGAGTCCGGACGCCCAAAAACGGGCACCCAGAAGTTTTCGATGCATTTGGGTGCACGGGAGAGCCGTGGTGTAGAGTACCGGGACTTCGTATAGTGTACTGACTCCGCAAGATGGCGTGGTGCGGGGAAATCACCTGGAGCGTGTTCCATTTGTGTTTACAGATGAGTTCGGGTTGATTCGGATCGACGCGGAAGCCCCAACTTGAATCAGCATTTTCAGGGCATTGCGTACCTGTAGAGTATTGGATTTGGATAGAGCACCGACTCCGCAGTTGTGCACAGAAAAACTGGAAAATATTTGGGACATGTGTATCTTATGTTTACAGTGGAGTTCGGGAGGTTTCAGAGTGATGCGGAAGCTTCCGGGGCAAAAAGTGAGTCGGCGGCGAAGAAAACAGAAGCTTCAGCCTGCATTTTGGATTTGGAGCATTGAGTTCCGGAACTGCATGCTGGGTTCCGGAACTGCATGCTGGGTTCCGGAACTGCATGCTGGGTTCCGGAACCAGCTGCTTGGTTCCGGAACCAAAGAGGATTGGTACCGGTACCCAGCTTGTGGTACCGGTACCCAGCTTCAGAAAAACCAGATTTTGGTCTGGTTTGGATTTTAGCGGAGGGTACTTCGGTCTTTTCACCTCCCAGCTGCCCTGTACCCCACGCCACCTTCTATATAGAGCCCTCCTAACCCTGCTTCTTCTCCACTTCAACCAGAGGAAAAAGAAAAGAGAAGAAGAGAAGAAGAGGTAAAGAAAGAGAATGTGAGAAAAGAGAAGAAGTGAGAAGGTGCAAGTTTGGAGCTTTTCCTGTTCTTTGGTCTTGAGCAGATTTGCGCGCGCGTCGAGCTGCATGTGAGGTAAGTGGCAGAATTTCCAAGCTTGGATTTATGGATTTATTTTGTGGTTTTGGTTGAGTTTTGAGATGAATGGGATGTTCTTTCCATCTTTTTCCATTTCCACCTTGTGAGCAGCTTGTGTGCTGCCGGCTGAGGGACTTGATATTTTACTGTGCAGAGCCGAGGGTGTTTGCATGTATGTGTTGTGTGTTGACAGAGTATGACGCCCCACTTCCCAGGGGGTCACCCATCCTAGAACTACTCTAGCTCTAGCACGCTTAACTCTCATGTTCCTCTTGGATCTTGCTACCATCCAAAATGCTATAGCCGGGTTAGAGATTTAGTCCTATTATATCATTTATATAGAGAACTAATCCAAATTCCGGGGGTGTCACATTCTTCCCCCCTTTAAGCCCTGACGTCCACGTCAGGCTCAAGCACACTCACAAGCACCAGGCGATGTGAGACTCGTCTCGCTAGCCTTAGCCGACCTTGTGAGGAGCTGCACTCCACTCACAACGGTCATTAGCCGGGGGAGCCTCGCTCTACCCGCTATATAACCCTGGCTCAGCCGAGACTCATCTCACATTTCCGGCTGGTGAATGGCTCTGATACCAACTGTGACGCCCCACTTCCCAGGGGGTCACCCATCCTAGAACTACTCTAGCTCTAGCACGCTTAACTCTCATGTTCCTCTTGGATCTTGCTACCATCCAAAATGCTATAGCCGGGTTAGAGATTTAGTCCTATTATATCATTTATATAGAGGACTAATCCAAATTCCGGGGGTGTCACACAGAGGAATGAGCCGGAGCGCGCAGGATTTTGTAAAGGACTCGGGAGGATTGTTTGAGCTCCGGGGGATTTTTCCGTGGTTCGCGGCAGCGTGCGCGCGCGCGGCGCGGTTTGGAGTTTCGCCAGATTTTTTATTCGGCGCTTCCCCAACTTCGGCTTTGTCTACGGAAAGTATTTTAGGTGGGTAGGAATTTCTTCAAGATTTATGGAATGCCTTCTAATGCTATTGTATGCATGTCTAGCATGTCTAGCTTAGCTGTTTTTACAGTTGGTAAATCTGATAGTTGCCTAGAAGACTGTAGAAAAACAATCATGAGCCCTAGATATTTTTAGCATGACCTAGAGATGATTTGACACTAGACTGCATGGTTAGTTGGCTCTAGGATTGCATCTGAACCGTTTTAAAAATCGTCGAACCTATTTTAATGAAAACTGAGCTTTGAAAATAGTTTTAAAATATTAAGATCGCCCAGAGGGGTTGAGTAGGTTCAGGATGCATGTGTCCTCATGCCTGGTGGCCGAGTGAATTTTTAGAGCTCTATGGGGTGAGCTTCTAGTGTCATGAGAGAGTTTGAGCATTATTCCACTTCGGGGGTGGAATTTTTGGGCCTCCTGTGCGATAGATTGAGGTTTGATCTCCCTGGTTTGGATTGATGAGTTTATTCTGGATCATGGGTTGCTAATTATCAGATTGAGTCGTGGAGATGGTTCTCCGACTTAGCTATGAGAGTTTGGCCTTTGGCAGATCGAGTCGTGGAGGGTTCCCGACTTAGCCATGGGTTGTGCATTATCAGATTGAGTCGTGGAGGTGGTTCTCCGACTTAGCTATGAGTGTTTGGGCTTTGGCAGATCGAGTCGTGGAGGGTTCCCGACTTAGCCATGGGTTGTGCATTATCAGATTGGAGTCGTGGAGTGTTCTCCTACTGAGTTATTGTTATTTGAGCATTTGAGTTTCCGATCTGTTTGATCGTGGATCATAGCCAGCATGTGCCGCTTATTGAGACAGATGAGACATGCTTTTTCCTCGGTGGGGTCGCTCCCCTCGAGTTGCCACTCTGGATGTGATGACGATGCGCCTAGTTGATACACTAGTGGCTGCTTTGCGTGGTACTGTGATAGTCCGATTGGACACCCGTCGTTGATACACGAGGGAACCTAGTTGATACACTAGGGGGCGTAGGCTTGACTGAGCCAGTTTTGGGCAGTCATTGAGATTTCAGTTATTGTGAGCACCTCGTGAGCGAGTGGATGCATAACATGTTCTTAGATGAGTTTTCCTTTGAGCATGATACTTGAGGCATATTAGCAGTAGCGAGTGTATACATAGCTTGTTCATAGTAGAGTTTTCCTTCGAGCATGATGTTGAGATATATTAGCTGTAGTTATTTTCCAGCTTTCCTATTATCTATCTGCATACCTATTGTTTTGCCTCCAGTAGACTTAGTGGGCATATCGTGGATATTGGTGACGGTACCCACTGGGAACTACCTTCTACAGTAGTTCTCACACCCGCTGCGGTGACAGGTTTCCAGAGATTGCTGTTCCGGCTTGATTCGCGCGGAGACAGCTGATCGAGGTGAGGACGTGGCCGAGTAGCTCCTTACCCCATTTTATTTGAGAGTAAGAGTGTCACGCCCCGGCGTCGAAACTGTGACCCGGGCTCGCCAACAGATCCGCCGCCCATACGGGAAGCCCGTATAGACGAAGCGACTAACCTGCAAAAGAGCATCTATACTATGCAGATATCAGAGCTGAAAGTAAAACTGCTAGAAATAAAAACTATATACAACACAAGTCCTCACCAAAAGTACAAAAGTCTCTCGAGCAGTAGAAAATAAATACAACTCTATACCTCACTACAAAGTTCTCTCAAAAGGAAACTCTCAAAAGTAATAAGGGTGCATCTACTCTCTGGACGACGACTGGTGGGGAACTATCTCGCGACTCCCTTACCTCGATCAGAAGAAGCAGCAACAGGAGCAGCAGGAACCGGAGTAGAAGTCCCTGTGGGAAAAATACACCACGACGGGTGTGAGAACTACGTCCCAAGTAGTTCTCAGTGGGTGCCGCCAACAAGCCCGATGGACTGCCCACTAAGTCTACTAGAGGCATAAAGTAACAATATAAAACTGAAATGAAAGGGCTGGAAAAGTAACTCTACAGCTACTATGCCTCTATCTAGATGCTCAAGAAAAGGAACAGATGAAACATGATGCATCTACTAACACACACAGTAAACTCACCAAAATCTAAACTGACTGCCTCAAAGGGTCCAGTCAAACCTGCGCCCACCTACTGCCGCACATCCTCAACAGGACGGGTCTACCGTAGGGTGTCCGTGACTGCCGCCAACTGGGCCAGTCAGAGGGACGGCGTCGACAAGTCGCGATAGCAAGTAACAGGCCCAACTCCGGAGTGGCTCTCGAGGGGAGCGACCCCACCGAGGAAAGTATCCGCGTATCTCTGTCGAGCTCAAATATGGCTCATGCAGGCTATAGTCCAAACCACGATCAACAAGATCGACCAACAACACCAACTCTCAACCACAAGCTGGAAGTCACACAGCTGGGGCCACCGTCCACCAGACGGCTCCCACAACAGAACACTAAACTCTCCAGAAAGACCGACACCATAAGGGTTCGGAAACCCGATAGACCGGTGCTAAGAACCCTATCAAACAAGAACAGACTCTAGGCTCCGACTATCGAAGTTTCCGATCCCTTATAGTTCGGGAAAGCAATAATCACAGTACATGTGGTGACCCGGATCTTTGCAGGGCTTCTACAGTGTGACCAGCAGCTTCTGGAAGCCTACGTGGCATGTCGGCGGTGTTCGCGCGCCAGTTTGGACACAAGAGATGGACTCGGGGCTTAAAATGGATCTCGTAGGTAATCGGGGGACCCCATCGGATGTTTAGAACAGTTTATGCGAGGAGTGGATATCAAATTTTGGCTCGGCGCAGAATTCGGATTAAAAATACCTTTCCGGGAGCCTCCGGCAAATTATAGGATTGGAATTTGGCAAAATGGACGCCGGATTTGGAATCAGCGCGCGAAAACGGTCAAGATGGGCTATTTACTTACTGTTTTTGAGCTTGCGGGTACTGTTCATGCCGGAACAGTATTTCCGGCGATCGCCGGCGGCAGCCGGCGGCGGCGGGCGGCGTCGGCGGGCGGCAGCGCAGCCTCGGGCAGGCGTTTGGCGGCCGCGGGCAGGCGGCTGAGGGCGCGGGCAGGCGGCTGAGCGCGCGGGCAGGCGCGCGGTCCACCGCGGAGGTCGTGCACCGGGGGCGGGCCACGTGGCGCTCTCCGGTTGGCCGGTTCAGTGGGAGCGGTCCACTGAAATTGGGCCCGGGTGCACGGTAGACCGGGTGGACACGTGGCGTGAGATGATTGGTTCGGTGTTGTGCTCCCGGTCCACGCAACCGGTGGAGTGGGTGACCGGGGCAGGTGGCCGTACGGCGGGGCAGGTGGCCGTACGGCCCGGGTCAGCCGCGACGTGCGCGGTCCACGGCGCGACGTGCGTGGTGCACGGGTTGCCGGGCCACGTGTTGTTACGGAATTTGAGTTGGCGTAGTTTCGTGAAAGTCTCAAGTCTTGAAGATTGAAGGTGAAGAAAGTTGGATCATTTAACTCAATCTCAAGAAAGAAGAATTCAAAAGGATCAGGTATGTTTAACTAAAGAATTTGTGTGATCCGAATACTTCTTGTAGTGTAGAAACACTTGGAAGAATCCTTCATTGCATAAAAATCAAAAACTGGACTTGGGACATGTTCAGGATCCAGATCAGGTTGTTCGATCCGGATCCCGAAGGTGGTTCGTTCATACATCGTCGCAATCCGGATCGTAGTCTCTTGATCCGGATCCCGAACGTTGATGTTTGGTGAACTGTATGAACGATCCGGATCGTAGTCACATGATCCGGATCCCGAACCTTCGTTTTTCTGGAATTGGCTGTTTCGTTGTGACGATCCGGATCCTAGTTATCACGATCCGGATCGCCGTCCGTAAAATTCCAGAAATGGTTGGTTTTTGATTCTTATCTCCTTCCTAGGGTTTCTAACCTATAAATACACCCTATGACTCCTTTTCTAGGGTGAATCCACATAGCCGTCATTTTCTTGTATCATCATATACGGCTATAGATCCACATATAGAGAAGAAAGGAAATCATTAGAGAATACTCTATGTTTCTTCATCTATATTGATTAGTTTGATTCTAGGTTTTCATACTCACATCTTGAGTTGAATCAAACTAATGAATACTTAGATGGTATTTCCGATCTATCTTTGATCTAAGTATTCGGCGGATCATCACCACCCAAAAACAACGATTTTCCCCAAAAATCGGCGCGTGGATTCGCGTGTCCTTGTGGATTCAAGGTTCAATCGCTCTCGTGGATTCGGAGCGAGGCACGTTCGTGGATTCGAACGGTGCTATTGGGTGAAGACCGTGGATTCGGTCGGACGTCGTGGATTCGACGTTGGACGCCGTGGATTCGGCGTTGGGCGCAGATCGTGGATTCGAGAAGCGTCTGGAGCGAGCGGAGAAGATCCTCTAGGAGCGTATGGAAAAGGTTGAGTCGTAAGTGTGTACGGTAAATCACCTTGTACGTGTTTTAATTCTAGTGGATTTCTGCCGTGTTATCGGTCCCGTGGTTTTTTACTCCGGTGATGGAGTTTTCCACGTAAAAATCTTGCGTGTTATTTTATTTTCCGCATTGGGTTTTATCGCAACGATTTTTGGAGTGTTTATACGTTTACACCTATTCACCCCCCTCTAGGTGTTTCTTCCCCTATTTAGATCCGTATTATATACGACCCAACAAGTGGTATCAGAGCGGGAATAGGGTTGTGAACAATGGTTGAAGGTGGAAACATCAATCGACCCCCTTTCTTTGATGGAACAAATTATGCGTACTGGAAAGTACGGATGAAAGCTTTTTTATCTTCCATCGACGAAAGGGTGTGGCATTCAATTGAATCAGGATGGTCTAATCCAACTGAACTTATCTCTGATGTTCACACCTTAAAACCTAGGTCGAAATGGACCAAGGAAGAGTTTGAGTTATCTTCTTACAATGGCAAGGGAATTAATGCTATTTTTAATGCCTTATCTCAAACTGAATTCTCTCGCGTCTCGGCATGTGAGACTGCGAAAGAAATCTGGGATGTTCTCCAGGTTACACATGAGGGAACTAACCTCGTGAAGATTCAGAAACTGCAAATGTTTACGAGCAAGTTTGACTCTATCTTGATGGCAGAAAATGAATCTTTCACGGACTACTATACACGATTGCAAGACATCGTAAACTCATGTGCTAATCTGGGAGAGAAGATTCCAGAATTTAAGATTGTAAGAAAAATCTTAAGAACTCTTCCTGAACGATTTCGCCCAAAGGTTACTGCCATTGAAACTATTAAACACCCGGACGAAATACGTGTAGAAGAATTAGTTGGTTCATTACAAACTTATGAAATGACTTTTAATACTAACAATTCTTCTGGAAAAGCATCCACTTCTAAGTCTTCAGGTTATGCGTTGAAAACAACCAAGGAAGAAGACGCGGATACATCCTCCTCGGACGATGACGAGAACCTTTCTATGGAGGAATTTGAGAAGCAGCTCGCTCTCTTGACAAGGAAGTTTCGCCGCAACTTCCGAAGGGGTAATTCAAGCAAATCTCCATCCTTCGGAAAGTCGAACAAAGGCAAGGGTACTCCAAGTCACAAGTCAAGAAAGCAGGAGAACTTCTCAAAGGATAAGAAAAGTTCAGAAGGACAACTGCAATGCTTCAAATGTCGAGGCTACGGCCACATTGCAACGGAGTGTCCTAACAAGTATCCGGCAAAGAAGAAGGCGATGCAAATCGTCACTTGGGATGACAACTCAACGTCAAATGAGTCGTCTTCAAGTGATGAAGAAAAGAGCTCCACGGCATTCCACGCGCCCACTTCTTCACCATTCATGTGCTTTATGGCAAGTACGTCTGAATCATTGTCCAACTCCATTGTTGAAAAGAATGCAATGGACAATGAATCGGATGATTCGGAAGGTGAAGAGTTTGCTCTAGCCTATCACAGATCTTTACAGGATTTAAAGAAACC
This sequence comes from Tillandsia leiboldiana, assembly GCA_029204045.2. NCBI lineage: Eukaryota > Viridiplantae > Streptophyta > Magnoliopsida > Poales > Bromeliaceae > Tillandsia > Tillandsia leiboldiana. The sequence continues at coordinate 28,656,536 of CM055070.1, forward strand.
GGCTAAGCAAAACAAGGGGTTGAGAGGGAGATTGCAGGATCTCGAAGAAGAAGTAAAAAGGGTAACTTCTCTCTCGACCGATCTTGAAGTGGAAAGGGATAGTTTGATAAAAGCAAATGTTTCCCTTCAAGAGTCCAATGAGCAGCTCGAGAAGAACTATATAGATATGGTGAACAAAGCAAACTACTTCTTGAAGCTCTATGGCGAGGGCCGACAGGAAAGACGGGAAATGACAGAGACCATTCTCCAACTCAAGGATGACTTACAGCAATTCTCTTTAGGAAGGAGTAAGTTGGATAAACTCCTTGGTCTTGGTCAAACAAATCGGTTCGGCCTCGGGTACACTCAAACTGGAAACAGTCCAAGTTCGAGTGGGACAGTCTTTGTGCCTCAGTCGGTATCTCCTCCTCCGACACCGGAATTCAAGACAAACAACGACAACAAACCTACCTCATCCTCTTCGGAATCGTCAAGCTCAAAGGTATGTTTTCGTTGTAATTTGGCAGGGCACATCGAAAGAAATTGCGAGATTGGAGCTCAAAGAACAAATCAACCACATCTTGCAATTGCTACCAATAAGCTCACTTCCCGGAATTCAAGGAAGGATTTTTCAAAAGGAAAGAACATTGGTAGCACCTCAAACAAGACGATGACAAAAGAAAAAGATCAATCATACAAGACGTCGTCTTCAAGGAGAATCTCTCAACCTTTACCAACATACTCCAAAACTCAAAAGGTTTGGGTATGCAAAGGTGAAACCCCTCCTTGTCCTTAATCGTTCTACGATTAAATCTTGTATAGTTTGTGTAGACTATTTTCTTTTCTTCTTTTTCTTTTGGCCGACCCGTCAACCATCCTTGGGAGGTAAGTGGTACATCTTTTTATTGGTTGATGATTTCTCTCGGTTTTCTTGGGTAGCATTTTTGAGAGAGAAAGCTGATACGTTTGACTCTTTTCATGAGATTTGCCATCGTATTATGATTGAAAAGAATGAAAAGATCATTCGTGTTAGAAGTGATAGGGGTGGAGAATTCATAAATTCAAAATTCATTGACTTTTGTACTTCAAATGGCATTAAACATGAATTCTCGGCACCCTATACACCTCAGCAGAATGGTGTTGTTGAGCGCAAAAACAGGGTTGTTCAAGAGATGGCGCGTGTGATGCTTCATAGCCGGAAATTACCGCTACATTTTTGGGCTGAAGCTGTGAACACCGCTGTCTATGTCATTAACAGAGTGTATTTGCGCCCAGGAACCTTGAATACACCATATGAGCTGTGGTTTAGTAGAAAACCGGATATCAAGTACTTTCGTATCTTTGGGAGTCGATGTTACATCTTACGTGACCGTGAAAATCTTGGAAAGTTCGACTCTCGAAGTGATGAAGGGATCCTTTTGGGTTATTCTACGAATAGCAGAGCATATCGAGTATTTAACATTGAATCTAAGACGATTGTAGAATCTATAAATGTTAAAGTAGATGAAGCTTCTCATTTTGAATCTGAAAAATCTACCCTCGATATCTCTCTAGATGATGATTCTCCTGCTAGTGCATCTTCTCATAATAATACTTCCAATATTAATGATGCATCTAATGGTTCTTCTAGTTTATCTGATGTGCAGGAATCATCTCGTGTACCTCCGAGTACTCCGTTTCAACAAACGCTACGAATCTCCAAGGATCATCCGGAATCGAACATCATTGGAGATCCACAAGAAGGAGTTAGAACTCGAAGGCAGTTGGTTTGCGGACTTGCTTGCTACGTATCTTTAATCAAACCAAAGACAATAGATGAAGCTCTTCAGGATGACTACTGGATTAAAGCAATGCAGGAAGAGCTTCATCAATTTGAGCGAAACAAAGTCTGGGAATTAACGAAGCCTCCAAAGCAACATAATGTGATAGGTACCAAGTGGATCTTCAAGAACAAGAAAGATGAAGATGGTACTATCATCAGGAACAAGGCACGACTAGTTGCTCAAGGCTACTCTCAAGTAGAAGGTATAGACTTTGACGAAACTTTCGCCCCTGTAGCTAGACTCGAGTCCATTCGTATATTGTTTGCCATTGCTTGTCATTTTAAAATCAAATTATTTCAAATGGACGTCAAGAGCGCATTTCTAAATGGGTTTTTAAATGAGGAAGTTTATGTAGCTCAACCGAAAGGTTTTGTAGATCATAAACAACCTAACCATGTTTTTCGTTTGAAAAAGGCTCTTTACGGTCTGAAACAAGCACCGCGAGCATGGTACGAAAGGTTAACAAAGCACCTTTTGGAGAAGGGCTATACTCGAGGGGGAGCTGACAGGACTCTCTTTGTGAAGCATTATCAAAATAATTTCATTGTAGCACAAATCTATGTCGATGACATTGTATTTGGTGCAACAAAAGATAATGATGCTTCTAAATTCGCGGAGACCATGGAAAGCGAATTTGAGATGTCCATGATGGGCGAACTGTCTTATTTTCTTGGATTGCAAATTAAACAAAATGATGAAGGTATTCACTTGAGTCAATCCAAGTATGCACTGGAGTTGGTCAAAAAGTTTGATCTAGAAAATTGTAAAGATTTTCCAACTCCAATGGGAACTAGCCACAAGGGACTTGGAAGTGAATCACATAGTGAGAATGTAGACGAGAAACTGTATAGAAGTATGATTGGAAGTCTACTTTACCTCACGGCTAGTCGCCCGGATATATCCTTTAGTGTTGGGATTTGCGCGAGATATCAATCAGCACCAAAGGAGGTTCACCTGAAAGCGGTGAAACGTTTCATCCGGTATATCAAAGGATCAATTAATTTCGGAATTTGGTATCCTATGGGAACAAGTCTGGACATTGTTGGATACTCAGATGCCGATTGGGCAGGATCAGTGGATGATCGGAAAAGCACGAGTGGTGCATGCTTCTATCTTGGCCATTGCCTTGTTGCATGGCACAGTAAAAAACAGAATTGCATAGCACTCTCGACTGCCGAAGCGAAATACATTTCAGCTGGAAGTTGCTCAACTCAACTCATTTGGATGAAAAGCGTATTGAGTGACTTCCGCATTTCAGCATTTTCGGTAACAATTCTTTGTGACAACACAAGTGCAATTAACATTTCTAAAAACCCTGTGTTGCACTCTAGAACAAAACATATTGAACTTAGATATCATTTTCTTAGAGAGCTAGTTGAATCAAATACTCTTCAACTTTCATATGTTTCAACTGAAGATCAATTAGCTGACTTTCTAACAAAACCTTTGGATCAAAAACGTTTTATTCATTTACGAAAAGCAATTGGGATGCTTTCCTTGAAATAATCTTCTTTTTGAAATCTTTGCTTAGGACAGGTTTTGTATTTGTTTTTGTTTTGTTCATTATCTATGTTTGTACATAGGACATTAATTGAGCATAGATCATAATTGACTTTAATTGCATCTGTTCACACATTTAGAAATTTATTATGCTTTTGCCATCATAATATTTCATTGTTGCAATGATCGTTTATGTTAATTAAATCATCTTCTAAAGTGATCAAAGTCAATTTCTCTCTCAATGATCTCTTGGTATAGTCATTATCTTATTTGACTGTTTAGTCGAGTATGAAATCGAGATCAATTTTTGGTTGAATACTTTATATCTTAAATAATTGATAGCCAATTGAGGGGGAGTCATAGATAATGTAAAATGCTCAAAAGATGTGGAAAGAGTTACATCCCAATGAGGAGTGTGAAAACTACCACCACATGGAGGAAAGAGCTACCACCTCGGTCGTCCGAGTATTGTGTGCAGCTACCACATGTATACCAAGCATGGTTGTTCAAATTTTTGATTAAGTAAAATGCATATTGAAATACTTGACTCTGTCAAATTTCAAGGTTGGTATAAGGTGGGATTTTAAAGAAAGATGCTCAAAGAGCCACTCTCTTCAACAGATTGTCTAGAAATATTATCTACCATATTTGGGATTTCAAACATCTATTGATCTTTGTATTTCATTTTCTTTACCGAATTGATGATTTGATAAAGGCATTACTCATAAGATCAAGTTAGATGTGATTGAAGGTGTTCAACTTTAAGGGATTTAATTTTTGTAAATTTTCGTTTCATTTTTGGATATTATTGATAGATTTGGCATAATCTAATTCTTGTTGTATGAAACGATGATTTTTGTTTAAAGTTGATACACATTTGTGCTTACAATCTTTTTCTGGATTTTCCTGAATTTCTCTGAAATTTTCTAAAGAAAAAGTTGGGGCTGATCCGGATCGGGCTAGATGATCCGGATCCCGAACGCAGGAATTCTTCTGCGGGCTGACGATCCGGATTGTATCTGCCGATCCGGATCCCGAACGCAGTTTCTTACTGCGGGTAGCCGATCCGGATCGCAGTTATGAACTGATCCGGATCGCGGCTAGGTTTTTATAAAGAACAAAAGGGTTTTTGATTTCTTTTACTCCAATCTTTTGTTCAAAAGTTTCCAGAGCGCTTCTCTCTAGATTTCATCCTCCTTGGAAGCTTTCAAACTCAAGTTCTTCAATTCCAAGTAAGTTTTATTGATCAAAATCTCGGTTTTTCACCGTTTTTCTCTTTTCCTCCTCAAACGCACGAATTTCTTGGATCAACCTTGTTTGTGGATGGTTTTTGATCAAATTTCTTTTGAAATAAGAACTCTGGGTTGTTTAGTTTTGATTATATGCTAGGTTTTCTCCTGATTAACGGATTTTTAGGCTTCGATTTCTAAAATTTCGGTTTTAGGGCATATAACAAGGATTTTCGAAAATCATGCAATTGATCTATCTTTAAAAGTCCTTTTGCAAAACTAATTTGATTCTTAGTCTCTCTACATGATTATGATTGTTTGGGTACAATTTTTCCAATTTTTGAAAAACTAAGAATTTTTGTGTTCTTGAGTTGGTCTTCACAGGATTTAAATCTTCTCAAAGCACTTGGATCAATGGGATTCTCATGGATCATTCTTTTGTTGGTCACAATAGTGCACACTCGGGCCACAAACAAATTAAAGAGAGCTAAGAAAACACAACAAAAAGGTGAATTTGTCGAGGTCAGTGATACAGAGGTGGATTGTCACGAGATAGATTGGACTGCATTGACAGATGATGATGAATCATTGCCTGAACAAAAGGCGTCCGATGCTTCGAAAGGAAAAGCACCCATGGACAAAGGAAAAGCGCCTATGACTAAACCAACCATCTCTGTGAAAAGGAAACGAGTAACTAGACGTTTTGGACTACGACGAGACGCTGATTTTAACACACCGATAGTTCCTGACTCCCCGCCTCGCGTGGAAGGAGTGTTCGTCAGCATGGATCGCGTTCGAGCGTTTGAACGTCGTGAATGCATCGGTGAACGTCATGTCAACATTGAAGCTCTCCGAAATCACTCACCTGTATTTGGAACCCTGATTGAGCAAGCTAATCTCATCCAAGTCTGCCGATTCCCCGAACTACTTGGGTATTGTTTGTATCGTGTAAGGACCTTTTACACGAATGCAACACATCTTCAAGAAGGAGAACATGGATCAATGCATTTCTATACAATTATCCAAGGGATGAAACTTAAAATCACTCCGCAGCTAATTGGCGAAGTTCTTGGAATGGAATCTAACACATCGGGACTCAACTTTTTGAAAGGAAAAAGTTTGACGAATGCCTTGTGGCGAACAGTGATAGATAAAATTTGTTTGGAAGGAACGAATTCAACTAATGGTAAAAGTGTAAAATCCAAACATCTTCGACTGGAGTACCGATTTCTAAATTTCATCACGTGTTACAACATTCTACCTAACATGCAGACTAAGGTCGTGAGATGGGAAAGACTGCTGTTCCTATATCTCTTAGGTCATCCCTCTGAGGCTGTAGGATTGAACATGAATATCCTCTACATAATTTGGAATAGAATGTCAAGATATATTGTGCATCCTCATCCTTCTGAGCGACTTCCGTTTCCGTTAATCATCATGAGGATCTTACAAAAGTTTGACATTGATATAAGCTCGACATCTTATCAACACTGTTGGGGGATGATAGATGAGTCAACGATTGTGAAGTCACTTCATAAATTACCACATGTTACTCCGACACATTCCACTGGAAAGAAACCTTGTGTCGGCACCTCGGCCTCACCGTCTCAACAAGCATCAGAACAAAGGCGAATGTCTGAAGAACTCGAGATCATAACGGCATCCCAAATTACATTGACCAAGAAAGTAAATTCAATGAGGAAATTGATCAAGAACATGTTCACTAAGATGGGATATAGTGCGTCTGAGGACTCAGACTCGGATGACTAATTTGTGCTTTAACAATTTTTGTGCAGATTTGTGCAGGATTTTATCTTTTTAGACTTTAGTTCAGCTTTTAGGACTTACTTTTAGTTCTTGTTCTTATTTTTCGGAACAATTTTTGAAATCTTTAACTCTCCTTAAATTTTTGTGTTTTTGGCTAATTTTGTGACAAAAAGGGGGAGAGAGTTTATAGAGAACTTTGAACAATGATGATGATGTGAATGAACATCAAAGGTAAGTTGAAACACAAAGGTAAGTAGAACTTCAACTTTTGGTTTTTCCATTTGTTTGAATGCATGCCTCGACTAACTATTTGCTAACTATTTGGGCATGTAATATAACTAACAAGTTGATGTTCACTAACAAGTTTGTGACACTTGGTTTTTGATTGCATAGAAGATATGTTGGTTCTTAACTCTGATCAATTACATATCTATATATATATTAGTTTGTCACAAACATGTTCATGACATTTGGTTTTTACGTGCAAAGAAGATATGTTGGTGTTTCTTTAACTATGATCAGTTTACATATCTGAATATAAATGTCATGGTAAGTATAAATGAGTTTAAACTTCATCTCTGTTTGTGGTTTTTGAATGATACAAATTCTTGAGGTATCTAACGATTTCTTTTGTCAAGAATGATTTCTTTTTGCAGAGAGTACAGATGTCTAAGTTTAGAGTCTGTTTTAGGAGTTTAACTCATGTATTGTATTTTGGATCTCCATTGTAAATTTTTGTTGTATGGTGATAGCAACAAAAATATCTTTTTGAATTTTCTTTAGTGGATCTATGTTTTGTCACGAAACCGCCAAAGGGGGAGATTGTTACGGAATTTGAGTTGGCGTAGTTTCGTGAAAGTCTCAAGTCTTGAAGATTGAAGGTGAAGAAAGTTGGATCATTTAACTCAATCTCAAGAAAGAAGAATTCAAAAGGATCAGGTATGTTTAACTAAAGAATTTGTGTGATCCGAATACTTCTTGTAGTGTAGAAACACTTGGAAGAATCCTTCATTGCATAAAAATCAAAAACTGGACCTTGGGACATGTTCAGGATCCGGATCAGGTTGTTCGATCCGGATCCCGAAGGTGGTTCGTTCATACATCGTCGCAATCCGGATCGTAGTCTCTTGATCCGGATCCCGAACGTTGATGTTTGGTGAACTGTATGAACGATCCGGATCGTAGTCACATGATCCGGATCCCGAACCTTCGTTTTTCTGGAATTGGCTGTTTCGTTGTGACGATCCGGATCCTAGTTATCACGATCCGGATCGCCGTCCGTAAAATTCCAGAAATGGTTGGTTTTTGATTCTTATCTCCTTCCTAGGGTTTCTAACCTATAAATACACCCTATGACTCCTTTTCTAGGGATGAATCCACATAGCCGTCATTTTCTTGTATCATCATATACGGCTATAGATCCACATATAGAGAAGAAAGGAAATCATTAGAGATACTCTATGTTTCTTCATCTATATTGATTAGTTTGATTCTAGGTTTTCATACTCACATCTTGAGTTGAATCAAACTAATGAATACTTAGATGGTATTTCCGATCTATCTTTGATCTAAGATCGGCGGATCATCACCACCCAAAAACAACGATTTTTCCCCAAAATCGGCGCGTGGATTCGCGTGTCCTTGTGGATTCAAGGTTCAATCGCTCTCGTGGATTCGGAGCGAGGCACGTTCGTGGCTTCGAACGGTGCTATTGTGTGTGAAGACCGTGGATTCGGTCGGACGTGTGGATTCGACGTTGGACGTCGTGGATTCGGCGTTGGGCGCAGACGTGGATTCGAGAAGCGTCTGGAGCGAGCGGAGAGATCCTCTAGGAGCGTATGGAAAAGGTTGAGTCGTAAGTGTGTACGGTAAATCACCTTGTACGTGTTTTAATTCTAGTGGATTTCTGCCGTGTATCGGTCCGTGGTTTTTTTACTCGGTGATGGAGTTTTCCACGTAAAATCTTGCGTGTTATTTCTATTTTCCGCATTGGGTTTTTATCGCAACGAATTTTTTGGAGTGTTTATACGTTTACACTATTTCACCCCCCTCTAGGTGTTTTCTTCC
>CM055070.1:28665000-28685000 GCA_029204045.2 Tillandsia leiboldiana
TTCAAACTAATGAATACTTAGATGGTATTTCCGATCTATCTTTGATCTAAGGATTCGGCGGATCATCACCACCCAAAAACAACGATTTACCCCAAAAATCGGCGCGTGGATTCGCGTGTCCTTGTGGATTCAAGGTTCAATCGCTCTCGTGGATTCGGAGCGAGGCACGTTCGTGGATTCGAACGGTGCTATTGGGTGAAGACCGTGGATTCGGTCGGACGTCGTGGATTCGACGTTGGACGCCGTGGATTCGGCGTTGGGACGCAGATCGTTAGGATTCGAGAAGCGTCTGGAGCGAGCGGAGAAGATCCTCTAGGAGCGTATGGAAAAGGTTGAGTCGAAGTGTGTACGGTAAATCACCTTGTACGTGTTTTAATTCTAGTGGATTTCTGCCGTGTTATCGGTCCCGTGGTTTTTACCTCCGGTGATTGAGTTTTTCCACGTAAAAAATCTTGCGTGTTATTTTATTTTCCGCATTGGGTTTTATCGCAACGATTTTTGGAGTGTTTATACGTTTACACCTATTCACCCCCCTCTTAGGTGTTTCTTCCCCTAGTTAGAGTCCGTATTAAACGACCCAACAAGTGGTATCAGAGCGGGAATAGGGTGGTGAACAATGGTTTGAAGGTGGAAACATCAACGACCCCCTTTCTTTGATGGAACAAATTATGCGTACTGAAAGTACGGATGAAAGCCTTTTATCTTCCATCGACGAAAGGGGTGTGGCATTCAATTGAATCAGGATGGCTAATCCAACTGAACTTATCTCTGATGTTCACACCTTAAAACCTAGGTCGAAATGGACCAAGGAAAGAGTTTGAGTTATCCTCTTACAATGGCAAGGGAGATTATGCTATTTTTAATGCCTTATCTCAAACTGAATTCTCTCGCGTCTCGGCATGTGAGACTGCGAAAGAAATCTGGGGATGTTCTCCAGGTTACACATGAGGAACTAACTCGTGAAGATTCAGAAACTGCAAATGCTTACGAGCAAGTTTGACTCTATCTTAATGGCAGAAAATGATCTTTCACGGACTACTATACACGATTGCAAGACATCGTAAACTCATGTGCTAATCGGGAGAGAAGATTCCAGAATTTAAGATTGTAAGAAAAATCTTAAGAACTCTTCCTGAACGATTTCGCCCAAAGGTTACTGCCATTGAAACTATTAAACACCCGGTACGAAATACGTGTGTAAGAATTAGTTGGTTCATTACAAACTTATGAAATGACTTTTAATACTAACAATTCTTCTGGAAAAGCATCCACTTCTAAGTCTTCAGGTTATGCGTTGAAAACAACTAAGGAAGAAGACGCGGATACATCCTCCTCGGACAATGACGAGAACCTTTCTATGGAGGAATTTGAGAAGCAGCTCGCTCTCTTGACAAGGAATTTTCGCCGCAACTTTCGAAGGGGTAATTCAAGCAAATCTCCATCCTTCAGAAAGTGGAACAAAGGCAAGGGTACTCCAAGTCACAAGTCAAGAAAGCAGGAAAACTTCTCAAAGGATAAGAAAAGTTCAGAAGGACAACTGCAATGCTTCAAATGTCGAGGCTACGGCCACATTGCAACGGAATGTCCTAACAAGTATCCGGCAAAGAAGAAGGCGATGCAAGTCGTCACTTGGGATGACAACTCAACGTCAAATGAGTCGTCTTCAAGTGATGAAGAAAGAGCTCCACGGCATTCCACGCGTCCACATCTTCACCATTCATGTGCTTTATGGCAACTACGTCTGAATCATTGTCCAACTCCACTGTTGAAAAGAACGCAACGGACAACGAATCGGATGATTCGGAAGGTGAAGATTTTGCTCTAGCCTACCACAGACTTTTGAGGGACTCAAAGAAAGTGGCTAAGCAAAACAAGAGTTTGAGAGGGAGAGTGCATGATCTCGAAGAAGAAGCAAAAAGAGCGACTTCTCTCTCAAACGCTCTTGAAGTGGAAAGGGAAAACCTGATAAAAGAAAATGCTTCCCTTCAAGAGTCCAATGAGCAACTTGAAAAGGAACATACAAATCTGGTGGATAACGCGAATCACTTTTCAAAGCTCTACAACGAGGCTCGACAGGATAACCTGGAAATGACAAAGACCATTTTCCAACTCAAGAATGACTTACAGCGATTCTCTTCAGGAAGGAGTAAGTTGGATAGACTTCTTGGTCTTGGTCAATCAAATAGATTCGGCCTCGGATACACTCAAACTGGAAACAGTCCAAGTTCGAGTGGGACAGTCTTTGTGCCTCAGTCGGTATCTCCTCCTCCGACACCGGAATTCAAGACAAACAACGACAACAAACCTACTTCATCCTCTTTGGATCGTCAAGATCTAAGGTATGTTTTCGTTGTGGTGTTTCAGGGCACATAAGAAGATATTGCAAGACGGGAGTCGAACGCTCATCTCAAGCACCTCTTGCATCAACTACCAAAAAGGCTCCTTTCCGGAAATCAAAGCAAAACTTTTCAAATGAAAAGAGACTTGGTAGTTCACCGCACAAGACGACTTCATCAAGGAGCAACAATCGTTTTAACAAGACGCTTTCACCTAGGCACAAAACTTCACGACCATTACAGACGCATTCCAAAAAGGTTTGGGTGCGCAAAGGTGAAATTTTCCCTTGTCTTGTTTCCAATATTTCCTTGCATGCATATGATAGCTCGTCTTGGTATCTGGATAGCGGGTGTTCCCGTCACATGACCGGTGACAAAAATAGTTTTCAAAATCTTGAGAAAATCTCCGGAGGACACGTTGTTTTCGAAGACGGTCGATCTTCCAAAATTGTTGGAAAAGGGACGGTAGCTATTCCAGATGGCCCGATTTTGAAAAACGTCTTATTTGTTGATGGCCTTAAGACTAACCTCATAAGCATAAGTCAACTTTGCGACAATGGTTTTTCAGTTAACTTTTCATCGGTTGAATGCGTTGTAACTGATAAGGACCATGTCTTCTTTCTAAAAGGGGTTAGATCTGAAAACAATTGTTATGTTGTTCCTAATAAATTTTCTGAAAATTGTAACTTAGCCGCTTTGAATAATGAAACTCTTTGGCATGAAAGGCTAGGTCACTTAAATTTTAAGGAACTTACTAGAATTTCAAACAAGGACGTGGTCAAGGGGATTCCAAAGCTTTTATTTAAACAAAATGTTGTGTGTGGTGGTTGCCAAAAGGGAAAACAGTCTAGGACTGCACACAAGAACTTGAACCACGTTGGTACAAAACGGCCCTTGGAACTTTTGCACATGGACTTAATGGGGCCGACCCGTCAACCATCTTTGGGAGGTAAATGGTACATCTTTTTATTGGTTGATGATTTCTCTCGGTTTTCATGGGTAGCATTTTTGAGAGAGAAAGCTGATACGTTTGACTCTTTTCATGAGATTTGCCATCGTATTATGATTGAAAAGAATGAAAAGATCATTCGTGTTAGAAGTGATAGGGGTGGAGAATTCATAAATTCAAAATTCATTGACTTTTGTACTTCAAATGGCATAAAACATGAATTCTCGGCACCCTATACACCTCAGCAGAATGGTGTTGTTGAGCGCAAAAACAGGGTTGTTCAAGAGATGGCGCGTGTGATGCTTCATAGCCGGAATTTACCGCTACATTTTTGGGCTGAAGCTGTGAACACCGCTGTCTATGTCATTAACAGAGTGTATTTGCGCCCAGGAACCTTGAATACACCATATGAGCTGTGGTTTAGTAGAAAACCGGATATCAAGTACTTTCGTATCTTTGGGAGTCGATGTTACATCTTACGTGACCGTGAAAATCTTGGAAAGTTCGACTCTCGAAGTGATGAAGGGATCTTTTTGGGTTATTCTACGAATAGCAGAGCATATCGAGTATTTAACATTGAATCTAAGACGATCGTAGAATCTATAAATGTTAAAGTAGATGAAGCTTCTCATTTTGAATCTGAAAAATCTACCCTCGATATCTCTCTAGATGATGATTCTCCTGCTAGTGCATCTTCTCATAATAATACTTCCAATATTAATGATGCATCTAATGGTTCTTCTAGTTTATCTGATGTGCAGGAATCATCTCGTGTACCTCCGAGTACTCCGTTTCAACAAACGCTACGAATCTCCAAGGATCATCCGGAATCGAACATCATTGGAGATCCACAAGAAGGAGTTAGAACTCGAAGGCAGTTGGTTTGCGGATTTGCTTGCTACGTATCTTTAATCGAACCAAAGACAATAGATGAAGCTCTTCAGGATGACTACTGGATTAAAGCAATGCAGGAAGAGCTCCATCAATTTGAGCGAAACAAAGTCTGGGAATTAACGAAGCCTCCAAAGCAACATAATGTGATAGGTACCAAATGGATCTTCAAGAACAAGAAAGATGAAGATGGTACTATCATCAGGAACAAGGCACGACTAGTTGCTCAAGGCTACTCTCAAGTAGAAGGTATAGACTTTGACGAAACTTTCGCCCCTGTAGCTAGACTCGAGTCCATTCGTATATTGTTTGCTATTGCTTGTCATTTTAAAATCAAATTATTTCAAATGGACGTCAAGAGCGCATTTCTAAATGGGTTTTTAAATGAGGAAGTTTATGTAGCTCAACCGAAAGGTTTTGTAGATCATAAACAACCTAACCATGTTTTTCATTTGAAAAAGGCTCTTTACGGTCTGAAACAAGCACCGCGAGCATGGTACGAAAGGTTAACAAAGCACCTTTTGGAGAAGGGCTATACTCGAGGGGGAGCTGACAGGACTCTCTTTGTGAAGCATTATCAAAATAATTTCATTGTAGCACAAATCTATGTCGATGACATTGTATTTGGTGCAACAAAAGATAATGATGCTTCTAAATTCGCGGAGACCATGGAAAGCGAATTTGAGATGTCCATGATGGGCGAATTGTCTTATTTTCTTGGATTGCAAATTAAACAAAATGATGAAGGTATTCACTTGAGTCAATCCAAGTATGCACTGGAGTTGGTCAAAAAGTTTGATCTAGAAAATTGTAAAGATTTTCCAACTCCAATGGGAACTAGCCACAAGGGACTTGGAAGTGAATCACATAGTGAGAATGTAGACGAGAAACTGTATAGAAGTATGATTGGAAGTCTACTTTACCTCACGGCTAGTCGCCCGGATATATCCTTTAGTGTTGGGATTTGCGCGAGATATCAATCAGCACCAAAGGAGGTTCACCTGAAAGCGGTGAAACGGATCATCCGGTACATCAAAGGATCAATTAATTTCGGAATTTGGTATCCTATGGGAACAAGTCTGGACATTGTTGGATACTCAGATGCCGATTGGGCAGGATCAGTGGATGATCGGAAAAGCACGAGTGGTGCATGCTTCTATCTTGGCCATTGCCTTGTTGCATGGCACAGTAAAAAGCAGAATTGCATAGCACTCTCGACTGCCGAAGCGGAATACATTTCAGCTGGAAGTTGCTCAACTCAACTCATTTGGATGAAAAGCGTATTGAGTGACTTCCGCATTTCAGCATCTTCGGTAACAATACTTTGTGACAACACTAGTGCTATTAACATTTCTAAAAACCCTGTGTTGCACTCCAGAACAAAACATATTGAACTTAGATATCATTTTCTTAGAGAGCTAGTTGAATCAAATACTCTTCAACTTTCATATATTTCAACTGAAGATCAATTAGCTGACTTTCTAACAAAACCTTTGGATCAAAAACGTTTTATTCATTTACGAAAAGCAATTGGGATGCTTTCCTTGAAATAATCTTCTTTTTGAAATCTTTGCTTAGGATAGGTTTTGTATTTGTTTTTGTTTTGTTCATTATCTATGTTTGTACATAGGACATTAATTGAGCATAGATCTTAATTGACTTTAATTGCATCTGTTCACACATTTAGAAATTTATTATGCTTTTGCCATCATAATATTTCATTGTTGCAATGATCGTTTATGTTAATTAAATCATCTTCTAAAGTGATCAAAGTCAATTTCTCTCTCAATGATCTCTTGGTATAGTCATTATCTTATTTGACTGTTTAGTCGAGTATGAAATCGAGATCAATTTTTGGTTGAATACTTTATATCTTAAATAATTGATAGCCAATTGAGGGGGAGTCAAAGATAATGTAATATGCTCAAAAGATGTGGAAAGAGTTACATCCCAATGAGGAGTGTGAAAACTACCACCACATGGAGGAAAGAGCTACCACCTCGGTCGTCCGAGTACTGTGTGCAGCTACCACATGTATACCAAGCATGGTTGTTCAAATTTTTGATTAAGTAAAATGCATATTGAAATACTTGACTCTGTCAAATTTCAAGGTTGGTATAAGGTGGGATTTTAAAGAAAGATGCTCAAAGAGCCACTCTCTTCAACAGATTGTCTAGAAATATTATCTACTATATTTGGGATTTCAAACATCTATTGATCTTAGTATTTCATTTTCTTTACCGAATTGATTATTTGATAAAGGCATTACTCATAAGATCAAGTTAGATGTGATTGAAAGTGTTCAACTTTAAGGGATTTAATTCTTGTAAATTTTCGTTTCATTTTTGGATATTATTGATAGATTTGGCATAATCTAATTCTTGTTGTATGAAACGATGATTTTTGTTTAAAGTTGATACACATTTGTGCTTACAATCTTTTTCTGGATTTTCCTGAATTTCTCTGAAATTTTTCTAAAGAAAAAGTTGGGGCCGATCCGGATCGGGCAAGGTGATCCGGATCCCGAACGCAGGTTTTCTCCTGCGGGCTGACGATCCGGATTGGACCTGCCGATCCGGATCCCGAACGCAGTTTCTTACTGCGGGTAGCCGATCCGGATCGCAGTTATGAACTGATCCGGATCGCGGCTAGGTTTTATAAGGAACGAAAGGGGTTTTTGATTTCTTTACTCCAATCTTTTGTTCCAAAGTTTCCAGAGCATCTCTCTCTAGATTTCATCCTCCTTGGAAGCTTTCAAACTCAAGTTCTTCAATTCCAAGTAAGTTTTATTGATCAAAATCTCGGTTTTTCACCGTTTTCCTCTTTTTCCTCCTCAAACGCACGAATTTCTTGGATCAACTTTGTTTGTGGATGGTTTTTGATCAAATTTCTTTTGAAATAAGAACTCTGGGTTGTTTAGTTTTGATTATATGCTAGGTTTTCTCCTGATTAACGGATTTTTAGGCTTCGATTTCTAAAATTCGGTTTTAGGGCATATAACAAGGATTTTCGAAATTCATGCAATTGATCTATTTTTAGAAGTCCTTTTGCAAAACTAATTTGATTCTTAGTCTCTCTACATGATTATGATTGTTTGGGTACAATTTTTCAAATTTTTGAAAATTAATAATTTTTCATGTGTTCTTGAGTTCGTCTTCACAGGATACATTTTTCACTAGCACTCAAAATGGTGATCACTTGGATTATTTTCCTACTTGCTGCCATGGTACATGTCAAGGATACTGCCAAGCCTAAGAAGGCTAAGAAAGCAAAGAAGACTAAGGTTGATTCCGACACTGAATCAGAGACAGAGTCGATCGACTGGGATAACATCGAAATTGAGCAAGCTGCTCCCATTGTCTCCAAAGGGAAAGCAACTGCTGAAGCTTCAAAACCTACTGCTGCTGAAAAAGGGAAAGCTCCAATGGAAGAAACTTCTGGGAAGACAAGAAGAAAAAGTGTTGCTCGCAAGAGAGGAAGTGCTCGAGGAATCACCATTGAGCAACCAGCTGCTGGCCAAGCACCTGCACAAGACTTTGTCAGCTCGGCTAGAATAAAGGATTTTGAAAATAGAGAATGCATTGGAGAGAGGCATGTTGATGTAAAAGCCTTAACGCAACGTTCTCAGACGTTCGGGACTTTGTTTGACCAGAGAGGTCTTGCTCCCATTTGCGATTTCCCGGAGACCACTGGGTATTGTCTTCACTCAGTGAGGATGTTCTATCAGAATGCCTGCTATCTAGTTGATCAGGAAAGCGGGCGTCGGGATTTTCAAACATTAGTCAAGAATGTCAGAATCAAAGTAACGCCTCAGCTAATAGGTGAAGTACTAGGGATGGACGCCCGAGCCGATGGTACTCATTACCTGAAGAATCAAGTCTTCAACACCTTCTCCTGGAGAGTGGTAGTTGATGGAATCTGTGTTCCAAATACTCGGTCGACAGGAAACTCCGTGTTCTCGAAAGAACTACGACCAGAGTACCGAATCTTAAATCTCATTGTTTGTTACAATATTATTCCAAACATGAACACAAAGGTTCTTCGGTGGGAAAGAATGATATTTCTTTATCTACTTGGAAACCCCGCAGCAGTAATGGGAGCTAACTTAAACATTCCCTACATCATCTGGTCAAGGATGGCACGATATGTGGAGCAAGCTCATCCGTCAGAGAGACTACCTTTTCCAATGATCATCATGCGCATTCTTCGCAAATTTAAAGCTGACACAAATGCGAGTTCCTATCTGCACAGTCTAGGAACAATCAATGACACGACAATTGTAAAGTCTCTTTCGACGAAGACAGATGAACCTTTCATACCTCTTCACCGGCAACGAGAACAACGACAACAAGCAACAACCTCTGCACCGGCAGCAGCTCCTCCAGTTCAACCAGCACCTCCGGCACAAGAAGCACCACAATCAACTTCTGATGATGATGCTTCTGTTACCTCAATCTATAAAGAACAGCAAAGGCTCTCCAACGAGCAAGAACGTATATCAAATGTACTGATTGAGGTAAAGGAAGAAATAAAGAAGGTAAATAAAAAGCAATCAGCAATGAACAAGCGAATAAAGAAGATTTTCCAAATCCTCGGCTGTATCAGTTCAGACGAGTCTGAATGATCCGTATCCTTCTAATTTCTGTTTTTATGCATATGTTTAAATCCTACTGTTGTGCAAGTTTTTTTTTTATGTTTTAATTTGAGATTTTACTTCTCGAACTTAAACTGTTAACCATTCTCTCCACTTCTATAATCTTTGGCTTTATTTGTGACAAAAAGGGGGAGAGAGTTGTTGAGAACTTTGAACAATGAATGATGTACATCAAGGTAAGACAATGAATGATGTACATCAAGGTAAGTATGATCTCAACTTCAACTTGAGGTTTTTCAGCTGTATGAATGCATGCCTCGACTAACTATTTGCTAACTATTTGGGCATGTAATATAACTAACAAGTTGATGTTCACTAACAAGTTTGTGACACTTGGTTTTTGATTGCATAGAAGATATGTTGGTTCTTAACTCTGATCAATTACATATCTATATATATATATTAGTTTGTCACAAACATGTTCATGACATTTGGTTTTTACGTGCAAAGAAGATATGTTGGTGTTTTTTTAACTATGATCTGTTTACATATCTGAATATAAATGTCATGGTAAGTATAAATGAGTTTAAACTTCATCTCTGTTTGTGGTTTTTGAATGATACAAAATTCTTGAGGTATCTAACGATTTCTTTTGTCAAGAATGATTTCTTTTTTGCAGAGAGTACAGATGTCTAAGTCTAGAGTCTGTTTTAGGAGTTTAACTCATGTATTGTATTTTGGATCTCCATTGTAAATTTTTGTTGTATGGTGATAGCAACAAAAATATCTTTTTGAATTTTCTTTAGTGGATCTATGTTTTGTCACGAAACCGCCAAAGGGGGAGATTGTTACGGAATTTGAGTTGGCGTAGTTTCGTGAAAGTCTCAAGTCTTGAAGATTGAAGGTGAAGAAAGTTGGATCATTTAACTCAATCTCAAGAAAGAAGAATTCAAAAGGATCAGGTATGTTTAACTAAAGAATTTGTGTGATCCGAATACTTCTTGTAGTGTAGAAACACTTGGAAGAATCTTTCATTGCATAAAAATCAAAAACTGGACTTGGGACATGTTCAGGATCCGGATCAGGTTGTTCGATCCGGATCCCGAAGGTGGTTCGTTCATACATCGTCGCAATCCGGATCGTAGTCTCTTGATCCGGATCCCGAACGTTGAGTTTACCATCTACCTTGAACGATCCGGATCTTGCTTCGCAATCCGGATCCCGAACGTTGATGTTTGGTGAACTGTATGAACGATCCGGATCGTAGTCACATGATCCGGATCCCGAACCTTCGTTTTTCTGGAATTGGCTGTTTTGTTATGACGATCCGGATCCTAGTTATCACGATCCGGATCGCCGTCCGTAAAAATCCAGAAATGGCAGGTTTTTGATTCTTATCTCCTTCCTAGGGTTTCTAACCTATAAATACACCCTATGACTCCTTTTCTAGGGGGAATCCACATAGCCGTCATTTTCTTGTATCATCTTATACGGCTATAGATCCACATATAGAGAAGAAAGGAAATCATTAGAGAATACTCTATGTTTCTTCATCTATATTGATTAGTTTGATTCTAGGTTTTCATACTCACATCTTGAGTTGAATCAAACTAATGAATACTTAGATGGTATTTCCGATCTATCTTTGATCTAAGTATTCGGCGGATCATCACCACCCAAAAACAACGATTTACCCCAAAAATCGGCGCGTGGATTCGCGTGTCCTTGTGGATTCAAGGTTCAATCGCTCTCGTGGATTCGGAGCGAGGCACGTTCGTGGATTCGAACGGTGCTATTGGGTGAAGACCGTGGATTCGGTCGGACGTCGTGGATTCGACGTTGGACGCCGTGGATTCGGCGTTGGGCGCAGATCGTGGATTCGAGAAGCGTCTGGAGCGAGCGGAGAAGATCCTCTAGGAGCGTATGGAAAAGGTTGAGTCGTAAGTGTGTACGGTAAATCACCTTGTACGTGTTTTAATTCTAGTGGATTTCTGCCGTGTTATCGGTCCCGTGGTTTTTTACTCCGGTGATGGAGTTTTCCACGTAAAAATCTTGCGTGTTATTTTATTTTCCGCATTGGGTTTTATCGCAACGATTTTTGGAGTGTTTATACGTTTACACCTATTCACCCCCCTCTAGGTGTTTCTTCCCCTATTTAGATCCGTATTATATACGACCCAACAGCCCTCATCATCGGGCAAATAAGCCGCGCCGATGTGATACCAAAACTGTCCATAACTGTCTTGCCCCGGCCTCCGGAGGGGATCTCGAGGGGAGCGACCCACACGAGTAAAGCATCACCGAGCAATAACCGCGCCGGTGTGATAAGTAACAAAAGCAGGACTGGATCGCAACTATAAAGCCCTAGTGGAACACAACCCTCCACTAAAAGAAAACTGATCCCCAATCTGATGCATAAGTGATCATCCGGTCAATCGCCCAAAATCCGCGATCGCCGCAGTACCTCTCAATCCACAACCAAGTCTCACCACCGACCTCCGGTCAACCGCCCAATATCCGCGGTCGCCGGAATAACCCACAATCACAATCATGTCCCAC
The DNA here is from genome assembly GCA_029204045.2 of Tillandsia leiboldiana. Lineage (NCBI taxonomy): Eukaryota > Viridiplantae > Streptophyta > Magnoliopsida > Poales > Bromeliaceae > Tillandsia > Tillandsia leiboldiana. The sequence continues at coordinate 28,676,330 of CM055070.1, forward strand.
ATCCGACATCCGGTCAACCGCCTACTATCCGCGGTTGCCGCAAAACCCTCTAGTCCATAATCATGTCCTATCACCGATGTCCTATAACCGACATCCGGTCAACCGCCCAATATCCGCGATCGCCGCCAAAACCCATAATCCATAATCCAGGCCCCGGCTACACTATCCCAACCCCTGCTCAAACCCGAGCAACAAATACCACCTGACTAACGAAAGTAGAAAAGAAACAAACAAGGTTTCTCCTAAGTCAAGTTCCAGCATGAAAGTGTAGCGATAAAAGATGGCCTATCTAGATGTCCATACACGCATGCATATGTCCTCATGAAAGATAAAGATAGTGTGACAAATAATGGCTCCACATGTGTATCAATCAATAGCTCCGCATAGATATTACCATCATGCTAATTCGTTGTCCAACCACACATGTTTAAAATTCACAATTTTCCCTCACCTAAATCATCCACCTATGCATGTCATCTATCCTCAAGTAATACCACTAACAGGATAAATCATATAGTCCCAATTAAATGTTCCATTCCACATGCAAGGTTAAGTGCTAAGATAGCAATCCATACAATCATGTATAAGTCCCAACCACTATCAGATGCCCACAAGCATGCAAGTTCTAATTATATCAATCATGGATGTCCAAGAAGGATCTCTCTAATACTCCTAGTGGGTAAGTCAGAAAAGAGGGATAAAGCAACCACCCACCTGGACACGCGCAATCCTCAGCTGTAAAACCTCCTCGCCGTCCAATATCCCCTTTTCACGCCAAATGCTCAAACAGGTAAACCGCCGCGAACGCTGTTCACAATTACCCCAAAACATACACACAAATAGGCACACAAGTATCCGCAAACATGCTGTCCAGAATTCAGTCCCAAAGATGCCCTGTTTTTACCTACGAGAAGTGCCCAGAAAATTCCAAGAAAAATACTCTCACCATCCTCGCGACGAACCCGTCGAAACGAGTACCTGCACGCTCAAATCCGAGTTTCCTACACTGAGAAACAAATCCGACAAGGGAACCACCCCGAAATAAACTGCTCTCAAAAACTGTAGCACTAATTCCTGTAAACAGAGATTTCTCACCTTCGAAAAATATTCAGAAAATTCCATGAAAATTTGGGGATATTTCTCGTGATGTGTAGATGCAAAACGCCTTTTGAATCACCCCAATCCGATGCCTGTGCGCAAAGATATGGCTGAAATACCACAGTGCTGTCCAAAACTCCGCCCAAGAAAAAGGGTCAAATGGAAGCTCAGGGAACTCCAAGATAAACTCGAAATGAGGAGGAGCTCAAAACACAAAGATCAAAGCCTTACCTGTCGTGAGTCCAACGGCGCTGGAATCGCCTCAATCGGAGGTCGGAGTAAGCCGGGGGAGTCCTCGCACCAAAATGCGACGAAGAAGATCACAAACGAACGAGCGTCGTGCCGCGCCGTAAAAATGGTAACCTTGGGATGCGTGTAGCAGAAAAATCCTGGAATCTGCAGATGAATCCGACTCTGGGAGATGAAGAAATCTCTTGAAGGTGGCACTGTGAAAATCCGCACAGAGAAGAAGTTCTTCAGTGCTGAACTCGGCCTATTTATATGCTGGAAGAAACAAATCCAAAAATTCCCAACCTGTCCCAAGTTTCGGGCGCTCTGGGTTTTCGGGCGGCTACAGTGTTGGGCCCGGCCCAACACTGTGCGCGCCCGAAAGTCCCTCCGGCCTCCACGTCGCCCCCGCAATAGCGGACAGCCGCGCTGGCCATCCACTGCGCGACGCGTGGACCAACGCGACGACGACACGTGGCGGGCCCGAGCGCGGGAAAGCCCGGTCAGCGCGCCCACGTGCCGCCTGCGCCCGCCGCCTGCGCCCCCTGCCAGGCGCGAATCCCGAGGCACCCCGGTGCACCTCCGTGGACCCAGCCTTCATGAGCCTGCCAACCACAATCAGACACGTGTCCCGCCGGTCCATGCACCGCGGCCGCCTGCTCCGTGGTCCAAGACCACTGCACCTACCAATCTCGACATGCCACGTGTCCTGCCCCTGGTGCACGCCGGCCCGTGGACCGCGCACCTGCCCACGCGCCCGCGCGCTTCCCGCGGCCGCTCCGCCGCCTGCCCGAGCCCGTCCACCGTGCTCCGCCGCTGCCCGCCGGCGGCCGAAAACACTGTTCCGGCATGAACAGTGACCGGTTGTCCAAAACATCAAGTAGGTAGTCCATTTTGACCGTTTTCGCGCGCTGAATCCGAATTTGATGTCCATTTTGCCAAATTCCAACCCCAAAATTTGCCGAAGGCATCCGGAAAGGTGTTCCTTGGTCCAAACTTCGCGCTGAGTCCATTTTTAATATCCACTTCGCGCGACACCACTTCTAAAGATCCGACGGAGTCCACTGATCACCCACGTGATCTATTAAGCCCGAAGTCCGCCACTTGTGTCCAATTGGTGCACAAACACCTCCAACACACAGTACAGGCTCCCCAGATGTCACCAATGACTCTACCACAGCTCTGTAGAGATCCAGGTCATCACAATGCCGTACTGGTTGTCGCTGTTGTTGTTGTTGAGGAGTAATCACGGGGAGTGAGTAGTGACTTAGGAGCTGGAGATGATGATGTTGAGTACTTACCCTTGGTGATTGTGACGGTGTTTGTGACTCTGGTGGAATTGAGCTAGTTTCGAGAATGAAACTTTCTTTAGTGGGGGAGGATGTGAGAACCTGGATCCCCACGACGAGATTACTGGTTGACCAGCAGCTTCTGGAGGCCTATATGGCGCGTCGGTGGTGTTTGTGCACCAAATGGACACTAGTGATGGACTCAGAGTGTTAAATGGATCATGAGAGTAGTCAGATGACCTCGTCGAATGCTTAGAAGTGGTTTTGTGCGCAATGGATATTAAAATTGGGCTCAGCGCGAAGTTTGGACAAAAGAACACCTTTCCGGATGCCTTCGGCAATTTTTAGAGTTGGATTTTGGCAAATCGGACAACGGATTCGGATTCAGCGCGCGGAAACGTTGAAAATGGACTATTCACTTGCATTTTTCAGAGCCCGGATGACACGCACGATTTTCGAGGCACCTTGACACTGTTCCGGCGGTGGCGGGCAGCGGCGGAGCGCGGCAGCGCGGGCTCGGGCAAGCGCAGGCGCGGCGGCGGGCAAGCGCGGGCAGCGCGCGGGCGCGGGCAATGCGCGGGCAGGCGCGCGGGCAGGTGTGCGGTCCACGGGGCCGACGTACACCGGAGGGCGGACACGTGGCGGACAACGATAGGTCGGTGCAGTGGACCGGGACCATGGTGCAGCGGGGGCGCATCGGGGTGCGTGCCTGGCAGGGTGCGCAGGCGGCACTGGCGCGCGCACGTGCGCGCGCCAGGCGCGCATTGACCGGCTGCCGGGCCACGTTTCGGCGTCCGGGGCGGGCCACGTGGCGCGAGCTGGGTGGACGGCGCCGCTGTGCGCTGTTTGGCGGGCTACGTGGAGGCCCAGGGAGGATTCGGGCCCGCACAGTGTTGGGCCGGGCCCAACACTGTAGCGGCCCGAATCGTGCGAGCGCCCGGTTCTTGGGACATATTCGGCATTTCTTGAATTATTTCTGGAGCCTATAAAAGGGATCCGAGCTTCTTCTTCTCCCCTTTTTCCGGCATTTCCGAGCCTCCCCTCGCCACGACGTCTTCAGCAAGGTTGATCCTTGTGCAGAGCTGGTTCCAACTGTGGATTCCCGGATTTTTACGTGGCACGCACTTCGAGGTTTCCATTTTCACGGCGCGGCTCGACATTCTTTCGCCGGTGTTCCCTTTCGTCGCGTTTCGGTGCGCGAGCTCCCTCGGCCTACTCCGACCACCTTTTCGGGCGATTTCTTCGCTGTTGGATCCGCGACGGACAGATCTTCGATCTAGGTATTTTTAGTATCCCCTAGTTTTGAGCTTTTCGAGGAGTTTTTCCATGCTTACTGGGACCCCATTTTCTGTGAGGAATTCTGGGACAGCGCACGTTGTTTCGTGGATATCTCCGCACCCGGGCATCGGATGGAGACGTGCCTGTACACTTTTTGCATCTACGCGTCGCGAGAATTAGCACCGTATTTTTCTGGGATTTTTCTGAGGCTTCCCCTAAGGTATATGTTTTCTCCCTTAACTGTGCATGGAATTACAGTTGTGTTGTTGCGAGGTTGTGAGCACCACGTGTTGTCGAATTTGTAACTCGGCCTCCGGGACTCGGATTTTGATGTGCAGGTACTCGTTTCGAAGGTCTCGACGCGACGATCGCAACAGTATTTATGTTGGATTTTTCTGAGTTCTTGCTGCAGGTGAAAAATCTGCATCTTTCGGACTATTCCAACAGATTTGTATGTACTTGGATATTTTGGAATTAAAGTGTAACTTTGGACATTTTGTTGTACCCAGGAGGGTTCACGAATGTTTTTGGAACACTGCTAGGAGCCGAGGCTTGCGCGACATGTACCGAGGGTGCAATTTTGGCAGATTTTGGATCGTGAGCGTCTGCACACTTCACCGACCCCAAGTTTTCCTTGGATTGAGCACTTCAGGTGTGTAAGCTTAATATTGATAAGATTGTTATGTTATGGTGAATGTAAGTGCACTTATAGGGATGTCACCCTTCTATGACTGATAGCAGGCATATTTGATGTACAACCGATATGAGCAAGAGGTAAGCAAGGAATGGCCTACTTGTGTGAGATTGGTATATCATAGCAGGAATATTTTAGCATGCTTTGCTATTATATGTTTCACCCTCTTTTATCGTTTTTGAGGACAAAAGCATGCTTGTATGGACATGTAGTTAGGCCATCTTTTACTGCTGCACTACTTATTGGAACTTGACTTAGGAGAAACCATGCTTTTCCTTTCTCTTTCTTTGTAAGTCAAGTGGTCAGTGTTGCTCGGGTTCGAGGAGGGGTCTGGGTAGTGTAGTCGGGACTTGGTGTCTGGGACAGGTTGGATTAGTTGTGGGGCTTTGCGGCAACCGCAGATATTGGGCGGTTGACCGGATATTTATTTATGCACCGGATTAGGCATCTGAATTCTCTAGTGGACAGAGTTTCCCACTTTTTGAGTACTTTTGCATCTGATTGAGGACCGAGGCTTTCTTTAGTGGTGGGGCTTTCCCACTTTGATCAGAGTCATGATCCAGTCCTGCTTTGGTTACTTATCACACCGGCGCGGTTATTGCCCGGTGATGCTTTCCTCGTGTGGGTCGCTCCCCTCGAGATCCCCTCCGGAGGCCGGGGCCAGACAGTTATTGACAGTTTTTGCTATCACATCGGCGCGGTTATTGCCCAATGATGAGGGCGGCAGCAGGCAGTACCAGTTTCACTGGTGACACTAGATTGAGTTTATTACAGGCATTTACTTTATTGTTGCACTCGTGTCAGGGGGACCGAGTGGAGTCTAGTAGCTTTGTTTAGACCAGCGCTAGTGTTGTCGGGAACCGTTTGGGGATTGACGGTGGTCCCGAGGTCGTTGTGAGTTAGTTGACCGTTGTGCGAGAGGTTTGGTGATCTTGAGGCTATCCGTTCTGAGAGAGAGAGTGGATTTTGACTATAGCCTGCATGAGCCACTACTCGATAGCGAGTTAGTACGTTTGGACGCCCTACGTAATTCCTGCCTGTCAGCGGGAGGTGGTCGCAAGTGGGGCGCAGGTTTGACTTGACCAGATGGTGCAGTCACCTCGATTGGGTCGATTGTGCACTTCATGTGCTAGTGGTTGCATACTATTCTTTGATTCTCCCCTCTTGAGCATTTAGTTGGAGGCTTGGTAGCTGGTAGGTGACATCACCGTTCTTGTTCAGTTCCCACATCTTTGGTTATTTTATGTCTCTTGAGGACTTAGTGGGCAGACCGTCTGGTCTGGCAGAGGTACCCACTGAGAACTCCCTTTTTTGTGTAGTTCTCACACCCTTTGGGGGTTTTCCCCCTCCTTTTTCCTTCCTCTCCTTTGTTTTGCAGAGTCTTAGCGGGTGTTGCTGATTCTGCGGTTGTTGATCGAGGCGAGGGAGTCGCGTTCTAGATCCCTACCCGTCGTTGGAGCGTAGCGGTACCCCTTCAGAGGAGACCTGCAGTAGATTGGCTATTTTGTTTTCCTCTTTTGAGAGACTCATGTAGTGAGGATATGATATGTATTGAGAGCCTGTACACTGATGTATTTATTGGAGATATCTCTCTGTTGAGTTTTGAGCTTTGTATATGAGGATATTGTATCATTATCATTTTTGGGAGATGGACATTGTTGTATTATTTCTAGTTGTACAGTGGTTGATTTTAGTTATACAGCAGATTTTCATTTATAGCTCTGATATCTGTTAGCTGTAGTACTTTTCTTGCAGGTAGGACGCTTCGCCTATGCGGGGTTTGGCATAGGTGGCGGATCTGTTGGCGAGCCCGGGTCGCAGTTTCGACCCCGGGGCGTGACAGGATCACAACTATACTCAGGTGGAACAAAACCCTCCACTAAAGAACCCCGATCCCCAATCTGATGCATAAGTAACCTCCGGTCGACCGCCCAATATCAGCGGTCGCCGCGATACCCACTGTCAACAATCAAGCCCAACAACCGACAACCGGTCAACCGCCCAATATCCGCGGTCACCGAAATAACCCACAATCACAATCATATCCCACATCCGACATCCGGTCAACTGCCTACTATCCGCGGTAGCCGCAATAACCCCCAATCCAAAAATCGGGTGAAATAATCTGTATCCGGTCAACCGCCTACTATCCGCGGTAGCCGTAATAGCCCACAACCCATAATCAAATACCACCTGTCCCCGACCCCAAGGTCCCGGCTACACTATCCCGTACCCCTGCTCAAACCTGAGCAACAATAACCACCTAACTAAAGAATAAGGAGAACAGAAGCAAACAAGGTTTCTCCTAAGTCAAGTTCCAGCATGAAAGTCTAGCGATAAAAGATGGCCTATCTAGATATCCATACAAGCACGCAAGTGTTCTCAAGGAAAATAAATTAAGTCATTGATCGTTAACAGTATCCACCTATGCATGTCACCTATCCTCAAGTAATACCACTTACAGGATAAATCATCTTGACCCAATATAATAAACAATTCCACATGCAAGGTTAAGTACTAACACAGAAATCTATATACCGACACGAGCATGCAACTATTCCACCATCAAGGTAAATTACTTGGCCTCAATATTATAATCAAATCCACATGCAAGGTTTAATGCTAACATAGCAATCCATGATTCCACACAAGCATGCATAAGTTCCAATTACAATTATGTTTCCCACATAGTGATTCCTTAATAACATTTCCAACATGATGTGTCTCACATGACAAACTCATAAGAATAGCAATCACCGATCATAGATGTCCCAAAAATAATCTCTCTAATACTCCTAGTGGGTAAGTCAGAAAAGAGGGATATAGCAACCACCCACGTGAAAATGCGCAATCCACAGCTGTAAAACCTCCTTGCTGTCCAATCGGCGCACAATTAAACCACGCCAAAACACCCAAAACTGCAAAGATAATCAATCGGCGCACAATTAAACCAAATAACATACAACATGCCGTTGTCCACACAACCAGCACTGAAGATGGCTAAATCTCACCTGCGAGATAATCTCGGAAAAATCCGGAAAAATAATCGCTGCGTTTTTCGCGTCGAGCCGATCGAAACGAGTACCTGCACGTCTCAATCCGAGTTTCGTACAACAAGATAAAAATCCGATAAGGTGACCCTCTCAAAAGAATCCTGTACAAAAATCTGTAGCACTTAGCTCTGGAAAAAGGGATTTTTCGCCTTTGGGGACAACTCAGAAAAATCCAAGAAAATTCGAGAACGTTCATTGAGATGTGTAGATGCAAAACGACTATAGGAACGTCTCCATCCGATGCCTGAGCGCGAAGATATCAGCAAAACACTGTGGTGCTATCCCAAAACTCCGCCAAAGAAAATGGGTCAAAAGAAAGCTCTGGAAACACCAAGAAAAACTCGAAAAGAGGGGGAGCACAAAACACGAAGGTCATAGCCCTACCTATCGTGAAGCCAACGGCGCAAGAATCGCCAGAAACGGAGGTCGGAGTAGGCCGGGGGAGTCCTCGCACTGAAACGCGACGAAGGAGGTCACAAATGAACGAGCGTCGTGCCGCGGCGTAAAATCGAAAATCTTGAAGTGCGTGCCACCAAAAATCCCAGGAATCCACAGGAGGAAGCGGCTCTGGAAGAGGAAGAAAATTACAGAAGGTTGCATTGAGAGAAACTGAGCAGAGAAAGAGCTACCAGCCGTTGTTCTCGGCCTATTTATAGGCTGGGAAAAACAAATCCGGAAATGACCGGGGTGTCCCCAGTTTCAGGCGCCCGAATGTTTCGGGCGCCGCAAACCGGGTTGCACCAACCCCGTCCAACCGCGCTTGAAAGCTTCTCGTCGCGCCACGTCATCGCCAAACACCGAACAGCAAAACCCACCTCTCACCACATGACGCGTGGCCCACCGCGGGAGCCGACGCGTGGCATGCCCACGCACGGGAACCGCGCGTCAACGCGCGCCGCCAGCCCACGTGCGCGCTGCGCCCGCCGCCTGCTAGGCCCGCATCCCGAGGCACCCCCTCACTGCTCCGTGGACCGCGACCACTGAATCGACCTCTCTGCCGCTGCCACGTGCCCAAGGCCCACCAATGAGAA
>CM055070.1:28695000-28712034 GCA_029204045.2 Tillandsia leiboldiana
GGATACAGCGAGGCTTTTGGTGGCCCAGAAATGGCCCAAACTGGAAATTTAAATTTTTCTGTGGTTAATTAGGCTGAAACGAACCTGCCTGTCAAATTTGGATGGAAACGGGCGAGAAACGGACAAAAATCGGGGCGAAAACGGATTCCGTGGCGGCATCGGCGTGCGGTTCGAGGCGTGCGGCCAGCTGTGCAATGCGCACAGCTGGCGCGCACCCGTTCGCGGGTCAACGGGGGCCACCATGTGGCGGGCCCCCATTGGCGCCCGCACGGGCGCGGGAAGCGCCCGCGCGGCGCAGGGGGGCGCGCGCCTGTGCAGGCGCGCGCGCCCCTGTGAGGGAGGGCCGCCAGGTGGCGGGCCCCCATTGGGGGGGCCGTGCACCCGTTCCACCTCCTCCCTCCCTCCCTTTCTTTCTCCTTCTTTTTCTTTTTTCTTTTCTTCTTCTTCCTTCTCCCCCGCAGACCCTCTTCTCCCTTCTGTTCTTCTTCTCCAACAGAGCTACGAGAGAGAGAGAGAGAGAGAGAGAGAGAGAGAGAGAGAGAGAAAGAGAGAAAAAAATGGGAGATTTCGTGGGAGATGGTGCGGCGCGCCGTGGACCTCGTGGGCGACGCGACTGTGCGAGGTAAGCCCCGCTTGTTATTTTGCGGTATTGTTGGCACAGTTAAGTTTCATTTTTAGAGTAGGATTTGACCCCGCGTCGTTTTACGTGTTAGGAACCGAGTTATACTGTGCCGTTTTGCTACGCGGACTGTCGGGGACGTTTTGGCGCGCCTCGTTTTGCGTGCAACATTGAAAGAGAAAAGTGCACCGTTTTGCGTGCCAACCCGAGGTACGTGCTCCGTTTAGTGTGCCGGTTGTGTTATCGCGCACCGTTTTGCGTGCAGTCTCTAATAATATACATCGTTTTTCGTGCAGAGATAGAAAACGTGCACCGATTTGCGTGCAACGTGGAAAAAGCAATGTGCACTGTTTTGCGTGCCAACCCGAGGTACGTGCTCCGTTTTGCGTGCCGATCGTGTTATCGCGCACCGTTTTGCGTGCCGACCCTAATATTTTACATCGATTTGCGTGGAGGACTAGAAAAGTGTGCATCATTTTGCGTGCAACCCTACAGTCGAACGTGCACCGTTTTGCGTGCAGATTTGAGGTACGTTCTCCGTTTTGCGTGCCGATCGTATTATCGTGCACCGTTTTGCGTGCCGACCCTAATATTTTGCATCGATTTGTGTGCAGGACTAAAAAAGCGTGCATCGTTTTGCGTGCAACCCTACAGTCGAACGTGCACCGTTTTGCGTGCAGATTTGAGGTACGTGCACCGTTTTGCGTGCAGGTTGAGTTGACGCGCATCGTTTTGCGTGCCGACTGAAGTGGCGTGCATCGTTTTGCGTGTGAGTTTTTCTGACGCGCACCATTTTGCGTGCAGATTTGGTGGACGTGCACCGTTTTGCGTGCAGACTCGAGGGAGGTGCACCGTTTTGCGTGCAAGCTCGAGGGAACAAGTGGAATCGCGCGGAGACCAATTGCAAGTGTCTACAAGCAATTGGGTACACTACAAGGTGGGGAATTCTGCCGAAATTGGGTGACCTCTCCCCTTGCTCCTTTGCTTTTCGATTCGAAGCATGATAGTAGCCTGTTAGAGGCGTTAGGTAATTATGAATAAGATTGCATGTTTAGAGGAACACAGATGAAAAGAGCAACTGTTGGTTGCCAATAACAGATGATATATGTGCATGTGTAGAGAAATTTAGAGGAAAAGTGATATTTATGATTTATCCACAATAGGGGATAAATTTGTATGTGTAGATGGACACAGATGATAAATGCAACTGTCGGTTGCCAAAAGAAGATAATTCATTTTCATGTGCAAAAAGGACTTAGAGGATAAATATTATTTTTATGATGGATATGAAAATAATTGCATGCGTAGAAATGAGTAATTACTTGATGACTGTGATCATGTTAGGGTACAACCCTAGGAATCATGTGATCTAAGGGAACAGAACTTGTTGGTAGTAAGACTAGGAGAAAACCTAGTTTAGGGGTTTGACGAGTGACATCAACTTAGGAGTTATCCTAGGAAGGATGAGTGGCATGGTCTTAGGTGATAACCTAAGGACACTGGATAGAGTGATCAACATAGAGTCAGAAAACTCTAGGGTGTATATGACATGGAACTTAGGTAAAGAGAACCTAAGGAGAACTAGTGTTCAACATAGAGTCAACGAACTCTAGGATGAGTATGACATGGAACTTAGGTAAGGAAACCTAAGGTGAACTAGAGGTCAGCATAGAGTCATGGAACTCTAGGACAAGTATGACTTGGGACTTAGGTAAAGGGAACCTAAGTTGAGCTAGAAGAGTTTAAACTCACAGACAGGAAAAATAGAGTCAAGTTGACTCTAGGATTCAGTAAGGAATCAGGAGGATGGAAAAGGTGGATCAAGTGTGGAGATATGAAAGGGAAAACAGAAAAGTAGAGTCAATGTAATTCTAAGATAACAGTGGAACATGGAATTAGAGTCAGTGTAACTCTAAGTTAATGGTGGAGCAGGAAAACAGAGTTTAGTTAACTCTAGGATTCAGTGAGGAATCAGAAATGTGGGATGAGATCCCCAGTTTAAAGAGTTGATCAAATATAACCCTAGAAGGTCATAGGGTGTCTGGGCAAATGGATAATAACTTTAACTTCAATTTGAGTTAAAGAAATAAAAGAGAAATGTTTAAGAGTCCAGGAGACTCTCTAGTTATCCTTATGGCAAGACCTAGGATAAGAGGAAAAATTGTTGCTAAAAGGCAAAGATTAAAAGCAAGCTAAAAGTGGCTAAAAGCATAAAGAAAATGTAATTGGCGCCTTCGAATTTGAGACTCGTCAAGTGGAGCAGGACTCCCTGGGCAGTCACCCGTCGGACGAGGTACTTTCGAATGGCTAAAAGTGAAAGCAAGGAGCTAAATGCTCAAAAAAAAGAGAAGGTGATTTGCCAGTGGCAAAAAGGGAGCTATAAGCCCGAATAAGAAAGGAAAGCAAGTGTTCAAAGGCAAAGAGGCTAAGAACTAAAGTAAAAAGAAAAGAAAGAAAATATAAAAAGATAAAATGGGCGTACCTTCGGGGGTGAAACGTAGATCTTGTCGGAGCCATGGGCAGTGTCCCTCTCCCGGGCAGTGACCCGTATGACAAGTTCCCCGTTGGGCGGGGTAACACTTGCGGGTGTTATCGGCAATCTTAGAAATCTTATCTTATGGTAGCAAGACTACCGGGCTCGGGCCCGTTGGATAAGAATTTCCGAGGGTTAACTTGAACTAAAGCACCAGAATCTAAAGAATAAAGAAAAATAGAGTGACCAAGGTGGCCGGGTTAGTTGGACCCTGTATTCAGCGTAATAGTGGCCGAGTTGGTGCTTAGCAGCCTAGTGTGGCTAGACAGAGTAGTGCTGGGTCGATGAGTATACACAGATAGTGTAGTGATATATTATATTGCATGGCCGCATTTTGATATTGAGGATTTTAGTTTCCTAGCACTATTATTATTGCTTCCATTGGACCAAGTGGTGTAGGACACTTTTTCTCGGTGGTTGAACCCATTGGGAACTCTGTCAAGAGTTCTCACACCCCTTGAGTGCCCCCCCCCCACAGGTTCAGGTATGGATGCAACGATCGCGACGGTTCAGAGGCAGACGGCGAGATATACGACAGGGGCAAGGGCCCAGCAGCATAGAGACCTAGAGGGTCTAGCAGAGGTATCCCACTTTTATATTTCTTGAGTGAACCTTGTATGGTGAGGAGATGATGTAAAAGAATTGTAATAATTTCATTAGCAAGTTCAGAAATGTAAAGTGTAATAAATTTAAGTTATGGTTCACTCTTGTATGCTTTCATTATCGCTTAAACTGTTTGTTTATAAAATGAAAGTTCAAATTTATAGTGATTTTTAGTACTCTGATATTGTGCTTCCGCATATACTTGTTGTATGATTATGGATGTTACCATTCCTTTTGGGTAGTGAAAGGTCATACCCGATTGGCGGGTCTGTTGGCGTGCCCGAACCGTACAAATTGGCGGACTCGGGGCGTGACAGAACAGCTCCGGATATATTACTAACTCTTGGCCCTTCCAGCCGATCGTAACTTTTATCTACTTTCAACTTCGAGCGTGGTAGCCGAAAATCTATCCTGGCTGACCCTTTTCGGTCGACCTTCACCCTTCGGGCCCAAGTGGAGCCCGGGTCAGTAATCCCTTCGGTATGACACCCCAATAGGTTTATCTCGGCCGAATCGTCATCGGCCTGAGATTTCCCCCCGCTTGTATCTTCGGTCTCTTCGACCGAGGAGATGGTAGTTGAGACCACCACGTCTCTCTCCTTTGGAAACCGCCCGTTGCGATTTCCCGAGGCGTTGGCTTTGCGCCTAATCGTTGCCTCAAGAGATCGAATCCGAGCGTCCAGCTCCTGACGGACGCTCGTCGGCTCTTTTGCCACCGATTGCAACACGGTTAACTTGCCTCGAGGCGGTGCACTCGACTCCCCAGCCTCGTACTCGTTCCGCCTTGGCTGAGACGATGTGAGAAGCACGGAGCGTGCTTCGCCCGGTCCAGGCTGCGGCTGTCGAGCCATCATTGCCTCTTTCCTTGTGTCGGCTTGGGCTCGCCGTTGACGATGTTTGTGCATCTTAGTCATGGCCGAACCGTACCACCAGTTCGGCACTCATGAAGTGGGTTGCCATTCGGTCGTACCATCGGCCGGTGGGTCTGTGGGTTATGGTATCCAAAGATCTAAATAGAAAAAAATCACCTAGAGGGGGGTGAATAGGTGTAAATAATAAAACTTAGATATCTTTGCGTAAAAATAATCCAATGCGGAAAATAAAAAGAGTACGCAAGATTTTACGTGGAAAACTTCAATCCAGGAGTAAAAAACCACGGGACCGATCACACGAAAAAATCTACTACGATTAAAACATGTACAAGATGATATAACGCAAACCTACGATCCAACCTTTTCCATACGCTCCAAGTAGATCTTCTCCGCAATCCTTAACGCGCCTCGATCACACGATTTGCGTCCAACTTTGAATCCACGAAATCCAACTTCGAATCCACGAAGTCTAACCAAATCCACGGTCGTCACCAATGTAGCATGTGTCGATCACACGAACACGCCTAACTCCGAATCCATGAAGTCGTAACCTTGAATCCGCAAGGCCTTCATGCGAATCCACGCGCCGATGTTCCTCTCGGAAATCGTTGTTGTTTATTGGTGGTGATGATTTTGAATACTTAGATAAACATAGATAGAAAGAAAACATCGTCTAAGTATTCATCAATTTGATTCTACAAGAAATAAGGAGTTTGAAAAACCCTTGAATCAAATTGATCAATATAGAAAAAGAAACATGAAATGGAACGTGTTTTCCTTTCTTTTCTATATGTGGTTTTTCTTTCGACTTCCATGGCTTACCATAAAAGATGAACTTTTGGTTCTATTCTAGGCTAGAAATCTTTTGGAAAGAGATAAGAATAAAAAACTGCCTAAACCAGATTTTTTCCGCACAGCGGTCTGGACTGGAATTAGTCTGATCCGGACTGTCATCACAGCCAGGAAAATTCCTAGAAATATGGTTCGGGATCCGGACTGGATTGGGTCTGATCCGGACTGTTCATGCGAAACAAGAATTTCAACGTTCGGGGTCCGGACTGGATGGAGGCTGATCCGGACTGGAAATTTGCATGAACTGAACCATGTTCGAGGTCCGGACTCGATGTGCCTGATCCGGATCCTAAACACTCAAAATGTCCAGTTTTTTATTTTTATGCCATGAAAATTATTCCAAGTATTTCTAAACTATAAGAATGTATTCAAATCATCACAAATGTTTAGTTTAACGTACCTGAAATTTTGAATCCATTCTTCTTGAGATTGATGTATGTGATCGACAAGTCTTCAACTTCAATTTTCAAGACTCAAACCACTTCACGAAATACGCCAATACAAAAATCCTTAACAATCTCCCCCTTTGGCGGTTTTGTGACAAAACATACAATCCACAAAAATAAAGAAAAATGATTTTTGTTGCTATCACCATACAACAAAAAGATGCATGAACGATCCAAATAAATGTAAATACAAGAGATAAACTCCTAATACAAACTCTAGACTTAAACGCAACTAGGAGTCTTCAAATCTTGTACTCTCTGCAAATGAAACAATTCTTGACAGAAATAAAATTCTTTAGTATCTCAAGAATTTAATTCAATAAACAACCAGAGAGTTTACATTTGTCTTTATATGCACAATGATAAGCATTCAAATTCTCATATCAAAATATTCAACAAGAAGTTCAAATTGTTCAGAGTGTCAAAGTTTAAGATCTAAACTTACCTATTCCAGTTCTCAGTTCTCAATTCACTTGTTAGCAAGTTAGAATATACACATGCCCAAATAGTTAGTGAGTTAGTGAGTTACTGTCGGAGCAGAGCAAGTATTAAAACACGTACAAGGTGATATAACGCAAACCTACGACTCAACCTTTTCCATATTGTCACACCCCGGCGTCGAAACTGCCACCTGGGCCCGCCAACAGATCCGCTGCCCATACGGGAAGCCCTTAAGGACGAAGCAACTAACCTGCAAAAGAACATACTAACCACTATACAGATATCAGAGAGGAAAAGAAAACTGCTGAAATAAATACATACAACTCCAAATAGTACATGCCAGGTCCTCACAATACATAAGTCTCTCCAAAATAAAACTCTCAAAATAAAAAGTACAAGATACATCCCAAAAACTCTGACAGTACTAGCACAAGACCAAAAGGGGGTACGTCTACTCTCTCGCTGGAGGCGGATAGGGATCTAGCTCGCGACTCCCTTACCTCGGTCAGATGGATCAGCAACAGGAGCAGTAGGAACTGGAGAAGAGGTCCCTGGAAAAAGTCACCAACCATGGGTGTGAGAACTAAACCGTCACATAGTTCTCAGTGGGTATCGCCACCAAGCCCGACGGTCTGCCCACTAAGTCTACTAGAGGCATAAAGTAACAAATGCAGTACTAAAAATGGAAGGCTGGAAATAACTCTACAGCTACTATGCCTCTATCTAAATGCTCAAGGGGTGATACAGATGAAACATGATACATCTACTATCTCTCAAAAATACAATCACCCAATCTACACTGACTGCCACATAGGGTCCAGTCAAACCTGCGCCCACCTATTGCTATTACATCCACGGAGGACTGGACTTACGTAGGGCGTCCGTGACTACCCAAAAAGGGCCCAGCCAGAATGACTGCATCGACAAGTCGCGATAGCAAAGTACAGGCCTAGCTCCAGAGCGGCACTCGAGGGGCGCGACACCACCGAGGAAAGTATCCGCGCATCTCTGTCGAGCTAAATATGGCTCATGCAGGCAATAGTCCAAATCCACGATCAACAAGATCTGTCACGCCCCGGGGTCGAAACTGTGACCCGGGCCCGCCAACAGATCTGCCACCAATGCCAAATCCGCATAGGCGAAGCGTCCAACCTGCAAGAAAAGTACTGTAGCTAGACAGATATCAGAGCTATAAATAAAAATCTGCTGTATAACCAAGATCAATCACTGTACAACTGGAAATAAAACAACACTGTCCGCCTCCCAAAATAATAATAAAACAATATCCTCAAATACAAGCTCTGAACCCAACCGGGAGGTAACCCCAATAAATACAACAGTGTACAGTCTCTCAATACATAAAATATCCTCACTACAACAGTCTCTCAAAAGAGGAAAACAAAACAACTAAACTACTGGAGATCTCCTCTGTAGGGGATACCGCTACTCTCCAACGACGGGTAGGGATCTAGCTCGCGACTCCCTCGCCTCGATCAACAACCGCAGAATCAGCATCACCCGCTAAGACTCTGCAAAACAAAGGAGAGGAAGGAAAAAAGGGGGGAAGACCTCCAAAGGGTGTGAGAACTACACCAAAAAGGGAGTTCTCAGTGGGTACCACCGCCAGACCTGACGGTCTGCCCACTAAGTCCTCAAGAGACATAAACTAACCCAAGTCATAAGACTGAAATGAGTAAGCTGGAGACTCTCAACAGCTACCATGCCTCTATCTAAAGGCTAAAAGGGGAGAACCAAACAGTGGTATGCAACCACTGGCACATGAAGTGCACAATCGACCCAATCGAGCTGACTGCCACATCTGGTCCAGTCAAACCTGCGCCCACCTACAACCACCTCCCGCTGACGGGCAGGAATTACGTAGGGCGTCCAAACGGACTAAATATAATCTGTCTATCGCATGCTAAGTCTCTAGTTCAACAAGCACGTACAATTATCAGGTAAACATCAATCCACATGATCTAGGCCGTTTTCATGCTTACCTCTTGCTCATATCGGTTGCACATTAAATTAGGCGTGCTATCAATCATAGAGGGTGACATTCCCATAGGTAAGCTCATCTTAACCATACATGAACATCCACTATTACACCTCCCATAAGGCATAACATGCATATAAACTCTGTTATTCCCTCTAACAGTTGCAAGTACTAAGTTTACCCACCTGAAGCGCTTAAACCAAGGCAAACCTAAAGTCGGTGAAGTGGGTAGACGCTCACAGTCCAAAATCTGCCAAAATTACACCCTCGGTACATGTCGCGCAAGCCTTGGCTCCAAACAACTGAAAACACCCCTGAGTACAACAATTAAGGTCCAACATTACACTTTTATTCCAAAAATAATCCACATATACAACATCAGAAAACAGTCCCGAAGACGTGCAGTTTTCACCGGCAAAAAGTGCCCAGAAAAATCCAATAAAAATATCACAGCAATCCGCGCATCGATACCTTCGAAACGAGTACCTGCACGTCCAATTCCGAGCCCCGTAGGCCGAGTTACAAATTCCGCAGTACAGGTGCGCAAAACCACACAGCAACATAACTGTAATTCCATTTACAGACAAGGGGAAGAACGTATACCTTCGGGCAAAACTCAGAAAAATCCAAGAAAAATACTGTGATATTCCTTGAGTCGAGTAGATGAAAAAAGTGTGCAAGCACGTCGCCATACGATGCCCGATTGCGGAGATAACGCCGAAAGACCACGCCGCTGTCCAAATCTCCATCACAGAAATGGGGTCACAGTAAGCTCGAACAAACACCTCGAAAAGCGTGAAATGAGGGAAAGCTGAAAGTACCTAGATCGTAGATCTGTCCGTCGCGGATCCAGCGGCGAAGAAATCGCTCAAAAAGGTGGTCGGAGTAGGCCGGGGGAGCTCGCGTACCGAAACGCGATGAAGGGGAACCCAAAAGGACGTGCGTCGCGCCGCGCCATAAAAAAAGGAAACCTCAATAAGCGTGCCACCAAAAATCTCAAAACTTTGCAGATGGATGCAGCATAGCTCGGGGATCAACTTTGCTGAAGGTGCCATGGCGAGAGGAGGCTCGGAAATGCCGGAAAAAGGGGGAAGAAAGAAGCTCGGGTCGCTTTTATAGGCTGCAGAAACAAATCAAAAAATACCGAATATGTCCCAATTTCCGGGCGCAGGGAACTTTCGGGCGCGCACTGTAGCAGCCCGAAACTCCCCTGGGCCGCCACGTCGCCCGCCAAACAGGCGACAGCGATCCAGACCAACCACCGCACGACACGTGGCTCGCTGCACAGCCGACACGTGGCACGCACCCAGTCAACACGTCGCTGCCACGCCCACGTGCGCGCTGTCAGCGCCGCCTGCGCCCCCCTGCCAGGCACACGCCCCGAGGCCACCAACACACACTCCGTGAACCGGGTCCACAGCACCGACAAATCATAAACCGCCACGTGTCCACCCCGGTCCACCGTACACCACAAGCCTGCTCCGTGCTCCCAGACCACAACACCGACCAGTCGTTTCCCTCCACGTGTCCCATCCTCCGGTGCACGCCAGCCCCGTGGACCGCGCACCTGCCCGAGCCCCTGCGCGCCTGCCCGCGGCCAGGCACCGCCTGCCCGAGCCTGCGCCGCCGTCCTCCGCTGCTGCCCGCCGCCGCCGGCCGTCGCCGGAAACACTGTTCCGGCCATGAACAGTAATTTTACTGTAGCAACCTCCGAAAAATGCATGTAAATAGCCCATTTTGACCGTTTTCGCGCGCTGAGTCCAAATCCGGTGTCCGATTTGCCAAATTCCAACTCTAAAAATTGCCGAAGGCATCCGGAAAGGTGTTCCTTGGTCCAAACTTCGCGCTGAGTCCATTTTTAATATCCATTGCGCGCGAAACCACTTCTAAACTCCCGACGGGGTCATCAGACTACTCTCGTGATCCATTTAACACACAACGTCCATCCCTAATGTCCAATTGGTGCACAAATCCCACCAACACGCCACATAGGCCTCCAGAAGCTGTAGATGCAACAGTAGTCTAATGGTGAAATTTCGGGTCTTCACATCCTCCCCCACTAAAAGAAAGTTTCGTCCTCGAAACTAGCTCAAATCCACCAAGAGTCACAAACACCACGGGTAGGTATCCATCAATAACGCCTCCAGCTCCCGAAACACCACTCACTCCCCGTGATTACTCCCCAACAACAACAACAACAAGTACGGCATGGCCCGATATGCAATTCTCTCATCTCTCGAGCCAGAAATCCCCACGGGCGTCCCTCGTACTCCAACAATCACAGATCTCGAAGGGGCAAGTCAATCACGAGCGAGGGATCCAAAAAAACACATCACTCCTGAGCTGAGACGTGAAACAATACAGGGGCTCCATCAAAAGCTGGGGGAAATAGAATAACCATCCGTGCAACACGCACCAAACCACATCCTGGTGTCAATCTCAACAAGGCGACCCGAAGCACACGCACAGATTCATCCTATGAAGAAAAGAATCCAATAAGCTGGGGTCTTCACTCGGTTACTTCCCGATCCAAAATCACCCGAGTGGCCTACTCAACCATGGGCTACCCTCAAAAGGGATCCTCAAGAGACACAATCTCATGCCACAGTTGGTCACTCAACATGCCAACATAACCCCAACAGACCCACGGGTCGAAGTCGATCTCTCAACTAATAAAGGACACCCTGACGGGGACCAAACCGTCAGTGAACGGGACTGAAAACTGGCTAAAAAGGCGATCATAATGCTGATGCCCAAACTCGCGGTCAAAAATCCGAACCAGCAACGACAATCCGCGTAAATCCCACCCAAGATGCTGAAAGCTGTAGGCTCCACTGGTGCCGCATGGTAGAAACCGTATACTGAAGCTGAAATCTTAATCTATCATATAGCATAGAACAAAAATGCTGAGTAATCAGGACTGATAGCCAAGCAGGCATGGCCTACGCCCAGGTATATCAATCAAGGCTGGAAGTAATAGACGTACTGAAAGGCTCAACCGTGGGATCCAAGCTGCCTGCAAAACAGCGGTTCATCCTGCCACATTACTCATAGGGTTGGCCTAATGAAGTGTGGACCGAAGATCGACCCACGGTAACTCTACAGCCACAATGGGAGGTATCCCTAAAACATCCCAATCCAAATCCCAACACTAGAAACACTAGCATTGGCGCTGGAATCAGTCTCAGTATCCATTGGCCATGCTCTCCCGGCACTGCCATGTTTAAGAAGCTTCTCACCTCAAGAGTAAATGTTGGTCTCAGCCAAACTTGAATAACATCCATTTGGTCGGATTCCACCGCCACTCCAATGGCCAGAATAAGGTGACTCAAGAAGGCATGCACTTGGAGCTAAAACTTTTACCTCAATAACTTGGCATACAGCTTCACCCACACAGGAGTGGTAGCACCTCCACAAGTGCTCCTTGTGCTCTAAATCGCTCTGGGAGTAAATCAAAATATCCTCAAAAAACCCCACTCCCAATCCGCCCAAGTACAACTGTGACATACAATTCCTCAGACCTTAAAGTCAACAGGGCATTCGTCATTCCATTGGGCCTCGCTATAAACCCATAATGCCCCTACCGTGTCCTGAACGCCATCTAGGCGAAGTCCTCGGCTGCCTAATTCCAAGTAGGTACTCGCATCATACACTAACAGTCGGAGTATAACTCCATCAAAAGGTCCTAGATACCACTCGGACCTGTCTACACTCGAACCATAAAAGGACCCTCACAGTCGTGTATCAACGCTGTGGCATCACCACTGTTCACCAACGGCGTGGCATCACCGCCGTATACCAACGGCGTGGCACCAGGTCAAACAGACCCCTCGATCCCTCCGATCCTGCAACTGCGCCATCAGTTCTCCCAGCTCTACAGGCGATATCCAATGAGGTGCTGTCGAGGGTGGTGTGGTTCCCCGAACCACGTCCAAGGCAATCTCTATCTCCCTATCCGGCGGCATTATCAACGGCTCAGGTGAAATCACACCCGGGATCTCATGAGCAACAAGGATATCCCTGAGTCCCGGTGCCGCCGTAAGCATCTCTCACACTGTCGCTAAAACCTGTGTGCTCTAACAATCTCAACAAGCAAGCCTTCTCTTGTCCACCTTGCCGAAGATCAACGTCCTCTCTCGCCGCAGTCAAACATTCCGTGGCATTGTGCAAATCAATCTCAAGCACAGGGTCCGAAACACCGAATTGCTACAATTTCCAATAATTCTGCCGGTAACTCTCGGTCTCGGCCGCACTGGACATGATCCAAAAACCTCCTCCACATGCACAACAACAAAGGAACCTGTACCTCTAGTGCACGTGGTAACAAATCTGCCTTTAGTCCAGGCAAGAATGAACATGCTCTAACTCCGACTGCTGTGGTGAAATCCCCCCTGCGACACTCGATCCACTACCGTGCGCCCTCCAACCGGCGACACAATTCATCCGCTCAAAGCAAGTGGTTGTCGCTCAATTGCCTGAAAATCAGGAATATCCACAAGGAAGCACGACCTCTGTCTCTGATCACATTGAGGCGACGAATACGGTCCTCCGCAAATAACAAATCCACGCTACCGCTGCGCCACTCCCCAATCGATACTGAATGCTGCTGCCTTCGGGGTCCACCCGATCTCTGGCATCTCGGGAACTCGTTATCCTGGAAAAAGAAATCAGAAATGCCTCTGCCGGCCGATCTGTCCTCCATCACCCGCGCCAAGCGCCAATATCCCGAACTCGCCTCTAGCGCAGATCCCTATCCAAAGGAACTGCAGCGCCCAGCTCCATATACAATGCCTACACCATCGAGGCGTCAATAATCCGTAACAGGGACTAACTAAACTGAAAGGTATCAGGGCGCAATCCACTCCCAGTCACACATATCCTGTGCGCCTCATCCCTCGAATCTGGAGCGCGTAGTTCAACCAACTGCAAAAACTCTCTAGCATAGGAGACTCAATTGATCACTCCATTACCACCAACCACGACTCTGCCTCCAAAGGCTCCAAACTCAATCTTACGAGTGGGTGGATCATCTGCCAAATCTGGCTCATAGATCGATCATGTCCACAGCTCCTCTGCCGTCAACTATCCACCCTGCCTCGTGCCTCGGCACTAAACATTGGCACGGAGGGGGGTTACTCAGTGCTCCGACACTGTGTCACCAGACCAGCTGCTCACTCTGTCGCTGATAAGCCTCTGACAATCCTGTCATCTGGTCCGGAGTTCTCTGACCTCAATCGGGTCTCCGGCCCAAAACCAACTACTTAAGCTCAACTGCTATGACAGGATGCACACGGGGTCAAAACCCAACGTCGGGGAGACACGCTCGCCACGACGAACCACAAAACAACACAAAACAGCGCTCGACCCAATCCAGCGAAAGTCTAAAGCATGTCACCCGTTCCGCAGCGTTATGTTGTCTGCAGCCAACATAATCACTTAGGAGAATAAACATGCCAATCTCTCTTCCCGTCCCTTGGGAGAGGTATAAAACTCAATCAGGACTCGCGCTAAAAATCACGACTCTCACAAAGTCAACCAAGGGGTCAAACCCATAAGCTAGGGTTTCTAAGTCCACCATGATCTACAACCTAGGCTCTATACCACTCTAATCCTGTCACGCCCCGGGGTCAAAACTGCGACCCGGGCCCGCCAACAGATCCGCCACCAATGCCAAATCCGATAGGCGAAGTGTCCAACCTGCAAGAAAAGTACTATAGCTAACAGATATCAGAGCTATAAATAAAAAATCTGGCTGTATAACCAAAATCATCACTGTACAACTGGAAATAAAAACAACACTGTGTCCGCCTCCCAAAATAATAATAAAACAATATCCTCAAATACAAGCTCTGAACCCAACCGGGAGGTAACTCCAATAAATACAACAGTGTACAGTCTCTCAATACATAAATATCCTCACTACAACAGTCTCTCAAAAGAGGAAAACAAACAACTAAACTACTGAAGATCTCCTCTGTAGGGGATACCGCTACTCTCCAACGACGGTAGGGGATCTAGCTCTCGCGACTCCCTCGCCTCGATCAACAACCGCAGAATCGAGCATCACCCACTAAGACTCTGCAAAACAAAGGAGAGAAGGAAAAAGGGGTGAAGACCCCCAAAGGGTGTGAGAACTACACCAAAAAGGGAGTTCTCAGTGGTACCACCGCCAGACCTGACGGTCTGCCACTACTGTCCTCAAGAGACATAAACTACCCAAGTCTAAGACTGAAATGAGTAAGCTGGAGACTCTCAACAGCTACCATGCCCCTATCTAAAGCTAAAAGGGGAAACCAAACATGGTATGCAACCACTAGCACATGAAGTGCACAATCGACCCAATCGAGCTGACTGCCACATCTGGTCCAGTCAAACCTGCGCCCACCTACAACCACCTCCCGCTGACGTGCAGAATTACGTAGGCGTCCAAACGGACTAACTCGCTATCGAGTAGTGGCTCATGCAGGCTATAGTCAAAATCCACGCGCTCTCTCAAACGGATAAACTCAAGATCACCAAGCTCTCGCACAACGGTCAACAACACTCACAACGACACGGGACCACCGTCGATCCCCCAGACGTTCCCAACAACACTAGCACTGGTCTAAACACAGGCTACTATACTCCACTCGGTCCCCCCTGGCCAGTGCAACAATAAAAGTATCTGACCGAAATAAACCCAATCAATGAACCGGTATACAACCCCGGTACTTGTCTGCCTGCTGTCTCACTCACAACTCCCCAACTCCTTCATCACCTCCAACTCACCAACTTACCGGCACCCTTCACGGTCAAAAGCTACTCCGGAGTGGCACTCTCGAGGGAGCGACCCACACGAGTAAAATATCTCTGTAATCAATGTTCACAGTATCTCTATTAGCAGACTGGATCACGACTTCTGATCAAAGTGGGAAAACTCATCCACTAAGGAAGGCCCGATCTCAATCGGATGCAATAAACGATAAGTGGGAAACTCCATCCACAAGAGAAAACTGATACCCAATCTGGTGCATAGATAAGCATCCGTCAACCGCCCAATATCCGCGGTTGCCGCAAAGCCCCACACTAATCCAACCTGTCCCAAACACGAAGTCCCGACTACACCCAGACCCCTGCTCGAACCCGAGCAACACTGACCACCTGACTAACAAGAAGGAGAAACGGAAAAGCATGGTTTCTCCTAAGTCAAGTTCCAAAAGTAGTGCAGCAGTAAAAGATGGCCTAACTACAAGTCCAATCAAGCATGCTTTGTCCTTGGAAACAATAAAAGAGAGTAAACATATGGTAGCAAAGCATACTACAATATTCCCACTATGATATACCAATCTCGCATAAATAGGCCACTGAATAAACATGTATGATCTCTATATCATCTAGTGTGGGATAAATATATCTGTCTATCGCATGCTAAGTCTCTAGTTCAACAAGCATGTACATTATCAGTAAACATCAATCCACATGATCTAGGCCGTTTCCATGCTTACCTCTTGCTCATATCGGTTGCACTTAAATTAGGCATCTATCAATCATAGAGGGTGACATTCCCATAGGTAAGCTCATCTTAACCATACATGACATCCACTATTACACCTCCTAAGGCATAACATGCATATAAACTCTGTTATTCCTCTAACAGTTGCAAGTACTAGTTTACCCACCTGAAGCGCTTAAACCAGGCAAACCTGAAGTCGGTGAAGTGGTAGACGCTCACAGTCCAAAATCTGCCAAAATTACACCCTCGGTACATGTCGCGCAAGCCTTGGCTCCAAACACTGAAAACACCCCTGAGTACAACAATAGGTCCAACATTACACTTTTTCCAAAATATCCCATATACAACATCAGAAAACAGTCCCGAAGACGTGCAGTTTTCACTGCAGAAAGTGCCCAGAAAAAATCCAATAAAAAATCACAAGCAATCCTCGCGTCGATACCTCGAAACGAGTACCTGCCGTCCAATTCCGAGCCCCGTAGGCCGAGTTACAAATTCCACAGTAACAGGTCGCAAAACCACACAGCAACATAACTGTAATTCCATTACAGAAAAGGGGAAGAACATATACCTTTCGGGCAAAACTCAGAAAAATCCAAGAAAAATACTGGATATTCCTTGCATCGAGTAGATGAAAAAAGTGTATAAGCACGTCGCCATACATGCCCGGTTGCGGAGATACGCCGACAGACCACGCCGCTGTCCAAATCTCCATCACAGAAATGGGTCACAGTAAGCTCGAACAACACCTCGAAAAGCGTGAAATGAGGGAAAGCTGAAAATACTAGATCGTAGATCTGTCCGCGCAGGATCCAGCGGCGAAGAAATCGCTCGAAAAGGTGGTCGGAGTAGGCCGGGGGGAGCTCGCGTACCGAAACGCGACGAAGGGGAACCCAAAAGGACGAGCGTCGCGCGCGCGCCGTAAAAAAGGAACCCTCGATAAGCGTGCCACCAAAAAATCTCAAAACTTTCCAGAGATGCAGCATAGCTCGGGATCAACTTTGCTGAAGGTGCCATGGCGAGAGGAGGCTCGAAATGCGGAAAAAAGGGGGAAGAAAGAAGCTCGGTCGCTTTTTATAGGCTGCAGAAACAAATCGAAAATACCGAATATGTCCCCATTTCGTGGTGCAAACTTTCGGGCGCGCACTGTAGCAGCTCTCGAAACTTCCCTGGGCGCGCA
>CM055070.1:28712134-28730733 GCA_029204045.2 Tillandsia leiboldiana
AAAAGTACGTAGCTAGACAGGATATCCAGAGCTATAAATAAAAATCTGCTGTATAACCAAGATCAATCACTGTACACTGGAAATAAAACAACACTGTTCGCCTCCCAAAATAATAATAAAACAATATCCTCAAATACAAGCTCTGAACCCAACCGGGAGGTAACCCCAATAAATACAATAGTGTACAGTCTCTCAATACATAAAATATCCTCACTACAACAGTCTCTCAAAAGAGGAAAACAAAACAACTAAACTACTGGAGATCTCCTCTGTAGGGGATACCGCTACTCTCCAACGACGGGTAGGGATCTAGCTCGCGACTCCCTCGCCTCGATCAACAACCGCAGAATCAGCATCACCCACTAAGACTCTGCAAAACAAAGGAGAGGAAGGAAAAAAGGGGGGAAGACACCCAAAGGGTGTGAGAACTACACCAAAAAGGGAGTTCTCAGTGGGTACCACCGCCAGACCTGACGCTCTGCCCACTAAGTCCTCAAGAGACATAAACTAACCCAAGTCATAAGACTGAAATGAGTAAGCTGGAGACTCTCAACAGCTACCATGCCCCTATCTAAAGGCTAAAAGGGGAGAACCAAACAGTGGTATGCAACCACTAGCACATGAAGTGCACAATCGACCCAATCGAGCTGACTGCCACATCTGGTCCAGTCAAACCTGCGCCCACCTACAACCACCTCCCGCTGACGGGCAGGAATTAGGTAGGGCGTCCAAACGGACTAACTTGCTATCGAGTAGTGGCTCATGCAGGCTATAGTCAAAATCCACGCTCTCTCTCAGAACGGATAAACTCAAGATCACCAAGCCTCTCGCACAACGGTCAACAACTCACAATGACCTTGGGACAACCGTCGATCCCCAGACGGTTCCCAACAACACTAGCACTGGTCTAAACACGGCTACTAGACTCCACTCGGTCCCCCCTGGCACGAGTGCAACAATAAAAGTATCTGACCGAAATAAACCCAATCAAATGAACCGGTATACAACCCGGTACTGCCTGCTCTGTCATCACTCACAACTCACCAACTCTGTCATCACTCACAACTCACCAACTGACCGGCCCGTCACGGTCAAAAGCCTACTCCGGAGTGGCACTCGAGGGGAGCGACCCACACGAGTAAAATATCTCTGTAATCAATGTCTCACAAGTATCTCTATATAGCAGGACTGGATCACGACTCTGATCAAAGTGGGAAAACTCATCCACTAAAGGAAAGGCCCGATCTCAATCGGATGCAACTAAGCGATAAGTGGGAAACTCCATCCACAAGAGAAAACTGATACCCAAATCTGGTGCATAGATAAGCATCCGGTCAACCGCCCAATATCCGCGGTTGCCGCAAAGCCCCACAACTAATCCAACCTGTCCCAAACACGAAGTCCCGACTACACTACCCAGACCCCTGCTCGAACCCGAGCAACACTGACCACCTGACTAACAAGAAGGAGAAAGGAAAAGCATGGTTTCTCCTAAGTCAAGTTCCAATAAGTAGTGCAGCAGTAAAAGATGGCCTAACTACAAGTCCAATCAAGCATGCTTTTGTCCTTGGAAACAATAAAAGAGAGTAAAACATATGGTAGCAAAGCATACTACAATATTCCCACTATGATATACCAATCTCGCATAAATAGGCCACTGAATAAACATGTAGGATCTCTATATCATCTAGTGTGGGATAAATATAATCTGTCTATCGCATGCTAAGTCTCTAGTTCAACAAGCATGTACAATTATCAGGTAAACATCAATCCACATGATCTAGGCTGTTTCCATGCTGACCTCTTGCTCATATCGGTTGCACATTAAATTAGGCGTGCTATCAATCATAGAGGGTGACATTCTCATAGGTAAGCTCATCTTAACCATACATGAACATCCACTATTACACCTCCCATAAGGCATAACATGCATATAAACTCTGTTATTCCCTCTAACAGTTGCAAGTACTAAGTTTACCCACCTGAAGCGCTTAAACCAAGGCAAACCTGAAGTCTGTGAAGTGGGTAGACGCTCACAGTCCAAAATCTGCCAAAATTACACCCTCGGTACATGTCGCGCAAGCCTTGGCTCCAAACAACTGAAAACACCGCTGAGTACAACAATTAAGGTCCAACATTACACTTTTATTCCAAAAATAATCCACATATACAACATCAGAAAACAGTCCCGAAGACGTGCAGTTTTCACCTGCAGAAAGTGCCCAGAAAAATCCAATAAAAATATCACAGCAATCCCCGCGTCCATGCCTTCAAAACGAGTACCTGCACGTCCAATTCCGAGCCCCGTAGGCCGAGTTACAAATTCCACAGTACAGGTGCGCAAAACCACACAACAACATAACTGTAATTCCATTTACAGAAAAGGGGAAGAACATATACCTTCGGGCAAAACTCAGAAAAATCTAAGAAAAATACTGTGATATTCCTTGCATCGAGTAGATGAAAAAAGTGTATAAGCATGTCGCCATACAATGCCCGGTTGCGGATATAACGCCGACAGACCACGCTGCTGTCCAAATCTCCATCACAGAAATGGGTCACAGTAAGCTCGAACAAACACCTCGAAAAGCGTGA
Organism: Tillandsia leiboldiana; assembly: GCA_029204045.2. NCBI lineage: Eukaryota > Viridiplantae > Streptophyta > Magnoliopsida > Poales > Bromeliaceae > Tillandsia > Tillandsia leiboldiana. The sequence continues at coordinate 28,714,730 of CM055070.1, forward strand.
AATGAGGGAAAGCTGAAAGTACCTAGATCGTAGATCTGTCCGTCGCGGATCCAGCGGCGAAGAAATCGCTCGAAAAGGTGGTCGGAGTAGGCCGGGGGAGCTCGCGTACCGAAACGCGACGAAGGGGAACCCAAAAGGACGTGTGTCGCGCCGCGTCGTAAAAAAAGGAAACCTCGATAAGCGTGCCACCAAAAATCTCAAAACTTTCCAGATGGATGCAGCATAGCTCGGGGATCAACTTTTCTGAAGGTGCCATGGCGAGAGGAGGCTCGGAAATGCCGGAAAAAGGGGGAAGAAAGAAGCTCGGGTCGCTTTTATAGGCTGCAGAAACAAATCGAAAAATACCGAATATGTCCCAATTTTCGGGTGCAGGGAACTTTCGGGCGCGCACTGTAGCAGCTCGAAACTTCCCTGGGCGCGCACTGTAGCAGCCGGAAACTCCCCTGGGCCGCTACGTCGCCCGCCAAACAGGCGACAGCGATCCAGACCAACCACCGCACGACACGTGGCTCGCTGCACAGCCGACACGTGGCACACACCCAGTCAACGCGTCGCTGCCACGCCCACGTGCGCGCTGTCAGCGCCGCCTGCGCGCCCCTACCAGGCACGCGCCCCGAGGCCACCCACACACACTCCGTGAACCGGGTCCACAGCACCGACAAATCATAAACGCCACGTGTCCACCCCGGTCCACCGTACACAACAAGCCTGCTCCGTGCTCCCAGACCACAACACCGACCAGTTGTTTCCCTCCACGTGTCCCATCCTCCGGTGCACGCCAGCCCCGTGGACCGCGCACCTGCCCGCGCCCCTGCGTGCCTGCCCGAGCCTGCGCCACCGTCCTCCGCTGCTGCCCGCCGCCGCCGGCCGTCGCCGGAAACACTGTTCCGGCCATGAACAGTAATTTTACTGTAGCAACATCCGAAAAGTGCATGTAAATTGCCCATTTTGACCGTTTTCGCGCGCTGAGTCCAAATCCGGTGTCCGATTTGCCAAATTCCAACTCTAAAAATTACCGAAGGCATCCGGAAATGTGTTCCTTGGTCCAAACTTCGCGCTGAGTCCATTTTTAATATCCATTGCGCGTGAAACCACTTCTAAACTCCCGACGGGGTCATCAGACTACTCTCGTGATCCATTTACCACACAACGTCCATCCCTAATGTCCAATTGGTGCACAAATCCCACCAACACGCCACATAGGCCTCCAGAAGCTGTAGATGCAACAGTAGTCTAATGGTGAAATTTCGGGTCTTCACAAGATCGACAGTAACCAACATCACATCTCTCACTCATTGGCATGATATCCTCACAGCTGGGACCCACCGTCGACTCAGACAGCTCCCAAGACAAGTACTGATCTAAACACAGCTGCCAGACTCCACTCGACCCCCAGGCATGAGTGTAACATGCATCCCACGACCACCCGACCACTTGGCCCACTACCCGGGCGAAGAACTCTAAGTCTAGGTGACAAGAATAAATATGTGGGAGTGTCTAAAGCATAAATAAACTAGCCCAAGTTGGAGTTTTCTACTAGTTTGGTTGAACATACAACATATGACAAGGTGCTAGGTCAAGTTCCAATAATAGCATTTAATTTAACACAAATAGGAAGCAATAATCAACATGATCATAATAACTACACCAGAAAACATTATCTCACATAAACATGCTTCCTATCACCACTCACATTATGCATGCTCACTAACACATATAGAATTAGAGAACCGTCCACCGGTTTTGGAGACAAAGCAACCCACCTGAAAGTGCGCGTCGATCCAAGGTCCAAATGGACTGAAACTGAACGGGGATAATCCTTAGATTCCCACGATTCCAACGAGCCCTAAAACACCTAAAAACTTCGAATGGCCAGTGCCTTCACCCCAAACATACAAAAATAGGCTCCAAAGATGGGCATCCACTGAACGGTCACCTCACACCAAGGTGGCGCTGCCTGCCTAGTCAAGGCATCCATTGTGATGATCCGGACTTCCATAGAGATTTTTGCAGCGTTAACAGCGACTACAGAAAGCTTACACAGTGTAATGGAGCTTGTAGTATTGAAATCGGACCTCAGAAATGGACCCGGTGTGAAAATCGGATCAAGTGGGCTTTTTCGGGGGCTTTCGACAAAATTTCGGATGAGAATTTGGAGAGACGGACGGCGGATTTGGACTCAGCGCGCGAAAACGATCAAAATGGACTATCTACTTGTTTTCGGCGCCAATGTACTGTTCACGTCGGAACAGTAACTCCGGCCACCGGAAAAACTGTTCCGGCGAGTGGCGGCAAGCGGCGAGCGGCGGAGCGCAGCGGTGCAGCGGCGGAGCAGGGCCGCGAGCAGGCGCGCGGTGCATGGAAGCGGCGTGCCACATGTCGGATTCTGATTGGTTTGCCTTGGGACACGTGGCCACGTAGGATTGGCCGGCGCAGCAGGCGCGGTCCATGGGGAGATTGAGCGGGTGTACGGTGGACCGGAGGGAGGACACGTGGCGGCCACTGGTTGGCTGGTCCACATGCGCGCGGTCCACGGAGTGGGTGCAGGCCACCTCGGGGCGCATGCGTGCAGGGGAGGCAGGCGGCGGCGCAGGCGCGCACATGGGCGCGGCGGCGACGCTTTGACCGAGTGCGGTCCACGTGTCGATGCCTCCGCGCTCCACGTGTCGAGCAGCGGATGGCCCTGCACGGCTGTCCGCAGTTCGGGTGAGACGTGGCGGGCCCTGGGCATTTCGGGCGTGAACAGTGTTGGGCCGGGCCCAACACTGTAGCCGCCCGGTTTGTGCGGGCGCCCGAAAAAATGGCCCAAAAGCCCAATTTCGGATTTTCGGGTTGAGCCTATAAATAGGCCCTTTTGCTCACCGAGTAGAGCTTTTTCCCGAGCTCTTTGGCCAGTGCACCCTTCACAAAAGTTGTTGATCTCCTCGCTGTGCATCTCGTGGAGAAGGCCCGGATTTTTTTGAGGCCCCAGCGTCGACGACTTCAGCATCGTAGCGCAGAGCGACATACTTTCATCGGAGGCCCGTTATCATCGCATTTTTGTCTGAGAGGTCCATAGAGCTACCCAGACAGTATTTTTGGACGATTTTTACGGCGTCGGATTCACGAGAGGTAGATCTACGATTCTTGTGTTGTCCACTTTTCTCAGATTTGAGCTTTATTTGGGGTTCGGGGTACGTTTTTAAGCCCCTTTGCCGCTGATGGAATTTCTAGACAGCGACACCTTGCCGGATTTTTATCTCCGCGCTCTGGCATCGGATTGATGGGTTATATGTAATATAGATCTAAATAGGGGAAAAAACACCTAGAGGGGGTGAATAGGTGTAAACAATAAACACTCAAAAAATCATTGCGCAATAAAACCCAATGCGGAAAAATAAAAGAACACGCAAGATTTTTACGTGGAAAAACTCCAAACCGGAGTAAAAAACCACGGGACCGATAACACGGTGAAATCCACTAGAATTGAAACACGTACAAGGTGATTTAACGTACTCACAGACGACTCAACCTTTTACCATACACTCCTAGTTGATCTTCTCCGCTCGTTCCGCAACGCGTCTCGAATCCACGATCTGCGTCCAACGCCGAATCCACGGCGTCCAACGTCGAGTCCACGACGTCCGACCGAATCCACGATCTTCACCCAGTAGCACGCTTCGAATCCACAAACGTACCTCGCTCCGAATCCACGAGAGCGGTTGCACCTTGAATCCACAAGGCCACGCGAGTCCACGCGCCGATTTTGGGGAAATCGTTGTTTTTTTTGGGTGGTGATGATCCGCCGAATACTTAGATCAAAGATAGATAGGAAATACCATCTAATTATTCATTAGTTTGATTCAACTCAAGATGTGAGTATGAAAACCTAGAATCAAACTAATCAATATAGATGAAGAAACATAAAGTAATATCTAATGATTTCCTTTCTTCTCTATAAGTGGATCTTAGGCCGTATAAGATGATATTAGATTATGACGGCTATTTTCCTTAACCCTAGAAAAAGAAACATAGGGTCTATTTATAGGTTAGAAACCCTGGGAAGAAGATAAGGATCAAAAACCTACCATTTCTGGAAATTTTACGGACGGCGATCCGGATCGGATTTCGGCGATCCGGATTGCAGCAGCAAGAAAGACGGTTTCCAGAAAAACAAAGGTTCGGGATCCGGATCGAAATGGCTGATCCGGATCGCTCATACAGTTTCACCAACCATCAACGTTCGTGATTCGGATTGCAAACCCTGATCCGAATCGAGCAAGTAAAAAGGTAAAACTAGTGTTCGGGATCCGGATCATGAGATGCTGCGATCCGGATTGAACCAGTGTATGAACGAACACCCTTCGGGATCCGGATTGGAATGCCTGATCCGGATCCTGAACATGTCCCATGTCCAGTTTTTGATTTTTATGCAATAAAAAATTCTTCCAGGTGTTTCTACACTACAAGAAGTATTCGGATCACTAAAAATCTTTAGTTAAACATACCTAATCCTTTTGAATTCTTCTAACTTGAGATTGAGTTAAATGATCCAACCTTCTTCACCTTCAATCTTCAAGACTTGAACCTTTCACGAAATTACGCCAACTCAAATTCCGTAACAATCTCCCCCTTTGGCGGTTTCGTGACAAAACACAGATCCACTAAAGAAAATTCAAAAAGATATTTTTGTTGCTATCACCATACAACAAAAATTTACAATGGAGATCCAAAAATTTTAAAACATGAGATAAACTCCTAAAACAGACTCTAGACTTAGACATCTGTACTCTCTGCACACAGAAATCATTCTTGACAAAAAGAATCGTTAGATACCTCAAGAATTGAAACATACAAAACCAAGTACAGAGATAGAGTTTATCTGATCATCATGACATTTGAGTATTCAGATATGTAAGAGAATCATAGTCAAAAACCAACATATCTTCTATGCATTCAAACACCAAATGTCACAAAGTGTTAGTCCAACATCAACTTGTTAGTCATATTACATGCCCAAATAGTTAGTCGAATAGTTAGTAGGAACATGCACACAGAAACACAAGATAAAAACCAAAGTTGAAGTTGAAGTGATACTTACCTTGATGTTCACACATTCACACAGTTTTCACATCATCATTGTTCAAGTTCTCTCTAAACTCTCTCCCCTTTTTTGTCACAAACTAAGCCAAAATTACAAAAATTTAAGGAGAGTTAAAGATTTCAAAATCGAGAAAAACCTGAGAACTAAAATTAAAGCAAAGTAAAAACAGAGCATTTAAAACCTAAAAACTGAAAACCTGCACAAGAGAATTAGTTGACAAACGATTCAAGCATCTGAATCTGAGTCATTCGAGGCGGAGTCCTCAGAGCTCGTGCAACCCAGCTTTTTCAAAATTCCTTTAAGCAATCCCGAAATCGTAGAACACTCTTGTTTCATCTGATGTATATCCTTGGACATCTTTCTGAGTCCTAGAGCCATTTTGTCTTGCTCTTGTTTGATGGAAGACTCCAGGTTTCCTTTTTGGTCAATTCTTCTGGAATTTGAGGAACGTTGTGTGACAATTGACGGAGCAGTCTGTCCTTCATTCCGAGGAGATCTTCTTGGCAAAGAGTGTGAATTGTCAAGAGGTTCATTGCTTGGCACATTCTTTTTCCTTGTGGAAGACTTTGTCAGCTTCTTGCTCTTTAGGTAAACCTTATTTTCTTCATCAATACCCTGTTGTACTTCATCAAGAAATGTGTCCCATTCATCTTCAGACTCAGTTTCAGTTTGAGGAGTATCCTTTGTTTTTGCTTGACCTGTTTCATTTATTTCAATACCCCGAGCTCGTCCAAGTCGTCGAGCAAGTCTTTTCCTTTTTGTCTTCCCAGAAGTTTCTTCCATGGGAGCTTTGCCCTTTTCAGCAGCAGTAGGAGGAGCCTTTGACGTTTCCGCAGGAGCTTTTCCTTTCGACGCAGTGGGTGCTGTTGCTTCAACTTGAAGCTCATCCCAATCAATTGATTCCGTTTCCGACTCCGTGTCGGAATCATCCTTAGTCTTCTTTGCTTTCTTGGCCCTCTTGGGCTTGGCAGTATCCTTGACATGAACCATGGCAGCAAGTAGGAAAATAATCCATGTGATCACCATTTTGATTGCTAGTGAAAAATGTATCCTGTGAAGACCAACTCAAGAACACATGAAAAAATTGTTAATTTTTAAAAATTTGAAAATTTGTACCCAAACAATCATAATCATGTAGAGAGACTAAGAATCAAATTAGTTTTGCAAAAGGAATTTTAAAAATAGATCAATTGCATGATTTTCAAAAATTCCTATTATATGCCCTAAAACAGAATTTTCAGAAATCGAAGCCCAAAAATTCGTTAATCAGGAGAATACCTAGCATATAATCAAAACTAATCTACCCAGAGTTCTTATTTCAAAAGAGATTTGACCAAAAACCATTCACAAATGAAAAAGATAGAAAAATCTCATCACGTTTTGAAGAAAATAGAGAAAACCTGTGAAAAACGAGATTTTGATCAATAAAACTTACTTGGATTCGAAGAACTTGGGTTAGGAAAGCTCCAAGGTGCAAGTATTCTAGAGAGAGAGGCTCTAGAGACTTGAGAACAAAAGATTAAGGTAAAAGAAATCAAAACCCTTTCGTTCTTATTAAAACCCTAGCCGTGATCCGGATCGGATCGAGATTTCGATCCGGATCGGCTAGCCGCAGGAAGAAGCCTGCGTTCGGGATTCGGATCACTTATCCCGATCCGGATCAGCTGCAACTTTTTCTTCAGAAAAATTTAGAAAAAATCCAAAAAATCCAGAAAAAAGTATGTAAGCATTTTAGCACATCAACTTTAAACAAAAATCATCGTTTCATGTCAAGAGAAATAAATTATGTTAAATCTATCAATAACATTCAAATAATGACATGACAATTTATAGAAATTAAAACTTTTAAAGTTGATCAAGTTCAAACACATCCATCATGATCTTATGAGTACGGCGTTTATCAAATCATTAAAATGGTAAAGAAAATGAATTACCAAGATCAATAGCTGTTTGAAATCCCAAATAAATTATATAATGTATCTAGACAATCTGTTGAAGAGAGTGGCTCTTTGAGCATCTTTCTTTAAAAAACCCACCTTATACCAACCTTGAAATTTGACAGAGTCAAGTATCTCAATATGCATTTTACTTAATCAAAAATTGAACAACCATGCTTGGTATACATGTGGTAGCTGCACACAGTACTCGGACGACCGATGTGGTAGCTCTTTCCTCCATGTGGTGGTAGTTTTCACACTCCTCATTGGGATGTAACTCTTTCCACATCTTTTGAGCATTTTACTTTTCTTTGACTCCCCCTCAATTGGCTATCAATTATTTAATATATAAAGTATTCAACCAAGGATTGATCTCGAATTCATACTCAACTAAATAGTCAAATAAGATAAAAACAATACCAAGAGATCATTGAGAGAGAAATTGACTTTGATCAATTAAAAATGGTTTAATTTAAATAAATGATCAATGCATCAACTGAATTATTATGATATCCAAAGCATAATAAATTTCTAATTATATGAAAGGATGCAAGTAAAGTCAATAATACACATGCTCAATTAGTGTACTATGTATAAACATAGATAAAGAACAAAAACACAAAAACAAAACCTAACCTAAGCAAAAATTTCAAAAGGAAGTTTATTTCAAGGAAAGCATTCCAATTGCTTTACGCAAATGAATAAAACGTTTTTGATCCAAAGGTTTTGTTAAGATGTCAGCTAATTGATCTTCAGTTGAAATATATGAAAGTTGAAGAGTATTTGATTCAACTAGCTCTCTAAGAAAATGATATCTAAGTTCAATGTGTTTTGATCTAGAGTGCAACACAGGGTTTTTGGAAATGTTTATAGCACTAGTGTTGTCACAAAGAATTGTTACCGAAGTTGCTGAAATCCGGAAGTCGCTCAACACACTTTTCATCCAAATGAGTTGGGTTGAACAACTACCCGCTGAAATGTATTCCGCTTCGGCAGTCGAGAGTGCTATGCAATTCTGCTTTTTACTGTGCCATGCAACAAGGCAATGGCCAAGATAGAAGCATGCACCACTCGTGCTTTTCTGATCATCCACTGATCCTGCCCAATCGGCATCTGAGTATCCAACAATGTCCAAACTAGTTCCCATAGGATACCAAATTCCGAAATTAATTGATCCTTTGATGTACCGGATGATCCTTTTCACCGCTTTTAGGTGAACCTCCTTTGGTGCTGATTGATATCTCGCGCAAATCCCAACACTAAAGGATATATCCGGGCGACTAGCCGTGAGGTAAAGTAGACTTCCAATCATACTTCGATACAGTTTCTCGTCTACATTCTCACTATGTGATTCACTTCCAAGTCCCTTGTGGCTAGTTCCCATTAGAGTCGGAAAATCCTTTGAATTTTCTAAGTCAAACTTTTTAACCAACTCCATTGCATACTTGGATTGACACAAGTGAATACCTTCATCATTTTGTTTAATTTGCAATCCAAGAAAATAAGTCAATTCGCCCGTCATGGACATCTCAAATTCGCTTTCCATGTTCTCCGCAAATTTAGAAGCATCATTATCTCTTGTTGCGCCAAATACAATGTCATCGACATAGATTTGTGCTATAATGAAATTGTTTTGATAATGCTTCACAAAGAGAGTCCTGTCAGCTCCCCCTCGAGTATAGCCCTTGTCACGCCCCGGGGTCGAAATGCGACCCGGGCTCACCAACAGATCCGCCGCCTGTACGGAGACTGCCGTACAGACGAAGCGTCTAACCTGCAAAAGAGATCTATAGCTAACAAGTATCAGAGCTGAGAGGAAGCAGGAACACCAAGCGGTGAAAAGTCCAAGTACAGCAGTCCACTAGAACCCACAACATAAGTACAAAAGCACTAAATGGTACAAAAGTGGAAACTAAAAAGTACAAGTGACACTAACACCGACACCACCGACTCGGGTAGGAGCTAGCCAGCTACGCCCTTACCTCGGTCAGAAAGCTCCGAACGAGCCAAACCTGGAACGGTCGCCTCAGGAACACCTGCCATCACAGCGGGTGTGAGATCTACTGGAACAGTCAGATCTCAGTGGGTACCAAAGCTAAACCCACGGTACACCCACTCAGTCTGCTGGAGACAAAAACACAGATAGATAGATAGATAGATAGATAGATAGATAACCGGAAATGAATCTATCGCTACATGTCTCAATGCAATGCTGGAAGTAAGTTCTCAGTCTCTCTCACGGGAGGCTCGGAAACTACGAACGTCTGCGTCCCCTACAGCCCTTTATCAAACAAGAACGGACTGTAGGCTTGGGCGCCCATAGTTTCCGCCCCCGCACTGGAACTGCTAGAACTCTACAAGACACTAGAAGGCCACCTCAATCCCTTCTAGTAACCACCTGGTAACTCGGCCAGGGCATAACTATCTCTCTGGTAACTCGGCCAGTGATACTTACCTATCTGGTAACTCAGCCAGTGATTAATACCCATCTGGTAACTCTGCCAGTGGTAACTACTCATCTGGTAACTCAGCTAGTGATTTATACCCATCTGGTAACTCTGCCAGTGGTATCCGCTCATCTGGTAACTCAGCCAGTGATTTATACCCATCTGGTAACTCTGCCAGTGGTATCCGCTCATCTGGTAACTCAGCCAGTGATTTATACCCATCTGGTAACTCTGCCAGTGGTAACTACTCATCTGGTAACTCAGCCAGGGGTTTATACCCATTTGGTAACTCTGCCAGTGGTATCCACTCATCTGGTAACTCAGCCAGTGATTTATACCCATTTGGTAACTCTGCCAGTGGTATCTCGTATACTCTAACGATGCTACTAACACTCGTGTCCCAGTCGGAAACGACATCCCTCGACTTACACGACTGTTCCGCAATTACCTGATAGTAATGATATGATACCTTTGCATTCGGAAGCATAAAGGGCAATCCGTAGTTCATTGGGAGAAACCAACCCACCTGCGATCCATCCGCGAAAACCGTGCGCCAAACGGAGGTCCCGATGCGATCCCGCAGCTCCACGCGGCAACACACGCGCCACCGGCCACGTGAGAAGCTAACCGTATGCCACAACTGCGAGACAAGAAGAGGGACCGGGATCAGAAACATGCGGCTAAAACCGCGCTCACAAAGGGCAAAAGAAACCAAACCGGCGACGAGAAACGCCGCGCGTTGCGCGGAAAACCCATCGCGCATACACGCCGCGGCGCGTCGCCAAGTCACAGCCCGCGCGGCCAAGGCGGCGCAGCTGCACGGCTCCAGAAAACACAGCCATTCGCGCGGCGCCCAGCAAGTCCGCGCGGCACAAGGCCGCCCGCGCGGTGCCCAGCAAGTCCGCGCGGTACAAGGCCGCCCGCGCGAGGGTCTGCAGTGCCGCGCGCCCAGCGCGCGGCCTGCACACCGCGCGGGGCCCAGAAGGCCGCCCGCGCGGGGCCCGCAGCGCCGCGCGCCCAGCGCGCGGCCTGCACACCGCGCCGGGCCCAGAAGGCCGCCCGCGCGGGGCCCGCAGCGCCGCGCGCCCAGCGCGCGGCCTGCACACCGCGCGGGGCCCAAGGGGCCGCCCGCGCGGGCCTGCAGTGCCGCGCGCCCAGCGCGCGGCCTGCACACCGCGCGGGGCCCAAGGGGCCGCCCGCGCGGGGCCTGCAGGGCCGCGCGCCCAGCGTGCGGCCTGCACACCGCGCGGGGCCCAAGGGGCCGCCCGCGCGGGCCTGCAGCGCCGTGCGCCCAGCGCGCGGCATGCACACCGCGCGGGGCCCAAGGGGCCGCCCGCGCGGGCCTGTAGTGCCGCGCGCCCAGCGCGCGGCCTGCACACCGCGCGGGGCCCAGGGGGCCGCCCGCGCGGGGCCTGCAGTGCCGCGCGCCCAGCGCGCGGCCTGCACACCGCGCGGGGCCCAGGGGGCCGCCCGTGCGGGGCCTGCAGCGCCGCGTGCCCAGCGCGCGGCCTGCACACCGCGCGGGGCCCAACGGGCCGCCCGCGCGGGGCCTGCAGTGCCGCGGGGCCAGCGCGCGGCCTGCACACCGCGCGGGGCCTGCAGTGCCGCGCGGCCCCGAGGGCACCCGCGCGGCCCGCCTGCAGTGCCGCGCGCCCAGCGCGCGGCCTGCAGTGCCGCGCGGCCCCGAGGCACCCGCGCGGCCCGCCTGCAGTGCCGCGCGGCCTGCAGTGCACCACGGCAGCAGGCCGCATGCCGCGCGGCCTGCTGCACAGCCAGGGTGGACCGGCGCCCTGCTGCTCAGATTTTGGCAGCAGGGCGCAAGCTGCGCGCGTCGCTCCAACGCGGCCGCGCAGCGATGGCCCCGCAGCCTCGCGCCGCCAACCACCGCGCGCGCGTGGCTCGCCAAGCACCACCAACCCGCACACAACACTCCCAAGCAGCAAAGAAGGAAAGCAAATAAAAGAGAGGAGAGGAGAGAAGCAAAAAACCACAATCAAAAAAATAAAACCAACCTCCACGAGGCTCGCCGACCTCGCTCGGCTTCACGCCCTCGCTCGGGGAAGAAAAGCTCAAGAGCCCTCTCCAATTCCTCCTTCTTCTTCCTTCTTCCCTTTTCCTTTCCTTAACTTTTCTTTTCTCTCTTTCTTTCTTTCTCTTTTTCCTTTTGCTACAGAGGTGGAGGGGAGTGGTTTTATAAAGCAAAAGCTTTAAATAAAATTAAATAACTTAATTAACTTAATTCCAAAAACCCAACTCCAACTCACTTTTTGCCCTCGCGACCTCTGCCGCTGCCCGGAACCTCCCGAGCTCCGCTGTAATTCCAAAGTACACGCGCTCACAGCTTTTTCTCTTCAAAAAGCTCAACCGTTGAGTCGGGGTGCTCAAATCAAATACCGGCTCCAAAATTGCCAGTTCCGACTCACTTTTTGCCTCCGGGTCCTCCGCGTCAGTCCGGAACCTCCCGAACCTCGCTGTAAATCAAAAGTACGCGTGTCCACACCTTTTTCTCCTCAAAAAGCTCGACCGTTGAGTCGGGGTGCTCAAATCAAATACCGGCTCCAAAATTGCCAGTTCCGACTCACTTTTTGCCTCCGGGTCCTCCGCGTCAGTCCGGAACCTCCCGAACCTCGCTGTAAATCAAAAGTACACCTGCTCCAAGTGTTTCCCAATTTTTCTGCAACCCATAGCGGTGTCGGAGCTTCCCGTACCAGTCACCTAACTCGTACAAAGCCCAAAACAAGCAGAGGCCTCCGCGGGGATCCAAATCAACCCGAACTCCTCTGAAAACACAAGTGGGACACATCCAAGGCAAATTCCTCCGCACCACACCATCCTGCAAGGTCGGTGCGTCATCCAAATCCCGGTGTTCTACACTCTCCCCCCCTTAAAAGGGTTTCGTCCTCGAAATCCAACAAAATCCATACTTAGGAGGGTAAATCAAAAACAAAAGGGATAGAAGATCCTCAGATTGCCCAAGGCTCTCAAGTGGTCACTCACATTCCTCATGCTGACAACACTGAACCTTCCCCAAAGGTATGATTCGACTGCAAAATTCTTTGGTTTCACCAACAAGAATCGCTTCGGTCGATGAGGACAACGCAGTCCTCGTCCATCACCAAGGAAGGGAAAGCAAAACAAAACTTGCGGGGTTCAAATAGGCCTCATCCAGCCTGATCACAGCTCGAGGATCCACAACTCGCATAACTCGTTTCTATATATAACTCTCAGGCTGGTAGTCTCCCTTGATTCGAGATCTCAAAACCGAAGTTCAAGCCTCCTTAAGGCAAAACTCCTCAGATGCTTCATAGCCACCAAAGCTCCAGTTCCACAAAACATGGATCACCTCCCTTGACAGGGGAAAACCTTCAACCTCGAGAACCTTCTCTCGATTCTGGCACTCAATTCCCAGGGTTACACAGCTCGCCTAAACAGGGCATACTGAACAAAAAGTCCTCGCCGGGATAAAGCAATCATACATCCTTGCAAATCTATCACCGGCGCTACCTCAACCTGACCTCCTGAGTGTCCAAGCACTTTAGGTTCGAGGGTTCTGAACAATTCCATGACCTCTCTATCACGGCAATATCCGGATCAAAGCTGGTATCCTCCTCAGCTTTGCCTCAATACACCTCATATCCTCTGCCACTCAAGCGGCTAAAACACAAGGCCCAAACACAAAATCCTCGATGTCGAAGTGCAACTCTCAAAGCTTGGCAACCAACTTCTTCCTCCTTAGAAGTTGTAGCACTAACCTCAAGAGCCCCTCAAGCTCCAAGTTGCTTCGGAGGTAAGCAAAAACCCACGACGGTAACACCACCAACCCGTCCAGTGAAACAGAGAAAAACACAGCTCTCAAATCAGTAGGGCATTAGTCAATCTACTTGACCACGCAAACCGCTCAACTGCCCTACTGATTCCGGATCAGTAACCAGGCACAGCCCTTGGCTGTAAGGTTCCATAAAGATATCAATCACTCGAAGGCATCTGCCCAAGCACAAGGTGAGACTAATCAAGTTCGAACCTTACAAAAACTCACACGGTTGTGTACCCACAACGTGACATCACCACTGTGTAACCACTGCCTGGATCCTCACTGTCGTATCCCCACGACGAGGTACTAGGTCTCACAGACCTCTTGATCCGTCAAATTTCGCAGCTGCGCTCACAGCTCCCTCTGTCTCACGGTTGATACTCCACGAGGTGCTGACGAAGTTGGCGCGGTTCCCAAACCACGTCAACCACTGTCTCGATCTCAGTCCCAATCAAGTAACTACCTGGTAACTCGGCCAGGGGTATCAACCACCTGGTAACTCGGCCAGGGGCAAGTAACCTCCTGGTAACTCAGCCAGGGGCAGGTAACCTCCCGGTAACTCAGCCAGGGCATCATATATCTCATCGCATGCTATAAAAAATACACTCCTCCCGACCAGGTCCACGGAGGGTCAATGTCTTCTCTCTCGACAATCCATGATAGCATAAATTGGGACGACCGATTCCTATCCAACCTCGTATCAACACCTCTACACTGATGTAGGACTAACATCTCGATGATCAATCCAAGGTCCTAGCTGCACTGGCAGGACAGGCAGCACTCATCCACGTGCTTCACGTGATCTGAAAATTGATCCAAACGTGCACAACCATCAGTCCTGACACTGGCCCACACGAGGGTACCCCCGCTTTACCGAAACGCACACACGGCGTTGGCATTAAGCAAGCTCTAACCCGACGGCCACACCAGGTGAGACGCGACCCACAACCCTGACGAAGAATGCGGCCCATGCAGAAGGGAAACTCACATCCTGGCACTGCTGCTGAAGCGAGCACTGTCGAGAACCTCCTGGTCTCTGTCTCCTCTGAGACCCCTGATCCAGAGGGTGGAATCACGGCAACCTCGAATCACGCGACTATCGCAAAATCGGCGATGCCGGAGCTCTCTCTCCGAAGCGGGTCCCCCGCTCACCGTCTCCCTCGGACGGGATCTCTGATCCTCGGTCAATCCATCGAGCATGCACACTCACTGCATCCAAGGTCGGCACTCGCCGAAAATGCACGAAGAGGTAGGCATCTCGATGCAGCTCCCACTCGAACATAACCAACCTCTAAGCCTCATCCTGGGCGTCCAGGGGTACATCGCTCAACCGTCACAGAAACTCACCCCAGAACATCAACTGCGCTCCCGATGGTCCAGCAAGACGAATCCGACGCCACCAGCTCTCTTGGCGTCCGAATGCAAAAGTGCATAACCAAGCGCCCTGATGCTTATCCTGGATGAACAAATCCTCGAACAAATCTTCCATAACAGCGTTCCAGTTCTCGGCCTCTCACGGCTCCAACTCAGTCCCGAAATCTACAAGGGATGGAACTGGATGCGGTACACCACCTAACAGCAACCTCTCGCTGCTTCCGCACCATCAATGGTGCGATCAGGAACAGAAATCGACAAAGTCGCGGCCGGAGGTACTACTGACGATACTCCGGGAGATGCTCTCGGTCCAAGCATGTGCATCATACGCTCCATGTTCTCTCCTCCTGGCGCCATAACGCCTCAAATACCAGGACTGCTTGGGCCTGGATCTCACAAGCCTCTCTCGGCTCCATCCATTTAGCTTTCCTCTAAACGAGCCCCTCATCCCAGGTCAAACACGCCCTCGCCGCTGCACGGCGTCTCGGAAGCATCAAAAAACCACTGCAACAGACAAACATTAGGACCAAGACTCTCTCGACCCAAACAAATGAAAGTCTAAACATGTTAACCTTTCTAAAGCATTATGCTGTCTGCAGCCAACACAATCACCTTTAGAGAAATAACATGCGAGGTCACTCACCCCAATCCTCAGGGGGAGGTACACCCTCAGACAGGACTCTCGCTAAGGTCACGTCTCACACGACAGTCTTCCCACTGTCCAACCAAAAGCCTAGGGTCTCTAAGTCCCCAACGACCTATATTCCTAGGCTCTGATACCACCTAATCTGTCACGCCCCGGGGTCGAAATGCGACCCGAGCTCACCAACAGATCCGCCGCCTGTACGGAGACTGCCGTACAGACGAAGCGTCTAACCTGCAAAAGAGATCTATAGCTAACAAGTATCAGAGCTGAGAGGAAGCAGGAACACCAAGCGGTGAAAAGTCCAAGTACAGCAGTCCACTAGAACCCACAACATAAGTACAAAAGCACTAAATGGTACAAAAGTGGAAACTAAAAAGTACAAGTGACACTAACACCGACACCACCGACTCGGGTAGGAGCTAGCCAGCTACGCCCTTACCTCGGTCAGAAAGCTCCGAACGAGCCAAACCTGGAACGGTCGCCTCAGGAACACCTGTCATCACAGCGGGTGTGAGATCTACTGGAACAGTCAGATCTCAGTGGGTACCAAAGCTAAACCCACGGTACACCCACTCAGTCTGCTGGAGACAAAAACACAGATAGATAGATAGATAGATAGATAGATAGATAGATAACCGGAAATGAATCTATCGCTACATGTCTCAATGCAATGCTGGAAGTAAGTTCTCAGTCTCTCTCACGGAGC
>CM055070.1:28730833-28916763 GCA_029204045.2 Tillandsia leiboldiana
CTCCAATAGGGTCGCGCGACTGTTAGGGTAACGTCGTTTTCAAACGTCCCTGTGGTACACTTCCAACTCAATCGTGAACATTCCGCGAATCAAGTCGTTCTGCCTGCCTGTGTTCCGCCCGCCGAAGTTCCTTCTGTTGTCCCCTTTCGGTTTAGAGCCGGTCGGCACCACATTGCTTTCTCCACGGGTGGTTATATGGCATGGTAAGTCGTATGTCATTCAGTAGCTCCAAACACTCCTTTGCCGTTAGGGTTTAAAGCTGCCCTTCTGGGTGAAACGGTTACGTAAGGCTGTTGGTGGTCCAGAGAACACGTTGCACTGCACACCGTAGAGTAGTGCCTCCACGTTTCCGAAGAAGACCACTGCGCAAGTCCAAGTCATGGGTCGGGTTTAGTTCTGTTCGTAATCCGTGAGTGTCATTGAGTTAGCTAGGCAATGACTTCCTTGCTGCATAGTAACTCCTCCCCAGGTACCTATTCGAGAGCATCGCATAGAAGTAGACTTCCGTAGTTTCTCCAGGGTTCGTAAGGCAAGCACAGGAGCTCTTGTTAACCGTGTCTTAAGTTCCTTCAAAGCTCTCTGGCATTGGGACCGTCCATATGAACTTTACTTCCTTTCCGGTTAGGCGGTCAGAGGGTCGCAATCTTCGAGAAAACCTCCACGAAACGTCGTAGTATCCGCAAGGCCAAGAAAGTGCGCACCTTGTCACTGGGGCGGCTGGGGCCAGTCGGTCACCGACTCACCTTCTTGGGATCCACTGCGACTCCTGTGCTGAAATGATATGCCCTAGAAACCCGCACTTAGCGAAGCAGAATTCGCATTTCTTAAGTTTGCGAACAGCTCCTGCTCCTAAGGGTCTGTAGAACAATTCGAAGGTGCTCCCGTGTCTCATCGGTGGTGGAGTAAATCAGGATGTCGTCGATGAAGACCACAACGAACTGATCCAG
Organism: Tillandsia leiboldiana; assembly: GCA_029204045.2. NCBI lineage: Eukaryota > Viridiplantae > Streptophyta > Magnoliopsida > Poales > Bromeliaceae > Tillandsia > Tillandsia leiboldiana. Next base: position 28,731,781 of record CM055070.1, read on the forward strand.
GAAGGGTCTGAAAACTCGGTATCATGTCCATGAACACGCTGGGGCATTGGTAAGCCGAACGGCATTACTGTGAACTCAATGGCCATACCGAGTCCGGAATGCCGTTTCGGAATATCCTCGTCTCGAACTCTGAGCTGGTGGTAGCCCGACTGCAGGTCGATTTTTGAAAAGACAGTTGCACCCCGCAGCTGGTCAAAGAGGTCATCAATCCTAGTAAGGGGTACTTGTTTTTCACTGTGACTTTGTTGATTCCCGGTAGTCGATGCACAACGCAAGCTCCCGTCTTTCTTTCGTACAAAGAGTACAGGTGCGCCCAAGGGGACACACTCGTCGGATAAACCCCTTGTCCAGAAGGTCCTCTAGCTGCGCCTTAAGTTCCTTCAGCTCCGCGAAGGCCATCCTGTAGGGGGCCTTCGTGATTGGTCGAGTGCCGGGTGGAAGCTCAATGGGAAAGACAACTTCTCGCTCGGGGGGTAATCCAGGTAGTTCGGCCCGAAAAACATCTGGGAAGTCCCTCACCACAGGGATGTCGGGGAGTGCCGTGGAGGATCCGGCGGCCAGGGCCACGACACCAAGTAGGCCATACACGCCCTCTACCAGCTTCCTGGCTCGGGATGCAGGAATCATGAAGAAAAGGAAACGCTCTTGCAAGCCAAGTACACGTTCTCCGGAAAATCGGGGTACATCAGTCGTACCTCGCGCTTCTCGCAGTCTATGACCGCAAGGTACCACGTGAGCCAATCCATTCCGAGCACTACATCATACTCTTTCAATGGAATGACTACCAGATCCCAGGGGCACGGAAGCCTTCCCATCCATATAGGGCAGGAAGGCACCATGTTGCGTGCCTCCAAGGATCCCCCCGCGGTGTGTACGGTCATCAAACTGGGTAAGGGTCTCAACTCAAAATCATGGGTCAGTGCGAAGTCTCGGGACATAAACGAGAGTGTCGCTCCGGTGTCAAAAAGGGTTCTAGCGCGATAAACAGAAGCAAGAGTGATACCTGCGACGACGTGCTCAGACGGGTGCGTTTCCTGCTGACCCATCGAAAAGACGCGGCCTCCAGTTTTTCTTCACGCTGTTGGTAAAGAACGCCCCGAATAGCTGCTGTTTAAAGGTAGTCCATGACGGAAGGGTAGCGCCCGACGCAGAGTCGGGGCGTACGGTTTCCACCAAATGCGGGCGTTCCCTCGAGCAAGTGGGCGGCCAGGGGGACCCGCTCATGTCTTCCATCAATAGGTCCTCGAATAATTTCTCCATCGTATCCACCCATTTCTCCACAACCCAGGGGTCCGTCGTGTCCCCTCGAACGTTGGCGGATCGTATTTCTTGAAGTCGGCCAGGTTGGCGCGCACACGGTCCGCGCGTTTGGTAGGTTCGCCCCCTTGTCCTCGGCTGTGGATCTAGTCCTGGCCATGATCTGAACATTGCACGAAACAGTTACTCCTAGTTTAAATAAGACGGCACGCCACTAGTGCTGGCACTAGAGGGAGAAAGAAAAGAACACTATTCCCTCCCCCTTTTTCCCCAACGAGCACTCGCGTTTTATTTATCCCGTGTTCACTTTATTACTCAGTAGCCAGAGTATTGCGCCCGTGGATGTTAGGCCCCGACTGTGTGGTTAAAGTTTACCGCTTGATACCATCTAAATCTGTCACGCCCCGGGGGTTCGAATCGCGCGCGAAGAGGAGCCACCGATGCCCCTGATTCAGCCATATATTTTTTTTTTTGTAAAACATTACTCCCCGGCGCGTGCACAGACCCGCCGCATACACAAATCGCTCTGCAAATGAGCAGAGGCCCCTTTGTATATGCACGGCGTCTCAACTACAAAGTGTCTCACAAGGCGTAGTACATACAATCTCTAACCACATCAGTTGGGGTCTCGTACACATACAACAAACAATTCACGTGACATTCTAGCATTCACTTAGAGTAGAGGCCGGTGTTTGAAAGGATAAATAATCACAAGGTTTTGAAAGCGGCATCCACACGATGCCCTCGTTTGTGAAAACAGTTCGTAAACACATAAATCCCACAAGGTTTATAAAGCTTGGTGCCCACACGACACCCACGTTTTAAAATAGTTTTCGCAAACGGTTTTCTTTGTTTTTCATCGTTCAAAACGGCCAAGTAAGAGAGAACGTAGTATTCATTCAATTATTCAAAAAAAGGAAAGAAAAGAAAAGGGCAACATCCACTTCGACCCCACGGGGGTGTCGCAATCCACAACTAGCTACCATGAATAATAAAGAAAAGGGAAAGAAGAGTCACTGTATCTGAAGTCACCCATAAATCAGATCAGCACCCTAACGTCCTCCGGCGCCCTAGCACTCGCCCCTGGACGAACCTGTCACGAAGTGGGAAGTCAGTGACTAGAAATAGCATGATAAGCGTAGTAAACAAAGATAAGGCAAACCACAAACACCGGAGCAACTATCCCTCCCATGCACCTTCCACCTTAACCACACCCTGTATCATTACGACATCGGGCACCTTCCCCGATGCCCACCGCCGAGCACCTGCCTCACAAAGCAACATCGGGCACCTTCCCCGATGCCCACCGCCGAGCACCTGCCTCGGCCGCCGAGCACCTGCCTCGACGTCACCGCTCACACCCCCCACCCATGGGGGCCCCCATTCCTAACGCCACCTCGCGTGGGGTACACGGGTCAACGTACCACTTTTCCGGAAAAGCACACCCTTGCGGTGGCCAAACCGCGGGGTGCGTGTAGCAAATTTGAGCCTCAGATTGACATTGAGTATCATAACATAACATAACAGGGTTAGTGCATAAACAGAAGGAGACTGACAATTCCACCTTGCCCCAACATGCTATTTCTAACAGTTAAACCCCATTCCCGAAACCCCCGGGAACGTACCCACCTTGTGTGCGTCGTCCTGCGTTCGTCCAGTCCGCGTCTGTGCTCCAGTCGCCCACAGCGTCCCGCACTCCTGAAGAACATAGGCAAATCGAGACTTAGAAGTCCGAAACTTACAACGACTCCCTACAGCGTGCGGCGGAGTTCTTCGCACGGCACCGGCCGTGCGACGAACACCTGCCAGGGCGCAGCCCCGCGCGGCACCAGCCCGCGCGGCGCCCCCTGCGGGCGCCCCGCGCGGCCGAGAGCGCCGCGGGCGCGCGGGCCCGCGGTGCGGGGCGACCCGCGCGCGGCACCCAGCCGCGCGGGCGCCCCTCCTGCGGGCGGCCCCGCGCGGCCGAGCGCCGCGCGGGCGCGCTGCCCGCGGTGCGGGGCGACCCCGCGCGGCACCAGCCGCGCGGCGCCCCTCCTGCGGGCGGCCCCGCGCGGCCGAGCGCGCGTGGGCGCGCTGCCCGCGGTGCGGGGCGACCCCGCGCTGGCACCAGCCCGCGCGGGCGGCCCCTCCTGCGGGCGGCCCGCGCGGCCGAGTGCCGCGCCGGGCGCGCTGCCCGCGGTGCGGGGCGGCCCCGCGCGGCCACCAGCCCGGCGGGCGCCCCTCCTGCGGGCGGCCCCGCGCAGGCCGAGCGCGCTGCGGGCGCGCGGCCCGCGGTGCGGGGCGGCCCCGCGCGGCACCAGCCGCGCGGGCGCCCCCCTCCTGCGGCGGCCCCGCGCGGCCCGAGCGCCGCGCGGGCGCGCGGCCCCGCGGTGCGGGGCGGCCCCCGCGCCTGGCACCAGCCCGCGCGGGCGCCCCCTCCTGCGGGTGGCCCCCGCGCGGCGAGCGCCGCGCGGTGTGCGCGGCCCGCGGTGCGGGGCGGCCCCGCGCTGGCACCAGCCCGCCTCGGGCCGCCCCCTCCTGCGGGCGGGCCCCCCCCGCGGCCGGCAGAGCGCCGCGACGGCGCGCGCGGCCCCCCACGCGTGAAGCGGCCCCCGCGCGGCCCCGCGCGCGCCGTGCGCCGCGTCATGGGGCGCGTTGGCCCGGGCGCGGGGCGGGCCCCGCCGCGTGGCACCAGCCCGCGCGGGCGCCCCCTCCCTCTGCGTGCGGCCCCGCTGCGGCCGAGCGCCGCACGGGGCGCGCGGCCCGCGCGTGCGCGACGGCGCCGGGGCCTCCTCCCTACTCAGCGACCAACGAAAGAAAGAAGAGGGAGATTCCCTTCGTGAGTACAAACCGCGTTCCGACTCACCTTGATGTGCGAAGAGGAGGAAGAGAGGGATCGTACGCTTGCCTCCAACGGTTCCACCCTTGCGGTGTGCTTGGTTTCTCTTTGCCGGCGGCTACGAGGGGAGGAAGAAAAAGAAAAGAGGCGGCCACCAAAAGAAAAATAAGAGGAACCCTAATCCTCTTTTCCCTCACGGCTACATATATATACTAAGAGAATTAGGGTTTACCTTAAAAGGTGTGCGGCTGCCAACACGGATCCCGAGGCGTCTAAGGGGACCCAAACTTCGAGAATTAATTCTGGTCAGACCGGGAGTCGGAAAAATAAACCGATCGCGCCCACCAGCGCTCGTTCCGCGAGCTCTACCGCCTAAAATTATTTGCGGGCCCCGACGGTCTGTCAGGAAAAATGCCAAAAATGAGGCCCCGGTCAGGCATTACAAGAAGAGGGTGACCAGAAGGGTTAAGGAAAAGCCGGGTCTTACACACTTCCATTCGGGCACGGGTAGAGGTTGCATTTCCCCGCCGGCCGCTGATGCTCGGCTTTCACCTGTTGGCAAATCAAACAGGAGCCACGAACAGCGTCACATCTCCCTTCAATCTTGGCCACCAGAAGGTCTGCGGATATCCCGGTACATCTTGGTGCCTCCAGGGTGCGCCACGTAGGGGGCGCAATGTGCTTCAGTCAGGATTTCTTTCTTTAGATCCGGCAGATCGGGCACGCAGATCCGCCCTCGGAACCGAAGGGTGCCGTCCGTTCCCACTGCAAAGTCTCCTTCTTGCTCCGGTGAAATCCTATCTCGTTCCAGCTGTAGCTGCGGATCCGCACCTTGGCCTTCCCGAATCCTCTCCAATAGGGTCGGCGCGACTGTTAGGGTCAACAGTCGCTCAACCGTCCCTGCTGTTACCACTTCCAACCTCAATCGTGAAAATTCCGCGATCAAGTCGTTTGCTGCGTGATCGCGCCCAGCCGAAGTTTCCTTCTGCTTGTCCCTTTCGGCTTAGAGCGTCGGCTACCACATTTGCTTTCCCGGGTGGTACTGGATGGTTAAGTCGTAGTCCTTCAGTAGCTCCAACCACCTCCTCTGCCGTAGGTTAAGCTCCTTCTGGGTGAAAAGGTACTTAGGCTTTGGTGGTCCGAGAACACGTTGCAATGTACACCGTAGAGGTAGTGCCTCCCACAGTTTCAGAACGAAGACCACTGCGGCAAGCTCCAAGTCAGGATCGAGTAGTTCTGTTCGTAATCCTTGAGTTGTCTTGAAGCATAGGCAATGACTCTTCCTTGCTGCATTAGTACTCCTCCCAGTCCTATTCGCGATGCATCGCAGTAGACTTCGTAGTCTTCTCCAGGGGTTGGTAAGGCAAGCACAGGCGCTCTTGTTAACCGTTTCTTAAGTTCTTCAAAGCTCTCTTGGCATTGGACCGTCCATATGAACTTTACTCCTTTCCGGGTTAGGCGGTTCAGAGGGGTCGCAATCTTCGAGAAACCCTCCACGAAACGTCTGTAGTATCCCGCAAGGCCCAAGAAGCTGCGCACCTCTGTCACTGTGGTCGGCTGGGGCCAGTCGGTCACCGACTCCACCTTCTTGGGATCCACTGCGACTCCTGCTGCTTGAAATTGATATGCCCTAGAAACCCCACTTCGCGAAGCCAGAATTCGCATTTCTTAAGTTTGCGAACAGCTCCTGCTCCCTAAGGGTCTGTAGAACAATTCGAAGGTGCTCCTCGTGCTTCTCATCGGTGGTGGAGTAAATCAGGATGTCGTCGATGAAGACCACAACGAACTGATCCAGGAAGGGTCTGAAACTCGGTTCATCATGTCCATGAACACCGCTGGGGCATTGGTTAAGCCCGAACGGCATTACTGTGAACTCGTAATGGCCATACCGAGTCCGGAATGCCGTCTTCGGAATATCCTCGTCTCGAACTCTGAGCTGGTGGTAGCCCGACTGCAGGTCGATTTTGAAAAGACAGTTGCACCCCGCAGCTGGTCCAAGAGGTCATCAATCCTAGGTAAGGGGGTACTTGTTTTTCACTGTGACTTTGTTGATTTCCCGGTAGTCGATGCACAACCGCAAGCTCCCGTCTTTCTTTCGTACAAAGAGTACAGGTGCGCCCCAAGGGGACACACTCGGTCGGATAAACCCCTTGTCCAGAAGGTCCTCTAGCTGCGCCTTAAGTTCCTTCAGCTCCGCGAAGGCCATCCTGTAGGGGGCCTTCGTGATTGGTCGAGTGCCGGGTGGAAGCTCAATGGGAAAAGACCACTTCTCGCTCGGGGGGTAATCCAGGTAGTTCGGCCGGAAAAAACATCTGGGAAGTCCCTCACCACAGGGATGTCGGGGAGTGCCGTGGAGGATCCGGCGGCCAGGGCCCCCGACACCAAGTAGGCCATACACCCGCCCCCTACCAGCTTCCTGGCTCGGGAGGCAGGAATCATGGAAGAAAAGGAAACGCTCTTGCAAGCCAAGTACCGTTCTCCGGGAAAATCGGGTACCATCAGTGTACCTCGTGCTTCTCGCAGCTCTATGACCGCAAGGTACCACGTGAGCCAATCCATTCCGAGCACTACATCATACTCTTTCAATGGAATGACTACAGATCCAGGGGCACGGAAGCCTTCCCATCCATATAGGGCAGGAAGGCACCATGTTGCGTGCCTCCAAGGATCCCCCCCCGCGTGTGTGTACGGTCATCAAACTGGGTAAGGGTCTCAACTCAAAATCATGGGTCAGTGCGAAGTCTCGGGACATAACGAGAGGGTCGCTCCGGTGTCAAAAGGGTTCTAGCGCGTAAACAGAAGCAAGAGTGATACCTGCGACGACGTGCTCAGAAGGGGTGGTCTCCTGATGACCACGAATAGACGCGGCCTCCCGATAGGCGGTGGCTTTTCCCCTACAGATCGGGGTGCTGGCGGTCTGGGGGCTGACGTCCATTGGCGCTTTCCCCCGCCATGCGTGCTGGGGTGAAGGCACGGAGGCTGCTGAAGATGTGGTGCCTTGGTTCAGGGGACAGTTGAACGGAAGTGTCACCTGCTTGCCACATCGGGAAAACAATGGTCCTGTCTCTTGGAGCAATCCATCACTCGGTGCGCCCCGCCGCAGATCACGCATGAGTGGTCCTCCGGGCGTGTCCCTCTCCCGGCGCTCCCCTGGTCCTTTGCTGGGGCCTCCACCGCTTAGGGGGCCGATTCACCGCTGGAGGAGCCCCCTCCCCCTGAAGCCGTCTGGGTCCGCTTCCTGTCGTCTTGCTGGTGGGAGCCTTCCACTTCGGGCGCGCGTGACGGCAAAGCCTCGCTCCACGATGGTGGCTCGGTCGACCACCTTCTGAAAGGTATGCAGATCCGCCGCGGTCCCACCACTTGGAAAATGTCAGTCCTCAATCCATCCACAAACAGTTGTGCCTTATGGGATTCGTCCCGAATGACGAACGGGACACAGTTCGCCAGTCTCACGAACTCCCTCTGGTACTCCATTACTGTTTTGGTTCCCTGCCTGATGTGGTTTAGGTCGTCCTCCAGTTGTTTTCTTCACGCTGTTGGTAAAGAACGCCCCGAATCAGCTGCTGTTTAAAGGTAGTCCATGACGGAAGGGTGCGCCCGACGCAGAGTCGGGGCGTACGGGTCTTCCACCAACTGCGGGCGTTCCCCTCGAGCAAGTGGTCGGCCAGGGGGACCGCTCATGGTCTCCATCAATAGGTCCTCGAATAATTTTCTCCATCGTATCCACCCATTTCTCCACAACCAGGGGTCCAGTCGTGTCACCCTCGAACGTTGGCGGATCGTATTTCTTGAAGTCGGCCAGGTTGGCGCGCACACGGTCTCGCTCGTTTGGTAGGTTTGCCCCCTCCCTTCGCGACGTTGGCGGGTCGCGGCGGGATCGTGGGTAACACTACCGTCACACTCGGAGCAATTCCGACGATTGGTGTCGCCGCCGGCCCTGCCGTTGCCGTCGAAGGGGCCACCTCTGGGGCCGAGGCCCGGGTGGGGGCAGCCCCTCCTTCGGTCTCCATCACCGGTTGCAGCTGGCCCCGGGAGAGGGCCCGGGGCAACCTCTGCCAGTCGCAGCGGCCTGCTGTTGCTGCGTCAGTTGGCGCACGCGGTCGTTCAGGGCTGCCAACTGTTCCGCCATCTCTTGTAGCTGCTGCCTTAGGAGCTGATTCTCCGCAGTCATCGCTTCCGCTGCGTCCGCCCCGTGTCCTCGGCTGTGGATCTAGTCCTGGCCATGATCTGAACATTTGCACGAACCAGTTACTCCTAGTTTAAATAAGACGGCACGCCACTAGTGCTGGCACTAGAGGGAGAAAAGAAAAGAACACTAATTCCCTCCCCCCTTTTTCCCCCAACGAGCACTCGCGTTTTATTATCCCGTGTTCACTTTATTACTCAGTAGCCAGAGTATTGCGCCCGTGGATGTTAGGCCCCGACTGTTGTGGTTAAAGTTTACCTCTCTGATACCATCTTAATCTGTCACGCCCCGGGGGTTCGAATCACGCGGAAGAGGAGGAAGAGAGGGATCGTCCGCTTGCCTCCACCGGTCCACCCTTGCGGTGTGCTTGGTTTCTCTTTGCCGGCGGCCTACGAGGGAGGAAGAAAAAGAAAAGAGGCGGCCACCAAAAGAAAAATAAGAGGAACCCTAATCCTCTTTCCCTCACGGCTACATATATATACTAAGAGAATTAGGGTTTACCTTAAAAGGTGTGCCGCTGCCAACACGGATCCCGAGGCGTCTAAGGGGGACCCCAACTTCGAGAATTAATTCTGGTCAGACCGGGAGTCAGAAAAATAAACCGATCGCGCCCACGCGCTCCGTTCCGCGAGCTCTACCGCCTAAAATTATTTGCGGGCCCCGACGGTCTGTCCGGAAAAATGCCAAAATGAGGCCCCGGTCAGGCATTACAAGAAGAGGGTGACCAGAAGGGTTAAGGAAAAGCCGGGTCTTACAGAGTTCCCGAGATATCAGAGGTCGGGTGGACCCCGATGGCAGCATCAGTATTTATATCAGAGTGGCGCAGCGGTAGCGGGGATTTGTTATCTGCGAAGGACCTTATTCGTCACCTCAGTAGGAACAAAGACAGAGGTTGTGCTCCCTATGTGGATAGTTCTGATTTTCTTATTGATTGAGCGACAACCCTTTGCATCGTGCGGATGAATCTGTGCCGCCCGGTTGGAGGGCGCCACGGTAGTGGATAAACTTGTCGCAGGTGTGATTTCATCACAGCAGTCGGAGTTTGAGCATGTTGTTTTCCTGCATGGACTAGAGGCAGATTTGTTACCATGTGCACTGGAGGTACAGGTTTCTGTTGTTGTTGTACATGTGGAAGAGGCTTTTGGATCATGTCCAGTGCAGCTGAGGCTGCGAGTTACCGACAGATTTATTGGTAATTATGGCAGCTCGGTATTTGGACCATGTGCCTGAGATTGATTGGCACAATGCCACAGAATGTTTGACTGCGGCGAGAGAGGACTTGGACCTTCGGCAAAGCGGACAAGATGAGGCTTGCTTGTTGAGATTATTAGAGCACGCGGGTTATAGCGACAGTATGAGAGGTGCTTACGGCGGCACCGGGACTCAAGGATATCTCGGTTGCCCACGAGATCCCGAGTGTGATTCCACCTGAGCTGTTGTCAATGCCGCCGGTTAGGGAGATAGAGATTGCGTTTGACGTGGTTTCGAGGGACCGCGTCACCCTCGACAGCACCTCATTGGATATCGCCTGTGGAGCTGAGAGAGCTGATGGCACAGTCGCAGGATCTGATGGATCAAGGGGTCTGTTTGACCTAGTACCACGTCTTGAATAGACGATGATGAGGGTTCGTTATGACTTGAGCACAGGCAGGTTCAGGTATTATCAAGGACCTTTTGTTGGAGTTCTACTCCGGCAATTATAGTATGGTGCGAGTACTTACTTGGAATCAGACAGCCGAGGATTTTGCCTTGATGGCATTCAGGATTCGGTAAGGGCATTATGAGCTCATTGTGAGGCCAAATGGAATGACTAATGCCCTATGACCTCAAGATTTGAGGAATTGTGTGTCCTAGTTGTACTTGGACGGATTGGGAGTGGTGTTCCTCGAGGATATTTTGATTTACTCCTAGAGCGACTTGGAGCACTTGTGGATGAAGCTGTATGCCAAGTTATTGAGATACAAGTTCTAGCTCCAAGTGCATGCCTTCTTGGGTCGCTTTGTGTTAGCCGTAGGGGCGGCAGTGGAAATCCGGCCAATATGGATACTAATTGGGAATCAGCCGAGATCAATATTTATGGTCAAAGTAAGGAGCTTCTTGGACTGGGCAGTGCCAGGAGAGCTTGGCAATCGGTTGATGAGACTGATACCGCGCCAATACTAGCATTTCCAGTGTTGGGAGAGAGATCTGCGAGTTTGAGCGATACCTCCCATAGTGACTGTGGAATTACTGTTGGGTTATTAGTGAGCATTCTGGATTACCCCGACAGGGCCACTGTGATGGCAGATACCTGGAACAGGAGAGCTGGCTGGGGTTGAGTTGGATGATTCCACAGCTGGCGCTGTGTGGGCTGTTGCGGCAAACATGGCTTGCGGTTGTGTCCCTGAGGGTTCCTTTTATGGTAGACCGTAGCTGAGTAGTTCACTCGAATGGTCAGGATTTGGGAGTGACTGAGTGAGGACCCTTGTTTGTGAGGGCTTCCTTCTTTCTTGGATGATTGCGGGGATGTGTTTCGGATTGCCTTGGTTGAGTTGACACAGGTTGTGGTTTGGTGCGTGTTGCACTGGCGATTATCTTGTTTTCCCTAGCTTTGGATGGAACCCTATTGTATTTCACGTCTCAAGCTCAGGAGTGTTGTCTTTTTGGATCCCTCGCCCGTGATTGACTTGCCTCTTTGAGGTCTATGATCGTTTGGAGTATGAGGGACGCCCGTTGCGAATTCTGGCTCGTGAGATAGGGGAATTGCACGATCGGGCTATGCATTTTGGATTTGCTGTTGTTGTTGTAAAGGAGTAATCACGGGGAGTGAATGGTGTTTGGGAAGCTGGAGGCGTTATTGAGGGATACCTACCCGTGGCATTTGTAACTCCAGGTGGATATGAGCTAGTTTCGAGGATGAAACTTTCTTTAGTGGGGGAGGATGTGAGGACCTGGATCCCCACGATGTGATTACTGGTTGACCAGCAGCTTCTGGAGGCCTATATGGCGCGTCGGTGGTGTTTGTGCACCAATTGGACACTAGAGATGGACTCAAAGTGTTGAATGGATCATGAGAATAGTCAGATGACCCCGTCGAGTGCTTAGAATTGGTTTTGCGCGCAATGGATATCAAATTTAGACTCAGTGTGAAAATTCGGATTAAGAACGCCTTTCCGGGAGCCTTCGGCAATTTTTAGGATTGGAATTTGGCAAAATGGACGCCGGATTTGGACTCAGCGCGCGAAAACGGTCAAAATGGGCTATTTACATGTTTTTTTCGGAGTTGGCTACAGTAAACTTACTGTTCACTGCCGGAACAGTAACTCCGGCACGGCGGGCAGCTCCGGCGACGGCGGAGGGCGGCGGCACGACGGCAGGCAGGCACGGGAGCGACGGCGGGCAGGCGCGGGCAGGGCACAGCGCGCGGGCAGGCGCGCGGGCAGGCGCGCGGTCCACCGCGCCATCGTGCACCGGAGGCGGGCCACGTGGCATGGCAGGATTGGTTGGCTCTGCAGGCTTGGTCCACGGAATAGAGCGTGGGTGTATGGTGGACTGTGGGTGACACGTGGCGGAGTGTCATTGGCGCGGTGTTGTGCGCCGGGTCCACAGAGCGGGCGCAGGCCGCCTCGGGGCGCGTGCAAGCAGAGGCGGCAGGCGGCGGCACAGGCGCGCACATGGCCGCTGTCGGCCTTTCCCGCCCTCGGGTGCGCCACGTGTCGGCACCACGGCGGGCCACGTGGCGCGATGTGGGTGGATGGTTTTGGTGTGTTGTGTTCGACGGGCCACGTGGCGGAAATCCAGTGGGGCTGCTTCGGTGTGCGGTGTGCGGCGGGCTACGTGGAGGCCCGACGGGAATTCGGGCCCGCACAGTGTTGGGCCGGGCCCAACACTGTAGCGGCCCGAAAGAATCGGGCGCCCGGAATTTAGGACATGGCCGTCATTTTCGGATTTGTTTGTGGAGCCTATAAATAGCGATCCGAGCCTTCTTCTTTCCCCTTTTTCCGCCATTTCCGAGCTGCAAAACGACTTGAGGCCTTCAGCAAAGTTGATCCCCACGCAGTGCTGCATCCATCTGAAGAGTTTGGGGATTTTTGGGGGCACGCTTATTGAGGTTTCCATTTTTACGGCGCGGCGCTACGCTCGTCCATTTGTGTTCCCCTTCGTCGGATTTCGGTGCGAGAGCTCCCCCGGCCTACTCCGACCATATTTTCGAGCGATTTCTTCGCTGTTGGATCCATGACAGGTGAGGCTACGATTTTGGTTGCTTCAGAGTTTTCTCGTTTCGCGCTTTTCGAGGAGTTTTTCCATGCTTACTAGGACCCCTTTTTCTGATGGAATTTCTGGACAGCGACACCTTGCCGGATTTTTATCTCCGCAACCGGGCATCGGTTGGAGACGTGCCTGTACGCTTTTTTTATCTACTCGACGCGAGGATTATCACTGTATTTTTATTGGATTTTTCTGAGGCTTGCCCGGAGGTAGATTTTTCTTCCTTTATCTGTGCATGGAAATACAGATGTGTGGTTGTGTCTTTGTGAGCGCCCTGTGTTGTGGAATTTGTAACTCGGCCTATGAGGCTCGGAATTTGGCGTGCAGGTACTCGTTTCGAAGGTATCGACGCGAGGAACGTGATACTATTTTTGTTGGATTTTTCTGGGTTCTTGCCGTAGGTGGAAAATCCGCATCTTTGGGACTGTTCCAACAGAACTGTACGTACTTGGATATTTTGGAATAAAATGTAATCTTGAACCTTATTGTTGTACCCAGGAAAGTTCGCGACTGATTCTGAACCTGTTGGAACTGGGGAAAATTGGAGATAGTGAATTCTCGGTGTTTTCAACTGTTTGGAGCCTAGGCTCGCACAACTTATACCGAGGGAGCAGTTTTAGCAGATTTTGGACTGAGAGCGTCTACACTCTTCGCCGACCCCCAGGTTTGCCTTGGATTGAGCACTTCAGGTGGGTAAGCTTAATTTGGTAACTGTATGAGGTTCTTATATCATAGTGAATGCAAGTGCACATGTGGGGATATCACCCCTCTATGATTGATAACAGGCATATTGTTGTACAACCGATATGAGCGAGAGGTAAGCAAGGAATGACCTACTTGGGGGAGATTGGTATACCATAGTAGGAATATTTCAGCATGCTTTACTAATATATGTTTCACCCACTTTTATTATTTATGAGGACAAAGCATACTTGCATGGACATGTAGTTAGGCCATCTTTTACTGCTACACTACTTTTGGAACTTGACTTAGGAGAAACCATGTATTCCTTTTCTCCTTCTTTGTTAGTCAGGTGGTCTGTGTTGCTCAGGTTCGAGCAGGGGTTCTGGGTAGTGTAGTCGGGACTTGGTGTCTGGGACAGGTTGGATTAGTTGTGGGGCTTTGCGGCAACCGCGGATATTGGGCGGTTGACCAGACATTTATTTATGCACCAGATTGGGTATCTGATTTCCCTAGTGGACAGAGTTTTCCACTATTTGAGTATTTTTGCATCTGATTGAGGACCGAGGCTTTCTTTAGTGGTTGGGCTTTCCCACTTTGATCAGAGTCATGATCCAGTCCTGCTGATTTACGATACTTGTTACTGAGGCACTTTACTCGTGTGGGTCGCTCCCCTCGAGTGCCACTCCGGAGTGTGCGATTTTCAGACTTCGAGTCCTTGAGACTCCCATCCCCTATCGGTGTTATGCGTAGGCTGGCATACCCGATTTGGCAGGCACAGCAGGCAGTACCAGTTCTACTGGTGGCATTAGGTTGGGTTTATTACAGACACTTGCTTTATAGTTGCACTCGTGTCAGGGGGACCGAGTGGAGTCTAGTAGCTGTATTTAGACCAGTGCTACTGTTGTTGGGAACCGTGTGGGGATACGGTGGTCCCAGAGTCATTGTGAGTTTTTGACCGTTGTATAGCAGGCATAGGCAGGCAGGGCAGGCATAGCAGGCATAGGCAGGCATGGCAGGCATAGCAGGCAGGGCAGACATGGCAGGCATGGCAGGCATGGCAGGCATAGCAGGCATAGGAAGGCAGGGCAGGCATAGCAGGCGTAGGCAGGCATGGCAGGAATAGCAGGCATAGCAGGCATAGGCAGGCAGGGCAGGCATAGCAGGCATAGGCAGGCATGGGAGGGATAGCAGGCATAGGCGGGCATGGCAGGCAGGGCAGGCATAGCAGGCATAGGAAGGCAGGGCAGGCACAGCAGGCATGGCAGGCATAGCAGGCATAGGCAGGCAGGGCAGGCATAGGCAGGCATGGCAGGCATAGCAGGCAGGGCAGACACGGCAGGCATGGCAGGCATGGCAGGCATAGCAGGCATAGTAGGCATGGCAGGCATAGAAGGCAGTGCCAGTGATTACTGGTCTATCGATTGGGTCGATTGTGCACTTCATGTGCTGGTGGTTGCATACCGCCCTTTGGTTCTTCCCTTTTGGGCTTTTAGATAGAGGCTTGGTAGCTGTTGAGGGTCTCCAGCTTCCTTATTTCAGTCTTTACGATTTTGGTTAGCTTTTGTATTTTGAGGACTTAGTGGGCAGACCGTCTGGTCTGGCTGTGGTACCCACTGAGAACTCCCTTTTTGGTGTAATTCTCACACCCTCTAGGGGTTTTCCCCCTCATTTTCTTTCCTCTCCTCTGTTTTGCAGAGTCCTAGCGGATGTTGCTGATTCTGCGATTGTTGATCGAGGCGAGAGAGTTGCGAGATAGATCCCTACTCGTCGTTGGAGAGTAGCGGTACCCCTTCAGAGGAGATCTACAGCAGATTAGTTGTTTTACTTTTTCCTCTTTTGAGAGACTGATGTAGTGAGGGCATTATGTACCGTGAGACTGTACACCGTTGTATTTATTGGAGTTACCTCCCGGTTGAGTCCAGAGCTTGTACATGAGGATATTGTATGATTATAATTTTTGGGAGAAAGACTTATTGTATTATTTCCAGTTGTATAGTGATTGATTTTTAGTTATACAGCAGATCTTTTATTTATAGCTCTGATATTTTGTTTAGCTGTAGTACTTTTCTTGCAGGAAGGACGCTTCGCCTATGCAGGTTGGCATAGGTGGCGGATCTGTTGGCGAACCCGGGTCGCAGTTTCGACCCCGGGGCGTGACAGCCCGCACGGCGCCCTGCAGTGCCGCGCGGGCCCGGGGCCTGCGGCACAGGGGCCGCCTGTGCGGCGCCCTGCAGTGCCGCGCGGGGCCCGCGGCACAGGGGCCGCCCGCGCGGCGCCCTGCAGGTGCCGCGGCGCTGCGCGCGCGCCCAGCGCGCCCGCTGCCAGCGACCCGGGGCCCTGCTGCACTTCAACGGCAGCAGGGCGCCTGCTGCGCGCGGCGCCCATGCGCGCCCATGCGCGCCCATGCGCGCCCGCGCAGCGGCCCGCTTCCCTAGCCGCGCGCAGCCAGAATTTTGTGCGCGCGATTCGCGCAGCTCCGCCAACCTCGGACAACAAGTCCGCAAGGCCCCAACAGCAGGAAGAAGAAAAGAAAAAGGAAAAAGAAAAGAAACTAAAACCAAAATCCCAACTCGCTAAAATAAATTGAAACAATAAAATACACCTGTTCCAAGTGTTTCCCAATTTTTCTGCACTCCACAGTGGAGTCGGTGCTTCCCAAACCAGTCCTCTTTCGCGTAGAATGCCCGGAAAATTCCGAATCAAGCTGGGGCTTCCGCGTAGATCCAAATCCATCCGAACTCATCTGTAAACATATATGGGACACATCCAAGGCAATTCCTCCCCCTCACGCCATCTTGCGGGGTCGGTGCGCCATCCGAAATTCCGGTATTCTACATCGACTCCACTGTTGTATGCAGAAAATTTGGGAAAGGTTTGGAACATGTGTATTTTCAGTTTACAGTGAACTTCGGGAGGTTTCGGACTGGTGCGGAGGCCCCAAAGGCGAAAAGTGAGTTGGAGTTGGCGGTTAATGGAGCCGGTTTTTGGATTGAGCACCTTGACTCTACGATTGAGCTTTTTGAGTGGGGAAAACTTTGCACATGTGTATTTTCAGATTACTGCGGAGTTCGGGAAGTTCCGGACTGGTGCGGAGGCCCCGAGGGCAAAAAGTGAGTTGGAGTGGGCTTAATTAGATTATTTAATTGATTAATTAATTTATTAGTTAATTAGCCTGAGAGAAGGAATTAGAGATAAATGAGAAGATATGAGAGAGGGAGTTGGTTTAGTTGATGTTGGTGTTGGAGAGAGTGCTTTGGGTTGCTTGTTCACCATGCACCATGCACCATGCACCAAGCACCTCAAATTAGCACTAATTAGCACCATGCCATGTCATCACCTTCTCCAAAATCAAAACAGAGGAATTTTTCTCAAACAGAGGAATGAGAAGAATGGGAAGGAGGAGAAGAAGAAGGGGAATTGAGGTGAGGAAAATGGGGATTTTGATCGTCTTGACGATGCGGAACTTTTGCTAGTAGCCTTTGGGAGCCGAGCGGAGCGTGTGCGAAGAATTTGTTGAGATGTAGATATGCAGTTTTTCTAGTGAGAGAAAGAGAAAGCTTGGTTTTGGATTTTTGTTGATGTAGGTTGTGTGGGTTTTAGTTTTGTTGTCCATGGATGAAGGATCTGCAGCAAGTGGAGCGCAAGGTTGTGAGGCCGCAGCTATGAGAACGCGCGCGCAGTGGGGGGCACCGCGCAGCATGGGCGCGGGCGCGCGCATGGGCGCCGCGCGGCTGGCGCTTGGGCGCCGCGCGTGCGCGGCTTGAGCCCTGTCTTGTGGATTTTTTTGGCTTGGCGTTCCGGAACGTTGTGGGGATTCAGGAACTAACTTTGGGTACCGGTACTGCTAGGTGGGTACCGGTACCCCTCATGCAGATTTCACATTTGGAGATTTTTTTTGTTGTAAGGGCAGTTTTGTCTTTTACTCCCACCACCCTGCTAACTCTTCTCTTCTCTATTTAAAGACCCTTCCTCCTCTCTTCTCAGCACGAATCAGAGAAATAAAATAGAGAAAAGAGATGAAAGAAAGCAAGGATTAGAAAAGAGAAGAAGATAAAGAGAGTGATAGAGGTTGAGCGGGTTGTGCAGCTTGTGATGTCTGCTGGTTGGAGTCGAGTGGGCCGCGCGCACCGAGCAATATACAAGGTGAGTTAACAGATTTTTTTTGAGTTTGGATCTTTGGATTATTTTGTGGATTTAGCATGAGTTTTGAGTTGGATGTTGGTGGTGTTCTTCTCTCTTTGTGTCGTTGAGCTGTGGCTTGTGGATTTTACTATGCGGAGCCGAGGTGCCACGCACGTACTGTGAGCTGGCCGTGGAGAGGACCAGAGCGCGCACAGATTTTTCTTGAGGACTCGAGGGTTTTGTTCGAGCTTCCGGCGAATTTTCCGGGATTCACGGCAGTGTGCGCGCGCGCGGCACGATTTTCGAGGTTTCGTCAGTTTGAGGATCCGTCGCTTCACCGACTTCAGCGATGCCTACGGAAAGCGATCCAAGTGGGTTGGAATTTCTCCAAAATGTATGGAATGCCCTTTAATGCTCCTGAATGCAATTTGATCATATTCATCATGCTATTTTCACTATTTTTAAATCTGATAGTTGCCTGGAATTTTCTGTAAAATTTATTGGAACCCCGGATCATTTTTAGTATACTCTTGATACTATAGGACACTAGACTGCATGTTCTGTTGGCATCATTTTTGCACCCTGATCGTTTTAAAAATCGAGAAAGTTGTTTTAAGAAAAAACCAGCATTTTTAAAGATAGTTTTTAAAACGTAAGTTCGCCAGAGGTATGGCATAGATTCAGGGTGCATTAGACCTCGTGCCTGGGGGCCGAGTGATCCCTTTTTGAGTTTTGGGATGGGTTCTAGTGTCATGTGGATTTGAGCTTCCTTGTGGATTGAGGAGATTATTCTAGATCATGAGTCATGTATCTCTGATTTGATAGTGGAGGTGGTTCTTCGACTTAGTTATGAGAGTTTTGGGGTTCTGGCAGAGATCGAGTCGTGGAGGTTTCCCGACTTAGCCATGGGTTGTGTGAGGTCCCGGAATCCCCCGCAAAGGGTTTGCTGGTTGTTGGGCAGCTTTTAGTGGCCGTTGGGAGTGTTTGTGCGCGTGTCGGGCCCGAGAAATGGATTTGTGATGCAATTTGGAATTTAGTTGCATCACTGGAGGCCTGCGTGGTGTGTCGGTGGTGTTTGTGCTCAATTTGGACTCAAGTGTTGGACTTTGGGCTTAAAAGGAGATCCAGTGGGAAATTGTGGGACCCGTTGAGTGTTTAGACGTGGTTTCGCGCGACGTTGATGTCAATTTGGACTTCGGGCGAAGTGTGGATTAAAGATTATTTCTCCGGTCGCCTTTGGGAATATTTAGTGTTGGAATTTGGCAAATCGGACTTCAAAATTGGACCCGGCGCGGAAAATCGGATCAAGTGGGCTATCCGGGGGCACTCCGCAATTTTCGGATGAGAATTTGGAAAAATGGACATCGTTTTTGGATTCAGCGCACGAAATCGCTAGGAATGGACTATTTATTTGTTGGTTTTGGAGTCCGGTAGGCGTGCACGTTTTTCGAGGCGACGTGGCACGCAAATCGAGGCGTTGGCGCGACGCAGATCCCGAGGAGGCAGCGGCACGCGGTTCGAGGCGAGCGGCTGGCACGTTAGGCGCACGTGAAACGCGCCTTCGGCGCGGGTCGCGTAGGGGCCGCCACGTGGCGGGCCACCGTTGGCGCCCGCGCGGGCGCGGGGGCACGCGCCCTTGTGGCGCGTGCATGTCACGCGCCTGTGGGTGGCGCGGTGTAACCGCGCCCGTGTGGCGCGCAACAACCGCGCCCCCGTGGCGCGTTGGCCGCGCGCCACGTGGGCAGGCGGGCGCGTGCCTGGGCCGGGTGCACGCGCCCGTGTGTGGTGAACCGACCGGCGGTGGCTCCCTATTGGTGGTGCACCGTGGACCCGTGGTCCGTGAACCGCTTCCTCTCTCCTCTTTTTCTTCTTCTTCTTCTTTCTCCCCGCACACCTTTTCTCCTCCATTTTCTTTCTTTCTTTTTCACCCGAGCGAGAGAGGGAGTGAGGAGGAGATTTCGGGTGGTGCGGCGGTGCTTCGTGGGCCTCGTGGAGCACGCAAGATTTCCCAACGGAGCGTTTCGGCAGCGGCAGCGCAGTCGGGGACCGTGTTTTTCTGCACCATTTTACGTGCGGATCCCCGACGGTGTGCTCCGTTTTGCGTGCGGATTCTGGCACCGTGCTCCGTTTTGCATGCAGGTTTCGGCACCGTGCTCCGTTTTGCATGCAGACTCTATTTTGCGTGCAGGTTTCGGCGCCGCACTCCGTTTTGCGTGCAGACTCTATTTTGCGTGCAGATTTCAGCACCGTGCTCCGTTTTGCGTGCGGACTCCGTTTTGCGTGCGGACTCCGGCACCTTGCTCCGTTTTGCGTGCGGATCGCGTGGAGGCCAATTGCAAGTGTCTACGAGCAATTGGTGGCAAATCGAGGTGGGTGGCCTTATCTCCAAGTTTTATGGACTTTACAGTAATTCTACTATTGTAGGACTATGCATGATAGTTTATTTTCTTGTGTAGCATGCTAGATTGTAGGAATTGTTATTCCTTTTATCATCTGTTAATATAGTTATCTTGGAACTTGACCTAGCACCCCCGTCATATGTTGCATGTGTAACCAGACCAGTAGAAAACCCTCACTTGGGCTAGGGTTATTTATGTTTAGACACCCACACTGTTTTTCTATTCTTGGACATAGTGTTATCCTCGCCCGGGTAGTGGGCCAAGAGGTCGGGACTTTCTTTTAGTGTGGGATGCCTTTGCACTCGTGCT
Source organism: Tillandsia leiboldiana (assembly GCA_029204045.2). Lineage (NCBI taxonomy): Eukaryota > Viridiplantae > Streptophyta > Magnoliopsida > Poales > Bromeliaceae > Tillandsia > Tillandsia leiboldiana. Next base: position 28,751,804 of record CM055070.1, read on the forward strand.
TGGGAGCAGAGTGGAGTCTGGTAGTTGTTAGTGGGTTGCTTATTTGTGCCGGGAGCCGTTTGGGTAAACGGTAGTCCCGGGAGGTCTTGTATCCCTGTTGTGCTGTCGTGGGAGGGAGCCGTTGAGCAGACGGTAGTCCCGGGCCGTCGAGTATCTTCCGGTCAGTGTTGTTGGGAACCGTTGTGGTTGACGGTGGTCCCAGGTCGTTGAGTGTTGTCCGACCAGTATTGTTAGCCTGTGTTGTGGGTCGTTCCTGGCTGTGGAATACCTCCAGCCGGTGTGCTTTGTGCAGCGAGCTATTGGAGAGGCTAGTATCTCGTGTTTCGTGCGAGCTCATCAGCTGAGTCGTCGAGAGTGCTCCGACTGTTGTGCGAGATTTTTGGGGATCTTGAGTCCTACCGTTCTGGGGGTGAGCGTGGATCTTGACTATAGCCTGCTTATGCCAATGTTTGATACTCTATGCCGCGCCGTTTTCCTCAGTTGGAGTCGCGTCCCTGAGATGCCGCTGTGGATACGATGGTTGGCCTGTTGAGGCAGTTCTCCGCAGTGGATGCAACGATGGGCCTGTTGAGGCAGTTTTGCGCGAGGGGTGAGTTAGTCGGACAGGACGCCCCATGTAAATCCCGTCCTCATGTGGATGTGTGGTAGTGGGCAGGTGCGTTCCTAGTCGACAGGCGCAGGCTTGACTGGACCCTATGAGGCAGTCAGTTCGATTGGGTCGATTGAGCACCTTGGGTGCATGTGGTCACATTTACTTTCATCTGTTTCACTTTTTGAGCATCTAGATAGAGGCATGGTAGCTGTAGAGTAGCTCCAGCTTTTCTTGTTCAGATTTCATTGCACTGTTATCTTTTGCCTCTAGTAGACTTGGTGGGCAGACCGTTGGGCTTGTTGACGGCACCCACTGAGAACTACTGTGGGAAGTAGTTCTCACACCCGTCGTGGTGTCTTTTTCCCCAGGAACTTCTTCTCCTGTTCCTGTGCTTCTGTTGCTGATCCTTCTGACCGAGGCGAGGGAGTCGCGAGCTAGTTCCCTACCCGTCGTTGGAGTGTAGCGGTACCCCTTCAGAGGAGAGCTTCAGTAGATTAGTTTACTTCTTTTTCCTCTGTTGAGAGACCTTTGTTGTGAGGTATAGAGTTGTACTTTATTTTACAGTTTGAGAGACTGATGTAGTGAGGATTTTTTTTGTATTGAGAGCTTGTACATCGATGTATTTTATTGGAGATATCTCCCTTTTGAGTTTTGTATCAGAGGACTTTGTATACGATCGTATTTGGGAGATGGATATTGTATTATTTTTAGTTTTTAGTAGTTACTTTCAGCTCTGATATCTGTATACTGTAGTTGATTCTTTTTGCAGGTTAGACGCTTCGTCTGTACGGTAGTTTCCGTACAGATGGCGGATCTGTTAGTGAGCCCGGGTCGCAGTTTCGACCCCGGGGCGTGACAGATTAGAGTGGTATCAGAGCCTAGGTTGTAGGTCGTGGTAGACTTAGAAACCCTAGGCTCGTGGTTGGATATTAGGATGACTACGTGAGAGTTGTGACTTTTAGCGAGAGTCCTGATTGAGTTTTTACCTCTCCCAAGAGACGGGATGAGTGATTGGCATGTTACTTCTCCTAAGCGATTATGTTGGCTGCAGACAACATAATGTTACGGCATTTTGGTATTGGCATATTTCGTGAGTCAAGTCAGTGAGTTGAGTCGGAGTCTTAAAGGGATCAAATTGTCAATCAGCAATCAAAGACTTAGAGAAGATTCAACAAGAGCTCAAGTTGACACTCAATGTCTTGAGTCTTGAAGATTGAAGATGAAGAATTGTGGATCAGTTACATCAATCTCAAGAAGAAAGTATTCAAGAGGATCAGGTATGTTTAACTAAATAATTGTGGTGATCCGAATACTTTCTTATAGTGTAGAAACACTTGGATGAACTTTTAATTGCATAATAATCAAAAACTGGTGTTCGGACTTGTTCAGGATCCGGATCAGAGCCAACGATCCGGATCCCGAAGGTTGTTGCTTCATACAAGACTTCGATCCGGATCCATGCAATTTCCGATCCGGATCCCGAATGTTAAGTTTTCTGTTTTGTATGAACGATCCGGATCGGGCCTTGCAATCCGGATCCCGAACCCTTGGTTTTCTGGAATCGTCAATCTCGTTACGACGATCCGGATCGCAATAAATCTGATCCGGATCGCCGTCCTGAAAATTTCCAGATAAGGTATGTTTTTGATTCTTATCTCTTTCCAAAGGTTTCTAAACTATAAATAGACACTTAGGGTTTCTCAAAAACGTGGGAGCTACGGCCGATCTTTTTATAAAACTCTTGAGAGCAACCCTAGAGGCTAGGTTTTCATCGTTCTTCTTTATAGCCTCTTTTAGGTCAATTCGATGGTTCTTTCAAGAACATATCTTTTGTCGAATTGATCTAATCTTTGCTTAGAGATTTCTTCTACGGTTCTTCATTGATAATCTAAGCAAAGGATCACCATCGAAGTCAATATTCTTATCGACTGAGTTTGCGTCGTGGATTCGACGTGGCATCGTGGATTCGGTGTGCTAAAGGCGTTTCGTGGATTCGAAGCGTGCGTTCGTGGATTCGAACGTGAGCAGTGGACGGGCAAAACGGTGGAGCGCGAGGTCCAAAAAATTGAAGGAGGGGTTAAATCCGTGGAGACGGTAATCACCTTGTTATTCTTCTTTTCTTAGGGATTGTTATTGCGTGGATATCCAACCGGTCAGCGCAAGGTCCGAAGAAGCTGAAGGAGGGGTTGAGTCCGTGGAGTCGGTAATCACCTTGTTATTCTTCTATTCTTAGTGGATTGTTATTGCGTGTTGGTCCCGTGGTTTTTCTCCTGGATTGGAGTTTCCACGTAAATCTCGGTGTGCTGTTTTTATTTTCCGCATTGGTTTTTATTTTGCACTGAGATTGAGTTTTTAAGTATTACACCTATTCACCCCCCCTCTAGTTGTTTGATAGTACCTATTTAGATCCTTTGGGATTAACAACTCTACAATTGGTATCAGAGCGGGTTTTAGGTTTATCTATCATCATGGGTGAAAGTGGTAATATTTATAGACCTCCTCTTTTTGATGGGACTAATTATGCTTATTGGAAAGTGCGGATGAGAGCTTTTCTCATCGCAATTGATGAGCGGGTATGGCAATCCGTGGAATGCGGTTGGGTGCATCCTGTTGAGGAAGTAGGAAATTCTACTACCCCAAAACCTCGCTCTAGATGGTCCAAAGAGGAATTTGAAAGATCTTCTTACAATGGGAAAGGTATGAACGCTTTATTTAATTCTCTTTCCTCGACTGAGTTTACAAGAATTTCCGCGTGTGAAACCGCGAAGGAAATTTGGGATATTCTCAAAATTACACATGAGGGTACTAATCTTGTAAAAATTCAAAAGCTCCAGATGCTTACAAGTCAATTTGACTCTATTCATATGGAAGAGCATGAATTGTTTACAGATTATTACACTAGACTTCAAGATGTAATTAATACATGTGCTAATTTAGGAGAAAAGATCCCGGAGTCGAAAATTGTAAGAAAGATACTTCGGACTCTTCCGGAACGGTTTAGGGCAAAGGTTACCGCCATAGAAACCGTTAGTCATCCGGATGAGATGAGTGTAGAGGAATTAGTAGGTGCTTTGCAAACTTATGAAATGACTTTTCCTACTAATCAAGTTTCTTCCAAGTCTTCTTCTAAGCTTACAGGTATTGCATTCAAATCCACAAAGGAAGAAGATAGCGAATCAAGTTCCGACGATGAAATCTCTTTTGCCGATTTTGAAGAACAATTGGCACGGATCACAAAGAAATTTCGTCGGAAATTTTGGAAGAATCGAACCGATGGATCTTCATCCACGAAACCATCTAAAGGATCATCGGGTTCTAAATCCTCTAACCTCAAATTCCTTGCAAAACCTTCTAAGGAAAAAGATGAATTCGAAGGGGAAATCCGATGTTATAGATGCAAAGGCTACGGCCATATTTCAACGGATTGTCCTACTCCGAAATTATATAAAAAGAAGGCTTTGCAAGCGAAAACTTGGGACGATTCTACCTCTAATGAATCGACCTCAAGTAAAGAGGAAAAAGTCGTTGCCTTACATGCCTCTCATATTCCCTCTTCTAATTTGTGTTTATCATCTTTAGTCACTGACTCTACTCCTTTGATTTTGCATGAAACATCAACATCCAACGGAGAGTCATCAAGTGAGGGGGAGTCGGACGAAGAAGAACTCGTTGAGGCATATCAACAACTTCTTGCGGAATCTAAGAAGATGGCCAAACATATCAAGAAGTTGAGAAAGCAACGACTTGAAGATCAAGACGAGAATCATGCTTTAAAGATCAAACTTCATGATCTCGAGGAGGAACGAGAGCTTTTATTGGATAATAATAAAATCCTCCAAGAAAAGATAAATCAATCGGAAACGGCCGTTAATTCCCATATTAACAAGATTGATTTTCTTGAAAAGCAGTTTGAGGAAATACATGTCACCAATCAAGCATTGACCAAGCAAGTTCATCAACTTAAATCCGACATACAAAGGATTTCAACCGGTTCCAAGAAACTTGAATGTATGTCCGGATTAGGTCAAACAAGCAAGGTTGGTTTGGGATTCAAAAAGAACCAAACTGTGAATGCTTCAAGTTCCACAATGAAATTGAAAGGAAGAACTTGTCACCTATGTGGACTTGAAGGACATTTGGTGAAGAATTGCCCGAAAAAGAGAAAGAAGAGTCCTTCGGCAACTTCATCTACGGAGCGAACTCAACGGAATCAAAAGACACATCAAGTCAAAGGAGTTCACTCAACCCACCAAAGGTCCGAGCCACAACATCAATCATTCAAGTGGATCACTGCGAGGCAAAGACCTAAGGTGGATCAACAGTCAAAGCGGACAACCCCCGGCCACAACGAATCAAGACAACCCAAAATCCAGCGATTTTGGATTCGGAAAGGTGATATCTTTCCTTGTCTTAAGTTCTAAATAGCTTATGACTGTATGTAATGCTTTGATTAGTTTTCCTTTAATATTTTTCTTAATCTTTGCATTACATGTTTCTCAATGCTCTTCGTTTTTATACTTTGTTTTTGAACAAAAGGGTTTTTACTGAACAAGTGCATTGAATAAAAAGGGCTTCACTTTTATTCACTCCAAATTAATTTTATTTGGTTTATCAACTTTACTCCTTAATCATAATCTTGAAGATACTTCATTATAGGAGTTTTTGATTTTATAAGCATCAAATTTTAGAAATCATGTGTGATCTTTAGATGCTTAATCTATCTCGGTTGTGTGAATTCATTGTGATAAACGTGAGACAACCGATAGACTAAAATTTGGGATTTAATTCTTTCACGTAAGAGATTGCATTCTTTCAAGGGTATTGAAATGATTTGCAAAAGATGTGGAAAGAGTTACATCCGAAAGGAGTGTGAAAACTACCACCACATGTAGGAAAGAGCTGCCACCCCGGTCGTCCGGTTTGTGTGTGAAGCTACCACATGTTATGGATGCTTGATAGTATTTTATGAGAAATTCTTTAGTTGAAGCATTTGGAGATTTATATGCAAAACTCTTATATTTTGAACAATCTCCTGGTTGGTATAAGGTGGGATAGTTGAAAGATGCTCAAAGAGCCACCCTTAGGTATTTTAGTGATTATCTCAATTTGAAAGGGTAGAATTCAAGATTGATGTCGTTTGGAAATCTCCGTATGTCATCTTTGTAAATCCGTTACATCTTGATAGACTTTGGATCTCAAGATTATTTTTGATGACTTGTGTTTGATGAATATAACATGAAAAACGGTTTATAATGTTTTACCTTTATTTTTCATGATTTTGGAGTAAATCTTTTTAATTTTGTGAAATTAATTGGATTGAATGACATCTGTGTGAATTCACTGTTTAAAGCACTTAAATTGATTTCTTGATGGAATACAAATCGGTATTTGAAAAGATTCTAAAATCTGGATTTGTTTCAAGAAATTATTTGATTTTTGCTTTCTGGTACAGGTACGCAATCTGCATTTTTGTTATATATACCAGAACTGAGCTTTTATCTCTCTTTCTCCATGAACTAATTTTGTTAGTAATTTCCTTTTGTCTAGTATGTTCACTGTTTGACAATTTGTGACAAAAAGGGGGAGAAGAGAAATGACGGAGATGAGATCATCAAGAGAGGACAAACGAAACGAAAATGGAAAAATGGGGGAGAACGGAAAATGATGATCGTACCACAAAGGGGGAGAACATAGATGCTCAAGAACATGGAGAACATGTTAGAGATGCTCAAGATAGGGGGAGACAAAGAAAGGTTGAAAGAGCTGGGAAAAACAAAAGAACCAAAAGGATGAATCAAATGTAGGATTTTAATTTCTAACGACTGACGTTTGATTTTGTTTGGAGTTTTGTTTTGCAGGAATTACATCACTTTAAGACTCCAAGTCCTAAGTCATAGAGTATGTTCTAGGACTGTTTGGTTCAAATGTAATTTTGTATTTATTGGATCTTTCACGCAAAGAAAATCAATGTTTTGGTGATAACATTGAATTTCGATTTTTGGTTTAAGATAAGTGACTTGAGCGCTTTTATGTATTTTTGGGTTTTGTCACGAAATTGCCAAAGGGGGAGATTGTTACGGCATTTTGGTATTGGCATATTTCGTGAGTCAAGTCAGTGAGTTGAGTCGGAGTCTTAAAGGGATCAAATTGTCAATCAGCAATCAAAGACTTAGAGAAGATTCAACAAGAGCTCAAGTTGACACTCAATGTCTTGAGTCTTGAAGATTGAAGATGAAGAATTGTGGATCAGTTACATCAATCTCAAGAAGAAAGTATTCAAGAGGATCAGGTATGTTTAACTAAATAATTGTGGTGATCCGAATACTTTCTTATAGTGTAGAAACACTTGGATGAACTTTTAATTGCATAATAATCAAAAACTGGTGTTCGGACTTGTTCAGGATCCGGATCAGAGCCAACGATCCGGATCCCGAAGGTTGTTGCTTCATACAAGACTTCGATCCGGATCCATGCAATTTCCGATCCGGATCCCGAATGTTAAGTTTTCTGTTTTGTATGAACGATCCGGATCGGGCCTTGCAATCCGGATCCCGAACCCTTGGTTTTCTGGAATCGTCAATCTCGTTACGACGATCCGGATCGCAATAAATCTGATCCGGATCGCCGTCCTGAAAATTTCCAGATAAGGTATGTTTTTGATTCTTATCTCTTTCCAAAGGTTTCTAAACTATAAATAGACACTTAGGGTTTCTCAAAAACGTGGGAGCTACGGCCGATCTTTTTATAAAACTCTTGAGAGCAACCCTAGAGGCTAGGTTTTCATCGTTCTTCTTTATAGCCTCTTTTAGGTCAATTCGATGGTTCTTTCAAGAACATATCTTTTGTCGAATTGATCTAATCTTTGCTTAGAGATTTCTTCTACGGTTCTTCATTGATAATCTAAGCAAAGGATCACCATCGAAGTCAATATTCTTATCGACTGAGTTTGCGTCGTGGATTCGACGTGGCATCGTGGATTCGGTGTGCTAAAGGCGTTTCGTGGATTCGAAGCGTGCGTTCGTGGATTCGAACGTGAGCAGTGGACGGGCAAAACGGTGGAGCGCGAGGTCCAAGAAATTGAAGGAGGGGTTAAATCCGTGGAGACGGTAATCACCTTGTTATTCTTCTTTTCTTAGGGATTGTTATTGCGTGGATATCCAACCGGTCAGCGCAAGGTCCGAAGAAGCTGAAGGAGGGGTTGAGTCCGTGGAGTCGGTAATCACCTTGTTATTCTTCTATTCTTAGTGGATTGTTATTGCGTGTTGGTCCCGTGGTTTTTCTCCTGGATTGGAGTTTCCACGTAAATCTCGGTGTGCTATTTTTATTTTCCGCATTGGTTTTTATTTTGCACTGAGATTGAGTTTTTAAGTATTACACCTATTCACCCCCCCTCTAGTTGTTTGATAGTACCTATTTAGATCCTTTGGGATTAACAACTCTACACATAATGCTATGGAATGGATGGCATGTCTTAGACTTTCGCTGGATTGGGTCGTATGGTTGTTGTGTCCTGATGTTTGTTATTATGCAGTGGATTATGATACCCCTGAGACGTCGTGTTGTGAAGAGGACACACACCCCGCATCTGATGAGTACACGAGCAGCGGGAGGCAAAGCTATCAGATCGGAGCGAGACCCAGGAGTTTGTGTGTTGAGATAGTTTCCCACTTTAACCGAGAAGGGCCAAATCCCTGAACGGTAAAGGATCGAGAACTTCAATAGGCTGAGCCTAGAGTCTGTTCTTGTTTGATTGGGGTTCTAGGCACCGGTCTATTGGGATTTTCGGATCTTTGCCGCGTCAGTCGGTTCTTCTCGCCTATGAGTGGGGTGTTGTTGTGGGAGCCGTTTGGAGTGACGGCGGTCCCAGCTGTGTGGATACTTTCCACTGGCCGAGCTACCAGATGGATACATTGCCCCTGACCGAGTTACCAGGTGGGCACATGCCCTGGCCGAGTTACCAGGAGGATACTTTCCACTGGCCGAGCTACCAGATGGATACATTGCCCCTGGCCGAGTTACCAGGTGGGCACATGCCCTGGCCGAGTTACCAGGAGGACACTTTTCCCTGGCCGAGTTACCAAGAGGATACTTTCCACTGGCCGAGCTACCAGATGGATACATTGCCCCTGGCCGAGTTACCAGGTGGGCACATGCCCTGGCCGAGTTACCAGGAGGACACTTTTCCCTGGCCTACTTACCAGGAGGATACTTTCCACTGGCCGAGCTACCAGATGGATACATTGCCCCTGGCCGAGTTACCAGGTGGGCACATGCCCTGGCCGAGTTACCAGGAGGACACTTTTCCCTGGCCGAGTTACCAGGAGGATACTTTCCACTGGCCGAGCTACCAGATGGATACATTGCCCCTGGCCGAGTTACCAGGTGGGCACATACCCCTGGCCGAGTTACCAGGTGGGTACATACCCCTGGCCGAGTTACCAGGTGGGTACATGCCCTGGTCGAGTTACCAGGTGGTTGCTTTAGTGAGATTGAGATGGTCTGACAGGACGCCGAGATTTGGTGGCGTCGAGTTCGTCCTGTTGGACCACCGGGAGCGCAGTTGTTGACTTGGAACCAGTTTCGTGCTTTGCTGCTCAGGGCCTTCTTTCCTGACAGTGTAAGCAGAAACTGGAAGGGGATCTTGGACGCCTGCAGCAGGGGAGTCGATCTCTTCTGGAGTATGTTCGCGAGTTTGCGATTGTTCAGCGGTGTACCCCATGTCGCCTGGATGAGGCCCAGAAGGTTGAGCTAGTTGAGAGTGGACTGCATCGGAATATCTATCACTTGGTGTATTCTCGGCGAGTGCCGACGTTAGAGGCAGCGATTGGACATGCCCGGTGGGTTGGCCGAGGATCAGTGATCATGTCAGAGAAAGACGGACGCCAGGGACCAGCTCCGGGGAGAGGCATCCAGTGCCGCCTAAGTTTGGACAGTTGAGTAGATCGAGACCCCGGGGCCGCCACGATTCCAGTCTGAGGGTCGTGAGTCTCAGAGGAGACAGAGACCAGGAGGTTCTCCACAGCTGATGTATCAGCAGCAGTAGCGGGATGACTGTGTCATTTGTGGTGGGCCGCATTCTGTGCCGCAGTGTGACCACAGACAGGGCACAGATCATGGTCTTGTCCTAAAGCGGGGTCATCAGTCGCATTGGCAGCTTCGGCTCCTCCTCCTCCTCCGCTCTTCCAGACAGGCGGAGCTTCGACAGGTTATGGCCAGATAGTTAGGGCCACTTCTTCGCGGCAGTCTGACGAACGACCACCCCCGAGCGGGAGCGTCTATGTTTCACAGGATGAGGATTCAGGGGCAGCTAGCCACGTGGTGGCAGGTATTAATCTTATCTCCCCTACACGCACTTGAGTGTTATTTGTTACCGTAGCATCGCATTCATTTCTTCTGTAGGGCATTTGCATTGTTGTATGGGCTAGAGATAGGACCCTTAGCTTGTGCTCGTGAGGTTCAGATACCTGATCACGTGTTGCACATAGATGAGTGTTGTTGGTCCTGCCCAGTGCAGTTAGGGCCCTGGTTTTTGCCTGTTGATCTTTTGGCCCTTCCTCAGCTCCGGGATTTCGAGGTAGTGTTGGGTATAGGACTGTGAGGATCTGAGACCTTGATGCTTGAGTGATGCCACACCGTTGATACACGGTGGTGATGCCACACCGTTGATACACGGTGGTGATGCCACACCGTTGATACATGGTGGTGATGCCACACCGTTGATACACGGTAGTGTTGCCACACCGTTGATACACGGTGGTGATGCCACGCCGTTGATACACGGTGATGATGCCACGCCGTTGATACACGGCAGTGATGCCACACCGTTGATACACGGTGGTGATGCCACACCGTTGATACACGGTGGTGATGCCACGCCGTTGGCGCACGGCAGTGAGGCCACGCCGTTGGTACACGGCAGTAATGCCACGCCGTGGGTGCACGGCAGTGATGCCACGTTGTAGGTACACAACGGTGAGAGTCTTTTGGATGTTTCAGACTTTTGACCGCGAGTTGGGCATCAGCTTTAGGATCGCCTTGTGAGCCAGTTTTCAGTCCCGTTCACCGACGGTTTGGTCCCCGTCAGGGTGTTCTTTTTGAGTTGAGGGATCGACTTCGACCCGTGGGTCCGTTGGGGTTATGATAGCATGTTGAGCGACCAACTGTGGCACGAGATTGTGTCTCTTGAGGATCCCTTTCGAGGGTAGCCTGCAGTTGAGTAGTCCACTCGGGTGGTTTTGGATCAGGAAGTGACCGAGTGAAGACCCCAACTTATTGGATTTCCCTTCCTTATTGGACGAGTCTGCGGGTATGCTTCGGGTCGTCTTGTTGAGGGTGGCACCATGTTGTGGTTTGGTGCGTAATTACACTTGTGGTTATTTCAGTTTTCCCCCAGCCTTTTAGTGGAGCCCTTGGTTTTTCACGTCTCAGCTCAGTAGTGATGTGATTTTCCTCGCCCGTGATTTACTTGCCCCTTTGAGATCTGTGATTATTGGAGTACGAGGGACGCCCGTTGCAATTTCTGGCTCGAGAGATGAGAGAATTGCACATCGGGTCATACCGTACTTGTTGTTGTTGTTGCGGAGTAATCGAGGAGCGAGTGGGGGAGCTGGAGGCGTATTGTTAGATACCTAGCCGTGGTATTCTTGACTCCTGATGGGCTTGATCTAGTTTCGAGGACGAAACTTTCTTTTAGTGGGGGAGGATGTGAGGTCCCGGAATCCCCCGCGTAGGGTTGCTGGTTGTTGGGCAGCTTTCGGTCGCCGTTGGGGGTGTTGGTGCGCGTGTTGGGGGCCCAGAAATGGATTTGTGATGCAATTTGGGATTTGCTTGCATCACTGGAGGCCTGCGTGGGTTGCGCGCAATTTGGACACAAGTGGTGGACTTCGGGCTTAAATTGAGACCCCGTGGGAAGTTGGAGGACCCGTCGGGTGTTTAGAAGTGATTTCGCGCGATTCAGATGTCAAAATTAGACTCCGGGTGAAGTCCGGATAAAAGTTTACCTCTCCGGTCGCCTTCGGGAATTTTTAGAGTTGGAATTTGGCAAATCGGACTTTAAAACTGGACCCGGCGCGAAAATCGGATCGAGTGGGCATTCGGCAAATTTTCGGATGAGAATTTGGGAAAATGGACATCGTTTTTGGATTCAGCGCGCGAAATCGCTAGGAATGGACTATTTATTTGTTGGATTTGGAGCCCGGTAGGCGTGCGCGCTTTTCGAGGCTAAGCGGCACGCAAATCGAGGTGTCGCGGCATGCAAACCGAGGCCTGCGGGGCACGGACCCCGAGGAGGCCGCGTGTGTCAGAACGCGCGTGGGCGCGCTGGGAAGCGCACCCGCCTGCGCGGGGGAACGTGGGGGGCCTCCACGTGGCGCGCTCTCACTGGCGGCCCCGGGTCACGGGCGCATGGGCGCTGCCCGTGTCACGGGCGTGTGTCACGCGCCTGTGCGCAGGCAGCGTGGCCGCGTGGCGCGCAGGGGCGCGGCCACGTGGCCGCTGCTTCGTTGCATGGACCGGGTGCACCCGCTTGGGTGCGGTGGACCGGCGGGTGCACCGTGCACCGTGGGCCGTGGACCACCTTCCCTCTCTCCCTTCTTTTCTTCTTCTTCTTCCTCCCCCGCAAGCATTTTTCTCCCTTGCTTTTCCTTCTTCTGCACCCGAGAGCAAGAGAGAGTGAGGGAGGAGGTTGTGGGTGTAGAGTTATTATGGATCCACAAGGATCTAAATAGGTACTATCAAACAACTAGAGGGGGGGTGAATAGGTGTAATACTTATAAAACCAAATCTCAGTGCAAAATAAAAACCAATGCGGAAAATAAAAACAACACACCGAGATTTACGTGGAAACTCCAATCCAGGAGAAAAACCACGGGACCAACACGCAATAACAATCCACTAAGAATAGAAGAATAACAAGGTGATTACCGACTCCACGGACTCAAACCCCTCCTTCAGCTTCTTCGGACCTTGCGCTGACCGGTTGGATATCCACGCAATAACAATCCCTAAGAAAAGAAGAATAACAAGGTGATTACCGTCTCCACGGATTTAACCCCTCCTTCAATTTCTTGGACCTCGCGCTCCACCGATTTTGCACGCCCACTGCACACGTTCGAATCCACGAACGCCACTCGAATCCACGAGCACACGTTTCGAATCCACGAAACGCCTTTAGCACATCGAATCCACGATGCCACGTCGAATCCACGACGCAAACTCAGTCGATAAGAATATTGACTTCGATGGTGATCCTTTGCTTAGATTCTCATTGAGGAACCGTAGAAGAAATCTCTAAGCAAAGATTAGATCAATTCGACAAAAGATATGTTCTTGAAAGAACCATCGAATTGACCTAAAAGAGGCTATAAAGAAGAACGATGAAAACCTAGCCTCTAGGGTTGCTCTCAAGAGTTTTATAAAAAGATCGGCCGTAGCTCCCACGTTTTTGAGAAACCCTAAACGTCTATTTATAGTTTAGAAACCTTTGGAAAGAGATAAGAATCAAAAACATACCTTATCTGGAAATTTTCAGGACGGCGATCCGGATCGGATTTACTGCGATCCGGATCGTCGTAACGAGATTGACGATTCCAGAAAACCAAGGGTTCGGGATCCGGATTGCAAGGTCCGATCCGGATCGTTCATGCAATTCAGCAAAGTCCCATGTTCGGGATCCGGATCGGAATGGCCTAGGATCCGGATTGAAATTGCCAATGAACAAGTACCCTTCGGGATCCGGATTGCAAGATCTGATCCGGATCCTGAACATGTCCCATGTCCAGTTTTTGATTTTTATGCAAATAAAAGTTCATCCAAGTGTTTCTACACTATAAGAAAGTATTCGGATCACCACAATTATTTAGTTAAACATACCTGATCCTCTTGAATACTTTCTTCTTGAGATTGATGTAACTGATCCACAATTCTTCAACTTCAATCTTCAAGACTCAAGACACTGAGTGTCAACTTGAGCTCTTGTTGAGTCTTCTCTAAGTCTTTGATTGCTGATTGACAATTTGATCCCTTTAAGACTCCGACTCAACTCACTGACTTGACTCACGAAATATGCCAACACCAAAATGCCGTAACAATCTCCCCCTTTGGCAATTTCGTGACAAAACCCAAAAATACATAAAAGCGCTCAAGTCACTCATCTTAAACCAAAAAGTCGAAATTCAATGTTATCACCAAAACATTGATTTTCTTTGCGTGAAAGATCCAATAAATACAAAATTACATTTGAACCAAACAGTCCTAGAACATACTCTATGACTTAGGACTTGGAGTCTTAAAGTGATGTAATTCCTGCAAAACAAAACTCCAAACGAAATCAAACGTTAGTCGTTAGAAATTACAATCCTACATTTGATCCGTCTTCCTTTTGGTTCTTTTGTTTTTCTGCTCTTTCAATTTTTTCTTTGTCTCCCCCTATCTTGAGCATCTCTAACATGTTTTCCATGTTCTCCATGTTCTTGAGCATCTATGTTCTCCCCCTTTGTGATACGATCATCATTTTCCGTTCTCCCCCATTTTTTCATTTTCGTTTGTACTCTCTTGATGATCTCATCTCCGATCATTTCTCTTCTCCCCCTTTTTGTCACAAATTGTCAAACAGTGAACATACTAGACAAAAGTAAATCACTAACAATATTAGTTCATAGAGAAAGAGAGATAAAAACTCAGTTCTGGTATATAACAAAAATGCAGATTCCGTACCTATACCAGAAAGCAAAAATCAAATAATTTCTTGAAACAAATCCAGATTTTAGAATCTTTTCAAATACCGATTTGTATTCCATCAAGAAATCAATTTAAGTGCTTTAAACAGTGAATTCACACAGATGTCATTCAATCCAATTAATTTCACAAAATTAAAAAGATTTACTCCAAAATCATGAAAAATAAAGGTAAAACATTATAAACCGTTTTTCATGTTATATTCATCAAACACAAGTCATCAAAAATAATCTTGAGATCCAAACTCTATCAAGATGTAACGGATTTACAAAGATGACTTACAGAGATTTCCAAATGACATCAATTTGATTTCTTACCCTTTCAAATTTGAGATAAGCACTAAAATACCTAAGGGTGGCTCTTTGAGCATCTTTCAACTATTCCACCTTATACCAACCAGGAGATTGTTCAAAATATAAGAGTTTTGCATATAAATCTCCAAATGCTTCAACTAAAGATTTTCTCATAAAATACTATCAAGCATCCATAACATGTGGTAGCTTCACACACAAACCGGACGACCGGGGTGGCAGCTCTTTCCAGCATGTGGTGGTAGTTTTCACACTCCTTTCGGATGTAACTCTTTCCACATCTTTTGCAAATCATTTCAATACCCTTGAAAGAATGCAATCTCTTACGTGAAAGAATTAAATCCCAAATTTTAGTCTATCGGTTGTCTCACGTTTATCACAATGAATTCACACAACCGAGATAGATTAAGCATCTAAAGATCACACATGATTTCTAAAATTTGATGCTTATAAAATCAAAAACTCCTATAATGAAGTATCTTCAAGATTATGATTAAGGAGTAAAGTTGATAATCCAAATAAAATTAATTTGGAGTGAATAAAAGTGAAGCCCTTTTTATTCAATGCACTTGTTCAGTAAAAACCCTTTTGTTCAAAAACAAAGTATAAAAACGAAGAGCATTGAGAAACATGTAATGCAAAGATTAAGAAAAATATGAAAGGAAAACTAATCAAAGCATTACATACAGTCATAAGCTATTTAGAACTTAAGACAAGGAAAGATATCACCTTTCCGAATCCAAAATCGCTGGATTTTGGGTTGTCTTGATTCGTTGTGGCCGGGGGTTGTCCGCTTTGACTGTTGATCCACCTTAGGTCTTTGCCTCGCAGTGATCCACTTGAATGATTGATGTTGTGGCTCGGACCTTTGGTGGGTTGAGTGAACTCCTTTGACTTGATGTGTCTTTTGATTCCGTTGAGTTCGCTCCGTAGATGAAGTTGCCGAAGGACTCTTCTTTCTCTTTTTCGGGCAATTCTTCACCAAATGACCTTCAAGTCCACATAAGTGACACGTTCTTCCTTTCAATTTGAATGTGGAACTTGAAGCCTTCACAGTTTGGTTCTTTTTAAATCCCAAACCAACCTTGCTTGTTTGACCTAAACCGGACATACACTCAAGTCTCTTGGAATCGGTTGAAATCCTTTGTATGTCGGATTTAAGTTGATGAACTTGTTTGGTCAATGCTTGGTTGGTGACATGAATTTCCTCAAACTGTTTTTCTAGAAAACCAATCTTGTCCATATATGATTTAGCGTTTGTCTCCGATTGGTTTAGCTTTTCTTGGAGGATTTTATTGTTATTCAATAAACGTCCTTGTTCCTCCTCGAGATCATGAAGCTTTATCTTTAAAGCATGATTCTCGTCTTGATTCTCAAGTCGTTGCTTCCTCAACTTCTTGATATGCTTGGCCATCTTCTTAGATTCCGCAAGAAGTTGTTGATATGCCTCAACGAGTTCTTCTTCGTCCGACTCCCCCTCACTTGATGACTCTCCGTTGGATGTTGATGTTTCATGCAAAATCAAAGGAGTAGAGTCAGTGACTAAAGATGATAAACACAAATTAGAGGAGGGAATTTGAGAGGCATGAAAAGCAACGGCATTTTCCTCTTTACTTGAGGTCGATTCATTAGAAGTAGAATCGTCCCAAGTTTTCGCTTGCAAAGCCTTCTTTTTATATAATTTCGGAGTAGGACAATCCGTTGAAATATGGCCGTAGCCTTTGCATCTATAACATCGGATTTCCCCTTCGAATTCATCTTTTTCCTTAGAAGGTTTTGCAAGGAATTTGAGGTTAGAGGATTTAGAACCCGATGATCCTTTAGATGGTTTCGTGGATGAAGATCCATCGGTTCGATTCTTCCAAAATTTCCGACGAAATTTCTTTGTGATCCGCGCCAATTGTTCTTCAAAATCGGCAAAAGAGATTTCATCGTCGGAACTCGATTCGCTATCTTCTTTCTTTGTGGATTTGAATGCAATACCTGTAAGCTTAGAAGAAGACTTGGAAGAAACTTGATTAGTAGGAAAAGTCAATTCATAAGTTTGCAAAGCACCTACTAATTCCTCAACACTCATCTCATCCGGATGACTAACGGTTTCAATGGCGGTAACCTTTGCCCTAAACCGTTCCGGAAGAGTCCGAAGTATCTTTCTTACAATTTTCGACTCCGGGATCTTTTCTCCTAAATTAGCACATGTATTTATTACATCTTGAAGTCTAGTGTAATAATCTGTAAACAATTCATGCTCTTCCATATGAATAGAGTCAAATTGACTTGTAAGCATCTGGAGCTTTTGAATTTTTACAAGATTAGTACCCTCATGTGTAATTTTGAGAATATCCCAAATTTCCTTCGCGGTTTCACACGCGGAAATTCTTGTGAACTCAGTCGAGGAAAGAGAATTAAATAAAGCGTTCATACCTTTCCCATTGTAAGAAGATCTTTCAAATTCCTCTTTGGACCATCTAGAGCGAGGTTTTGGGGTAGTAGAATTTCCTACTTCCTCAACAGGATGCACCCAACCGCATTCCACGGATTGCCATACTCGCTCATCAATTGCGATGAGAAAAGCTCTCATCCGCACTTTCCAATAAGCATAATTAGTCCCATCAAAAAGAGGAGGTCTATAAATATTACCACTTTCACCCATCAAGATAGATAAACCTAAAACCCGCTCTGATACCAATTGTAGAGTTATTATGGATCCACAAGGATCTAAATAGGTACTATCAAACAACTAGAGGGGGGGTGAATAGGTGTAATACTTATAAAACCAAATCTCAGTGCAAAATAAAAACCAATGCGGAAAATAAAAACAACACACCGAGATTTACGTGGAAACTCCAATCCAGGAGAAAAACCACGGGACCAACACGCAATAACAATCCACTAAGAATAGAAGAATAACAAGGTGATTACCGACTCCACGGACTCAAACCCCTCCTTCAGCTTCTTCGGACCTTGCGCTGACCGGTTGGATATCCACGCAATAACAATCCCTAAGAAAAGAAGAATAACAAGGTGATTACCGTCTCCACGGATTTAACCCCTCCTTCAATTTCTTGGACCTCGCGCTCCACCGATTTTGCACGCCCACTGCACACGTTCGAATCCACGAACGCCACTCGAATCCACGAGCACACGTTTCGAATCCACGAAACGCCTTTAGCACATCGAATCCACGATGCCACGTCGAATCCACGACGCAAACTCAGTCGATAAGAATATTGACTTCGATGGTGATCCTTTGCTTAGATTCTCATTGAGGAACCGTAGAAGAAATCTCTAAGCAAAGATTAGATCAATTCGACAAAAGATATGTTCTTGAAAGAACCATCGAATTGACCTAAAAGAGGTTATAAAGAAGAACGATGAAAACCTAGCCTCTAGGGTTGCTCTCAAGAGTTTTATAAAAAGATCGGCCGTAGCTCCCACGTTTTTGAGAAACCCTAAACGTCTATTTATAGTTTAGAAACCTTTGGAAAGAGATAAGAATCAAAAACATACCTTATCTGGAAATTTTCAGGACGGCGATCCGGATCGGATTTACTGCGATCCGGATCGTCGTAACGAGATTGACGATTCCAGAAAACCAAGGGTTCGGGATCCGGATTGCAAGGTCCGATCCGGATCGTTCATGCAATTCAGCAAAGTCCCATGTTCGGGATCCGGATCGGAATGGCCTAGGATCCGGATTGAAATTGCCAATGAACAAGTACCCTTCGGGATCCGGATTGCAAGATCTGATCCGGATCCTGAACATGTCCCATGTCCAGTTTTTGATTTTTATGCAAATAAAAGTTCATCCAAGTGTTTCTACACTATAAGAAAGTATTCGGATCACCACAATTATTTAGTTAAACATACCTGATCCTCTTGAATACTTTCTTCTTGAGATTGATGTAACTGATCCACAATTCTTCAACTTCAATCTTCAAGACTCAAGACACTGAGTGTCAACTTGAGCTCTTGTTGAGTCTTCTCTAAGTCTTTGATTGCTGATTGACAATTTGATCCCTTTAAGACTCCGACTCAACTCACTGACTTGACTCACGAAATATGCCAACACCAAAATGCCGTAACAATGGGAGATGGTGTTTCGCATCGCGGGCCTCGTGGAGCGCGCGAGGCTTCCGATGGGGGCGTTTCGGCAACGGCGGCGCTAACGGGTAGGTCCCGTGCGTTGGTTTTTCTGTATTTTTGTACAGTTTTTGGAGCGTTCTTTTAGACTGTAACTGACCCTCTTGCTCCTTTCTGTGTTGGGCACCGTGCACCGTTTTCCGTGCGGACTCCGTTTTGCGTGCGGACTCCGGCACCGTGCATCATTTTGCGTGCGGACTCCGGCACCGTGCATCATTTTGCGTGCGGACTCCGTTTTGCGTGCGGATCTTGGCACCGTGTACCGTTTTGCGTGCGGACTCCAGCACCGTGCACCGTTTTGCGTGCGGACTCCGTTTTGCGTGCAGATCCTGGCATCGTGCACCGTTTTGCGTGCGGACTCCGGCACCGTCCACCGTTTTGCGTGCGGACTCCGTTTTGCGTGTGGATCCTGGCATCGTGCACCGTTTTGCGTGCGGACTCCGGCGCCGTGCACCATTTTGCGTGCGGACCCCGTTTGGCGTGCAGATTCCAGCACCGTGCACCGTGTTGCGTGCGGACTTCGTTTGGCGTGCGGATTCCGGCACCGTGCATCGTTTTGCATGCGGACTCCGGCACCGTGCCCCGTTTTGCGTGCGGACTCCGTGGAGGCCAATTGCAAGTGTCTACGAGCAATTGGTGGCAAATCGAGGTGGGTGGCCTTATCGCCAAGTTTTATGGACTGTACAGTATTTCTACTGATGTAGGACTATGTATGATAGTTTATTTCATTGTGTAGTATGCTAGATTGTAGGAATTGTTATTCCTTTTATTATCTGTTAATAAAGTTATCTTGGAACTTGACCTAGCACCCCCGTCATATGTTGTATGTGTAACCAGACTAGTAGAAAACCCTCACTTGGGCTAGGGTTATTTATGCTTAGACATCCACACTGTTCCTTCATCCCTGGACATAGTGTTCTCTCGCCCGGGTAGTGGGCCGAGAGGTCGGGACTTGCTTTTAGTGTGGGATGCTTTTACACTCTTGCCTGGGAGCAGAGTGGAGTCTGGTAGTTGTACTGGGTTGCTTATCTGTGCCGGGAGCCGTTTGGGTAAACGGTAGTCCCGGGAGGTCTTGTTTCCCTGTTGTGCCGTCGTGGAGGGAACCGTTGCGCAGACGGCAGTCCCGGGCCGTCGAGTATCTTCCGGTCCGTCTTGTTGGGAACCGTTGGGGTTGACGGTGGTCCCAGGTCGTTGAGTGTTGTCCGACCTGTTTTGTTACCCTGAGTTGTGGGTCATTCATGGCTGTGGAGTATCTCCAGCCAGTGAGCCTTGTGCTACGAGCCGTTGGAGAGGCTAGTGTCTCGTGTTTCGGGTTAGCCGAGCAGCTGGGTCGTCGAGAGTGCTCCGACCGTTGTGCGAGGTATTTGGGGATTTTGAGTCCTACCGTTCTGAGAGTGAGCGTGGATTTTTACTAGCCTGCATATGCCAATGTTTGATACTCTATGCCGCGCCGTTCTACTCAGTTGGAGTCGCGTCCTGAGATGCCGCTGTGGATACGATGGTTGGCCTGTTGAGGCAGTTTTCCGCAGTTGAGGCAACGATGGGCCTGTTGAGGCAGTTTTGCGTGAGGGATGAGTTAGTAGGACAGGACGCCCCACGTAAATTCCGTCCTCATGTGGATATGTGGTAGTGGGCAGGAGCGTTCCTAGTCGACGGGCGCAGGCTTGACTGGACCTTTGAGGTAGTCAGTTCGTTTGGGTCGATTGAGCACCTTGGGTGCGAGTGGTCTCATTTACTTTCATCTGTTCCACTTTTGAGTGTCTAGATAGAGGCATGGTAGCTGTAGAGTAGATTCCAGCTTTTCTTTCAGATTTCTTTGCCTGTTATCTTTTGCCTCTAGTAGACTTAGCGGGCAGACCGTTGGGCTTGTTTACGGTACCTACTGAGAACTACTGTGGGAAGTAGTTCTCACACCCGTCGTGGTGCCTTTTTCCCCAGGAACTTCTTCTCCTGTTCCTGTTGCTCCAGTTGCTGATCCTTCTGACCGAGGCGAGGGAGTCGTGAGCTAGTTCCCTACCCGTCGTTGGAGCGTAGCGGTACCCCTTCTGAGGAGAGCTTCAGTAGATTAGTTTACTTCTTTTCCTCTGTTGAGAGACCTTTGTTGTGAGGTATAGAGTTGTACTTTATTTTACAGTTTGAGAGACTGATGTAGTGAGGATATTTTCTTGTATCGAGGGCTTGTACACTGATGTACTTATTGGAGATATCTCCCTTTTGAGTTCTGTATCAGAGGATTTTGTATATGATAGTATTTGGGGAGATGGATATTGTATTATTTTCAGTTGTACAGTGTTTGGACTTCAGTTTTTAGTAGTCTACTTTCAGCTCTGATATCTGTATACTGTAGTTGATTCTTTCTGCAGGTTAGACGCTTCGTCTGTACGGCAGTTTTCGTACAGATGGCGGATCTGTTGGTGAGCCCAGGTGGCAGTTTCGACCCCGGGGCATGACAAAGTCCTTTTTGGACGTAGTGGCAGTAGGTTGGCGCAGGCTTGACTGGATCCTATGAGGCAGTCATTGAGATTGGGTGATATGAGCGGGCGGTTACATATTGTGTTCTTAGATGGGTTTCTTTCCTTTGAGCATTGATACTGAGGCATCTTAGCAGTAGAGAGTGTATGCATATCACGTTATTGGTAGTGTTTCTTCAGCTTTATGATTGAGACATTTTAGCTGTAGTTTTCTTTCAGCTTACCCATTATCTATCTATCTCTCTATCTATCTGCATACCTATCTGTTTTGCCTCGAGTAGACTTAGTGGGCATACCGTGGATATTGGGAACGGTACCCACTGAGATCTGCCTTCTGCAGTAGATCTCACACCCGCTGCGGCGACAGGTTTGTGGCTGCTATTCCGACTTAGCTCGTGCGGAGACAGCTGATCGATGTGAGGACGTGGCCGAAGTAGTTCCTTACCAGCATTGAGAGTCGGCGGTAGATGTACCCTATGTTTTTTTTTTATTTACACTTTTGTACTGGACAGTCTGAGAGATCAGTGAGGATTGTTGTATTTACTTTTATAGTTGAGAGGGACTATGTATTGAGGATTTGTTTTTATTCAGATGTTCAGTATTTGATTTCTTTAGCTATTAGTTCTATTTCAGCTCTGATACATGTTTAGCTATAGGTCTTGTAGAGTCCTGGCGTTCCAATGCCTTTGCATACCTTCTTTTTATGACTGGACTGTTGGGGGAGACTCTTCACTGTGTTTTCTGCAATGGACTGGGCCTGGACCGCGAGTATTTTTCTGCGTTTGAGCTCGGAAGACGGAGAACGGCAAAGCGATCGGATTCGGATTCTGATTTACGAATCTTCCGGTTTGGGGGTCAAAGCGTTTGCCTTTGTGTTGTGCACCAGAATCCGTGCTAAGCGGCCAGCACGCTTTTCGAGGCGATCGGACGGGACCCTTCTACGATCAGACTTTTTCACATTATTTAGGTTTTTGGTTTATCCTCTTTTTGGTAACACCCCGACCTTCCGGTTTTCCGTTTTGGTCTTAATTGGATCTTCTTAGTTGTTAGAGGGGGGTTAAAAGTTCAAGAATTTCTGGGCTGACCGTCGGGGTCTGCGGGTATTTTTAGGTGGTAGAGCTCGCAAAATGAGGAACGGCGGTGCGATCGGATCTGGAATCGGACTTACGGATCTCCCGAAATTGGGATTTGAAGCTCCCGGTGACTGCTAAGTGCACCGAGATTCGTGCGTGGAAATCTGCATGATTTTCGAGGAAGTCTGAGTCAGACCTTGACCTAGGGTTGATTGGAGGTATTCATAAATAGTACCCTTTTGTAGAAAACCCTTTTTCCTTTCTTTTGGTGAACGTGAACGGAGAGGGAGAGTTCGAATTTCGAAAATTCGAATTAGGGGAGCGATTGAGAAAGGAGAAGGAAGAACGGGGAATCCATCTTTCGGAGAGCTTTACGTTGGAGACGAGAGGGACGATCCTTTTTTTCCTCTTCCTTGCAGGGTCGGTAAGTGATCGTGTTGTTTTCCTGTTTGCAATTTCTGTGGGGTCGAGAGTTGGGCGATGGTCGTTCGGGTGTCGCACGTCGCATGGGTTTGGTGGTAACGGGAAGCCGCCGCCGCCGTTGTTAAACGGGAGGCCGCTGCCGCCGTTATCATGCCCACGGAGTTGTTGCCGCAGTCGCCGTGTTCGCGGGGTCATCGCCGGAGCCGCGGGAGACGAAACCGGAGGGTTTACTGTTCACCCGTACGGCTGCGCCACCGCGCGGTCCACAGGACCCAGCGTGCACCCGGTGCACGGCTCCCAGGCCCAGGGGGCGCAGACCTGGCGCACGAACGCGTGCGCCAGGCCGCGCGGTCCACGGGACCTGGCGTGCACCCGGCGCACGGTTCTCGGGCCCAGGGGGCGCGGACCCGGCGCACGAACGCGTGCGCCAGGCCGCGCGGTCCACGGGACCTGGCGTGCACCCGGCGCACGGTTCCCGGGCCCAGGGGGCGCGGACCCGGCGCACGAATGCGTGCGCCAGGCCGCGCGGTCCACCGGTCGGGCGTGCACCCGGTGCACGCCTCCCCAGCCCAACAGCGTGGACCCGGTGCGCGCTTCACCTCGTGCGCGGCCCGACCCATGCCGCAGCGGTCTACCGCTGCGGCATGCGCCTGGTCTGCGCCGCTGCTGGCTCGCCCCATGGACCCGGTCCATGCCTGGACCCGTGCACCGATCTTCAGCCTGAAAGCCCAGAAACTCCGTTTTTGGCCCGTTTCGCCCCGTTTTTGAGTGTTTTTGACCGCGATGATGTTATTAACGATACTTCTTACTGTAGTTCTTTTCGGGCACAAGGTGGGAGCGTTTTAACTGGAGTTTCCGCACACCTTCTTCTTCGCGTTTCAGGTGGGTACACTCTTTGAATCCCTTTATGCGCACTATCGTTATTTTCATGTGTATCATGTTGTGGGTTTTCGTTCGAGACTTAGTGTGGGACTTTTCGAAAGCTGTTGATGATCTTCAATTGTTCATTTAACTGTACTAATGTTGATAGTGTTTATGGTTTTTATTATTGGTTTGGTTTCGCGTATTTGCTTACGATGCTCGAGGCTGCAGCACGCGCACCCGCGGTTTGGCCACCGCAAAGGGTGTGCTTTTCCGGAAAAGTGGTCGATGACCCATGTATACCCACGAGGTGACGTAGTGGGGGCCCCCGTAGGTGGGGGGTTTGAGGCGCCAAGGTGTGAGCGGTGCGACCCGTCGAGGTAGGTGCTCGGCGTGGTTTACCGAGGTTGGTGCTCGGTTCGGTTTTCTTTTCCCGAGGTTGGTGCTCGGTTCGGTTTTCTTTTCCCGAGGTTGGTGCTCGGTTCGGTTTTCTTTTTCCGAGGTTGGTGCTCGGTTCGGTTTTCTTTTCCCGAGGTTGGTGCTCAGTTTGATTTTATTTTCCCAAGGTTGGTGCTCGGTTCGGTTTTCCTTTCTTGAGATTAGTGCTCGGTCTGGGTTGCCGGGGCAGGTGCCCGGTTCAGGTTTTGCAGGGGGAGGGGACACCGTCGATCGCACGATGCGGAGGGCGGTTACTCTGGTTTTCTTACGGTTTGCTTTAGTTACAGCCTTCCTGCTTTTCATCTTTTATACCTTGTGTCGCTGACTCCCCATGCTGTGACAGGTGTCTTCGGGGGTGAGAGCTAGGGCGACGGTGAGGCCGTGGCAGGAGCATTTTTGGTCCTTCGAGGTCATAGACTGTATTTACTTTTTATTTTGCTCATTTCATTACCTGTTAGTAGCTACTATGTGGATTGCGATACCCTTGTGGAGTCGATGTGGATGTTGGGATGTCTTTTATTATCCTTGTGGGTGGTTGTTTTGCTTTTCCGGATTGGCCGCTTTCAAACTACAAAAGAAAAGAAAAAGAAAATATTGCGAAAACCGTTTTGAAAATCTGGGTGTCGTGTGGGCACCACTTTAAAACCCTGTGGATTTATGGATTGCGAAAACCATTTTGAAAATCTGGGTGTCGGGTGGGCACCATTTTAAAACCCTGTGGACTTATGGACTTCGAAAATCGTTTTGAAAAACCTGTGTGCCGTGTGGGCACCGTTCTTAAAACTTGTGGATTTATCCTTTCAAAATTAGTTGGCCTCTGTAATACTTATGAAAATGGTTATATGTATTCGACTGTTGAACTAGTGTGGTTAAAGTGATGATTGTATGATTGTTGTAATCAGGACGCCGTGCATATACAAAGGAAACTCCGCCCGTTCGCAGAGTGAATTTGTATATGCGGCGGGTCTGGGCACGCACCGGGGGAGTTTGGTTTCAAAAAAAAAATATATACGCAAATTTAAATCTTTTCAGTGGTCGTCTTCCGCTTAATGAAACCCCCGGGGCGTGACAGGTCTGTTGTAGGGTAGACGCTTCATCTGTGCAGCAGTTTCTGCATAGATGGCGGATTTGTTGGCGAGCACGGGTCGCAGTTTCAACCCCGGGGCGTAACAGCGCGTGCCCGTACAACCGGGCTACCGGAAGAGGCGAGAGAAGATGAGAGAATGGCCTACGGGAGAAGGCCATCTGTAGAAGGAGAGGGAGCAAGAGAGAGAAGAGAGATTCCATCCATGTGAAGAGGGAGCAAGCGGCTCGGGCCAAAAGATAAGAGAGAGGAAAGAGAGAAAAGAGGAGAGAGGAGGAGACAAACCCATGTGGGCGCAGGGTATGCAGAGAGAAGAACGCGGAGAGAACGCATATGCAGAGAGACGAACGCGGAGAGAACGCCACATCAGCGCAGCACGCCTGGGAAGGCACCGCTCAAACTGTGAATTTATATTCTTCAATTGATTATTTCAACTAGAATATAACACACAACTGTCATTTTTCATTTGTATTAGTGAATACTATTTACATAAAAAAAGAATTTAAAATATAATATCTAATGATTTTGAAACGATCGTGACATCTAAAACGATAACTTTTTGTAAAATATAACATGCTATAATTTATATACATATAAATTATTTTTTAAATACTAATTTGTACAGTTAATTCAATTATAATAATTTTTCATATATTGTATTAATAACAAATATAAAAGAATTGCTTTTCCTTTTTTAATAAGGTCAAGTGCAAAATGGGTAATTATAAAATTTTAATTTCCTCTATTCTTCTTATTCTTACTTAATCAACCAAACATAATTTTTTTTATCACCGGTACAACTCTTATATATCCATCCAAATACAAAAATATTTTAGTCCCTACTTGTTTTTGAACTTATATCTATCTCTGGAACAAACAGTTTTTATTTATACTTGAACCAAACGCAATCTATACACTACAACAAAACTATGCTATAGCGACACTATTAAGTGTTGCTAAAAACTAAAAAAAATATTGTTAGAAAAAATACCGACACTTGTCATTAGTGTCGCTATATGTGTTGTCGCTAGAATGTATAGCGACACATTACTGTAATGCATGTGTCCCAAAAATGTATTTCTATAACCTAATTTTGGATATAGATGGACAATAAATAGAATACTTGTAAAAAAGTGTCACAAACATGTGTCCCTATAACCTAATTTTATTGTAGTAATAGAATTTATGTGTTACAACTGGATGGAGTGGTAGGGTGAAGAGAAGAGAATCGCAGTAGAAGAAGGGAAGTAAGGTAGAGATGGAGAGGAGTGCGTCTAGGGCATTATGGTGCACCTGGGAGCTTGGTAGAGGAGAGTGTGGTGAGGAGAGTGTAGAAGAACACGTCTGGAGCTCAGCTGTCACGCCCCGGGGTCGGAACTGCGACCTGGGCTCGCCAACAGATCCGCCACCTATGCGAAATCCTGCATAGGCAAAGCGTCCAACCTGCAAAGTATCATCTAAAAACTAAACAGATATCAGAGCTGAAGAAAAACTGCTGTAATAAAAACCTGAATCACTGTACAACTGAAAAATACAAGTACAATATCCATCTCCCAGAAATAATGATACAATAGTCCGATCCACCGAAACTATAATACAAGTAAAAGCCACCTATACAACATCTATAAATCCAAAAAGGGAGATAAACTGAAATAATAATAATACAACTGTGTAC
Organism: Tillandsia leiboldiana; assembly: GCA_029204045.2. Lineage (NCBI taxonomy): Eukaryota > Viridiplantae > Streptophyta > Magnoliopsida > Poales > Bromeliaceae > Tillandsia > Tillandsia leiboldiana. The sequence goes on from CM055070.1 coordinate 28,778,609, forward strand.
AGTGAAACCCACAATCCGGGTTGGTACATCTATCCCACTGTAGAAATCAACACTGGTATGGATCTATCTCGCGACTCCCTCGCCTCGAACCGTCAACCGAAAGATCCGCAACTCCCACAGCAGACACTGCAAAACAAAGGGAGGAAAGGGGAAAAACAACAATGGGGGTGAGAACCACTAGTAAAACCAGTAGCCTCCCCCTGTGGGTAAAGCCTCAAACCCCGACGTACCCACTAAGTCTACCAGAGGCAAGAGAAGGAGTAAGAGAGGTGGTAAGCTATAAAAAGAAATAATGATAAGAGGAAGCTACCACTAGTATGCCTCTAAATGCAGTATCGAAAGGAATGACTGTATGAATGCATCAGAAAACAGTATCTGACCAAATAAACCCAATATAGCGCCACCAGTAAAACTGGTACTGCCTGCTCTGCTGTCGAACTCAAGAACTCAGTAGGGGACCAGCACACATGGCTCGAAATCCCAAGGGACCAGCACATAAGGCTCGAAATCCCGAAAAGATGGGCCGGTATCCGTCACGGTCTAAAGCCTACTCCGGAGTGGCACTCGAGGGGAGCGACCCACACGAGTAAAGTATCTCTGTCATCAGTATCACAAGTATCTCTGTCAAGTATCTCAATATAGCAGGACTGGATCATGACTATGATCAAAGTGGGAAAATCCATCCACTAATGAAACCCCGATCCCCAATCTGGTGCAATAATACTCAATAAGTGGGAAACTCCATCCACTAGAGAAATCTGATAACCAATCTGATGCATAAGTAAACATCCGGTCAACCGCCCAATGTCCGCGATCGCCTCAACACCCCACAAGTCCAAAATCTGATAAAGTAATCAACATCTGGCTAACCGCCTATTGTCCGCGGTTACCACAATGCCCCACAATCCATAATCGAGTCTAACCTGTCCCAGACTCAATGGCCTCAACTACACTATCCCGAACCCCTGCTCTAACTCGAGCAACATGCATCTGAATAAAAAGGAGAACAGCTAAACATGGTTTCTCCTAAGTCAGATTCCAACATGAAAGTGTAGCAGAAAAAGGTGGCCTATCTAGATGTCCATACAAGCATGCAAGTGTCCTCATGTAGAATGAAAGAAAGGCATCTAACAGTGTTCTTACACAGATTAGATCATGAATAGTATATACTCTCATAAGGAATAACTCACACAGAATATAGGTTAAAGAACATCATTTATCATCAACATCACCTAAAGGAGTACAACACTTATCAAACCTCACATTCTCACATGGATATGCTAAAGATCATTTAACATCACTTAAACATGGACATTTAGTCAAGTATCACCAATGAATAGACTAAGGTTCAACAACTTTCATTGATCTCACATAGGATGAACATAGGATCAACCAACAACATCCAATCTCATTTGGAGGAATTACGAGTCATGAACAAAGCTTAGTCTCATAAGGAATAGGCCTCAACTCACAATGATAACCATCTTTTCATGAATGAACTAGGAATCAAAAGCATAGGTCATTCTCACATCGACTAGATCAATAACCAACATCAACACCCATTTTCACATAAGCTAGATCAAAGATCAATCAACTAATTATTCTCACATAGATAGGTTATGAATCAACATCTATGCCCAACATCACACATCGTAGGTTAAGGATCGACAACTATAATTCATATCACAAAGTGGAGGCTAAGGATCACTTAACCAACTACTCTCATATAAGTCATTCTCAAATAAATCAACCAAGTCCTTCTCACATAAGCAACCAAGCACTTCTCACATAACCCCATCAAGTCTCACATAAATCAACCAACCATTCACATATAACTATCACCATCATTCTCACATAATTATGTTAACCATTCTTCACAAAGTGTAGGCTAAAGATTAATTTCCCAATTACCCTCACATAGCATAGGTTTAAGGATGATCGCTTATAATCAACTTCATATGAGATAATGTAATATCAACCAACTAATCATTTACTCATGTATAAGCTAAGGATCAATTAACCTAACATAAACATGGAGATTCAAGCATGATTCACTAAGGGAAAAGAGAACAACAATTAACTATGTCATGAGGGAAACCAATAGCCCGAGTGGGTAAATCGTCGTTTTCGGCAAAGCACAACCACCCACCTGAAACTTGATGATCCAACGCCTGATCTAGCTGAATTTTGGCGTGAGTAATCCTTATCCTCCCAGGAGTCCGATGTCGTGAAAATCATCCAAATCCGCCTCACGGATTGGGCGCAAACACTAAAACAATGCACACTGCGCACTCAAATTCCAGAATTTCAGCAAGTGCAACAAGGTTAAATAAAAAGTATGTGCAACCTCAAATACCTCAAAATGAAGTCTCCAACAGTAAAACAAAGATATCCTCTTTCATACAATTATCTTCAAGTCCTCAAAAATCCACCATTAATTTCCCTTAACATTCAAATGAAGCAAAATCACAATGCTGTCCAAAAACTGCTAACATAAACTTGCTAGCATTTCCAAGCTTAATTAGGGGCTTTTCCAAAGGGATTCATCCACATATCACAAAAGAGAATTTACTTACCTGGAAGTTAAGAAGAAGTCCCAACTTGAATTTCTGAAAAAGACCTTATGTCCAAAAAGTTATTTGCATTCCAAGTTGCATTGCTCAAATCAAAACTAAAACAGGGACTGCAGTAATCCATATAATAGCACTTGGAAAGATCATTAAAGTTACCTAACCAAACTTGCTCCAAATCCTGCAAGAGAGGTACCATTGGATTCCTTGTCGCGAGTAGATACAAATTGAGCTAAAGAACTCTAAATTTCATGCTCGGATGAAGGAGAAAACCCATAAACACTTTGAACTATCCACCAAGTTCCATCTGTACATGAGTGCAGCAAGGTGTTCCAAAGGTCATGCATAAACCCTAATAAAAACTCAGATCTGGGGAAAATGATACATACCAATATTGTAGATCTTTGAGTCTTGGAATTTTCCCCGCAAAACTCATCAAAAAATTCCCATCCTTCTGCCCAGCAAGGCCAAAACACTGTAGACTGTTCAGGATTCCAAACTGAAATTCAGGGTCCCAAAGATGGCCTTAAAACTCTATAAAATCATGAGATCCGAGGGAAGAGTTGAATACAAAAACTGTAGCCTTACCTCTTGTGAAAACGTAGAATCAAAAATGAGCTCAAAATTCCAAGAAATGAGTCCTGGGGAATTTTCGCACTGAAACGCGACGGGAAGTTCCACCAACAGCAACAATGGTGGTGCTTGCTTCATGGAGAAGATAATGGTGATGAAGCCTCTTTAATCCATCTCTTTGCTGATGAAGATGAAGGAGGGTTGCAGATAAGTCCTCTGTAGAAGTCCCCAAAGTTGGAAGGATCCAAAAGAGGAAGATGGAGGAGGAGGAAGCTCATAAATAGAAGAAGAAGAAGAGAAAACCCCCAAGGGGTTCACTGTGCGTAGCACAGTGCTGGGCCAGGCCCAATCCCGGCCCAGCCCGCCGCGTGCCAGGGGCACGTGGCGCCCATCCGGGCGCCCCGCCTTCGAGCGGATGGCCCGGATGCGGCTACGCCACGCACGGCGCCCGCCTATGGCGCGGCGCCGCGTGTCCCGCGCAGGGACGCGAACCGCGCCAGCGGGCGCACGTGGGCGCGCTCTGCCCAACGCGGGCGCGCCGCGTGGCCCGCGTGGCCCTCTCCAGCGCCGACACGTGGATCCTTCTTCAGCCGCTGCGCCTGGTGCACGCACGCTCCTGTGGACCGGCTGCCTGAAATAAATCCAATAAGCTCCAAAAATGCCACTTTTTGCTGTTTTCGCGTGCTGAGTCCAATTCTGAGGTCCAAAATTCCAAATAATGCAACCAAATAGCCGTTTTGATCGTTTTTCCGTGCTGAATCCAAATACGGTGTCCGTTTTGAGTGAAACCACCTTTATTTTTCGACGAAACTCCCAAATAGGCGATCTTGATCTATTTTTCGCACTGAGTCCGTTTCTTAGGTCCGATTTGCGCGCAATCAACACTATCCACAGAAATAGGCCTCCACAAGCTGTCAATCACACTGTGATGACCACGAAGATCCAGGTCTTCACATCAGCAGAGGGACTAGAGAGAGGGTGCTTCTGGAGTCTTCGGATGGAAGGTAGTGGAGGACAGCTGGGTGTAGTGGGTTACAGCTGGTGAAGATATTTTCCTGGCTAGGCGCGGACGAGATGGGCTACAAGGAAGGCCCCACGGTTGGAATGGGTTGAGTCAAGGATCACAATTGGGAGGCCCAACCAAGGCAGAGTTAATTACAATTACAATTCACACCCTGTAACATTCACTAATTGCCATTTAATCCTCAAAGCATTAGTATAAATAGTATGATGTAATTGAACAGAGACATAAGAAATTACTCATTCAATTCCTCAATTTTCCCTCTCTTTCTCTCTCTACCCTCCTATCTCAAGCTTTTCCCACTCTGTTCTCCCCTTCATCTCCTTCCCCTCTTCTTCTCCAAATTCCGATCAAGTACCCAGATCCATTCCCAGGATTATCGAAGAACACACCATCATCCTCACCGTCGTATCAGCCTCAGAGTATTCTCATCCTCGGCGATTGCGGATCGTCCGGGGTGTAACAAGTGGTATCAGAGCAGTTCCGATCCCAGGGATCGTGAAGAACTGCATCCCCACACTAGATCGAGGCAATGAGGCAACAGGCAACACCAATTCGAAGGAACACAACGATAAGCAACACCAGATCGAAGCATCAAAACGATAAGCAACACCAGATCGAAGCAACAAAATGATAGGCAACCTCAGATCGAAGCAACACACGACAAGCAACATTACAATGGGGCAACAAGGGTCAATCAAGCAACAAGCAGTGTAATTACCCACCAGTATATCCAAGAGCAATCGCAAGGATCTGCTCTAATTCAGAAGGCAACCTCGATCTCAAGTGTAGCAATTCTTATATGGAATCTGTATTCTCAACAAGTTAAGCATCAGTGAGGTAATATCTGAACCAACTTTATTTGGATATTGCAAATAAGTAAGGGAATTAGCAAGCGATATCATAGTTGAGCATTACCATTTGGTGGAGATCATTTTTCTTTCCCAATCAGTAGCCATTTAGCATAATACAGTTCAAGATAGGGAAGAAGAAGGGATCAAAATTTAAATATAATTGTGAAGAAATATATTTTGAAGAAATGGCTGAGGGAACAAGGCTCAAAGATCTGAATGAACATCTTAGAGTGGTAGAAGAGAGAGTGCAAAACCTTACTGTGGAATGTAATCAAGTGTTGGAAACCAAGTTCCAGCAATTCGAGTAGGAGTATAATAGGAAATTGGGAACTATGGTGCAACAACTTGATGAGATGCAAAAGGAGGGACAACAAAGATATGAGGCTCAACAGATTGAGTCAGTAAGAAGGCATGAGCAGTTGCTCAAACTGTTTAGCACTCAATCCTTTGTTACCAACACACCTTCCCAATCATTCTCTCCACTGAAAGAGAACAAGCCACCCAATGATTATTATACAAACAGCAGTACCAGAACAACTGCGAGAGAAGACAAGGGGAAAGGCATTTTGCCAAATCCACCATTGAATCAGGATAGTTTTATTGGGGTTATTGGGCAGAAAGGTTCATACTATATCCCTAATCCAAAATTGGATTACCCCACTTTTGGGGGAGAAGAACCCAGAGAATGGATAAGTAAAAGTGAACAGTACTTTAAGCTTTACCAAATTCCTGAAGAACAGTGGATTGAAGTGGCCACCTTACATTTCTCTGGAAGAGCCCACAGGTGGAAGGAGGGTTACTTATTAGACAAACCCAATATCAGCTGGGAGGAGCTGTGTGAAGCTGTGAGTAGGAGGTTTGATAGAGCCACAATGAAAAAACTGGTAAGAGAATTCAATAAGTTAGTCCAAACCACAAATGTGGAGAAATACCAAGAAAGATTTGAGGAGTTAAGAGCAAGAATGATCTACCTTAATCCCACATTAAGTGAGGATCATTTCATACAAAGCTATATAAGTGGGCTTAAAGAAGAATTGGTGCCATTCATAGATTTTTCAAATCCACATACATTGGAAGAAGTATATGAACAAGCTAAACTGCATGAACAAGCACTAGCCATGCTTTGGAGGAGACCCAAAATGTTCAGTAAACCCACAGGGATCAATCAAAATCAGAGTTATCCAACTACAAGACCTTTCAACCAGAAATTGGGTTATAGACAAGTGGGTAATAATAAATGGGGGGGCACTAGAAACTATGAAGGTCAGTCAGAAGTTAGTAGACAACTATTTGAGCAAAGGAGAGCTGCAGGTTTATGCTATAAATGTGGGGATAAGTACCAGCCAGGTCACCAATGCTCAGTTAAAATCATAAACCAAATGGAGGGGGAGCCAGACATAGAAGAAATCTTTGATGAGTCTCTGTTTCAGGAAGAAGAGTGTATGGAGGAGGAGGAACTGACAGAAGAAGTTATATCTGAAGAGGTGGGAATATCTGTACATCAAGGTTCGAAGTGACGTGGCACGGGGGCGTGCCGCTCGCCGCCTGGCACGGTACGGTACCGGCACGCTCCCGTGCCGACACGTGGCACGCTTGCGTGCCGATGGATACGCATGACCTCCCAGTGGCACGCTCTGGCACGGCTTTTTTTTTGTTTTATTTGTTCCCAATAAGCTTTTATAATATTGTTTTGAACTGTTTAGTCAAAAAATTATGAATATTGACTATATATAGCTTACTACACTTACCAATTGACATACTGATAATTATTTTTAATATATAAAGTACAACTATATCTCATAGAGAATAGAAATAACAATATAATAAATAAATTCTAAATAGAAATAACTATATCTCATAGAGAATAGAAATAACTATATCTCATAGAGAATAAAAATTATGAATATTGACTATATATAGCTTACTACACTCACCAATTAACATACTTGTTAGTTGTGACTCAAAATCAGAATCGCTTCGATATTATGATTCAGGTTCGCCGACGGCTTCGCGGTGCGACTTCGAAATTTTTGTGGATGTACGGATCCGATCCGCTAAGGAAAAACCCTAATTTCTCTTTTATTTGCCCTAGAAACTGTACACATGTGACTAAAAAAAAAAAAAAAAAGGAAAACGGGCCGTGCCGGCCGGCACGGGCCGGCACGGCACGCGATACCCACCAGGGTATCGCTCTATCTCGAGCGATACCCTGGGGGTATCGTTCGAGACAGGGGGGGTCCGAGACCCCCCTGTACCGTGCCCCTCTTTGAGGGGCACGGTACGTGCCGCCCGTGCCGGCCCGGCACGGGCGGCACTTTAATCCTTGCTGTACATGCACTGAGTGGGGAGATATTGCAAGAAACAATTAAAGTGCAGGGAGAAAGTGGAAACAAATCATTGGTCATATTGATTGATACAGGGAGCACCCACAGTTTTATTGACCTTCAAGTGGCTAAGGAAGTGAAGGCAGAGATTACTGCAGCATCACCTCTCATTGTAACTGTTGCCAATGGGCATAAGGTGTTGAGTAAACTCAAATGCACAAACTTTAGATGGAAAATGCATGGAGAACCCTATCAGGCAGACTTGAGGGTTATTAGGTTGGATGGATCCAGTGTGATCCTGGGCATTGACTGGTTAAGGAAGTATGGGAAAGTTACTTTTGATTATACCAACCATTCAGTTACTTTTAATAAAGAGGGTAAGCCCATAACAGTTAAGGGAATAGTGGAAAGTGCTAAGCTTAAGGCTATTGGAGCTAAACAATAGTATAAAGCAGGATTGCAAGGTAATTGTTGTGCTATTGGCCACTTGACAGATGCAAAGATTAAAAAAGAAGAGGCAGTGCCCAAAGGAATTCAAGAGTTGTTAGAGCTGTATGCCAAGATTTTCCAGGAACCAAAGGGTCTGCCACCCAAGAGGGGCCATGACCACAAGATTCCATTGCAATCAGGCTCCAACCCAGTCAACATCAGGCCTTATAGGCATAGCCATGAGCAAAAGGGGGAGATAGAAAAGCAAGTTGCAGACATGTTACAAAACTCTGTCATATAGAACAGCAACAGCCCCTACGCATCTCCAGTACTGTTGGTTAAAAAGAAAGATCATACCTGGAGGATGTGTATAGACTACAGGCAACTCAACAAAGATACCATCAAGGACAAATATCCAATTCCTATTATTGATGATCTCTTAGATGAGCTGGGAGGTTCCAAATTGTTTTCTAAAGTTGATTTGAGGTCAGGATATCACCAAATCAGGATGAAGGAGGAGGATATCCACAAGACTGCATTTAGGACTCATGCAGGGCATTATGAGTTCCTAGTTATGCCATTTGGCCTAACCAATGCACCAGCCATATTCCAGGCTTTAATGAATGATATATTCCAGCCTTACCTTAGAAAATTTGTGTTAGTTTTCTTTGACGATATCCTGATTTACAATCCTAGCTTGGAGAATCATATAAACCATCTCAGGGTGGTTCTAGAACTGCTGGAAGTTCATCAATTATATGCTAAGAGATCTAAATGCTTCTTTGGACAAACCCATGTGGAGTATCTGGGGCATATAATTACATAGGAAGGAGTAGCTACTGATCCGGACAAAATCTCAGCAATGGTGAATTGGCCACAGCCTAGGAGTATCAAGGGTCTGAGGGGTTTTCTGGGACTTACAGGATACTACAGAAAATTTATTAAGGGGTATAGTGGATTGAGTAAGCCTCTTACTGAATTGTTAAACCATAACAGTTTCTGTTGGACTGAAGAGACTCAGAAATCTTTTGAAAAGCTCAAGCAAGTAATGACTACAGCCCCTGTCTTAGCAATGCCCGATTTTAATAAGGTGTTCACTGTGGAAGTGGATGCATGTGGAGAAGGAATAGGAGCTGTTCTATCTCAAGAGGGTAAACCCTTGGCTTACCTAAGTAAGGCTATAAGTTCTAAGAATATGGGGTTATCCACCTATGAAAAAGAATTTCTAGCTATTTTATTGGCAGTAGCTAAGTGGAAGCATTATTTGAGCCCCTCAGCTTTTGTGATTAAGACTGACCATGAATGCTTAAAGTTCCTGTTGGAACAAAGGATCACAACAGCAGTCCAACAAAAAGGCATGTTAAAGCTTACGGGTCTACAATACACTGTCAGCTACAGAAAGGGGAAAGAAAACTTAGCAGCTGATGCTCTATCTAGAAGGGGACAGGAAGATGGACATCTAATGGCAATTACAACTGCTATACCAACATGGGCTAGTGAGATTATTGCAAGCTATGAAGGAGACACAATGGTGCAACCAATCATCACCTCATTGCTACTACAACCCACTTCAAACCCTGACTACTCCTACCAGCAAGGTATACTAAGGTATCAAGGTAAACTGTATTTGGGCAGTAATGGAAATCTGAGGCAGGAATTGATTAACCAACTACATGCCTCATCCTTAGGGGGGCATTCTGGTATTGATAATACCTATAAGAGGATTAAACAATCTTTCTATTGGTTGGGTATGAAGAAAGATGTAGAGAAGGTGGTGAAGACTTGTGAAATATGCATTAGAAACAAGATAGATGGAACCCCCTACGCAGGCCTCTTACACCCACTCCTAATTCCCTCACAAGCTTGGCAACTCATCAGTATGGATTTCATTGAGGCTCTACCACTCTCAGAAGGAAAAAATACTATCTTTGTGGTAGTTGATAAATTCACTAAATATGCCCATTTCAATTCTATGGCACACCCTTATTCAGCTCAAGATATGGCTAAAGTCTTCTTTGATTCTATATATAAATTGCATGGGCTACCAGAGGGGATAGTATCTGACAGAGATAAAATCTTCACAAGTCAATTCTGGCAGGACTTGTTTAGATTGATGGGGGTCAAGTTACAAATGAGCACAGCCTATCATCCCCAGACAGATGGGCAAACTGAGAGAGTCAATAGGTGTCTTGAGACCTACCTACGCTGTATGTGTTCACAACAACCTCGAAAATGGCACAGATGGTTGTCCCTTGCTGAATGGTGGTATAACACTACTCACCATTCTGCCATAGGGATGTCCCCATTCCAGGCCTTATACGGGTATTCCCCTCCAATCAGTTTCATGGCACATCTAAAGGAAGATGTAAGCTCATCAGTACAAGATTGGAAGGCTAAGAGGGAACACATGATACAACTACTGAAAGAGAGGCTATAGGAGGCACAAAATAGAATGAAGAAGAATGCTGATAAAAAGAGGGTGGATAAAAATTACCAAGTAGGTGAGATGGTGTATCTCAAGCTACAACCTTACCGACAGAAGAGCGTGGTGATGCGGCGATCTCTGAAGCTTAGCTCGAGATACTTTGGCCCATATGAAATTCTGGAGAAGGTAGGACCTGTGGCCTACCGACTCCGCTTACCTGAAGGGTCGAAGGTACACCCTGTTTTCCACGTATCCCAACTCAAGCAAGGAGTTCCTAAGCCAGAGCAGCTGTCTCCAGTGGAGCCAATGGTAGGAGAGGAAGGTCAGCTGTTGAACCAACCGAACCATATCCTGGAGCGAAGGTTGGCGCCGAGGGGAAACCGCGCTACCACTCAGGTACTTGTGACTTGGAGCAACTTGGATCCCAGAGAAGCCACTTGGGAAGACTACTGGGAACTCAAGAAAAGGTTCCCTGGTTTTGATCCTTGAGGTCAAGGATCCTTTGAAGTGGAGGGGAGTGTTACAGCTGGATGGAGTGGTAGGGTGAAGAGAAGAGAATCGCAGTAGAAGAAGGGGAAGTAAGGTAGAGATGGAGAGGAGTGCGTCTGGGGCATTATGGTGCACCTGGGAGCTTGGTAGAGGAGAGTGTGGTGAGGAGAGTGTAGAGGAACACGTCTGGAGCTCAGCAGAGGGACTAGAGAGAGGGTGCTTCTGGAGTCTTCGGATGGAAGGTAGTGGAGGACAGCTGGGTGTAGTGGGTTACAGCTGGTGAAGATATTTTCCTGGCTAGGCGTGGACGAGCTAGGCTACAAGGAAGGCCCCACGGTTGGAATGGGCTGAGTCAAGGATCACAATTGGGAGGCCCAACCAAGGCAAAGTTAATTACAATTACAATTCACACCCTGTAACATTCATTAATTGCCATTTAATCCTAAAAGCATTAGTATAAATAGTATGATGTAATTGAACAGGGACATATAAGAAATTACTCATTCAATTTCTCAATTTTCCCTCTCTTTCTCTCTCTACCCTCCTATCTCAAGCTTTTCCCACTCTGTTCTCCCCTTCATCTCCTTCCCCTCTTCTTCTCCAAATTCTGATCAAGTACCCAGATCCATTCCCAGGATTATCGAAGAACACACCATCATCCTCACCGCCGTATCAGCCTCAGAGTATTCTCATCCTCGGCGATTGCGGATCGTCCGGGGTGTAACATTATGGTGTAGCCTATTTTAAAATATCTAGAAATCTCAAAAGATTTAGGCTTTAAGGTAAGCCTCGAGACTGCTGCAGGTTCAAAAATTTTGGGAGGCCCATTCGAAGGATTTGGTGGTGGTGTTCGGCAGCTAACAATAGAGGTTTTGCAAATAGACAACTAGGTACTACTAACTGTGGTGAGAATTCTTGAATAACTTGGATTATACTTGATTGTAAAAAAAATTATTTTTCAAGCTTATGACTATCTACTTGGTTTCATTTTCTAAATGATTCTTATGTTATGATTTGTTGTTGTTTGCTGTTCTTACTGTTTGATCTTTGACTCATATTTAAACAACAAAATTTATTTTGGGATATGAATAAATTGTTGCTTCGATTAAATTTTGTACCCCTTTTATCATTAACTTCACTTGGGTATAAATATTTGATAAAATAGAAACTTATTCTTTTCCGTTAGCAATTTAAATTATTTTGTTCATTAGTACAGCATGATTCATATTTTTTAATGTTTATTAGGACAAGTTGCTGTTATTGTTTTTTTTCTGCTCAACTTTTTTTTTTTTTTACATTTGAATCGACTGTCTCTAAAATGGATCTCTACGTGTCACGCCCCGGGTGTAAACCGGAACCCGGGCCCGTCTACAGATCCGCCGTGCACACGGTATTTCCCGCGTACACGAAGCGCCAAACCTGCTCAGATATAAGAGATAATAACAAAAGAGCAATAAAAACAGAGCTGAACTAAAAACTAATACATCTCAGACTGAAGCTGGAAATAAAATACAAAACATCCATATAAATGATACATCAGTCTCTCCCAGCTCACCAAAATAAATACAACCTGCTGGCAAAAGACAGTCCCAAATGTAAAAGTACAACCGTCTGAGGAAACATGGGTACATCAACAGTCCAGCTAACCCGCTCATCCTGGCTCGAGATCTACCTACTCAGCCGTCCTCTCTCCTCGACCCGCCGCTGAAAGCCCAGCAGCACCTGCAGAAGACACTGCAAAACAAGGGAGAAGAAAAAGAGGAAAGAAGAATGGGGGTGAGAACTACTAGTAAACCAGTAGCCTCCCCTGGTGGGTAAAACCTCAAACTCTGACACACCCACTAGGTCTACCAGAGGCAAAAAGGAAAGAAGAGTGGTAAGAAATGAAACTGCTGAAAAAGGGAAATCTACCACTACTATGCCTCTAAAATACAGTCCTAGACTGGAATAACCGTATGCAACAATAACCAACCGTCCCAGATGAACCCAATCTGTACCGCCCTCATCATCGGGCAAGCCGCGCCGATGTGATAGCAAAATTCCTGCTGCCGCCCTCATCATCGGGCAAATAAGCCGCGCCGATGTGATAGCAAAACTGTCCATAACTGTCTGGCCCCGGCCTCCGGAGGGGATCTCGAGGGGAGCGACCCACACGAGGAAAGCATCACCGGGCAATAACCGCGCCGGTGTGATAAGTAACAAAAGCAGGATTGGATCACAACTATAAAGCCCCAGTGGAACACAACCCTCCACTAAAGAAAAACTGATCCCCAATCTGATGCATAAGTGATCATCCGGTCAATCGCCCAAAATCCGCGATCGCCGCAATACCTCACAATCCACAACCAAGTCTCACCACCGACCTTCGGTCAACCGCCCAATATCCGCGGTCGCCGGAATAACCCACAATCACAATCATGTCCCACATCCGACATCTGGTCAACCGCCTACTATCCGCGGTTGCCACAAAACCCTCTAGTCCATAATCATGCCCTATCACCGATGTCCTATAACCGACATCCGGTCAACCGCCCAATATCCGCGGTCGCCGCCAAAACCCATAATCCATAATCCAGGCCCCGGCTACACTATCCCCAAACCCATGCTCAAACCCGAGCAACAAATACCACCTGACTAACGAAAGGAGAAAAGAAACAAACAAGGTTTCTCCTAAGTCAAGTTCCAGCATGAAAGTGTAGCGATAAAAGATGGCCTATCTAGATGTCCATACTAGCATGCAAGTGTTCTCAAGGAAATATAATTTAAGTCATTGATCATTAACAGTATCCACCTATGCATGTCACCTACCCTCAAGTAGAACCACTAACTGGATAATCATATAGTCCAAAATAAATATTCCATTCCACATGCAAGGTTAAACGCTATCAAAGCAACCCAATCCCCACACAAACATGCATAAACCCAACCCCGATCATGATTAATCAAGATGTCCAAGTAAAGGGGGTCACTCTAATATTCCTAGTGAGCATGTCAAAATAGAGGTAAGCAACAACCACCCACCTCGAGCGCTAAGTCCTGGTCCCAACAGTGAAGTCCACGCCCGGTCTAAGCAATCACCACAACACTGCACAAAGCACCCCAAAAAGGACATACACAATTAACATACAATGCTCACACAAAATCTGCCCCAAACACAACAGTCCACAGTTTTGCCCTTTTCACCTGCGAGATCTGATCGAAAAATTCCAAGAAAAATACTCTCACGATCCTCGCGACGAACCGGTCGAAATGAGTACCTGCACGTTCAAATCCGAGTTTCCTACGCTGAGATACAAATTTGACAAGGAAACCACCCCGAAATAAACCAATCACAAAACCTGAATCACAAGGTTCTGTAAACAGGAACCTTTCACCTTCGGGGAAAATTCAAAAAATTCCAAGAAAATTCGGAGATATTCCTCGTGATGTGTAGATGCAAAACGCCTTTTGAATCACCCCAATACGATGCCTGTGCGCGAAGATATCGCCGAAACACTGTGGTGCTGTCCAAAACTCCGCCCACGAAAATGGGTCAAAAGAAAGCTCGGGAAACTCCAAGATAAACTCAAAAAGAGGGGGAGCTCAAAACACAAAGATCAAAGCCCTACCTGTAATGAGTCCAACGGCGCAAGAATTGCCTCAATCGGAGGTCGGAGTAAGCCGGGGGAGTCCTCGCACCAAAATGCGACGAAGAAGATCACAAACGAACGAGCGTCGTGCCGCGCCGTAAAAATGGTAACCTCGGGATGCGTGCCGCAGAAAAATCCTGGAATCTACAGATGGATCCGGCTCTGGGAGAGGAAGAGATCTCGTGAAGGTGGGCACTGTGAGAGGAGGAACAGGGAAAGAGCTATTCGGGCTTGAACATGGCCTATTCCCCGCTAGCTCCCCAATGCTGAACGCCCGAAACTCCCTGGTGACGCCACGTCACCACCAAACAGCAAACAGCCGAAGGGACCAACCGCCTTGCGCCACGTGGCACGCGCCGCACCCGACGCGTGGCGCGCCCCCGGTCAGCGCTCGCCAGCTGCGCCCACGTGCGCGCCTGACATGCCGGCTGACGCGCCGCCTGGCACCCCTGCCAGGCACGGTTCCCGAGGCAACCCCCGCGCCTCGGTGGACCCCGCGTTCCTGAGCCTTCCAATAGAAAGTCGCCACGTGTCCCGCCGGTCCATGCACCGCGCCCGCCTGCTCCGTGGTCCAAGTCCACTGCACCGACCAATCTCAACATGCCACGTGTCCTGCCCCTGGTGCACGCCGGCCCGTGGACCGCGCGCCTGCCCGCGCGCTGCCCGCGCGCTGCCCTCGCCCGCGCACTGCCCGCGGCCGCTCCGCCGCCTGCCCGAGCCCGTCCGCCGTGCTCCGCCGCTGCCCGCCGGCGGCCGGAGTTACTGTTCCGGCGTGAACAGTAACCAGTTGCGCAAAATATCAAGTAGATAGTCCATTTTTACCGTTTTCGCGCACTGAATCCGAATTTGATGTCCATTTTGCCAAATTCCAACTCTAAAAATTGCCGAAGGCATCCGAAAAGATGTTCTTTTGTCCAAACTTCGCGCCGAGTCCATTTTTAATATCCGCTTCGCGCGAAACCACTTCTAAAGATCCGACGGAGTCAACCGATCACCCATGCGATCCATTTAAGCCTGAAGTCCGCCACTTGTGTCCAATTGGTGCACAAACACCTCCAACGCACCCCGTAGGCCTCCAGAAGCCACCCAACGCACAGCAACAGCTCTGCGGAGATTCAGGTCATCACATCCTCCCCCACTAAAAGAATGTTTCGTCCTCGAAACTAAAATCATTCCTCAACCCGGAACCTCAACCAAATAGAGGGGGTAAACATCCAATCATCCACCACTCAAGCTCCCAAGGCTGTCTAATACCTCCTCCAGAGACGCGATGCAATCCTCGGGTCTCTAACTAGAACAAAGTAGAGGCAAGCATTCCAGAAAACCGCACCACCTCATCCAAGAACAGCTAGGCTAACCGCTCGAGTGACCAAGTAGCCTGCATCGGCAAAAGCATCCACTCCTCCCAGGGCCCCCGATAATCCAACCACAAGTCCATCGGCACAAAAGCTCGATCCAAGTACATCTATACTACCGAGGTATCCAATATAAGTCCCCCAACTGATCATGTAGGCTCTGATCTCTAATCTTTAACCGTCGGGATGTAGAAGCAATTCCCCAACTCTCCGGCATCAACACACAGCCATATGCAGTCGAGAAAACCAGATTGCAAATCAACCTTCAGGAAGACCCGGGACCCATACAACCGGTAAATCAAATCCTCCATGCTCGACAAGGGTGCTAGCTCCAGATGGTCACTTCATCAAATTCCCGGGGATCCACACAAAGCCGAAGTGAACCAACCTTCCACATCTCGACTAGCACCGGCGCCCCCAAAGGCGACACACTTGGTCTGATAAAATTCCCAAAACATCGAATCCTGGAGTTGTGTCCTCAACCCTCAAACTAGTGACATGCTAGACAACTCCGATAGGAGAACAGCCGGGAACTCGCAACCAAAGGGGGTATCACCGAGTCCCAGCGCCGCCATAGGTCCCTCAACCACACCAGCCAAAAGTCTACTCATCCACTGCGAAACATCCGCCTCGCTCACGAAGTCAAAACCATAGAGGGGAAGATAGCCCTCAAGCAACCCAAGTACACCAACACCTCCGGGCCTGGCTCCCCAAGAAAACTGCCTCGCGGCATAATCAACCGCCGCGAAAGAAAACCGAACCAGCCAGCCCAACAAGTACCACAACAACATCCCGCAGCTGAGCCAAGACCATCAGGTCTACCGGCAAAATCCAGGACTCAAGCTGCACCGGGCAGGACCAACAACTCTCCACCACATGCTAAGCGCGATCGGGAAAATAAGCCTCCCGTGCGCGTGGTGACCATCCTGCCCCCTATCCCAAGCAATGAAGCAAAAGCACTACCCACCAAGAAGGGAATTCTCTCGTATCAAGAAGATACGAACCCAAAAGTCCGGAACAACTCAAACCTACCACCACACCGACCGCTGTAACATATGTGCTCCGACAGTCTCAAAAATCAACTATCCTGGAAAAAGAAATCGGGAATGCCTCCTCCGACTAATCTGTCCTCCATCACCCGGCGCCAAACGCCTCAATCAGAACTCGCCTCAGGCGGTAGATTCCAATCCAAAGGAACTACAATGCCACGCTCCATACCCGGCGCCTACTCCAATGAGGCGTCCCTAATCCGTACTGGAGGGACCCAATAAGTTAAAAGGTATCCTGGCACAATCCACTCTCAAACCGAAGGGATATATATGAATAACTTATAACTTTTGAAAGAATAAATATGAAAAGTTGAACTTTGTAGGAATATATCTGCTATTCGACATATTTACAGAGAGCCGTATGCAAGCCTAATGCAATTAACCCTTTTATTTATTATTTATTTCTCCCGGTGGAGAGCCACGTGTAAAAAGTGCAGAACTGAGGAAGGTGTAGAGCAAGTATGGTATTTTTTTGCTTTCCCTTTAAGCGAATGGTAAAGCTATACCAAGATTCCTAGAATGCTCATAAGCTAGTAAGCTCTCCATCAGAGAAAAGGAGATACTAAACCTTACTACTCAACCCTCACCTACGACCACCTCCTATGTCCAAGCCAAACCTAAGGAGGAGAGGCCACCTCCCGCCTTAAGCCTGCAACCAATCCCGGCCGGATGCTGTTGCTCGCAAAGCGAAGATCCCAAGAAGAGAGGACGAGGGATGCAGACGCCCAACTCGGAGGACTGCCTGGTGTGGGTGGCGTTGATCGTCTGCGCCGTGCTGATCATCCTCGTCATCATCACAGGCGTCGTGGTGTTCGTGGTCTACCTGATCTACCAGCCCAAGATGCCCTACCTCCACGTGCCGGCGGCGAACCTGCCCCTGCTGGACTACGACCAGTCCGGCACGCTCGGCTTCCACATGGTCCTCTCGATGGTCGCCGAGAACGACAACCGCGCGGCCGCGAGCTTCTCGAACGTCGGCTTCAAGCTGAGCTTCAACGGGATTGACGTTGCGCTGCTGCGGGCCGACCCGTTCGAGGTGCCGCAGAACAACTCGTTGCCGCTGCAGTACGACGTGCAGGCGGCGCCGGTGCCGCTGGACGCCGACGCCATGGCAGCCATGGACGCGGCGCTCAAGAGCGGGATCGTGCCGTTCCACCTCGACGGGCAGGCCCGCACGCGGTGGCGGGTCGGGCTGTTCCTGTCTGTCCGCTTCTGGACTCACCTCTCCTGCCAGCTCCGCTTCTTCTGGCCCAACGGCACCGCCCTCCACCCGACGAACTGCACCTCCCGCTCGCACTGAGTTACAACTCACAAGGCAAACCGACAATTTGCCAATATCTTGCCCTTAAAACTCCTTAGTAGATTCTCTTTCTTTCTTTCTTTTTTCTCTCTCTCTTTTTTACCTTTTGCAATTCATTATTGTTTTATTTTATTTGTACCGATAAACAGAAGTAATTGATTTATACCGATAAACAGAAGTAAAGATGGCACACAAGTAAAGATGGCAAGGTTGGGAAGAAGAACAAGAACTATAGCGTTAATGAGGTAGCAGAACAGGGGTGCCTGCTTCGTTCATATCTCGTCCTTAAAATTCTTGCTTAATTTTACTGGATTTTTTCTTCTTCTTTTTTATTATATTGTATTGTTGGTGGGAGTGATAGATTGGAGTAATAGCAAAGAAGAGGTGCTCCTAGCACCCTCTTCTTCTTTTATTTGGACCGGGCTTTGTTCTTTCCTTTTCTCCAAAGCAACAAGAGGGTAATCCATAACAGTAAAGGAAAAAAAAAAAACCTTTGGGGGAGTTCAAAAGACTTTAAAATTTTATTTTTTTAATTAATTAATTTTTTTAATTTGATTTGTTTTGATTTATTTCTTTGACAAAAAAATAAAAAAAATGAAAATATTTATTTAAAAGAAAAAAATATTTTAAAAATAAAATAAAATTTAATTATTTAATTTATTTTTTAAATTTGATTTGTTTCTATTTATTTTTAATTCAAATTTGATTCATGGTTTAAATAGTTATTAGTTGCATGAGTTTATTTTTTAATTAATTTATTTTTAAAATTTTATTTATTTCGATTTATTTTTAATGTAAGATAATTTAAAAATATAAAAAAGATATGAAAAGATATATTCATATTTAATAAACAAAAAATAAAATTATCTATTTGAGAAAAGAAAGTAAATCTAGTTTCGCTATATAATTATTAGTAGCATATTCTTTTATTTTTTTTAGGATTTCGTCTATCAACTTATATACGTTTTTATATATAGTATAGATACAGATATTACATTAAATTTTAAATTTTAAAATACAAATTCAAATATAGTATCCAACATTTATAATATATTATATAATATAAATTCATATCTGAATTCAAATCTGTTGGATTTTTATTTTTATTTTTTATTTTTTATTTTTTATATCCGTATTTGAAACTTTATTCGTTTAGTATCGAATAAATCCGTCCCATATGAAATCGGATCCGTTTTTTATATCAGCTTTTAAATTTAAGAAAAAAATAATTACAATGAAAGCCGTGAACCATTCACCGCTTTTATAGAATTAGAAAGCGGTGAATAGTTCACCGCTTTTAAGAGTCTATTTTTATAAATAAATTTTATAGAAGTTTATTTTTAAAATAAAATTTTTTATGAAGACTAGTTTACTAAATAACCCATCATAGAATATCAGTAAGACAAAACCGGAGCCTCATAGAAGGATAATTTTCCTCAGAATTTGCCACAACTAAACATTTTCTGCTCCATTCATCACCAGAATAATCTTGTGTCCCCGTCTAGAACTCTCCCAGAGAAATGTCTTGACTGAAAGCGTGACTTACTACATTCCAATCTCGCAGAAAATAGTAGCATTCTATGATTGTTAGCTGTACGGACCTTTATGATTGAAGCGCTGTTACCAAATGACAGTTTCACAGACCTTTTAAACTTAAAAGCTCCTGTAGCAATTTTTTAAAAATAATCTTATAAATTTTTATAATTGTAAAAATAGGCATGTAGAAAAAAAAATTATAAAAATAGTCTTAAACAGTGAATGGTTCAGCGCTTTTAAATACGGTAAATCATTCACCGCATTCATGAGTTTTGCAAATCCTAGTAAAGTGGTGAATGATTCACCGCCTTTAAAAGCGGTGAACCATTCATCGCTTTTAAAAGCGGAGAATGGTTCACCACTTTTAAAAGCAGTGAATCATTCACCGCTTTTATTATCCCTAAACCCTCGCCTGACCGACCCCACCCCACCCACCGTACACTCCTTCTTCTTCTCTTCTTCTTCTTTTCCCCGCAGCCTGCTCTCTCTCTCTCTCTCTCTCTCTCTCTCTCACACACACACACACGGCACTCCCCCTCTCTCTCTCTCTCTCTCTCTCTCTCTCTCACTACACACTCTCTCTCTCACACACACAGCACTCTCTCTCTCTCACTGCTCTCTCTCTCACTGCACTCTCTCTCTCTCTCACACACACACACACACAACACACACTGCACACACACTGCACACACACACACTCTCTCTCTCTCTTACTACACTGCGCAAGCTCCCATTGCGCATTTTGAGTTCGAGCTCGATTTCACTTTGTCTCAAATTCAGGTACATTCTCCCCTACATTATTATTTATTAGTTTAATATATTGTATTTAGTGTTTAGAAAATTAATTTATCATATTATTTGAATTATATAAAAAAATTATTATATAGTTTAGCAAATTAGTTGTTTGTTAATTGATTTGTAATAAGATATTTATCGTGTGTTTAGGCTATTGATATTAAGTGTAGTCACTAAGTCTTCTATCATTTTAGAATGGCAACTACTTCTCAATAATATACTTTTTATAGTTCGAAAAAACTACAACTTGGTGGTGGGGTTTGAAAGTATAGAATGGAGGGACCTCTACTACTCACCTAAAAATACAAATTAGCTAGAAAGAAAGTAATGGCTATTTTGTTTAGAAAATTAGTTGCTTGTTAATTGATTTGTTTAAATTACAAATTAATAGTTTAATTAGTTTAATTCAGTCAGTTACTAACCTAAAAAAATTATTATATTAGATACATTATATAATATCTGATTATCATATGATATTAACTTTTTTGTATTTATTTTGTAAATATTTTCTTTTTTTTGAAATTAGGATGGCTAATAATTATGTGGCTATAAGTGTTCACTAGAATGAACAACTTGTTATGCAAGATTATAATTCACAATATATTGGAGGTCATAAGAAATTAAGTAACATCCCAATGGATATTACATTTAGGGATTTTGAGAGAAAATTGCATAGAATTACCGATATAAAAAGATATGAGTATCGTCTAATTATTAAAGTTCGATATCCAATGGGGGTAAATCAGTATGATGTGATCGATATTACGGATGATGACACATTGGGTGGTATGATGGCATTATCTCGAAATTGTTCTTGTTTAATAATCTGCATTGAGAAGCAGATGGTTGCACCTCACGGTTATTTTTTAAGAATGTTAAATAGTGAATTAGACGTCGATGTATTATCTCCTATGGCTGAAAGCGAACCATTTCGTGATGACATCGGAGGTGGAGCAAATACATCTAGGTTAGTATTACAAATTACGACTTTATATAATTATTTAGATATAACAAATGCTTAAATTGATTCATTATTCAATTGCAGAGAGTATGGAGTTTCGAATGTACTTGTCGGTCCTCCGCCTCTCCCACGTACTAGTGACCATGCCACGACATCTAGATCGCACGCTCCACATGGTGGACAACAAAACGATACATACGAATATGGGTTAGCGTAAATTATAATTATTTTCATTATATATTTTTTGTATATCATTAGGTAGTGAGTGATTAACAATGAAAAATAAATGCAGAAATTCATCTTCCCACAATGTGCATGACTTTGGATACTATCCGTTAGGAGATGTACATGATTTTGGATCGTATCATGCGGAAACCGAGTTTGCGAGGATACAAAATCAGACTCAGATGGAGGTGCAACAAGAAATAGTTGAAGAACAAAATAATACTAATCATGAGGATGATGATAATGTGGCGGATGTTCACTACAGTGCTGCGGATCATGACGGCGGACTAGGGGTCCTTGCAGATATCATATACACTGATGCCGCTGATCCAACCGCCAATAATGAATACGTAGATGATCCAGATGAAGGTGTCGAGTTTATAGATCATCCAGAGCAGTTTGTAGATGATGTTGAATGGATGGAACAGTATGAAATTGATCACACTGAATTCGATCGTGCGCAAATTGACCATCCCCTCATACTGTGGATGGATCATGGGTTGGTCGTGTGTTCCGTGATAAATCAAGTTTATTGCATACGCTTGAAGAATGACATATTTCTCATAACGTGCAAATGAAAGTGTTAAAGTCGACCATAATAGCTTATACAGTGAGATGCATGGTTGACTCGTGTCCTTGGAGATTACATGCTTCGATACCAAAGGATGCGAATTATTTTAGAGTCAAAACATATGAGGGGCAACATACTTGTTTACTTCCGGTGCTTAACACTGCCCATCGAAATTGTACTTCATCTCTTATATGTACACACATTCTTCCATCATTGAGAGTCAAACTTTCTTTGACGCCGGCGGAAATACAAGAAAAGATGTGTTTTGAATTACACGTGTCGATACTATATTCGAAGGCGTGGCAGGCCAGAAATAAAGCATTACAGATCATTTACGGTGGTTGGGAGGAATCGTACACCGATTGTGAGGACCCGAATCCCCACTTAAGAGATTACTGATGAATTACTGGCCCTTGGGAGTGTTTGTGCGCGTGTCGGGCCCAAGAAATGGATTTATGGTGCAATTTGGGATTAAGTTTGCATCACCGGTGGCCTTTGGGAAATTTTAGAAGTGGAATTGGGCAAAACGGACTCCGGATTTGGATTCAGCGCGCGAAAACGATGAAAATAGACTATTTACTTAGATTTTTCGAAGCTCGGATGTCTTGCACGGATTTCGAGGCAGCTTGACACTGTTCCGGCCGCCGGCGGGCAGCGGCGGCGGCGGCGGGCGGCGGCGGAGCGCGGCGGGCAGCGGCAGAGCGTGGCGGCGCGCGGGCGTGGGCAGCACGCAGTGCGCGGGCAGGCGCGCGGGCGCGCGGGCAGGTGCGCGGTCCACGGCGCCGGCGTGCACCGGAGGGCGGACACGTGGCGGCCTGCGATAGGGGCGGTGTAGCGCACTCGGTGCACCGAGCTGGTGCACCCCGCCTCTGGGGCGCGTGCCTGGCAGGGTGCGCAGGCGGCGCTGGCACGCGCACGTGCGCGCGCCAGGCGCGCGTTGACTGGCTGCCGGGCCACGTGTTAGCGTCTGGGGGCTGCCACGTGGCGCGATGTGTGTGGTGGTGCTCGCTGTTGCATGTTCGATGCCCGAATCTTCCGGGCGCCCGAAACCTGGGACACGTTCGGTATTTTCCGAATTATTTCGAGCAGCCTATTTAAAGGTCCGAGCCACCTTCTTCTCCCCTTTTGCCGCGTTTCCGAGCCTCCCTTCACCTCGACGCCTTCAGCAACTTTCTTCCTCGCGCAGTGCGGCGTCCACCTGAGGATTTCTGGGATTTTACGTGGCATGCTTCCCGAGGTTTCCATTTTTACGGTGCGGCGCGACGCTCGTCCATTTGTGTTTTCCTTCGTCGCGTTTCGGTGCGCGGGCTCCCCCGGCTTACTCGGACCACCTTTTTGAGCGATTTCTTCGCCGCTGGATCCGCGACGGATAGATCTACGATCTAGGTATTTTTAGCTTTCCCTCGTTTCATGCTTTTCGAGGAGCTTTTCCATGCTTACTGGGGGCCTTTTTGCTGCGAGTATTTCTGGGACAGCAGGTTTGTCGTGAGGAGTTCTCCGCGCACGAGCGTTGGATCAAGGCGAGCCTATACACTTTTTTCATCTACTCGACGCAAGGATCATCACTGTATTTTTCTTGGAATTTTCTGAGACCTTCCCGGAGGTATACTTTTCCCGTGTTATCTGTGCAAGAGTTTACAGTTGTGTGGTTGTGAGATTTTGCGCGCCTGTACTTTGGAATTTGTAACTTGGCTTACGGGGCTCGGAATTGGGCGTGCATGTACCCGTTTCGAAGGTCTCGACGCGAGGATCACTGTGTTATTTTTATCGAAATTTTTCGGGCACTTTTAGCAGGTGAAAAAAGTGCATCTTTGGGGCTGTTTTCTGATTGTGTTGTTTGGGTGAATTTTGGGAATTTAAGTGTAACTGTGAACCCTGTGTTGTACCCAGGAGGAGTTGTTCTGGGATTTTGGGACTGTGGATTATTGGTGGTTGCCGCTCCTGGTGTTTTCAGCTGTTGGATCTTGGACAGTTAGTGCCTTCAGGTGGGTGGCCTTGTCTCCAAGTTTGATGGACTCGACAATAAATCTGCTATAGTAGGACCATGCATGATAGTGGATTCTTGTGTAGCATGCTAGAATGTGGGTGTGAGGACCCGGATCCCCACGACGAGATTACTGGTTGACCAGCAGCTCCTGGAGGCCTATGGGGCGTGTCAGTGGTATTTGTGCACCAATTGGACACAAGTGATGGGCTCAGTGTGTTAAATGGATCACGTGGGTGATCGGTGGACTCCGTCAGAGCTTCAGAAGTGGTTTCGCGCGCAATGGATATTAAAATTGGGCTCAGCGCGAAGTTTGGATCAAGGAGCACCTTTCCGGATGCCTTCGGCAATTTTTAGAGTTGGAATTTGGCAAAATGGACCTCGGATTTGGATTCAGCGCGCGAAAACGATGAAAATGGACTATTCACTTGCATTTTTCGGAGTCCGGATGATTCGGCACGTTTTTCGAGGCAAGGGTACTGTTCCGGCACCGGCGGCGGCGGGCAGCGGCGGAGCGCGGCGGAGCAGGCTCGGGCAGGTGCGCGGTCCACCGCGGAGGCGTGCACCGGTCGCGGGCCACGTGGCGGCTCCCGTTTGGGCCGGCACAGCGGGCGCGGTCCACGGGAAAGGCGGGTGTACGGTGGACCGGTGGGGGGGACACGTGGCGCGCACCGGTTGGCCGGTCCACGTGCACTCGGTCCACGGAGCTGGCTGGGGAGCGCCTCGGGAAGTGTGCGTGCAGAGGCGCAGGCGGCGTCGCAGGCGCGTACGTGGGCGACTGTTGACCTAGTGTGGTCCACGCGTCTCCTTCTCCGAGCGCCACGTGTCGAGCAGCGGATGGCCGGTGTGGCTGTCCGCTGTTCGGGGGCGACGTGGCGGGCCCTGGGATTTCCGGGCGTGAACAGTGTTGGGCCGGGCCCAACACTTGTGAGGTCCCGGAATCCCCCGCGTACGAGTTGCTGGTTGTTGGGCAGCTTTTAGTGGCCGTTGGGGGTGTTTGTGCGCGTGTCGGGCCCAAGAAATGGATTTGTGATGCAATTTGGGATTTAGTTGCATCATTGGAGGCCTGCGTGATGTGTCGGTGGTGTTTGCGCGCAATTTGGACACAAGTGTTGGACTTCGGGCTTAAAAGGAGACCCCGTGGGAATTTGGAGGACCCGTCGGGTGTTTGGAAGTGGTTCCGCGCGGTTCAGATGTCAAAATTGGACTCCGGGCGAAGTTTGGATAAAAGTTTACCTCTCCGGTCGCCTTCGGGAATTTTTAGAGTTAGAATTTGGCAAATAGGACTTTAAAAATGGACCCGGCGTGAAAATCGGATCGAGTGGGCATTCGGCAAATTTTCGGATGAGAATTTGGAGAAATGGACATCGTTTTTGGATTCAGCGCGCGAAATCGCTAAGAATGGACTATTTACTTGCTTGGTTTGGAGCCCGGATGCGTTGCGCGTTTTTCGAGGCAACGCGGCACAAGTTCCGAGGCGAGGCGCGGCACGGATCCCGGGGTGGCGCGGCGGCACGCTCCCGGAGGCGCGCACTGGGAACCGCGCTCCTGCGCGGAACGCGCGGAGCCCGCCACGTGGCGGGCTCCCACTCGCGCCCGCGCGGGCACGGGGGCACGCGAGCCCGGTGTGGCGGGCGCGTGTCCCGCGCCTGGCACGGGCGCGGTGTAACGCGCCCGTGTGGCGGGCGCGTTACCGCGCGCCACGTGGCGCGCTGGGCGCGTGCGTGGACCCGGCGCACGCGCCCAGCCCTGTGGACCGGCCGGTTGGAGCCCCCCTATTGGATGGCGCGGTGGACCGGCTCCGTGGACCGGCATCGTGGACCATTGTTTTCTCTCCCCCTCTTTTCTTCTTCTTCTTCCTCCCCACACCGCCATTTGCTCCCTTTCTTTTCTTTCTTCTGCACCCGAGAGCGAGAGGGAGTGAGGGAGGGGGTTGCGTGAGGTGCGGCGACGCGTCGTGGACCTCGTTTTGCGTGCGAAGTCACCCGACGGAGCGTTTCGGCGACGGCGGCACAATCGGGTGGGTCCCGTGTGTTGATTTTTCTGTATTTTTGTACAGTTTTTGGAGCGTTCTTTTAGACTGTAATTGACCCTCTTGCTCTTTTCTGTGTTGGGCACCGTGCACCGTTTTGCGTGCGGACTCCGTTTTGCGTGAGGATTCTGGCACCGTGCACCGTTTTGCGTGCGGACTCCGGCACCGTGCACCGTTTTGCGTGCGGACTCCGTTTTGCGTGCGGATCCTGGCACCGTGCACCGTTTTGCATGCGGACTCCGGCACCGTGGACCGTTTTGCGTGCGGATCCTGGCACCGTGCACCGTTTTGCGTGCGGACTCCGTTTTGCGTGCGGATCCTAGCACCGTGCACCGTTTTGCGTGCGGACTCCGGCACCGTGCACCGTTTTGCGTGCGGACTCTGTTTTGCGTGCGGATCCTGGCACCGTGCACCGTTTTGCGTGCGGACTCCGGCACCGTGCACCGTTTTGCGTGCGGACTCCGTTTGGCGTGCGGATTCCGGCACCGTGCTCCTTTTGGCGTGCGGACTCCGGCAGCGGACATCGTTTTGCGTGCGAATCGCGTGGAGGCCAATTGCAAGTGTCTACGAGCAATTGGTGGCTTATTGAGGTGGGTGGCCTTATCTCCAAGTTTTATGGACTGTACAGTAATTCTATTGATGTAGGACTATACATGATAGTTTATTTCCTTGTGTAGCATGCTAGATTGTTGGAATGGTTATCCCTTTATTATCTGTTAATGTAGTTATCTTGGAACTTGACCTAGCACCCCCGTCATATGTTGCATGTGTAACCAGACCAGTAGAAAACCCTCACTTGGGCTAGGGTTATTTTATGCTTAGACATCCACACTGTTCTTTCATCCCTGAACATAGTGTTATCCTCGCCCGGGTAGTGGGCCGAGAGGTCGGGACTGGCTTTTAGTGTGGGATGCTTTTGCACTCTTGCTTGGGAGCAGAGTGGAGTCTGGTAGTTGTAGCGGGTTGCTTATCTGTGCCGGGAGCCGTTTGGGTAAACGGTAGTCCCGAGAGGTCTTGTTTCCCTGTTGCACTGTCGTGGAAGGGAGCCGTTGATCAGACGGTAGTCCCGGGCCGTCGAGTATCTTCCGGTCAGTGTCGTTGGGAACCGTTGGGGTTAACGGTGATTCTAGGTCGTTGAGTGTGGTCCGACCAGTATTGTCAGCTTGAGTTGTGGGTCGTTCCTGGCTGTGGAGTACCTCCAGCCAGTGTGCTTTGTGCTGCGAGCTGATGGAGAGGCTAGCGTCTCGTGTTTTGTGTGAGCTGATCAGCTGAGTCGTAGAGAGTGCTCCGACTATTGTGCGAGATATTTGGGGATCTTGAGTCCTACCGTTCTGAGAGTGAGCGTGGATTTTGACTAGCCTGCATATACCAAGGTTTGATACTCTGTGCCGCGCCGTTTTCCTCAGTTAGAGTCGCGTCCCTGAGATGCCGCTGTGGATACGATGGGCCTGTTGAGGCAGTTTTGCGCGAGGGGGTGAGTTAGTCGGGCAGGACGCCCCACGTAAATCCCGTCCTCATGGGGATGTGTGGTAGTGGGCAGGCGCGTTCCTAGTCGACAGGCGCAGGCTTGACTGGACCCTATGAGGCAGTCAGTTCGATTGGGTCTATTGAGCACCTTGGGTGCGAGTGGTCTCTTTTACTTTCATCTGTTCCACTTTTTGAGTATCTAGAAAGAGGTATGGTAGCTGTAGAGTAGCTCCAGCTTTTCTTGTTCAGATTTCATTGCACTGTTATCTATTACCTCTAGTAGACTTAGTGGGCAGACCGTTGGGCTTGTTGACGGCACCCACTGAGAACTACTGTGGGAAGTAGTTCTCACACCCGTCGTGGTGTCTTTTTCCCCAGGAACTTCTTCTCCTGTTCCTGTTGCTCCAGTTGCTGATCCTTCTGACTGAGGCGAGGGAGTCGCGAGCTAGTTCCCTACCCGTCGTTGGAGTGTAGCGGTACCCCTTCAGAGGAGAGCTTCAGTAGATTAGTTTACCTCTTTTTCCTCTGTTGAGTGACCTTTGTTGTGAGGCATAGAGTTGTACTTTATTTTACAGTTTGAGACACTGTTGTAGTGAGGATATTTTTGTAGTGAGAGCTTGTACACTGATGTACTTATTGGAGATATCTCCCTTTTGAGTTTTGTATCAGAAGATTTTGTATACGATTGTTTGTGGGAGATGGATATTGTATTATTTTCAGTTGTACAGTGTTTGGTTTTCAGTTTTTAGTAGTTTACTTTCCGCTCTGATATCTGTATACTGTAGTTGATTCTTTCTGCAGGTTAGACGCTTCGTCTGTACGGCAGTTTCCGTACAGATGGCGGATCTGTTGGCGAGCCCGGGTCGTAGTTTCAACCCCGGGGCGTGACAACACTATAGCCGCCCGGTTCATGCCAGCGCCCGGAAAGTGGGACTTGTTCGGTATTTTCCGAATTGTTTCGGCAGCCTATTTAAAGGATCCGAACCTCCTTCTTCACCCCTTTTTCTGCAGTTCCGAGCTTCCCCTCTCCCCGAGCCCTTCAGCAAGGTTGCTCCCCTTCGTGTTGCGCACCCTCTAGAGGATTTCTAGGATTTTTGGTGGCACGCTTATCGAGGTTTCCATTTTTACGGCGCGGCGCGACGCTCATCCATTTGGGTTCCCCTTCGTCGCGTTTCGGTGCGCGAGCTCCCCCGGCCTACTCCGACCGCTGTTTCAGGTGATTCTTACGCCGTTGGATCCGCGACGGACAGATCTACGATCTTGGTATTTTCAGCTTTCCCCCATTTCGTGCTTTTCGAGGAGTTCTTCCATGTTTACTGTGACACGGTTTTCTGATGGATTTTCTGGACAGCGACACATTGCCGGATTTTTATCTCCGCAACCGGGCATCGGATGGCGACGTGCTTATACACTTTTTTCATCTACTAGACGCGAGGATTGTCACAGTATTTTTCTTGGATTTTTCTGAGTTTTTCCCGAAGGTATATTTCTCGCCCTTTATCTGTGCATGGAAATACAGATGTGTGGTTGTATGTTTGTGAGCGCCCTGTGTTGTGGAATTTGTAACTCGGCCTACGGGGCTCGGAATTTGACGTGCAGGTACTCGTTTCGAAGGTATCGACGCGAGGAGCGTGATAGTAATTTTGTTGGATTTTTTAGAGTCCGTTCTGCAGGTGAAAGCTGTACATCTTCGGGGCTGTTTTCTGATGTTGTATATACTTGGAATATTTTGGATTAAGTGTAATGTTGGACCTTATTGTTGTACCCAGGGGTGTTTGCAAGTGTTGCTGGACCTGTTGGAACTGGAGAATATTGGACATAGTGGATTCCGGGTGTTTTCAGCTGTTTGAAGCCGAGGCTTTCGCGTCTTGTACCGAGGGTGCTGTTTTGGCGGATTTTGGACTGTGAACATCTACACACTTCACCGACTTCGGCTTTGCCTGCGGAAAGCGCTTCAGGTGGGTGCTTTGTTTCCAGAACCGGTGGACGGTTCTCTAATTCTGTATGTTAGGATGCATGCATGTTTAGGGTACATGGTTTATGTTTGTAAGCTAGGTAAGCTTGATAACGATAATTGTATATATAACTACAAGAATAGTATTTATGAGGTATACTAAGGACTTGCATGATTTGGACATCTATGTTGATGATTGGTGTAAGCTTACCTAGGTTAATGTTACCCTATATGATCATGTAACATGCCATGTTAGCACATAGCCTTTCATATGGTCGGTTTATGCTTTGGGACAGGATTTTGGTAGCTATGTGCGGATTTGTACTCTGAGGAGTGATTATGATCGAGGATTATGGTCAGGTGTAGGCATGTGGATTACTTGTTGTATCTTTCTTGAGGACAAATGCATGCTTGTATGGACATATAGTTAGGCCCCCTTTTTATTGCTACACTACTTATTGGAACTTGACTTAGGAGAAACCATGCTTTTCCTTTCTCCTTCTAGTTAGTCAGGTGGTCAGTGTTGCTCGGGTTCGAGCAGGGGTCTGGATAGTGTAGTCGGGACTTCGTGTCTGGGACAGGTTGGATTAGTTGTGGGGCTTTGCGGCAACCGCGGATATTGGGCGGTTGACCGGATGTTTCTCTATGCACCATATTGGGTGTCAGTTTTCTTTAGTGGATGGAGTTTCCCACTTATCGTTCTGTTGCATCCGATTGAGGTCGGGTCTTTCCTTGGTGGTTGAGTTTTTCCACTTTGATCAGATTGATGATCAAAGTCCTGCTATACTGAGATACTGGTTACTGTGATACTTTACTCGTGCGGGTCGCTCCCCTCGAACGCCACTCCGGAGGTAGGCTTTTCGGACCCAGCCTTGTGTGCCGGTCTGATACTTGTTTTGGGATGCGAGCCGTGCGGGCCGATCCCGCGGTTTCGAGCTATGTGTGCAGATTCCGCTGAGCAGGCAATGCCAATTTCACTGGTGGCACTAGATTGGGTTTATTATAGATATTTGCCTTTCTTGTTTCACTCGTGTCAGGGGACCGAGTGGAGTCTAGTAGTTGTGTTTAGACCAGTGCTAGTGTTGTTGGGATCCATTTGGGGACTGTGGTCCCGAGGTCTTTGTGAGTTGTTGACTGTTGTGCGAGAGGCTTAGTGATCTTGAGTTTATCCGTTCTGAGAGAGAGCGTGGATTTTGACTATAGCCTGCATGAGCCACTACTCGATAGCGAGTTAGTCCGTTTGGACGTCCTACGTAATTCCTGCCCGTCAGCGGGAGGTGGTTGTAGGTGGGCGCAGGTTTGACTGGACCCGATGTGGCAGTCAGCTCGAGTGGGTCGATTGAGCACCTCGTGTGCGAGTGTTGCATATCTTTATCAGAGTTTTCCCCATTTGAGCATTTAGATAGAGGCATGGTAGCTGTTGAGAGTCTCCAGCTTTCCTATTTCAGTCTTTACTGCTTTGGTTATCTTATGCCTCTGGTGGACTTAGTGGGCAGATCGTCGGGCCTGGTGGCGGTACCCACTGAGGACTCCCTTTTTAGGTGTAGTTCTCACACCCGTTGGGGGTTTTTCCCCTCCCCTTCTTTTCTCTCATTTGTTTTGCAGAGTCTTAGCGGGTGTTGCTGATTCTGCGGTTGTTGATCGAGGTGAGGGAGTCGCATGCTAGATCCCTACCCGTCGTTGGAGAGTAGCGGTACCCCTTCAGAGGAGATCTTCTGTAGATTAGTCGTTTCTTTTTCCTCTTTTGAGAGACTGTTGTAGTGAGGATATTATGTATTGAGAGACTGTACACTGTTGTATTTATTGGAGATACCTCCCGGTTGGGTTCAGAGCTTGTATTTGAGGACATTGTATTATTATTATTATTTTTGGGAGGCGGACATTGTTGTATTATTTCCATTTGTACAGTGATTGATTTTAGTTATACAGCAGATTTTTATCTTTAGCTCTGATATCTGTTTAGCTGTAGTACTTTTCTTGCAGGTAGGACGCTTCGCTTATGCAGGTTGGCATAGGTGGCGGATCTGTTGGCGAGCCCGGGTCGCAGTTTCGACCCCGGGGCGTGACAGTAGGAATTGTTATTCCTTGTATTTATCTGATGATCTCTTTTTCTTCCTACCACCTGTTAAATTATAGTTTTGGAACTTGACCTAGCACCCCCGTCATATGTTGCATTTGTAACCAGACTTGTAGAAAACCCTCACTTGGGCTAGGGTTATTTATGTTTAGACATCCACACCTTGTATTTCATTCCTGGACTTAGTGTTATCCTCGCCCGGGTAGTGGGCCGAGCGGTCGGGACTTCTTTTTAGTGTGGGATGCATTTGCACTCGTGCTTGGGAGCAGAGTGGAGTCTGGTAGATGTAGTGGATCGCTTGTCTGTACCGGGAACCGTTGGGGTAAACGGTGGTCCCGTGAGGTCTTGTTCCCCCGTTTGGGTTGTCGCCACTGTGTTAGTGGCAGTAGTGTACTAGTGTTAGCCGGACCTAGAACCCAGAA
The DNA here is from genome assembly GCA_029204045.2 of Tillandsia leiboldiana. NCBI lineage: Eukaryota > Viridiplantae > Streptophyta > Magnoliopsida > Poales > Bromeliaceae > Tillandsia > Tillandsia leiboldiana. The sequence goes on from CM055070.1 coordinate 28,810,651, forward strand.
CCCTTTTTGACATACACATAATTTTAGCCTACCAAATGTTTTCTTCCAAGCATCGAAGGGCCGCTGGAGTCTGTTCTTGTTTGATTGGACAAAGGCATCAGCCCTTCGGGGTTTGGGTAAAACACTTATTTTCTAACTGTTTTTCTAAAAAAACTAAAAATCTTTAAAAATGGATTTCTCCTCAAAACAAGATAGCTATTCAAAAATGGTACTACTTTTAGTCCTCACCCCGCGTGGGTCGAGTGGAAATGGTTTTCAGTAACAAATGTCACCTTTTTCCTGTAAACCTCCCCACTCGAAAGGATTCGAGTGGTCTGGGTTCTAGGGGCCGTTCCTTTGTCGGGACGAAAACCACGGGGGCCGAGCCTGGAACCTGTTCTTGTTTGATAGGGTTGTAGGTGTTGGTCTTCCGGAACTTTCGGGCCCTGGTTGGTATCTTCTACGTGTTGTACCGAGGTTGTCGTGTTCCTGAACTGTAAGGGGGCCGGAAACTCCGATAGGCGGAGCCTAGAGTCTGTTCTTTTTTGATAGGGTTCTTAGCACCGACCTATCGGGTTTTCCAAACCCTTATGGTGTCGGTCCTTCCTGTGTTATCTGTGAGTTTGGTGTTCTGTTGTGGGAGCCGTTGGGGTTGACGGTGGTCCCGGGTCGTTGAGTGTTGTCCGACCAGTTTTGTTAGCCCTGAGTTGTGGGTCGATCCTGGCTTTGGAGTATCTCCAGCCAGTGTGTTTTGTGCTGTGAACTGTTGGAGAGGCTAGCGTCTCGTGTTCGTGAGAGCTGATCAGCTGAGTCGTCGAGAGTGCTCCGACCGTTGTGCGAGATGATTGAGGATTCTGAGTCTTTCCGTTCAGAGCGTGAGTGTGGATTTGTTACTTTTGTATCGCGACTTGTCGACACAGTCCCTCTGGCTGGCCCAGTTTTGGCAGCTACGGACGCCCTACGTCAGTCCGGTCCTCCGGGATGTAACGGCAGTAGGTAGGCGCAGGTTTGACTGGACCCGAGGAGGCAGTCAGGTAGATTGGGTGATCTGAGTTGAGGGATAGTAGATGCACCATGTTATCATCTGTTCCACTTTTTGAGCATCTAGATAGAGGCATTGTAGCTGTGGAGTCATTCTTTTCCAGCTTTGTAACACCCCCGGAATTTGGTTTAGTCCTATATATAAATGATATAATAGGACTAAATCTCTTAACCCGGCTATAGCATTTTGGATGGTAGAAAAATCCAAGAGGTTATGAGAGTTAAGCGTGCTAGAGCTAGAGTAGTTCTAGGATGGGTGACCCCCTGGGAAGTGGGGCGTCACAAGCTCTTTTCTTTCAGTGTTACTTTGTTACTTTATACCTCTAGTAGACTTGGTGGGCAGACCGTTGGGCTTGTTGGCGGCACCCACTGAGAACTACTGTGGGATGTAGTTCTCACACCCGTCGTGGTGTCTTTTCCCCAGGGACTTCTGCTCCTGTTCCTGTTGCTCCTGTTGCTGATCCTTCTGACCGAGGCGAGGGAGTCGCGAGCTAGTTCCCTACCCGTCGTTGTAGTGTAGCGGTATCCCTTCGGAGGAGAGCTTCGGTAGATTAGTTATTTCTTTTTCCTCTGTTGAGAGACCTTTGTAGTGAGGTATAGAGTTGTATTTTACTTTACAGTTTGAGAGACTGAGGTAGTGAGAACATCTTATGTATTGAGAGCCTGTACACTGATGTATTTATTGGAGATATCTCCCTGTTGAGTTCTGAGTTTGTATTAGAGGACTTTGTATATGATCGTATTTGGGAGATGGACATTGTATCTTTATTTCCAGTTGTACGGTGGTTGATTTTACTTTTACAGCAGATTATTTTACTTCCAGCTCTGATATCTGTATAGTATAGTTGATCTTTTGCAGGTTAGTCGCTTCGTCTATACGGGCTTCCCGTATGGGCGGCGGATCTGTTGGCGTGCCCGGGTCGCAGTTTCGACGCCGGGGCGTGACAGATTAGAGTGGTATCAGAGCCTAGGTTGTACGTCATGGTGGACTTAGAAACCCTAGGCTTGTGGTTGGATATTAGGATGACTACGTGAGAGTCGTGACTTTTAGCGAGAGTCCTGATTGAGTTTTATACCTCTCCCAAGAGACGGGATGAGTGATTGGCATGTTTATTCTCCTAAGCGATTATGTTGGCTGCAGACAACATAATGCTATGGAATGGATGGCATGTCTTAGACTTTCGCTGGATTGGGTCGTTTGGTTTTGTGTCCTGATGTTTGTTATTGTGTAGTGGACTACGATGCTCCTGAGACGTCGTGTAGTGAAGAGGGCACATCCCGCATCTGATGAGTAACCCGAGCAGCGGGAGGCAGAGCTATCAGAGCAGAGCGAGACCCAGGAGTTATGGATCCAGATGGCACAGTTGTCGGAGGCTGTCCGATGCCAGGAAGAGGTCATGGAACGTTTGATGCGCTTGTTGGAGCAGAGAGCACAACCAATTGCAGTACCGCTTGAGTGTCCTCCAGCACTTTCTTCCTGCAGTGGTATCTTCAGTTGTACCAGTGGCACCGATGGAGCGAGTAGCCCCCTCTGTGCCGACGAGTAGTGCCGAGGCACCGAGGCAGGGTGGATAGTGGAGAGTAGTTGAGCTTTGGGACATCATTGATCGTTGGAGCCAGTCTCGGCAGTCTGAACCATCCCGATTCTTAGGTTGAGTTGGAGCCTTTGGAGGCAGAATTGGGGTTGGTGGTGATGGGGAGACTATTTGAGAGCCTCCCTGTGCTAGAGAGTTTATGCAGTTGTTGAACTACGCGCTCCACGTTTCGAGGGACGAGGCGCATAGGATATGTTTGACTGGGAATGGATTGCGCCAGGATACCTTTCAGTTTAGTTGGTCCCTCCGTTACGGATTATTGACGCTTCGATGGTGTAGGCGTGGTGTATGGAGCGTGGCGCTGCAGTTCCTTGGGATAGGGATCTGCCGCCAGAGGTGAGTTCTGGATTTCGGTGTTTCGTGCCGGGTGATGGAGGATAGATCGGTCGGCAGAGGCATTTCTAATTTCTTTTTCCAGGGTAGCGGATTTCTGAGATGCCAGAGTTTGGGCGGGTCCCGATAGCAGCATCAGCATCTACATCAGAGTGGCGCGGCGGTAGCATGGATTGGCTATCTGCGGAGGACCGCATTTGTTACCCCAGTGTGAGCAGAGGCAGACTGAGCGACGACCACCTACATCGAGCGGATGAGTCTGTACCGCCCGGTTGGAGGGCGCTACGGTAGTGGACCAGGTTGTTGCGGGCATGATTTCTTTACATCAGTCTGAGTTGAGTGTTTTTGGCTTTCCTGTCTGGACTGGAGGTAGAGTTGTTACCACGTGCACTAGAGGTACAGGTTCCTGTTGGTGTTGTGCATGTGGGGGAGCCTTGTGGATCGTGTCCAGTACGGTTGAGACTTGGAATTATACCGGCAGGTGTTACGGTTTAGTGACAGCTCCATGACTCAGATTGAGCACATTGGATGGACCAGTTGGTGCGGTATTGTGCAACGACTGATTGTGGAATGAGAACAGTGACCTTTCCGCGAGTTGGACAACAGGAGTTCATTCTCTCAGATCACCGGGGTATCCTTCCTGCAGCTGTGGCTTCTGTGGTTTGGGGCTAGGTGCTACTTATAGATCGTTGGTGACGATTAGGACTAGAGGTTGTGTCCTTAGGGGTCACGGTTAGATCGTAGCTTCCGTTTTGTAGCCACGGCAGGAACGACTTCAACACTTCTCTCCCTTTTCTCGCCCTTGTGCTGAAATTTTCGAACAGGACGAAAATTTCGAAAGACTGCTCTAGAAATGGAGATGGTGCCCGAACCTGTTCTTGTTTGATTGGGGCGAAGGCACTGATCCTTTCAGAATTTTTGGACTTTTCGTTAATTTCAGCCGTTTTCTAAATTGAGAGTTGGGGTTGACGACCTTCCTGCTGGTGGGGCCTTTACCTTTCTTGTGGGTTGTGTTGGCGTAATTCGTGTAGTTTCGGACGAGTAGAGTTGGTCGTTGTTCCTTGTCCTCTGTCTTTTGGAATTCTTGAGGTTTTCCCAGCTTTTGGACCCTTTGCCGTGTGGATTCGCTTCGCGGAGTATGCGTAGCGACTGGGGAGCTGGAGACGGTGTTGATGGATACTTCCCTTTGGCTTTGGAACTCCTCTTTTGAGCCGTGTTAGTTTCGAGGACGAAACTTTCTTTTAGTGGGGGCGGATGTGAGGACCCGAATCCCCACTTAAGAGATTACTGATGAATTAGTGGCCCTTGGGAGTGTTTGTGCGCATGTCGGGCCCAAGAAATGGATTTATGGTGCAATTTGGAATTAAGTTTGCATCACCGGAGGCCTTTGGGAAATTTTCGAAGTGGAATTGGGCAAAACGGACTCCGGATTTGGATTCAGCGTGCGAAAACGATGAAAATGGACTATTTACTTGGATTTTTCGGAGCTCGGATGTCGCGCACAGATTTCGAGGCAGCTTGACACTGTTCCGGCCGCCGGCGGGCAGCGGCGGAGCACGGCGGCGCGCGGGCAGCGCGCAGTGCGCGGGCAGGCGTGCGGGCAGGCTCGCGGGCGCGCGGGCAGGTGCGCGGTCCACGGCGCCGGCGTGCACCGGAGGGCGGACACGTGGCGGCCTGCGATAGGGGCGGTGTAGCGTGCTCGGTGCACCAAGCTGGTGCACCCCGCCTCGGGGCGCGTGCCTGGCAGGGTGCGCAGGCGGCGCTGGCACGCGCACGTGCGCGCGCCAGGCGCGCGTTGACTGGCCGCCGGGCCACGTGTCGGCGTCTGGGGCGGCCACATGGCGCGATGTGTGTGGTGGCGCTCGTTGTTGCCTGTTCGGTGGGTATCGTGGAGGCCCAGGGAGGATTCGGGCTCGCACAGCGTTGGGCCGGGCCAAACACTGTAGCAGCCCGAATCTTCCGGGCGCCGGAAACCTATGACACGTTCGGTATTTTCCGAATTGTTTCGAGCAGCCTATTTAAAGGTCCGAGCCGCCTTCTTCTCCCCTTTTGCCGCGTTTCCGAGCCTCCCTTCACCTCGACGCCTTCAGCAACTTTCTTCCTCGCGTAGTGCTGCATCCACCTGAGGATTTCTGGGATATTACATGGCACGCTTCCCGAGGTTTCCATTTTTACAGCGCGGCACGACGCTCATCCATTTGTGTTTTCCTTCGTCGCATTTCGGTGCGCGGGCTCCCCCGGCTTACTCCAACCACATTTTCGAGCGATTTCTTCGCCGCTGGATCCGCGACGGACAGATCTACGATCTAGGTATTTTTAGCTTTCTCTCATTTCACGCTTTTCGAGGAGATTTTCCATGCTTACTAGGGGCCTTTTTGCTGTGAGTATTTCTGGGACAGCAGGTTTGTCATGAGGAGTTCTCCGCGCACGACCGTCGAATCAAGGCGAGCCTATACACTTTTTTCATCTACTCGACGCAAGGATCATCATTGTATTTTTCTTGGAATTTTCCGAGACCTTCCCGGAGGTATACTTTTCCCCTGTTATCTGTGCAAGAGTTTACAGTTGTGTGGTTGTGAGATTTTGCGCACCTGTACTGTGGAATTTGTAACTTGGCCTACGGGGCTCGGAATTGGGCGTGCAGGTACCCGTTTCGAAGGTCTCGACGCGAGGATCACTGTGGTATTTTTATCGGAATTTTTTGGGCACCTTTAGCAGGGGAAATAAGTGCATCTTTGGGGCTGTTTTCTGATTGTGTTGTTTGGGTGAATTTTGAGAATTTAAGTGTAACTGTGAACCCTGTGTTGTACCTAGGAGGAGTTGTTCTGGGATTTTGGGACTGTGAATTATTAGTGGTTGCCGCTCCTGGTGTTTTCAGCTGTTGGATCTTGGACAGTTAGCGCCTTCAGGTGGGTGGCCTTGTCTCCAAGTTTGATGGACTGGACATTAAATCTGCTATAGTAGGACCATGCATGATAGTGAATTCTTGTGTAGCATGCTAGAATGTAGGAATTGTTATTCCTTGTATTTATCTGATGATCTCTTTTGCTTCCTACCACCTGTTAAATTATAGTTTTGGAACTTGACCTAGCACCCCCGTCATATGTTGCATGTGTAATCAGACTAGTAGAAAACACTCACTTGGGCTAGGGTTATTTATGTTTAGATATCCACACCTTGTATTTCATTCCTGGACTTAGTGTTATCCTCGCCCGGGTAGTGGGCCGAGCGGTCGGGACTTCTTTTTAGTGTGGGATGCATTTGCACTCGTGCTTGGGAGCAGAGTGGAGTCTGGTAGATGTAGTGGATTGCTTGTCTGTACCGGGAACCGTTGGGGTAAACGGTGGTCCCGTGAGGTCTTGTTCCCCCGTTTGGGTTGTCGCCACTGTGTTAGTGGCAGTAGTGTACTAGTGTTAGCCGGACCTAGAACCCAGAACCCTTTTTGACATACACATGATTTTAGCCTACCAAATATTTTCTTCCAAGCATCGAAGGGCCGCTGGAGTCTGTTCTTGTTTGATTGGACAAAAGCATCAGCCCTTCGGGGTTTGGGTAAAACATTTGTTTTCTAACTGTTTTTTTAAAAAGAACTAAAAATCATTAAAAATGAATTTCTCCTCAAAATAAGATAGCTTTTCAAAAAGGGTACTACTTTTAGTCCTCACCCCGTGTGGGTCGAGTGGAAATGGTTTTCAGTAACAAATGTCTCCTTTTTCCTGTAAACCTCCCCACTCGAAAGGATTCGAGTGGTTTGGGTTCTAGGGGCCGTTCCTTTGTCGGGACGAAAGCCACGGGGGCCGAGCCTGGAACCTGTTCTTGTTTGATAGGGTTGTAGGTGTTGGTCTTCCGGAACTTTCTGGCCCTAGTTGGTATCTTCTACGTGTTGTACCGAGGTTGTCGTGTTCCCGAACTGTAAGGGGGCCGGAAACTGCGATAGGCGGAGCCTAGAGTCTGTTCTTTTTTGATAGGGTTCTTAGCACCGACCTATCGGGTTTTCCAAACCCTTATGGTGTCGGTCCTTCCTGTGTTATCTGTGAGTTTGGTGTTCTATTGTGGGAGCCGTTGGGGTTGACGGTGCTCCCGGGTCGTTGAGTGTTGTCCGACCAGTTTTGTTAGCCCTGAGTTGTGGGTCGATCCTGGCTGTGGAGTATCTCCAGCAAGTTTGTTTTGTGCTGTGAGCTGTTGGAGAGGCTAGTGTCTCGTGTTCGTGGGAGCTGATCAGCTGAGTCGTCGAGAGTGCTCCGACCGTTGTGCGAGATGATTGAGGATTCTGAGTCTTTCCGTTCAGAGCGTGAGCGTGGATTTGTTACTTTTGTATTGCGACTTGTCGACACAGTCCCTCTGGCTGGCCCAGTTTAGGCAGCTACGGACGCCCTACGTCAGTCCGGTCCTCCGGGATGTAACGGCGGTAGGTAGGCCCAGGTTTGACTGGACCCGAGGAGGCAGCCAGGTAGATTGGGTGATCTGAGTTGAGGGATAGTAGATGCACCATGTTATCATCTGTTCCACTTTTTGAGCATCTAGATAGAGGCATTGTAGCTGTGGAGTCATTCTTTTCCAGCTCTTTTCTTTCAGTGTTACTTTGTTACTTTATGCCTCTAGTAGACTTGGTGGGCAGACCGTTGGGCTTGTTGGCGGCACCCACTGAGAACTACTGTGGGATGTAGTTATCACACCCGTCGTGGTGTCTTTTCCCCAGGGACTTCTGCTCATGTTCCTGTTGCTCCTGTTGCTGATCCTTCTGACCGAGGCGAGGGAGTCGCGAGCTAGTTCCCTACCTGTCGTTGGAGTGTAGCGGTACCCCTTCGGAGGAGAGCTTCGGTAGATTAGTTACTTCTTTTTCCTCTGTTGAGAGACCTTTGTAGTGAGGTATAGAGTTGTATTTTACTTTACAGTTTGAGAGACTGAGGTAGTGAGGACAACTTATGTATTGAGAGCCTGTACACTGATGTATTTATTGGAGATATCTCCCTGTTGAGTTCTGAGTTTGTATTAGAGGACTTTGTATATGATCGTATTTGGGAGATGGACATTGTATCTTTATTTCCAGTTGTACGGTGGTTGATTTTACTTTTACAGTAGATTATTTTACTTCCAGCTCTGATATCTGTATAGTATAGTTGATCTTTTGCAGGTTAGTCGCTTCGTCTATACGGGCTTCCCGTATGGGCGGCGGATCTGTTGGCGTGCCCGGGTCACAGTTTCGACGCCGGGGCGTGACACCGATGTTGGTCGGTTTTTATCCGTGCTGCAGCACGCGAATTCGGGAACTAAATGGCATCTCGATAGCAGGACCCTGCCAAATGGTGTTAGGCAGTTTGGACGCTTATTTTGGGCGTTTGTGCTGTCAATTATCGGGTTCTCTTCTTGCTTACCATTGTTGAGCATCGATGAAACTCATATGTATGGAAAGTATCAGGGGCATGCATTGATTACAACGGGTGTAGATGCAAATAATGGATTGTACCCGTTGGCTTTTGCTATCTGTGAGCGAGAGAATGCGGCTAGTCGGCGTTGGTTTTTACGTCATCTAAACTTCTTTGTGACAGGTGATCGATCTATTTGTTTGATTTCAGATAGTTTCCCTAGGTTAAAAGAGATTGTTGCTGAGGAGTTTCCGAGAGTCGACGGTCATACTCACCATTGGCGCCTCCGCAATTTGAAAGCTAATATGAAAAAAGCGGGGTTTAAAAATAAAAATTTGGTCAATAAATTTTATACGGGCATAGGATGTGCTGCAACCGCAAGAGAATATTATGAGCAAAAGGATCAATTGAAATAGCTGAATCCAGAGGCTTGGCAGTGGGTGCACGAGTTTCAAGGAGATAGGGAATATTGGGCGAACGCATTCGATGGAGGTCGGCGTTTTGGGGTAATGACGACCAATCGGTCTGAGAGTTTAAATGGAGTACTTAAAGGTGTATGTGGTTTGCCTATTACGGCATTTGTGGCAACTACATTTTATAAGGTGAACAGTCATTTTTTAAAGCGTCGTGAAAAGGGTGAGACATACTCTACAATATTGGCACCAAAACAAGAAGCCTTAGTTAGACAATATATGACACTCGCTAGAGGACATGTTGTATATCGGTACGGCCTAAAGGAATTTCAAGTTAGTACCGGAGATGAAATGTATGAGGTGCTTCTTGATGGGAGAAGTTCAACATGTTCGTGCCGACAATTTGAATTAACTAGATTGCCATGCTCACATCTTTTAGCAGTTTGTAGTAATGGTCATATGAACATTGACTACTATAGTTTATGTTCTGAATGGTATACATGTGACTATTACCGTAATGCTTATGCCCCACAATTCCACCTTGTTCCTGACAAAAGAAGTTGGTCGTGACTTCAAGGACCACCGTTGGCGCCCCCGCCTATAAGAAGGAAGAAAGATCATCCCAAATCCACACGTATTCGAAATGCCATGGACGATAGAGAGGGTGTCACGCCCCGGGTGTAAACCAGAACCCGGGCCCGTCTACAAATCCGCCGTGCACACGGAAATTTTCCGCGTACACGAAGCGCTGGTAACCTGCTCAGATATAAGAGATATAATAAAAGAGCAATAAAAACAGATCTGAACTAAAACTACTACATCTCAGACTAAAGCTGGAAGTAAAATATAGTACATCAGGAAATAAAAGTACAAGTGTCTCTCCCAGCTCACCAAAATGATACAACCAGCTGGCTAAAGCCAGACCCAAGAGATAAAAGTACAATCGTCTGAGATAAAAAGGATACAAGTCCAGCTAACTCACTGTCGGGCCGACCGTCTATCTACTCAGCTGTCCTCTCTCCTCGATCTGCCGCTGTACGTCCAGCAGCACCCGCAGAAGACTCTGCAAAACAAAGGAGAAGAAAAAGAGGAAAAGAAGAATGGGGGTGAGAACTACTAGTAAACCAGTAGCCTCCCCTAGTGGGTAAAGGCTCAAACTCCGACGTGCCCACTAGGTCTACCAGAGGCAAAAAGGGAAAGAGGAGTGGTAAGTAACAAAACTGCTGAAAAAGGAAACTACCACTACTATGCCTCTAAATGCATCAGTAACCAAACCGTCCCGGTAACCCAATCTATCCACGAGTAAAAACTGGTACTGCCTGCCGCCGCCCTCATCATCGGGCAAATAAAGCCGCGCCGATGTGATAGCAAAACTCAATAACTACCTGACCCCGACACTCCGGAGGGGAGCTCGAGGGTAGCGACCCACATGAGGAAAACATCACCGGGCATATAAAGCCGCGCCGGTGTGATAACAAACTCAAGCACTGTCTGACCCCTACGCTCTAGAGGGGAACTCTCCAACGCTCTAGAGGGGAACTCGATATCTCGCTATAGCAGGACTGGATCACGACTCTGATCAAATTGGGAAAACCCATCCACTAAAGGGAAACCCGATCCCCAATCTGATGCATAAGTAACCATCCGGTAAACCGCCTAATATCTGCGGTCGCCGCGATACCCACTGTCAACAATCAAGCCCAACAACCGACACCCGGTGAACCGCCCAATATTCGCGGTCACCGAAATAACCCACAATCACAATCATGTCCCACATCCGACATTCGGTCAACCGCCTACTATCCGCGGTAGCCACAATAACCCCCAATTCAAAATCGGGTAAAATAATCTGTATCCGGTCAACCGCCTACTATCTGCGGTAGCCACAATACCCCACAACCCATAATCAAATACCACCTGTCCCCGACCCCAAGGTCCCGCCTACACTATCTCGTACCCCTTCTCAAACCCGAGCAACAAGAACCACCTGACTAAAGAATAAGGAGAAAGAAGCAAACATGGTTCTTCTAAGTCAAGTTCCAATATAATAGTGTAGCAACAAATAGTGGCCTATCTAGATGACCATACAAGCATGCATATGTCCTCATAAAAGATAAAGAAAGTGTGACAATTAGTGGTTCCACATGTGTATCAATTAATAGCTCCGCATAGATATAACCGTCATGCTAAAATCATTATCTTACCACACATGTCGAAAATCCACAAATTTTCCTCACCTAAATCATCCACCTATGCATGTCCAAAAGATCCTCAAGTGGTATCCTCCCACAAGACATTTCATATTATCCCAACATGAAAGTAAAATTCCACATGCAAGGTTAAGTGCTAATATTATATCCATGTAAACATGTATAAGTCCCAGCCACTATCAGATTTCGACAATATTATTTTCCATATGATAGGTGTAGGTTTATAAAGGATCCACAAGGATCTAAATAGGTACTATCAAAGAACTAGAGGGAGGGTGAATAGGTGTAATAACAAAAATCAAAATCTCAGTGCAAAATAAAAACTAATGCGGAAAATAAAAACAACACACCGAGATTTACGTGGAAACTCCAATCCAGGAGAAAAACCACGGGACCAACACGCAATAACAATCCACTAAGAATAGAAGAATAACAAGGTGATTACCGACTCCACGGACTCCAACCCCTCCTTCAACTTCTTCAGATCTTGCGCTCACCGACTGCACGTCCACTGCACACGTTCGAATCCACGAACGCCACTCGAATCCACAAGCAACACGTTTCGAATCCACAAAACGCCTCCAACACATCGAATCCACGATGCCGATTTTGGGAAATCGTTGTTTTTCTTGGTGATGATAATCTGCCGAATACTTAGATCAAGGATAGATCAGAAAACACCATCTAAGTATTCATCAATTTGATTCTACAAGAATTAGGAGTTTGGAAACCCTAGAATCGAATTGATCAATATAGATGAAGAAACATGAATTAATCGTGTTTTCCTTTCTTCTCTATATATGGATTGATCCCTTTTCCGGATACCCTAAAAGATGAAATTAGGGTCTATTTATAGGTTAGAAACCTTTGGAAAGAGATAAGCATAAAAAACTGACTTAACATAATTTTTCTCGCATGACGGTCCGGACTGGATTTGGCTGATCCGGACTGTCGTCTTTTTTCAGCAATTTTCCTAAAAAAATAGTTCGGGGTCCGGACTGGAATTTCCAGATCCGGACTGTTCATACGATTTCATCAACCACATAGTTCGGGGTCCGGACTGAAACAGGGGAGGTCCGGACTGGATTTCCGCATGAACTAAACTATGTTCGGGGTCCGGACTGGAATGGTCTGATCCGGATCCTGAACATCCAACATGTCCAGTTTTTTATTTTTAAGCAATGAAAACTTATCCAAGTATTTCTAAACTACACAAATGTATTCGGATCACTAAAATTATTTAGTTAAACGTACCTGATCATTCCGAATCCATTTTCCTTGAGATTGATGTATATGATCCATAATTCTTCAACTTCAATCTTCAAGACTCAAAACACTGAGTGTCAACTTGAGCTCTTGTTGAATCTTCTCTGAGTCTTCGATTGCTGATTGACAATTTGATCACTTCAAGACTCCGACTCAACTCACGAAATATGCCAACACAAAAAGCTGTAACAATAGGCTCACAATTATTTTAGTTTAAGCATGCATGTCCATTAGGTGATCATTCAATATGTCCAATATGGAGGTTCTCTCTAATACACATAGTGAGCAAGTCAGAAATTAAGGTATGCAACAACCACCCACCTCGATCGCGAAGCAGAGATCTAAAAGCGCCCACACTCCTGGGAAACCTCGGTACACCGCAAAACTTCAACAAATAACCCACACGAGGCACAATTAATTCTCAATTCCTCAATTTACCGCTGTCCACAAAACCAGCCAGAAAAAGGCTAAATTTCACCTGTAAGAAGACCTCAGAAAATTCCAGAAAAATAACCTTGCGATCCTCGCGGCGAGCCGATCGAAACGAGTACAAGCACGTCCAAATCCGACACCTGTAGGCCAAGATACAAAATAAACATCGCGGCGAGCCCAAAACTTCCCACAATCAAATTCCTGTAGCATTTAGTCCAAAAATGTGGGATTATCACCTTCATAGTATCCCCCAAAAATTCCAGAAAAATCTCGGCAATATTCCTTGCGACGCGTAGATGAAGATCAAGTACTTGCACTCCTCATTCCGATGCCTGTGGGCAGAGATATCCCACAAATACTCCATTGCTGTCCAAAACTCCACCCCAGAAAATGGGGTCACAAAATGATACGAATAGCTCAAGAAAACCTTGGAATGGAAAGAAGTTGTAAACACAGGAATTGTAGCCCTACCTGTCTTGGAAACACCGGCGTAAGAATTGCCTAAAAAATTCTTTGGGGTAGCCCGGGGGAGTCCGCGCACCAAAACGTGACGGAAAGGGTCGTCGGAGAAGAAGCGTCGATGTGCGCCATAAAATCGAAAACGTCGATGAAGCAACCTCCAAAAATCCTAGAACTTCATCAAAGGGTGGAGGGAAGGGAGATGAAGAACTTTTCTAAAGAAATCCCTCAACGAAACAGCCCGAAAAAATGAGAAAATGAGTTGTTAAGGCCTATTTATAGCCTAAGTCCACTCACATGCGGATCCGGATTCTGGCGCCGGATTCGGGCGCCCAAATCCGGCCCAAGCCCGCACAGTGCGCGCCCGAATTATTCTCGGCGCCCAAATCCGGCCCAAGCCCGCACAGTGCGCGCCCGAATTATTCTCGGCGCGCCACGTCACCCAATTCCGCGCCCCGCGCGCCCGGCGCACGCGCACCCGCCAATCGCGGTGCGCCGCGTGGCGACGCGGTCCACGGCAGGGACCGTGGACCGCGGTTCACACCGGATCCGCCGGGTCGCTGCGCCCGCCAATGAGCGGGCAACACGTGGCCCGGGCCGTCCATCGTGCGCTGCGCCCGGCCCCCTGTCGCGCGTGCATTGACCGGCCAATTACCGCGCGCCACGTGTCAGCGCCAACACTCGCTGCGCCCGGTGCACGATCCCGATGCACCCGCCGAATACGAAGCTGCCACGTGTCTCCAGCGCGTCCAATGGGGAGCCGCCACGTGGCACACCCAACTCAGAACACCACGCCTTCCCGCGCCCGCGCCCGCGCCTGCCCGCGCCTACCCGCGCCTGCCCGCGCCCGCTTCGCCGTGCTCCGCCTCCTGCCCGCCGCCGCTGACGCTGCCCCGACCGCCGGAACAGTAACCTCTGCCTCGAAATCGGTGTTTGCACATCCGGGCTCCGAAAATACAAATAAATAGCCCATTTTCATCGTTTTCGCGCGCTGAGTCCAAATTCGAAGTCTGTTTTGCCAAATTCCGGTTCTAAAATTTGTCGAAGGTATCCGGACAAGTATTCTTAATCCAAATTTCGCACTGGGTCCAATCCTGAGGTCCGATTCATGCGCAAACACCTCCAACACACAGCAAAGGCCTCCGAAAGCTGCTAAACACACTGCAGAAGCTCTGTTGATCCAACAGTAATCCTCTTGCAGAAATTCGGGTCCTCACATCCTCCCCCACTAAAAGAAAGTTTCGTCCTCGAAACTAAAGTCATTTCTCAACCCGGAACCTCAACCAAGTAGGGGGGGTAGATATCCAATCATCCACGACTCAATCTCCCAAGGCTGTCTAATACCTCCTCCAGAGACACGAAGCAATCCTCGGGTCTCTATCTGATACAAAATAGAGGCGGGCACTCCAGGAAACCGCACCACCTCATCCAAGTACAGCTGGGCTAACCGCTCGAGCTACCAAGTAGTCTGCATCAACAACTGCATCCACTCCTCCCAGGGCCCCCGATAATCCAACCACATGTCCATCGGCACAAAAGCTTGATCCGAGTACCTCCGTACTCCTGAGGTATTCAATAATAGCCCCCAACTGATGCGCAAACTCTGATCTCTAATCCTTAAACCGTCGGAATGTAGAAGCAATTCCCCAACTCTCCTGCACCAACACGCAGCCATACATGGTTGAGAAAACCAGATTGCAATTCAATCTTCGAGAAGACCCAGGACCCTTGCAGCAGGTAAATCAAATCCACCATACTCAACAAAGGGTACCTGTCCTGATGGTCACTTCTCCTAATTCCCGGTAATCCACACAGAGACGAAGTGAACCAACCTTCCACTTCTCGAATAGCACCGACGCCTCCAAAGGCGACACACCTGGTCTGACAAAATTTCCTATCCAACGAATCCTGGAGTTGTGTCCCCAACTCCCAAACTGGTGGCACACCAGACAACACTGAAAGAAAAACCCCCGGGAGCTCGCAATCAATGGGGATACCCCTGAGTCCCGGCGCCGCCGTAGGCCCCACAACTAAGCTAGCCAAAAAGGCTACGCACCCACGGCAAAACATCCGCCTCACTCGCGAAGTCAAAACCATAGAGGCAAAGATAGCCCTCAAGTAACCCAGGTATACCAACACCTCCTGGCCTGGCTCCCCAAGAAAACCGTCCTCACGGCACAATCAACCGCCGCGAAAAGAAGAAAAACCGAGCCAGCCAAACCGTCCTAAGTACCATAACCAAGTCCCGCAACTGAGTCAAGACTATCAGGTCTACAGGCACAATCCAGAACTCAACTGCACCGGGCAGGACCCATAGCACTCCTCCATGTCATGCCCCGGGGTCGAAACTGCGACCCGGGCTCGCCAACAGATCCGCCACCTATGCCAAACCCGCATAGGCGAAGCGTTCTACCTGCAATAAAAGTACTATAGCTAAACAGATATCAGAGTTAAATATAAAAATCTGCTGTAAAACTAAAATCAATCACTGTATCACTGAAAATAATACAACAATGTCCACCTCCAAAAAATAATAATCGTACAATATCCTCAGATACAAAACTCAGCTCAACAGGGAGGTATCTCCAATAAATACATCAGTGTACAGGCTCTCAAGACAAATAAAATCCTCACTACATCAATCTCTCAAAAGAGGAAAAAATAAAACAACTAATCTACTGAAGCTCTCCTCTGAAGGGGTACCGCTACTCTCCAAACATGGGTAGGGATCTAGCTCGCGACTCCCTTGCCTCGATCAACAACCGCAGAATCAGCAACACCCGCTAAGACTCTGCAAAACAAAGGAGAGGAAAGAAAGGGGAGGGGGAACCCCCGATGGGTGTGAGAACTACACCAAAAAGGGAGTTCTCAGTAGGTACCACCGCCAGACCCGACGGTCTGCCCACCAAGTCCTCAAGAGACAAAAACTAACCAAAGCCGTGAGAATGAAACAAGAATGCTGATGACGCTCAACAGCTACTATGCCTCCCTCTAAAAGCTCAAGAGGGGAGAAACAAAGAATGGTATGCAACCACTAGCACATGAAGTGCACAATCGACCCAATCGAGCTGACTGCCACATCTGGTCCAGTCAAACCTGCGCCCCACCTACGACCACCTCCCACTGACGGGCAGGAATTACATAGGGCGTCCAAACGGACTAACTCGCTATCGAGTAGTGGCTCATGCAGGCTATAGTCAAAATCCACGCTCTCTCTCAGAGCGGATAAACTCAAGATCACCAAGCCTCTCGCACAATGGTCAACAACTCACAATGACCTTGGGGCCATCGTCAATCCCCAAACGGTTCCCAACAACACTAGCACTGATCTAACATAGCTACTAGACTCCACTCGGTCCCCCCCTGACACGTCATCACTCACAACTCACCAACTCTGTCATCACTCACAACTCACCAACTGACCGGCCAATCACGGTCTGACCGGAACCCAACACGGTCTAAAGCCTACTCCGGAGCGGCGCTCGAGGGGAGCGACCCACACGAGCAAAGTATCTCAGTAACAAGTAACACAAGTATCTCTAGATAGCAGGACTAGATCATGACTATGATCAAAGTGGGAAAGCCCAACCACTATAGAAGACCCCGGTCCTCAATCAGATGCAAAAGTACTCAAATAGTGGGAAACTCTGTCCACTAGAGAACTCTGATACCCAATCTGATGCATAACTAAATATCCGGTCAACCGCCCAATATCCGCGGTTGCCGCAAGGCCCCACAACTAATCCAACCTGTCCCAGACACCAAGTCCCGACTACACTACCCAGACCACTGCTCGAACCCGAGCAACACTGACCACCTGACTAGCAAAGGCGGAGAAAGGAAAAGCATGGTTTCTCCTAAGTCAAGTTCCCATAAGTAGTGCAGCAGTAAAAGATGGCCTAACTACATGACCATACAAGCATGCAAATGTCCTCAAGGAAATAAAAGGGGGTAAAGCATAATAATAGATCCTTTAGGAATAAACAACATGTCGGAATCCCTAAAGAACTAAACCTGTCCACAATCCAGGGCCCATCAACAGAATGATCTTAATAATACCCGCACATAGATATAGCCCCCTACTCCATCGAGTAATCATATCATAAAAGACTATGTGCAACCTGGCATGCTAAAAGATCATTACTAAGGCATATCAATCTGTATGATCTAGGCCATTATTCAAGCTTTTCCTCTCGATGCTAAATATGGGTTGTACATTAAACATGCATGATATCAGTCATGGAGGGGTGACATTCCCACAAGTACACATATATTCGCCATAACATAGTCATCCATGAAGATCTTATCATTGCCTTACACAGTTACTGATATTAAGCTTACACACCTGAAGTGCTCAATCCAAGGCAAACCTGAGGTCGGTGGAGAGCGCAGACGCTCACAGTCCAAATTCTGCCGAAACTGCATCCTCGGTGCACGTCGTGAAAGCCACGGCTCCAAACATCTGAAAGTACCCAGAAATCAAAGTCTGCAGATCCAACGGGTCGAGCAACACTTGCAAACACCCCTGGGTACAACAATAAGGCCCACCATTACACTTTTATTCCAAAATTTAACCAAGTACACACAGTCTGAAAATCAGTCCCGAAGATGTAATTATTTCACCTGCAATGAGAACTCAGAAAATTCCACAATAAATACTGTCGCGATCGTCGTGTCGATACCTTCAAAAAGAGTACCTGCACGTCAAATTCCGAGCCCTGTAGGCCGAGTTACAAATTCCACAATACAGGGCGCTCACAAACACACAACCACACGTCTGTAAACTCTTGACAGATAAAGGGAGAAAAGTATACCTACGGGCAAGCCTCAGAAAAATCCAAGAAAAATACGGTGGCAATCCTTGCATCGAGTATACGAAAAATGTCCAAAGGCTCGTCTCCATCCGATGCCCGGTTGCGGAGATAAAAATCTGGCAAGATGGTGCTGTCCAGAATTTCCATCAGCGGCAAGGAGGGTTAAAAACGTACCCGGAACCCCAAACAGAGCTCAAATCTGAGAAAAGTGGACAATACAAGAATTGTAGATCTACCTCTCGTGAATCCGACGCCGCAAAAATCATCTGAAAATATTATCGGGGTGGCTCTCTGGACCTCTCATACCAAACTGCGACGATAACGGGCCTGCGATGAAAATATGTCGCTCTGTGCCACGATGCCGAAGTCGTCGACGCCGCGCCTTCCAAAAATTCCGAGCTTCCTCCACAAGATGCGAGACAAGGTGAGCAAAAAATTTGGTGAAGGGCCCTCAGGCCGGAGAACTCGAGAAAAGCCCGAATAGGGCAGTGCAAAAGGCCTATTTATAGGCCCACCCGAAAAAAAATCCCGAAAATGGGCTTGGGCCAAAATTTCCGGGCGCAAGAAGAATCGGGCGTGAACAGTGTTGGGCCAGGCCCAACACTGTAGCCGCCCGAAACACCCACGGCCTGCCACGTCGCACCCGAACAGCGGACAGCCACACCGGCCATCCGCTGCTCGACACGTGGCACGCGGAGATGCCGACGCGTGGACCGCACTCAGCCCCCGACCGCGCCCACGTGCGCGCCTGCGCCGCCGCCTGCCACCCTGCACGCACGCGCCCCGAGGCGGCCTGCACCCATTCCATGGACCGCGTGCACGTTGACCGGCCAATCGGTGGCCTCCACGTGGCCCCGCCCGGTCCATGCACCAGGCCGCACTCCCCGTAGACCGCGCGCTCGTGCGCCCGCCACACCGGGGCCGCCACGCGTCCAAGCCCCTGGTGCACGCCTCGCCCGGTGGACCGAGCGGCTGTGCCTCACCCCGCCGCCGCGCTCCTCCGCCAGCCGCCGCTGCCCGCCGCCGCTGCCGCCGGCCGGAACAGTACTCTTGCCTCGAAAAACGTGCCGAATCATCCGGACTCCGAAAAATGCAAGTGAATAGTCCATTCTCATCGTTTTCGCGCGCTGAATCCAAATCCGAAGTCCATTTTGCCAAATTCCAACTCTAAAAATTGCCGAAGGCATCCGGAAAGATGTTCCTTGATCCAAACTTCGCGCTGAGTCCAATTTTAATATCCATAGAGCGCGAAACCACTTCTAAGGATCCGACGGGGTCATCAGACTACTCTCGTGATCCACTACACACACCGAGTCCATCATTAGTGTCCAATAGGTGCACAAATACCACCGACATGCCACATAGGCCACCAGGAGCTGCTGGTCAACCAGTAATCTCGTCGTGGGGATCCAGGTCCTCACATCCTCCCCCACTAAGGAAAGTTTCGTCCTCGAAACTAGCTCAAATCCCCCAAAAGTCACAAATACCACGGGTAGGTATCCATCAATAACGCCTCCAGCTCCCGAAACATCACTCACTCCCCGTGATTACTCCCCACCAACAACAACAACAAGTACGGCATGACCCGATATGCAATTTTCTCATCTCTCGAGCCAGAAATCGCAACGGGCGTCCCTCGCACTTCAACAATCACAGATCTCGAAGGGGCAAGTCAATCACGAGCGAGGGACCCAAAAACACATCACTCATGAGCTGAGACGTGAAAACCACAGGGGCTCCACCAAAATACTGGGGAAAAGAAAATAACAACTAGTGCTACTCGCACCAACACCTCACCCTGGTGCCAATCTCAATAAGGCGACCCGAAGTATACCCACGCATTCATCAAATAAGGAAAAGAATCCAATAAGCTGGGGTCTTCACTCGGTTACTTCCCGATCCAAAACCACCCGAGTGGACTATTCAACCGCAGGCTACCCTCAAAAGGAATCCTTAAGAGACACAATCTCATGCCATAGTTGGTCACTCAACATGCCAACCTAACCCCAACGGACCCACGGGTCGAAGTCGGTCTCTCAACTAATAAAGGACACCCTGACGGGGACCAAACCATCGATGAACGGGAGTGAAAACTGGCTCGAAAGGCGATCATAATGTGGATGCCCAAACTCGCGGTCAAAATCCGAACCAACAATGACAATCCGCGACAATCCCACTCAAGATGCTGAGTAATCAGAACTGATAGCCAAGCAGGCATGGCCTACGCCCAGGTACATCAATCAAAGCTGGAAATAAAAGGCGTACTGAAAGGCTCAACTGTGGAATCCAACCTGCCTGCAGAACAGCGGTTCATCCTGCCACAATACTCATAGGGTTGGACTAATGAAGTGTGGACCGAAGATCAACCCACGGTAACTCTACCGCCACAATGGGAGGTATCCCTAAAACACACCAATCCATATCCCAACACTTGAAACACTAGCATTGGCGCTGGTATCAGTCTCATTATCCATTGGCCATGCTCTCCGGGCACTGCCATGTTTAAGAAGCTCCTCACCTCAAGAATAAATGTTGGTCTCAGCCAAACTTGAATAACATCCATTTGGTCGGATTCCACCGCCACTCCAATGGCCAGAATAAGGGGACTCAAGAAGGCATGCAATTGGAGCTAAAACTTGTACCTCAATAACTTGGCATACAGCTTCATCCACACAGGAATGGTAGCACCTCCACAAGTGCAGCTCGTGCTCCAAATCGCTCTGGGAGTAAATCAAAATATCCTCGGGAAACCCCACTCCCAATCCGCCCAAGTACAACTGTGACATACAATTCCTCAGACATTGAAGTCAACAGGGCATTCGTCATTCCATTGGGCCTCACCATAAACTCGTAATGCCCCTACCGTGTCCTCAACGCCATCTAGGCGAAGTCCTCGGCTGTCTAATTCCAAGTAGGTAATACACTAACTGCCGGGGTATAACTCCATCAAAAGGTCCTAGATACCACCCGGACTTGTCTACACTCGAACCATAAAAGGACCCTCACAGTCGTGTATCCACGACGTGGCATCACCACCATATACCAACGGCGTGGCGTCACCGCCGTATACCAACGGCGTGGCATCACCGCCGTATACCAACGGCGTGGCATCACCGCCGTATACCAACGGCATGGCACCAGGTCAAACAGACCCCTCGATCCATCAGATCCTGCAACTGCGCCATCAGCTCTCTCAGCTCTACAGGCGATATCCAATGAGGTGCCGTCGAGGGTGGCGCGGTTCCCCGAACCACGTCCAACGCAATCTCTATCTCCCTAACCGGCGGCATTATCAACAGCTCAGGTGAAATCACACCCAGGATCTCATGAGCAACAAGGATATCCCTGAGTCCCGGTGCCGCCGTAAGCACCTCTCACACTGTCGCTAAAACCTGTGTGCTCTAACAATATCAACAAGCAAGCCTCCTCTAGTCCACCTTGCCGAAGATCAAAGTCCTCTCTCGCCGCAGTCAAACATTCTGTGGCGTTGTGCCAATCAATCTCAAGCATAGGGTCGAAATACCGAACTGCCACAATTCCAATAAGTCTGCCGGTAATCTCGCAGTCTCAGCTGCACTGGACATGATCCCAAAAGCCTCCTCCACATGCACAACACCAACAGAAACCTGTACCTCTAGTGCACATGGTAACACTCTGCCTTTAGTCCATGCAGGAATGCAACATGCTCTAACTCCAACTGCTGTGATGAATTCACCCCTGCGACAACCCGATCCGCTGCTGTGGCGCCCTCCAACCGGGCGGCACAGATTCATCCGCTCAAGCAAGTGGTTGTCGCTCAATCTGCCTGAAAATCAGGACTATCCACTAGGAAGCACGACCTCTGTCTCTGATCACATTGAGGCGACGAATAAGGTCCTCCGCAGATAACGAATCCACGCTACCGCTGCGCCACTCTGATATGAATACTGATGCTGCCATCGGGGTCCACCCGACCTCTGACATCTCGGGAACTCGTTATCCAGGAAAAAGAAATCAGAAATGCCCCTGCCGGCCGATCTGTCCTCCATCACCCGGCGCCAAGCGCCAAAATCCAGAACTCGCCTCTGGCGGCAGATCCCTATCCAAAGGAACTGCAGCGCCATGCTCCATATACAATGCCTACTCCATCGAGGCGTCCAAGATCCAAAATCTGTACAGGAGGGACCAAATAAACTGAAAGGTATTCTGGCGCAATCCACTCCAAGCCACATATCCTATGCGCCTCGTCCCTCGAACCTGGAGCGCGCAGTTCAACAACTGCCAAAAACTCTCTAGCACAGGGAGGCTCTCAATTGATCACTCCATCACCACCAACCACGACTCTGCCTCCAAAGGCTCCAAACTCAATCTTACGAGTCGGGGTGGTTCATCTGCCAAATCTGGCTCAATAGATCGATCGCGTCCCCTCAGCTCACCAGCTATCAACTATCCACCCTGCCTCGGTGCCTCGGCACTAGACATTGGCACAGAGGGGGCTGCTCACTCCATCGGTGCCACAGCAATCCCCGCCCCTGAGGATACTGCAACCGGGTGGTCTCAAAAGGAAGCACTGTCGAGCTGCCCGTTGCTCCGACAACTGTGTCACTAAAACCAGCTGCTCGCTCACTCTGCCGCTGATAAGCCTCTGACAATCCTGTCATCTGGGTCCGGCGTTCTCTGACCTCAATCCCGGTGTCCGGCCCAAAACCAACCGCTCAAGCTCAACCACTATGACAGGATACACACGGGTCAAAACCCAGCGTCGGGGAGACACAGCTCGCCACGACGAAACCGCAAAACAGCACACAACAACGCTCGACCCAATCCAGCGAAAGTCTAAAGCATGTCACCCGTTCCACAGCATTATGTTGTCTGCAGCCAACATAATCACTTAGGAGAATAAACATGCCAATCACTCCTCCCGTCCCTTGGGAGGGGTATAAAACTCAATCAGGACTCTCGCTATAAATCACGACTCTCACGAAGTCAACCAAGGGTCAAACCATAAGCCTAGGGTTTCTAAGTCCACCATGACCTACAACCTAGGCTCTGATACCACTATAATCTGTCACGCCCCGGGGTCGAAACTGCGACCCGGGCTCGCCAACAGATCCGCCACCTATGCCAAACCCGCATAGGCGAAGCGTTCTACCTGCAATAAAAGTACTATAGCTAAACAGATATCAGAGTTAAATATAAAAATCTGCTGTAAAACTAAAATCAATCACTGTATCACTGAAAATAATACAACAATGTCCACCTCCAAAAAATAATAATCGTACAATATCCTCAGATACAAAACTCAGCTCAACAGGGAGGTATCTCCAATAAATACATCAGTGTACAGGCTCTCAAGACAAATAAAATCCTCACTACATCAATCTCTCAAAAGAGGAAAAAATAAAACAACTAATCTACTGAAGCTCTCCTCTGAAGGGGTACCGCTACTCTCCAAACAAGGGTAGGGATCTAGCTCGCGACTCCCTCGCCTCGATCAACAACCGCAGAATCAGCAACACCCGCTAAGACTCTGCAAAACAAAGGAGAGGAAAGAAAGGGGGGGGGGACCCCCAATGGGTGTGAGAACTACACCAAAAAGGGAGTTCTCAGTGGGTACCACCGCCAGACCCGACGGTCTGCCCACCAAGTCCTCAAGAGACAAAAACTAACCAAAGCCGTAAGAATGAAACAAGAATGCTGATGACGCTCAACAGCTACTATGCCTCCCTCTAAAAGCTCAAGAGGGGAGAAACAAAGAATGGTATTCAACCACTAGCACATGAAGTGCACAATCGACCCAATCGAGCTGACTGCCACATCTGGTCCAGTCAAACCTGCGCCCCACCTACGACCACCTCCCACTGACGGGCAGGAATTACATAGGGCGTCCAAACGGACTAACTCGCTATCGAGTAGTGGCTCATGCAGGCTATAGTCAAAATCCACGCTCTCTCTCAGAGCGGATAAACTCAAGATCACCAAGCCTCTCGCACAATGGTCAACAACTCACAATGACCTTGGGGCCACCATCAATCCCCAAACGGTTCCCAACAACACTAGCACTGATCTAACACAGCTACTAGACTCCACTCGGTCCCCCTCTGACACGTCATCACTCACAACTCACCAACTCTGTCATCACTCACTACTCACCAACTGACCGGCCAATCACGGTCTGACCGGAACCCAACACGGTCTAAAGCCTACTCCGGAGCGGCGCTCGAGGGGAGCGACCCACACGAGCAAAGTATCTCAGTAACAAGTAACACAAGTATCTCTAGATAGCAGGACTAGATCATGACTATGATCAAAGTGGGAAAGCCCAACCACTATAGAAGACCCCGGTCCTCAATCAGATGCAAAAGTACTCAAATAGTGGGAAACTCTGTCCACTAGAGAACTCTGATACCCAATCTGATGCATAACTAAATATCCGGTCAACCGCCCAATATCCGCGGTTGCCGCAAGGCCCCACAACTAATCCAACCTGTCCCAGACACCAAGTCCTAACTACACTACCCAGACCACTGCTCGAACCCGAGCAACACTGACCACTTGACTAGCAAAGGCGGAGAAAGGAAAAGCATGGTTTCTCCTAAGTCAAGTTCCCATAAGTAGTGCAGCAGTAAAAGATGGCCTAACTACATGACCATACAAGCATGCAAATGTCCTCAAGGAAATAAAAGGGGGTAAAGCATAATAATAGATCCTTTAGGAATAAACAACATGTCGGAATCCCTAAAGAACTAAACCTGTCCACAATCCAGGGCCCATCAACAGAATGATCTTAATAATACCCGCACATAGATATAGCCCCCTACTCCATCGAGTAATCATATCATAAAAGACTATGTGCAACCTGGCATGCTAAAAGATCATTACTAAGGCATATCAATCTGTATGATCTAGGCCATTATTCAAGCTTTTCCTCTCGATGCTAAATATGGGTTGTACATTAAACATGCATTATATCAGTCATGGAGGGGTGACATTCCCACAAGTACACATATATTCGCCATAACATAGTCATCCATGAAGATCTTATCATTGCCTTACACAGTTACTGATATTAAGCTTACCCACTTGAAGTGCTCAATCCAAGGCAAACCTGAGGCTCGGTGAAGAGCGCAGACGCTCACAGTCCAAATTCTGCCGAAACTGCATCCTCGGTGCACGTCGTGAAAGCCACGGCTCCAAACATCTGAAAGTACCCAGAAATCAAAGTCTGCAGATCCAACGGGTCCAGCAACACTTGCAAACACCCCTGGGTACAACAATAAGGCCCAACATTACACTTTTATTCCAAAATTTAATCAAGTACACACAGTCTGAAAATCAGTCCCAAAGATGTAATTATTTCACCTGCAACGAGAACTCAGAAAATTCCAAAATAAATATTGTCGCGATCGCCGTGTCGATACCTTCGAAACGAGTACCTGCACGTCAAATTTCGAGCCCCGTAGGCCGAGTTACAAATTCCACAATACAGGGCGCTCACAAACACACAACCACACGTCTGTAAACTCTTGTACAGATAAAGGGAGAAAAGTATACCTCCGGGCAAGCCTCAGAAAAATCCAAGAAAAATACTGTGGCAATCCTCGCGTCGAGTAGACGAAAAATGTCCAAAGGCTCGTCTCTATCCGATGCCCGGTTGCAGAGATAAAAATCCGGCAAGATGGTGCTGTCCAGAATTTCCATCAGCGGCAAGGAGGGTTAAAAACGTACCTGGAACCCCAAACAGAGCTCAAATCTGAGAAAAGTGGACAATACAAGAATTGTAGATCTACCTCTCGTGAATCCGACGCCGCAAAAATCATCCGAAAATATTATCGTCGTGGCTCTGTGGACCTCTCATACCAAACTGCGACGATAACGGGCCTGCGATGAAAATATGTCGCTCTGTGCAACGATGCCGAAGTCGTCGACGCCGCGCCTTCCAAAAATTCCGAGCTTCCTCCACAAGATGCGCGACAAGGTGAGCAACAAATTTGGTGAAGGGCCCTCAGGCCGGAGAGCTCGGGAAAAGCCCGAAAAGGGCAGTGCAAAAGGCCTATTTATAGGCCCACCCGAAAAAAATCCCGAAAATGGGCTTGGGCCGAAATTTCCGGGCGCAAGAAGAATCGGGCGTGAACAGTGTTGGGCCAGGCCCAACACTGTAGCCGCCCGAAACACCCACGGCCTGCCACGTCGCACCCGAACAGCGGACAGCCACACCGGCCATCCGCTGCTCGACACGTGGCACGCGGAGATGCCGACGCGTGGACCGCACTCAGCCCCCGACCGCGCCCACGTGCGCGCCTGCGCCGCCGGCTGCCACCCTACACGCACGCGCCCCGAGGCGGCCTGCACCCATTCCATGGACCGCGTGCACGTTGACCGGACTCCGAAAAATGCAAGTGAATAGTCCATTTTCATCGTTTTCGCGCGCTGAATCCAAATCCCAAGTCCATTTTGCCAAATTCCAACTCTAAAAATTGCCGAAGGCATCCGGAAAGATGTTCCTTGATCCAAACTTCGCGCTGAGTCCAATTTTAATATCCATAGCGCCCGAAACCACTTCTAAGCATCCGACGGGGTCATCAGACTACTCTCGTGATCCACTACACACACCGAGTCCATCATTAGTGTCCAATAGGTGCACAAATACCACCGTCATGCCACATAGGCCACCAGGAGCTGCTGGTCAACCAGTAATCTCGTCGTGGGGATCCAGGTCCTCACACTTCACGTGCCAAAGATCGGGAATATGAACCTCCCGTGCACAAGGCAACCGTCCTACCCCTAACCCATGCAATGAAGTAAATGCACTCCTAACACATGACTAGGATGCTCAAGTGCAATACAATGCAAAATCAAATGCCAAAAAGTAAATAATACCTGCCACCACAAGGTCGGCTGCTGCAACGTCCTCCACCTGAGCGGCATAAACCCGACCGCTCAGAGCCGGCGGTCGGTGATTAGCAGCGTAAAAAGGAGGTGATCCGCTCGCCGGAGTATAAGGCCGCTGGGCTGACGACCTCTGCTGAGATGAAAAAGGAGCTGATGCTGAAGGAGCCGCTGAGGTCGAAAGGGGGCGTGAAGCTCGAATGTGGCCTGATTGTCCACATTTGTAACAACGACCCCACCTCTGATCACAGGTGTGCGACAAATGAGGTCCTCCACAGAATATGCATCTGTCTCTATCGCGAAGCCGCGGATGTCCTGGCTGCTGCTGTCTCTGTGTCTGTTGCCGCAATTCCTGCTGCTGCTGCGGTGGCCCCTGGGATCTACCAGGCCCTCACTACTCCGAACGCCCACTGCTAGAAAACTGAGGCCGCGGCGATCTCCCCGAACTAGCCTGTCCCCCGTCTTCGTGTGCTGGTCGCTTCCTATCAGAGCTCTGCACGACCATACCGCCTCGCCTGGCGACTACATGGCCTCCTCTCTCCACCCACTGGGCATGCTCCGCAGCCTCCTCGAGAGTCTGCAGCCGCTGAGCATGCACCAAGGTATAAATCTCAGTGCGGAGGCCTGCCTAAAATAACTCCACCTGATGGGGTCCATCCCGAGCGACAAATGGCACGCAGTTAAGGAACTGCGTGAACTCCTGAAAGTAGGCCTGTACTGATCGGTCGCCCTGCTGTAGGTTCTTCAGATCATCCTCCAGCTTTCGCTTTACACTCGTAGAGAAATAAGTATCCAAGATCATCCGTCGGAACTCTGACCAAGGTAGTTGTCTAGTGATCTGAAACTCCAAGGGCTCCACCCGCTGCCACCAGGCATCCACGTTGTTACGGCTTTTTGTGTTGGCATATTTCGTGAGTTGAGTTGGAGTCGTGAAGTGATCAAATTATCAAATCAGCATTCGAAGACTTGGAGAAGATTCAACAAGAGCTCAAGTTGACACTCAGGTATGATTAATTTAATCATGGTGATTTAAGTACACTTATAATCATTGGAATCAGAAATTAATTGAAACCCGGTTTAGACGTGGTTTTGGGAACTTGGTTTTTAACTCACAACTTATTCTAAGTTTGAATTCCGGTACTTGGTCTGTTTTGGATAAAACTTATCTTGGAAAAATCAGTTTTTACATTGAGTACCGGAACCACACTTTGAGTTCCTCAAACCCGACACAGGATTTTCTATAATTCACATTGAGTACCGGAACACAGTGTGGAGTATCGGAACACAGTGTGGAGTACCGGAACACAGTGTGGAGTACCGGAACACAATAGGAAAATCTGTGTTTTGCGTCATTGAGTACCAGAACCCAACTTTGAGTACCAGTACACAATGCCATGTCGTGATAAGATTGCTAAACCGGCTCTAATTAGTTTCCAAAGGTTATAAATAGATACTTAGGGTTTCTCGAGAACAACCGATCAATTCAGAAACACTCGAGAGAAACCCTAGAGGCTAGGTTTTTATTGTTCTTCTCTTTAGCCTCTTTTAGGTCAATTCGACGGTTCTTCCAAGACATACTTTTTGTCGAATTGATCTAGTATTTGCTTAGAGATTCCATCTATGGTTCTTCAATGATGATCTAAGCAAAGGATCACCATCGAAGCCTATATTCTGTATCGGCTGAGTTTGCGTCGTGGATTCGACGTAGCATCGTGGATTCGGTGTGTTGAAGGCGTTTCGCGGATTCGAAACGTGTGCTTGTGGATTCGAGTGGCGTTCGTGGATTCGAACGTGTGCAGTGGACGTGCAATCGGTGGAGCGCAAGATCCGAAGAACTTGAAGGAGGGGTTTGAGTCCGTGGAGTCGGTAATCACCTTGTTATTCTTCTTTTCTTAGTGGATTGTTATTGCGTGTTGGTCCCGTGGTTTTTCTCCTGGATTGGAGTTTCCACGTAAATCTCGATGTGCTGTTTTTATTTTCCGCATTGGTTTTTATTTTGCACTGAGATTGGTTTTTGTGTATTACACCTATTCACCCCCCCTCTAGTTGTTTGATAGTACCTATTTAGATCCTTGTGGATCCTATAAAAACCTACAATTGGTATCAGAGCGGATTTTAGGTTTATCTATCATGTCGGGTGAAAGTGGTAATATTTATAGACCTCCTCTTCTTGATGGGAACAAT
This sequence comes from Tillandsia leiboldiana, assembly GCA_029204045.2. Classification (NCBI taxonomy): domain Eukaryota; kingdom Viridiplantae; phylum Streptophyta; class Magnoliopsida; order Poales; family Bromeliaceae; genus Tillandsia; species Tillandsia leiboldiana. The sequence continues at coordinate 28,839,611 of CM055070.1, forward strand.
TATGCTTACTGGAAAGTGCGGATGAGAGCTTTTCTCATCGCAATTGATGAGCGGGTATGGCAAACCGTTGAATACGGTTGGGTACATCCAATTGAGGAAGTAGGAAATTGTACTACTCCAAAACCTCGCTCTAGATGGTCCAAAGAGGAAATCGAAAGATCTTCTTACAATGGGAAAGGTATGAACGCTTTATTTAATTCTCTTTCCTCGACCGAGTTCACACGAATTTCTGCGTGTGAGACTGCAAAGGAGATTTGGGATATTCTCAAAATTACACATGAGGGTACTAATCTAGTAAAAATTCAAAAGCTCCAGATGCTTACAAGTCAATTTGACTCTATTCATATGGATGAGCATGAATTGTTTACTGATTATTACACTAGACTTCAAGATATAATCAATACATGGGCTAATTTAGGAGAAAAGATCCCAGAGTCGAAAGTTGTAAGAAAGATACTTCAGACTTTTCCAGAACGGTTTAGGGCAAAGGTTGCCGCCATTGAAACCGTTAGTCATCCGGATGATATGAGAGTAGAGGAATTAGCAGGTGCTTTACAAACTTATGAGATGACTTTTCCTACTAATCAAGTTTCTTCCAAGTCTTCTTCTAAGCTTACAGGTATTGCATTCAAATCAACAAGGAAGAAGATGGCGAATCGAGTTCCGACGATGAAATCTTTTTTGCCGATTTTGAAGAACAATTGGCGCGGATCACAAAGAAATTTCGTCGGAAGTATTGGAAGAATCGAACCGATGGATCTTCATCCACAAAACCATCTAAAGGATCATTGGGTTCTAAATCCTCTAATCACAAAGTCATTGCAAAACCTTCTAAAGAAAAAGATGAATTCGAAGGGGAAATCCAATGTTATAGATGCAAAGGCTACGGCCATATTTCAACGGATTGTCCTTCTAAGAAATCATATAAAAAGAAGGCTTTGCAAGCGAAAACTTGGGACGATTCTACTTCCGATGAATCGACCTCAAGTAAAGAGGAAAAAGTTGTTGCCTTTCATGCTTCTCAAATTCCCTCTTCTAATTTTTGCTTGTCATCATTAATTACTGACTCTGTTCCTTTGATTTTGTATGAAACATCAACATCTGATAGAGAGTCATCAAGTGAGGGGGAGTCGGACAAAGAAGAACTCGTTGAGGCATATCAACAACTTCTTACGGAATCGAAGAAGATGGCCAAGCATATTAAGAAGTTGAGGAAGCAACGACTTGAGGTTTAGGATGAGAACCGTGCTTTAAAGATCAAACTTCATGATGTTGAGGAGGAACGAGAACTTTTATTGGATAATAATAAAATCCTCCAAGAAAAGATAAATCAATCGGGAACGATCATTAATTCCCATATTAACAAGATTGATTTTCTTGAAAAGCAGTTTGAGGAAATTCATGTCACCAACCAAGCTTTGACCAAGCAAGTTCATCAACTCAAATCCGACATACAAGGGCTTTCAACCGGTTCCAAGAAACTTGACCGTATGTCCGGATTAGGTCAAACAAGCAAAGCTGGTTTGGGATTCAAAAATAACCAAACTGTGAAGGCTTCAAGTCCCACAACTAAATTGAAAGAAGAATTTGTCACCAATGTGGACTTGAAGGACACTTGATGAAGACATGCCCGAAAAAGAGAAAGAAGAATTCTTCGGCAACTTCATCTACTGAGCGAACTCAACGGAATCAAATGCAACATCAATTTAATAGAGTTCCCTCAATCCACCAAAGGTCCGAGCCACAACATCAATCATTCAAGTGGATCATTGCAACGCAAAGACCTAAGGTGGATCAACAGCCAAAGCGGACAACCTACGGCCACAATGAATCAAGACAACCCAAAATCCGACAATTTTGGATTCGGAAAGGTGATATCTTTCCTTGTCTTAAGTTCTAAATAGCTTTTGACTGTATGTAATGCTTTGATTGGTTTTCCTTTCATATTTTTCTTGATCTTTGCATTATATGATTTCAATGCTTTTCGTTTTTATGTTTTGTTTTCAAACAAAAGGTTTTTAACGAACGAGTGCATTGAATTTGAAAAGGATTTACTTTCATCCACTCCAATTTAATTTCATATGAATTATCAACTTTTCTCCATAATCATAATCTTTGAAGATATTCCATTATAGGAGTTTTTGATAGTTATATTCATCAAATTTTAGTAATCATGTGTTATCTTAAGATGCTTAACCTATCTCGGTTGTGTGAATTCATTGTGATAAATATGAGACAACCGATAGACTAAAATTTGGGATTTAATTCTTTCACATAAGAGATTGTATTTTTTTAAGGTAAATAAATGAATTGTAAAAGATGTGGAAAGAGTTACATCCGAAAGGAGTGTGAAAACTACCTCCACATGTTGGAAAGAGCTGCCACCCCGGTCGTCCGGTTTGTGTGTGAAGCTACCACATGTTTTGGATGCTTAAAAAAAAATATTTTTGAAATTTTAGTTGAAGCATTCGGAGATTCATATTCAAAGTTCTTATATTTTGAACAATCTCCTGGTTGGTATAAGGTGGGATAGTTAAAAGATGCTCAAAGAGCCATCCTTAGGTATTTTAGTGTTTATCTCAAATTTGAAAGGGTAGAAATCAAATTGATGTCATTTGGAAATCTCTGTAAGTCATCTTTGTAAATCCGTTACATCTTGATAGAGTTTGGATATCTAGATTATTTTTGATGACTTATGTTTGACGAATATAATATGAAAAACGGTTTATAATGTTTTATCTTTGTTTTTCATGATTACGGAGTAAATCTTTTTAATTTTTGTAAAATTAATTGGATTGAATGACATCTATGTGATCTCATTATATTTCAAAGCACTTAAATTGTTTTCTTGATGGAACACAAATCGGTATTTGAAAAGATTTCAAAATTTGGATTTGTTTCAAGAAATTTTTGGTTTTTGGCTCTGGAGTACCGGTACTTGTCCTTTAGTACCGGAACCAAGAATCCGAATCAGAAAACTCAATCCGGATCCCGAATTGAAATTTCTCAGGTTTTCACTTTGGTACCGGTACTCTTTGTTTAGTACCGGAACTAAATTATCGGATCCGGATCAACTCTGTTCAATCCGGAACCCGAACGAGTGGTTTTCAGAATTTGTACTGAGTACCGGTACGCGACTTCTAGTACCGGTACGCGAACTGGGTTTTTCATATATACCGGAACTCAAGTGTTTTATTTCACTTCTCTCATTACAAAACACTCCCTCTCTCTCTCTAAAATATCTCTAAGGAGTTTTTCTTCAAGATCAAGAGGTTTCTTGCTTTGATTTGTAAGATCTTTCATCAATCTTGCTTCTTTTTGTTTCAAAACCCTAGTTTTTAGGTTTTGATGATTTATTTAGGGATTTTTGAGTTGATCTTTACTCCTAATGAAATCTCTTGCATGTATCACCTTATTTCATGTTTAGAACATAAATGTTTGCTTGCTATGTTATTAGATTCATGTTTCCATGCTTATTATGCTTGAATCTATCATTTACATATGTTCTTAACATTAAGAAAATTGAAAATTAGGGCTTTCAATGTAAATGGATTTTAAATGTTGAATCATCAAATGTCACATGTTTAGAATGTTTCTTAAACATGTTTAAGCCTTCCTATACGATCAAATCATAGTGCATTGTGTTCTTTGCAGGAAATGGCATTTTCGTGGCTTCTTGCACTTGTGATTTTGATGGCCACTGGAAGTGGACGTGGTCGTGGTCATGGAAAGAAAAAGACTACAAAACGATCACGTGATGAGGGATCGACTAGCTCAGAATCTGAACACTCATCAGATTATGTGGAAGAATCTGTCAAAGGAAAGGGAAAAGCACCAATGTCTTCTAGGAAAAGGAAAGGTGCGGATTCCCCTCCGCGTAGAAGTACCGGTGGACCGGTAATACGCGAGCGCTCTCAATCTCAAAGGCGATCAAATGTTGATGAAGGTGAACAACATGTTAGTGCAAGGCGCCGTGCTATATTTGCAAATAGAACATGCATTGGAGAGCGACATGTTAACTTTAACGAGTTATGTCGAGAAGTTCTAGACTTCACAAGGCTATTGGAACGAAGTCAAATTCAGCCACTTGGTAGAGTTCCACCTAAGATGGGTTTTTGTGTGGAATTACTTAGGGAGTTCTATATGAGATCTACTATACTTCATAAAGACCATGACACAGGGACTTTCGTCATTGAAACGACAGTTAGAGATGTCAAGTTCGACATTACTCCAGCAGTAATTGGTGCGAACCTTGGATTAGCTGTCGACACATCTGGTCTATATTACACTGGCGGAGACTTCCAATATGACACCCAATGGGACATTGTTGTGAACTCTATTTGTAAGTCAGGGACTCATACGAACAGGTTGTATGTTGAGTCAAAGGATCTAAAGCCAGAATACCATATTCTGTTTTTAATCATATGCTACAACCTATTGCCCACACTGGGGACTAAAATGATTCGATGGGATCGACTGCTTCTTCTCTTTTTCCTTGGTCACCCAGAGAGTACAAATGGAATTAATGTCAACATTCCATTCCTTATTTGGCAACAAATGGTACATGTCATTGAAGGATCAAGTCGACGTGAACTTCTTCCATATCCAATCTTGATAACTCGAATTCTGGAAGATCACGGAGTTGACATTTCTTGTGTCAAATATGACTACAGCTTGGGCGCAATTGATGGAATTACCTTAGCCAAGTCGATTAGCACTCTGAAGACTTTTGGGCATGCAAAAGGCTATGCAAGTGAAGCGACTCCGAGTGCACCACCTCACCAAGAATCTCCTGAATCAGATGAGGTAGTAACACTACAAACTTTGCATCGAGATGTTCGCTCATTAAAGAAAAGAATGGAACAAGGCTTTAAGAAATTTGAGGACGCTTTAAAGAAGATCTTTGATATCCTCGGGTGCAAGCATGATGATGTGGTCCCTGGAGCAACCGCACTGAGTACATCACATGGACCTACATCACATGAGGATGATGATGATTCACAAGAGGATGAGTGACTCTTTACTTTCTTATTTTTGGTTTTCAGTTTTCTTTTCACTTGTTGATAAACAAGAATTCTACTGGTCATGTAACTAAGAACTTATCCTCCGAGTATTTTTCTCTTTGTCTATATTCACTGTTTGACAATTTGTGACAAAAAGGGGGAGAACAGAAATGATGGACGAATCAAAAAGTGGGAGAACAGAGATGATGAAAAGAGATGCTCAAGATAGGGGGAGATAAAAAAAAAAGATAAGGAAAAGATTGAGGACGAGAGCCGGAAAAACAAAAGAACCAAAAGGATGAATCAAATGTAGGATTTTAATTTCTAACGACTAACGTTTGATTTTGTTTGGAGTTTTGTTTTGTAGGATTTACATCACTTTAAGACTCCAAGTCCTAAGTCATAGAGTATGTTCTACGATTGTTTGGTTCAAATGTAATTTTTGTTTATTGGATCTTTCACGCAAAGAAAGTCAATATTTTGGTGATGACATTGAGTTTTGATTTTTTGGTTTAAGATGAGTGACTTGAGCGTTTTATGTATTTTTGGGTTTTGTCACGAAATTGCCAAAGGGGGAGATTGTTACGGCTTTTTGTGTTGGCGTGAGTTGAGTCGGAGTCTTGAAGTGATCAAATTGTCAAATCAACATTCGAAGACTTGGAGAAGATTCAACAAAAGCTCAAGTTGACACCCAGATATGATTAATTTAATCATGGTGATTTAAGTACACTTATAATCATTGGAATCAGAAATTAATTGAAACCCGGTTTAGACGTGGTTTTGGGAACTTGGTTTTTAACTCACAACTTATTCTAAGTTTGAATTCCGGTACTTGGTCTGTTTTGGATAAAACTTATCTTGGAAAAATTAGTTTTTACATTGAGTACAGGAACCACACTTTGAGTTCCTCAAACCCGACACAGGATTTTCTGTAATTCACATTGAGTACCGGAACACAGTGTGGAGTACCGGAACACAATAGGAAAATCTGTGTTTTGCGTCATTGAGTACCGGAACCCAACTTTGAGTACCGGTACACAATGCCATGTCGTGATAAGATTGCTAAATCGACTCTAATTAGTTTCCAAAGGTTATAAATAGATACTTAGGGTTTCTCGAGAACAACCGATCAATTCAAAAACACTCGAGAGCAACCCTAGAGGCTAGGTTTTTATTGTTCTTCTCTTTAGCCTCTTTTAGGTCAATTCGACGGTTCCTCCAAGACATACTTTTTGTCGAATTGATCTAGTCTTTGCTTAGAGATTCCATCTATGGTTCTTCAATGATAATCTACGCAAAGGATCACCATCGAAGCCTATATTCTGTATTGGCTGAGTTTGCGTCGTGGATTCGACGTAGCATCGTGGATTCGGTGTGTTGAAGGCGTTTCATGGATTCGAAACGTGTGCTCATGGATTCGAGTGGCGTTCCTGGATTCGAACGTGTGCAGTGGACGTGCAATCGGTGGAGCACAAGATCCGAAGAACTTGAAGGAGGGGTTTGAGTCCGTGGAGTCGGTAATCACCTTATTATTCTTCTTTTCTTAGTAGATTGTTATTGCGTGTTGGTCCCGTGGTTTTTCTCCTGGATTGGAGTTTCCTCGTAAATCTTGGTGTGCTGTTTTTATTTTCCGCATTGGTTTTTATTTTGCACTGAGATTGGTTTTTGAGTATTACACCTATTCACCCCCCCTCTAGTTGTTTGATAGTACCTATTTAGATCCTTGTGGATCCTATAAAAACCTACACACGTCTCCATCTAGACAATGCATTGCCATGTGTACCCGGTACCTCGGATCGATGAAGTAGTACCTGAATAGCTTCTCCATCGCTGCTAACCATGATCCAATCTCCCAAGGATAGGTGTTCCGCCCCGAAAATCTAGGCGGTCCTCGCTGACAAAACTTGGCGAGCTTGTCAGCAATATCCTGTTCCTCAGCCGGGGTCAAAGGCTGGGCCACTCCCCGAGCCCCGCTACTCGATGATGGCGCTGTCGGCCTAAATGGTACCACAGGTGGTGCGTGGGCCTCCAAAACTGTCGGAGGCAGCGTCTCTCTCTGCCCCAGTAGCTGCTCAATCCGCTGCTCCTGCCGGCGGTTGCTCTCAGCCAATTGGGCCACCAAGGCCCTCAACTCAGTAATCTCAAAAGGTCTAGCTTGCTCTGGCTCAACAGGGGGTGTAGGGGCACCCCAGGTAGGGATCCGACGTCTGGGAGGCATCCTGCCACAAGAAACCACAAATCAGCAACATAACCACACATGACCCAATCTAGCGAATGCCAAGGACATCCCCCTATTTCTGTAACTTTATGTTGTCTGCAGCCAACATAACTGTCACACAGAAATAGGATATGTCAATCCCTCTTCACTCACTGGAAGAGTCAAATAACTAAATCACCGACTTTCGCAAATAATGTCGCGTCTCTCACGCCCTATCATCCTAGGGTTCGCCCAAAAGCCTAGGGGTTCCTAAGTCCCAACTGACCTATCCCTAAGCTCTGATACCACCTAATCTGTCACGCCCCGGGAGTAAATCAGAATCCGGGCCCGTCTACAAATCCGTCGTGCACATGAAATTTTTCCGCATACACGAAGCGCTGGTAACCTGCTCAGATATAAGAGATATAATAAAAGAGCAATAAAAACAGAACTGAACTAAAACTACTACATCTCAGACTAAAGCTGGAAGTAAAATATAGTACATTAGGAAATAATAGTACAAGTGTCTCTCCCAACTCACCAAAATGATACAACCAGCTGGCTAAAGCCAGACCCAAGAGATAAAAGTACAATCGTCTGAGATAAAAGGGATACAAGTCCAGCTAACTTACTGTCGGGCCGACCGTCTATCTACTCAGCTGTCTCTCTCCTCGATCCGCCGCTGTACGTCCAGCAGCACCCGCAGAAGACTCTGCAAAACAAAGGAGAAGAAAAAGAGGAAAAGAAGAATGGGGGTGAGAACTACTAGTAAACTAGTAGCCTCCCCTAGTGGGTAAAGCCTCAAACTCCGACGTGTCCACTAGGTCTACTAGAGGCAAAAAGGGAAAGAAGAGTGGTAAGTAACAAAACTGCTGAAAAAGGAAACTACCACTACTATGCCTCTAAATGCATTAGTAACCAAACCGTCCTGGTAACCCAATCTATCCACCAATAAAAACTGGTACTGCCTGCTGCCACCCTCATCATCGGGCAAATAAAGCCGCACCGATGTGATAGCAAAACTCAATAACTACCTGACCCCGACACTCCGGAGGGGAACTCGAGGGGAGCAACCCACACGAGGAAAGCATCACCGGGCATATAAAGCCGCGCCAGTGTGATAACAAACTCAAGCACTATCTGACCCCCACGCTCTAGAGGGGAACTCGATATCTCACTATAGCAGGACTGGATCACGACTCTGATCAAAGTGGGAAAACCCATCCACTAAAGGGAAACCCGATCCCCAATCTGATGCATAAGTAACCATCCGGTCAACCGCCTAATATCCGCGGTCGCCGCGATACCCACTGTCAACAATCAAGCCCAACAACCGACACCCGGTGAACCGCCCAATATCCGCGGTCACCGAAATAACCCACAATCACAATCATGTCCCACATCCGACATCCGGTCAACCGCCTACTATCCGCGGTAGCCACAATAACCCCCAATTCAAAATCAGGTAAAATAGTCTATATCCGGTCAACCGCCTACTATCCGCGGTAGCCGCAATACCCCACAACCCATAATCAAATACCACCTGTCCCCGACCCCAAGGTCCCGGCTGCACTATCCCGTACCCCTGCTCAAACCCGAGCAACAAGAACCACCTGACTAAAGAATAAGGAGAAAGATGCAAACATGGTTTCTCCTAAGTCAAGTTCCAATATAATAGTGTAGCAACAAATAGTGGCCTATCTAGATGACCATACAAGCATGCATATGTCCTCATAAAAGATAAAGAAAGTGTGATAAATAGTGGTTCCACATGTGTATCAATTAATAGCTCCGCATAGATATAACCATCATGCTAAAATCATTATCCAACCACACATGTCTAAAATCCATAAATTTCCCTCACCTAAATCATCCACCTATGCATGTCCAAAAGATCCTCAAGTGGTACTCTCCCACAAGACATTTTATATTATCCCAACATGAAAGTAAAATTCCACATGCAAGGTTAAGTGCTAATATTATATCCATGTAAACATGTATAAGTCCCAGCAACTATCAGATTTCGACAATATTATTTTCCATATGATAGGCTCACAATTATTTTAGTTTAAGCATGCATGACCATTAGGTGATCATTCAATATGTCCAATATGGAGGTTCTCTCTAATACACATAACGAGCAAGTCAAAAATTAAGGTATGCAACAACCACCCACCTCGATCGCGAAGCACGGATCTAAAAGCGCCCACACTCCTGGGAAACCTCGGTACACCGCAAAACTGCAACAAATAACCCACACGAGGCACAATTAATTCTCAATTCCTCAATTTACCGCTGTCCACAAAACCAGCCAGAAAAGGCTAAATTTCACCTGTAAGAAGACCTCAAAAAATTCCAGAAAAATAGCCGTTGCAATCCTCACGGCGAGCCGATCGAAACGAGTACAAGCACGTCCAAATCCGACACTTGTAGGCCAAGATACAAAATAAACATCGCGGCGAGCCCAAAACTTCCCACAATCAAATTCCTGTAGCATTTAGTCCAGAAATGTGGGATTATCACCTTCACAGTATCCCCCAAAAATTCCATAAAAATAAGGGCAATATTCCTTGCGACGCGTAGATGAAGATCAAGTACATGCACTCCTCATTCCGATGCCTGTGGGCCGAGATATCCCACAAATACTCCAATGTTGTCCAAAACTCCACCCCAAAAAATGGGGTCAGAAAATGATACGAAAAGCTCAAGAAAACCTCAGAATGGAAAGAAATTGTAATCACGCGAATCGTAACCCTACCTGTCATGGAAACACCGACGTAAGAATCGCCTAAAAACTCCATCGGGGTAGCCCGGGGGAGTCCGCGCATGAAAACGTGACGAAAAGGGTCGTCGGAGAAGAAGCGTCGATGTGCGCCGCAAAATCAAAAACGTCAATGAAGAAACCTCCAAAAATCCTAGAACTTCATCAAAGGGTGGAGGGAAGGGAGATGAAGAACTTCCCTAAAGAAATCCCTCAGAGAAACATCCCGAAAAAAGGAGAAAACGAGCTGTTAAGGCCTATTTATAGCCTAAGTCCACTCACATGCGGATCCGGATTCGGGCGCCAGATTCAGGCGCCCGAATCCGGCCCAAGCCCGCACAGTGCACGCCCGAATTATTCTCGGCGCGCCACGTCACCCAATTCCGCGCCCCGCGCGCCCGCCAATTACGGCGCGCGCATGGCGACGCGGTCCACGGCGGGGACCGTGGGCCGCGGTTCACGCCGGATCCGCCGGGTCGCTGCGCCCGCCAATGAGCGGGCGACACGTAGCCCGGGCGGTCCATCGTGCGCCGCGCCCGGCCCCCTGTCGCGCGTGCGTTAACCGGCCAATTACCGCGCGCCACGTGTCAGTGCCAACACTCGGTGCGCCCGATGCACGAACCCGATGCACCCGCCGAATACGAAGCCGCCACGTGTCTCCAGCGCGTCCAATGGGGAGCCGCCACATGGCACACCCAACTCAGAACACCGCGTCTGCCCGCGCCCGCGCCCTCTCCGCCACGCTCCGCCGCCTGCCCGCTGTGAGGATCCGAATTTCCACAAGAGGATTACTGTTGGATCAGCAGAGCTTCTACAGTGTGTTTGGCAGCTTCTGGGGGCCTGTACTGTGTATTGGAGGTGTTTGTGCACGAATTGGACATAAGTGATGGACTCTGGACCTAAAATGGATCACGTGGGTAATCGGAGGACCCCGTCAAATATTTAGAAGTTGTTTCGCGCAAAACGGATATCAAAATTAGACTCAGCGCGAAATTTGGATTAAAAACACCTTTTCGGATGCCTTCAGCAATTTTTAGAAGTGGAATTTGGAAAAATGGATGGCGGATTTGGATTCAGCGCGTGAAAACGGTAAAAATGGACTATTTACTTGTATTTTTCGGAGTCCGGATGCAAAAGCGCATTTTTCGAGGCTTGGGGTTACTGTTCCGGCCGGCAGGCAGCGCGACGGGAAGAGGCGCGGGCCGCCCGGTCCACGCGGCGGGCATGCACCGGGGGCTGGACGCGTGGCAGCTCGGGAGTGGGCCGGTCCGCGGGGCGCGGTCTATGGAGAGCGCGGGGTGCATGGTGGACCGGCGGGACACGTGGCGGATTCTGGTTGGCGGGCTCACGAAGACAGGGTCCATGAAGGCGCACCGGGGCGCCTCGGGCTGTGTGCCTGGTAGGGTGGCAGGCGGCGCGCGCAGGTGCGCGTCAGCAGTGCGCTGACCGGGTGCGCGCCATGCGTCGGCAGCCGGATGGACCACGTGGCGCGCGGCGGATGGCCACTTTGGCTGTCCGCTGTTTTGGGGCTACGTGGCGCTGGGTGGTGGATTCGGGCGTTCTGCGTTTTGGAGCTCGCAGCGGATTCGGGCGCCCGAATCCCGTGTGGGCGCTCGAATCTAGGGACACAATGGGGATTAATGGAATTGTTTTCCCAGCCTATAAATAGGCCAAGAACAGCAGCTTGTATCTCTTTCCCTGTTCATTTTCTCACAGTGCGACCTGCACCAAAGTTCTTCCTCTCCCAGAGCTGGTTCCACCTGTGGATTCCCGGATTTTTCTGTGGCATGCACTTCGAGGTTTTCATTTTTACGGCGCGGCACGACGCTCGTTCATTGGTGTTCTCCTTCGTCGCGTTTTGGGTGCGAGGACTCCCCCGGCTTACTCCGACCACCGTTTTCGGCGATTCTTGTGCCGTTGGCTTCACGACAGGTAGGGCTACGATCTTCGTGATTTGAGCTTCCCCTCATTTCGAGTTTATCTTGGAGTTTCCCGAGCTTTATTTTGACCCATTTTCTTGGGCGGAGTTTTGGACAGCGCCACAGTGTTTCGGCGATAACATTGTGCTCAGGCATCGGATTGAGAGGTTCCAATAGTCATTTTGCATCTACACATCGCAAGGAATGTCGTCGAATTTTTTTGGAATTTTTGGAGGTAGGCCTGAAGGTGAAAAATCCCATTTTCCAGAGCGTAGTGCTACAGATTTTGTTGTTGGGAATTTCGGGATGGTTATCTTGTTGATTTTGTAACTCGGCCTACAGGTATCGGATTTGGGCGTGCGAGTACTCGTTTCGATCGGCTCGACGCGAGGATCGCAGTGGCGATTTTTCAAGAATTTTTGGTCTCCATTTCGCAGGTAAAAACAGGGCATCTTTGGGATTGAATTCTGGGACAGCATGTATTTGGGTACTTGTGTATTTATTTGTGTGTATGTTGGGGATATTTTGTACAGTGATCGCGGCGGTTTATCTGTTTGGGCGAGAGCACTATTTTGACTTGGATTTAGCGATCGAGGTGGGTGGTTGCTATATCCCTCTTTTCTGACTTACCCACTAGGAGTATTAGAGTGATCATCTTTGGAGCATTATGATCGATAATTGCTATTCTTATGAGCATATCATATTGGAAATGTTATTAGAGAATCACTATGTGGGAAACATAGTTGAATATTTAATTGGGACTTATGCATGCTTGTGTGGAATCATGGATTCCTATGTTAGCACTTAACCTTGCATGTGGAATTGTTTATTATATTTGGTCAAGATGATTTATCCTGTTAGTGGTATTACTTGAGGATAGGTGACATGCATAGGTGGATACTGTTAATGATCAATGACTTAATTTATGTTTCCTTGAGAACACTTGCATGCTTGTATGGGCATCTAGATAGGCCATTTCTTATCGCTACACTATCATGCTGGAACTTGACTTAGGAGAAACCTTGTTTGCTTCTGTTCTCCTTATTCCTTAGTCAGGTGGTTATTGTTGCTCGGGTTTGAGCAGGGATTTGGGATAGTGTAGCCGGGGCCTGGATTGTGGATTGTGGGTTTTGCGGCGACCGCGGATATTGGGCGGTTGACCGGATGTCGGTTATAGGACATCGGTGATAGGGCATGATTATGGACTAGAGGGTTTTGTGGCAACCGCGGATTTTGGGCAGTTGACCGGAGGTCAGGGGTTGGACTTGATGTAGTCGGTAGAGTTCCGGCGACCGCGGATATTGGGCAGTTGACCGGAGGTCGGTTGTGAGACCTGGTTGTGGATTGTGAGGTATTGCCGCGATCGCGGATTTTGGGCGATTGACCGGATGTTCATTTGTGCATCAGATTGGGGATCAGTTTTCTTTTAGTGGAGGGGTGTGTTCCACTGGGGCTTTATAGTTGTGATCCAGTCCTGCTTTTGATACTTATCACACCGGCGCGGTTATTGCCCGGTGATGCTTTCCTCTTGTGGGTCGCTCCCCTCGAGTTCCCCTCCGGAGGCCAGGGTCAGACAGTTATTGACAGTTTTGCTATCACATCGGCGCGGCTTATTTGCCCGATGATGAGGGCGGCAGCAGGAGTTTTGCTATCACATCGGCGCGGCTTACTTGCCCGATGATGAGGGCGGTACAGATTGGGTCCATCTGGGACGGTTGGTTACTGTTGCATACGGTTATTCCAGTCTAGGACTGTATTTTAGAGGCATAGTAGTGGTAGTTTTCTTTATTCAGCAGTCATTATTGCTTACCACACTTCTTTCCAAGTATAACTGTGCCAGTCGCTACCAAAGGCCAAGTTCACCTGCACCGGTAGAAAGTGAGCGGACTTGGTGAGTCTATCCACGACTATCCAGATCGCATCAGCTCCAGTCTGTGCTCTCGGCAACCCAGTGACAAAATCCATAGTGATATGATCCCATTTCCATTCTGGGATTGGGAGACTCTGCAACTTGCCAGCAGGTACACGATGCTCAGCCTTTATTTGCTGACAAGTTAAGCAGTGAGCCACAGATCTCTCAATGTCTCTCTCTTCATACCAAAAATGTGCCTTGAGGTCCTTATACATCTTAGTCCCGCCAGGATGAATGGTATAAGGTGTATAATGGGCCTCCCTCAAGATCTGCTCTCGAATCTCTGAATCCATAGACACACAAGCTCGGTCCCTGTACCGCAGTACTCCCGAAGCATCAACTGAAAAATCCCCTGTCAACTTAGTCTGAATCTATCCTCGGATTCTCATCAAGTGGGGGTCCTCACTCTGTTTCTCTCGAATCCGTCCAACAGAGTGGGTTGCACGACCAAAGACATAAGTCTAGCAGAGACCCCAGGGGATACAACCTCAATCTGTAACCGTCTCATCTGCTCAACCAACGGTGCCTGCTGCGAAATCATCATACTCAGACTCGTCCTCCTACACCAAGCATCTGCCACAACATTGGCCTTGCCGGGATGATAAAGGATACTCACACCTTAATCCTTTAACAACTATAACTACCAGCGTTGCCTCAAGTTCAACTCCTTCTGAGTGAACAGATACTTCAATCTTTTATGATCAATGTAGATCTCGCAGTGCTCTCCATACAAATAATGCTGTCACAGCTTCAAAGCAACCACAACCGTTGCCAACTCAAGATCATGAGTAGGGTAATTTTTCTCATAGTCCTTCAATTGCTGTGAAGCATAGGCAATTACCCTACCATGCTGCATCAGTACATAGCCCAGACCACTTGTGAAAGGCGTCGCTGTAGATCACAAATCCCTCTCCCAAGACCGGGAGAGCAAAGATCGGAGCTGTCATCAATCTCAGTTTCAGCTCTTCAAAACAGCTATGACAAGTCTCACTCCACATAAACTTAACCCCTTTCCTGGTCAGACGAGTGAGAGGAGTGGAAAGCTTTGCAAAGCCTTCCACAAATAATAACCAACCAAACCCAGAAAATTCTGCACCTCGGTGATAGTCGTCGGTCTCGGCCAATCTCGAATAGCATCCACCTTGGCCCGATCAACCGCCACTCCCGTACCTGATACTACGTGGCCCAAAAAGGCGACCTCCCGGAGCCAAAATTCGCACTTCTTAAGCTTGGCATACAACTTCTTCTCTCACAGAAGCTGTAGCATAGTCCTCAAGTGCTCCTCGTGCTCCACATCACTCCGCGAGTAAATCAATATATCATCAATAAACACTACCACAAACCGGTCCAAAAACGGCTGAAATATCCTGTTTATCAAATCCAAAAATGCGGCAGGGGCATTAGTCAATCCAAATGGCATCACCGTAACTCATAATGCCCGTACCGAAATCTAAATGCCGTTTTGGAGAGGTCCTCGGCCCTTACCCTCAGCTGGTGGTAACCGGACTGAAAATCAATCTTCGGAAACACCGAAGCTCCCTGCAGCTGATCAATTAAAACGTCGATCCGCAGTAATGGATACTTGTTTTGGATGGTCACTTTATTCAGCTCCCTATAATCCATGCACAGTCGAAGTGAACCATCCTTCTTTTTCACAAACAAATCAGGCGCTCCCCACGGCGAAATACTGGGATTAACAAAACCCTTGTCCATCAGATCCTGTAGTTGCGCCTTCAGCTCTCTCAACTCTTGCAGGCGCCATCCGATGAGGTGCCTTCGAGATTGGCGTGGTTCCCGGGACCACGTCAATCACAAACTCTATCTCCTCTCCGGCGGCATAGTCGTCGACTCAAGGGAAAACACTTCTGGAAACTCGCGGACAATGAGGATATCCTCGAGTCCCAGTGCCACCGTAGGCACCTCCACAATAGTGGCCAGAAAGACAGTGCAACCTCTGCTCAGCATCCGCCTAGCCCTCGCCAAAGAAATAGTCGCTGTGAATAGCGTGCCCTGGCAACCTCTGAAAATAAATTCCTCCCGTCCTAGCCCGCGGAGAGTCATCGTCCTCTCCCTGCAGTCAAAATGGCAAGGTCCGGTGAACCTCAATCTACACCTAGTACCACGTCAAAATCCTGAAGTTACCCTTCAATTCTCGCAGCTCAGCCGGTGCCATTCCAATAAGGAGCCCTAGAGATTAGCGTAGTTCCTGAAACTACGTCAATCCAAAAACTCAATCTCCTTATCCGGCGGTATACCAATCAACTCTGGTGGAAAAACATCCGGGAGCTTGCGAACAATAGGGATATCCCTGAGTCCCGGCACCTCCATAGGCTCCTCAACTACACTAGCCAAAAAGGCTGCACATCCACAGCAGATCATCTACCTCGGTCGGGAAGTCGAAACCATAAGGCAAGGGAAACACTCGCACATCCCCGGTACACAACATCTCTTGGCCTGGCTCGCAAGGGGTGACCGTCTTCGCGGCACAATCTATCATCGCGAAATACCGAGCCAGACCGTCCATCCCGAGGACCACATCAAAATCCCATAGTCGTCTCAAGACCAACAACACTTCTCCACGTGCGACGTGTAATCGGGAATCTAAACCTCTTGTGCACGTGGTAACCATCCTATCTCTAACCCATGCAATGAGGCACATTCTACTAATAAAAGAAAGAAATGCTCCGATAATAATAAGATACGAATCCTACCGTCAGAAATAAATCATACCTGTCACCACTCGGTCAGCAATAGCAAAATCCTCCGTTTGTGCTAGGCAATCCTTGTCACGCCCCGAGGTCGAAACTGCGGCCCGGGTTCGCCAACAGATCCGCCGTCTGTACGGAAACTGCCGTACAGACGAAGCGTCCAACCTGCAAAGAGATCTATCGCTAAACAAGTATCAGAGCTAAAAAGGAGCTATGTAGAAGGAAGAAAACAGAATAACTGAAATCACTAAGTAAAAGAGTCCAGATACAAGAGTCCACTATCTCACAAAACATAAGTACAGTATCTCTATCTAGTACAAAAGAGGAAACCAAAAAGTACAGGTCACTCTATCTCTGACTCGACCGACTCGGGTAGGAACTAGTCGGCGACGCCCTTACCTCGGTCAGAGGACTCCGCACGAGCCGAGCCTGGAGAAGACGCCACAGGAATACCTGCCACACGCAGCGGGTGTGAGATCAACTGCAAAAGTAGATCTCAGTGGGTACCGCTGCCAGAACTCACGGTGTGTCCACCAAGTCCGCTGGAGGCAAAAATAGATAGATAGATAGATAGATAGATAGATAGATATGCAAGCTGGAAATGAATCTACCACTATATGCCTCAATACTATGCTCGAAGGAAAATCATCTAGGAACATATGCTACCACCATCCGCTCATGTCACCAAATCTCTACGACTGCCACATAGGGTCCAGTCGAGCCTGCGCCTGTCGACTAGGAGCGCACCTGCCCACCACCACACATCCACTTGAGGACGGGATTTACGTGGGGCGTCCTGTCCGACTGTCTCAATCTCTCTCAAGTAGCCGCCTGGTAGCTCGGCCAGGGGCGAGTACCCACCTGGTAGCACGGCCAGGGGTATCAACATCTCAAAGCGTCCGGAACGTGACCCGAGGGGAGCGACCCCACCGGGTATGGATCATGTCACATCTGTCTCAGCAAGCGGCATATGCAGGCTATAATCCACGATCAAGTAGATCGGAAAACTCGAATGACACTACTCACAATCAAGTCGGAAAACCAACCCTCGACTAAATCTGATAATGCTACTAACATCCTGAGACTCTGGAGTATAACTAGAAAATCCAAGAATCCCCCCTTTCTCGGCCCCCGGCACGAGATTAATACCCGCAAGGGGTTTCCAACGATTTAAACCATATTCTGGCAGTTACCAGACAAGAGTAATAATGACGAGGGACACGATACCTTTGCATTTCGAAGCAATGTAGAGCAATCCGTGATTTTTAAATAAAACAACCCACCTGTGCTCAACCCGCAAAAATCGCGCGCCAAATGAAGGTCCCGAAATGATCTAGCAGCTCCTCGCGGCAGAACGTGCACCACCGGCCACGTAGAAAGCTAGGACTAAGTCACCACTGCGGAAACGGTGAAAACAGGGATCAGAAAAACCCGCGGCCCCAAAACCGCGCTCAAAACGGCGGTGCAAACCCAACCGCCGACGAAGAAGCGCCGGGCGTTGCGCGGAAAGCCCATCGCGCACCCGCCGCGGTGCACCGTCGAGCCGAAGACAACGGCACTGAGCGGCCCACGGCCGAACAGCCCAAAGAACCCGGCCCCGCGGGCGGCGGCCAGCCGCGCGGCCGGCAGCGCCGCGCGGCCCAAGGGTTGCCCGCGCGGCGCGCCCAGCGCGCGGGCGGCCCATGGGGCCGCGCGGCCCTGCAGGCCGCGCGTCACCTCCGCAGGGCCGCGCGCCCAGCGCACGGCCTGCAAGGCCGCGCAGCCCCATGGGCCGCCCGCGCGGCACCAATGCAGGGCCGCGCGCCCAGCGCGCGGCCTGCATGGCCGCGCGGCCCCATGGGCCGCCTGCGCGGCCTCCTGCTGTGCCGCACGCCAAGCGCGCGGCCTGTAGTGCCGCGCACCAAGCGCGCGGCCTGCAGTGCCGTGCGGCAAAGGGGCTGCCCACGCGGCACCCCTGCAGTGCCGCGCGGCACCCCAGCAGTGCCGCGCGGCACCCCAGCAGTGCCACGCGGCACCCCTGCAGTGCCGCGCGGCACAGGGGCCGCCCGCGCGGCACCCCTACAGTGCCGCGCGCCAAGCGCGCGGCCTGCAGGGCCGCGCGGCCTCATGCCGCGGCTCCCGAGCAGTCCGGCGCCCTGCTACTCAAAAATGGCAGCAGGGTGCATGCTGCGCGCGGCGCTCATGCGCGCTCGCGCAGCGGCAGCCCTCACAGCCACGCGCCGCCAAAGAAGCGCGCGCGCGCGGCTCGTGCAGCATCTGCCACCCCGGACAACAAGTCCGCACTGCCGCAACAACGGGGAAAGAAAAGAAAGAAGAAAAAGAGAACTCTAAAAAAAACCCAAGAAAATAAAATTAAGCAAAATGAGCACCAACCTCGTCGTTGCCGTCGCGCGCACCTCGCTCGGCGCTCCCCGGCAACCAACAGGCGGTTCACTCCAAGAGGCCTCCTTTAAAGCTCCAGCTTTTCCCTCTCCTTCCCTTCTTCTCTGCTTCTCACCAAGCCAAAGAGAAGCTGCTGGCTTGCCTGCTACTTGGTGAAGAGAGGGTGAAGTGGCAGTGAGGTGGTGGGCTACTTAAATAGGCAAAAGTAAAAAAGATGCCAAGGGATTTAATTAGCCACCAACCCACTAATTAAGTCCCTCATCCACTCCTCTGCCAGGCCCCCACATAGCCACACACCAAAAGAAACAAGTTTCAGAAAAGAATCCCTTTTTCAATTAAATAAATAAAAAAGAATAAAAGTCCAAAAGTGCCCCAGTAACTCACTTTTTGACCCCGGGCCTTCCGCCGCAGCCCGGAACCTCCCGAGCTCCGCTGTAAACTGAAAATACACATGCTCCCAGCTTTCTTCACCAAAACTGCCCATCAGTAGAGTCGGTAGGCTCAATCTAAAAACCGGCATACGACACTCTCCCCCCCTTCAAACGGTTTCGTCCTCGAAACCCGAAAAGCTCCAAACTCACGAAGGGGTCTCAAATAGATCAGGATAGGTAGTCCTCAGCTGATCCTCGGGCTCCCAAGTAGCCTCTCTCTCATCATGGTGGCTCCAAAGTACCTTCACATAAGGTATAACCCGATTGCGCAATTCCCTCGTCTCACGAGCAAGAATTCGCATCGGGCGCTCCTGAAAGTGCAGCTCCTCATCCATCTCTAGGGAAGTGAAGTCCAGTATGTGCGAGGGATCAAACACATACTTCCTCAAAATAGATACATGGAATACATTGTGAGTACCCGATAGTCGCGGCGGTAGAGCAACCCGATAGGCGACCGGTCCGATGCGCTCTAAAATCTCGAATGGTCCAATAAAACGCGGGCTCAGCTTCCCGCGCACTCCAAAGCGTCGTATCCCTCGAGCGGGCGAGACTTTCAGGAACACATGATCTCCCACCTGAAACTCCAAGTCTCGCCGCCTCCTATCGGCGTAGCTCCTCTGTCGGCTCTGTGCAGTCACTAGATGACGCCGAATGACCTTTACTTTATCCTCGGCTTCCAAAAGTAATTCTGGCCCCAAAGTTTTCCTTTCACCCACGTCACTCCAACAAAGAGGCGATCGACATCTCCTACCATACAATGCTTCATAGGGCGCCATCTGGATACTCGCCTGGAAGCTATTGTTGTAGGCAAACTCTGCTAACCTCAGATGTCGATCCCAACTGCCGCTAAAGCTCAAGACACAAGCTCTCAACATATCCTCCAGAGTCTGAATAGTCCGCTCGGACTGTCCGTCGGTCTGTGGGTGAAAGGCGGTGCTAAACTGAAGCTGGGTCCCCAGGGCCCCCTGTAAGCTCCTCCAGAACTGCGAAGTGAGCCTCGGGTCCCTATCTGATACAATAGAAGCTGGCACCCCATGAAGCCTCACAATCTCGTCAAGGTACAACTGCGCTAACCTCTCCAAAGTCCAACCTGACTGAATCGGCAGAAAGTGGGCTGATTTGGTCAAACGATCTACTATCACCCTAATGGCGTCAGCCCCACTCTGAGTCCTCGGTAGACCAACAATAAAATCCATAGTAATGCAATCCCACTTCCACTCAGGGATTGGTAGGCTTTGTAACTTGCCCGCTGGAACCTGATGCTCTGCTTTAACTTGCTGGCAAGTTAGACAATGAGCCACAAACCTACCAACGTCCCTCTTCATGCCTGGCCACCAGAACTGAGCCCTCAAATCTCTATACATCTTTATCCCCCCGGGGTGGAGGGTGTAAGGTGTATAGTGAGCCTCCCTAAGGATCAGCTCTCGAATCTCAGAGTCCACGGGCACACAGTAGCGGTCCCTGTACCTAAGTACTCCCGCTACATCCATAGAAAAGTCCCCGCCCTGACCACACTGCACCTGGTCCCTGATCCTATCCAGATAGGGGTCTCCACTCTGCCTCTCTCTAATTCTGTTCAGCAGAGTGGGCTGCAAGACCATAGACATCAGTCTTGCAGAAACCCCAGGGGACACAAGCTCCAAATCCAATCTCCTCAGCTACTCTCTCAGTGGCCTCTGCTGGGTGATAAGCATGCTCAAGGTCTGCCCTGCTCGCCGGCTCAAAGCATCCGCGACTACGTTGGCCTTGCCGGGGTGATATAGAATACTCAAGTCGTAATCCTTCAGCAGCTCAAGCCACCGGCGCTGCCTTAAATTGAGTTCTCTTTGAGTGAACAGGTATTTCAAACTCTGATGATCGGTGAAGATCTCACAGTGCTCGCCGTACAAATAATGTCGCCAGAGCTTCAACGCATAAACAACGGCAGCTAGCTCATGGTCATGCGTAGGGTAATTTCTCTCATAATCCTTTAACTGGCGCGAAGCAAAGGCAATTACCCTACCATGCTGCATCAACATGCATCCAAGGCCGCTGTGGGAGGCGTCACTGTAAATCACGTACCCCTCTCCCATGACTGGTAGTGCAAGGACTGGCGCTGTAGTCAACTTCTGCTTCAACTCCTCGAAGCTCTGTTGGCACTCCTCTGTCCAAACAAACCTTACCCCTTTCCTGGTCAATCTAGTGAGGGGAGTAGAGAGCTTTGCAAAGCCCTCTACAAATCGACGGTAGTAGCCTGCAAGGCCCAAGAAACTCCGTATCTTAGTCACCGTCGTCGGTCTAGGCCAATCCCGAACTGCATCGATCTTCGTCGGGTCCACTGCCACCCCTGCGGCTGAAACTACATGGCCTAGAAAAGAAACCTCCCGAAGCCAAAAGGCACACTTTTTCAACTTAGCGTACAACTCCTTCTCTCTCAGAAGCTGTAGCACTATCCTCAAGTGCTCCTCGTGCTCCAAATCGCTACGGGAATAAACCAAAATGTCATCTATGAAAACTACCACGAAACGGTCCAAGTACGGCTGGAACACTCGGTTCATCAGATCCATAAATGCAGCCGGGGCATTCGTCAAACCAAAAGGTAACACTGTGAACTCATAATGCCCATACCGAGTCCTAAACGCCGTCTTGGATACATCCTCGGCCCTCACCCTCAACTGGTGGTAACCGGATTGAAGATCTATCTTCGAGAAGACCGTAGCTCCCTGAAGCTGATCAAATAAATCATCAATCCGAGCAAGTGGATACTTGTTCTTGACGGTCACTTTATTTAGCTCTCGGTAGTCCACACAACGCCTAAGTGACCCGTCCTTCTTCTTCACAAAGAGAATCGGGGCTCCCCAAGGAGAAACACTAGGTCGAACGAACCCGCGATCCAAGAGATCCTGTAGCTGAGCCTTTAACTCCCTCAATTCCGCAGGGGCCATCCTGTAGGGTGCCTTAGAGATTGGTGCGGTTCCAGGAACCACATCAATCACGAACTCAATCTCTCGATCCGGCGGCATGGACGATAACTCTGGAGGGAACACATCTGGATACTCTTGGACGATAGGAATGTCCTCGAGCCCAGGCATCGCCGTAGGCACCTCTACAACAGTAGCTAAGAAAGCGATACATCCACGGCTCATCATCTGTCGAGCTCTAGCAGAAGAGATCGTCGCAGCAAAAAGAGTACTCTGACAACCCCTAAAAACGAACTCCTGCTGTCCCGGCTCACGAAGAGTCACAGTCCTCTCTCTACAATCGATGGTGGCATAATACTGAGTCAACCAGTCCATACCCAGCACTACATCGAAATCCCGGAGCTGACGAAGGACCAAAAGATCAACAGACAAAATCCAGGGCCCTAACTGCACTGGGCAGGACCAACAACACTCATCCACGTGTAACACGTGATCAGGCACCTGAACCTCACGAGCACACTCTAACGGCCCTATCACTAGCCCATGCATGGATGCAAAAGTCCTACTGATAAATGAATGTGATGCTCCGGTATCAAATAAAGCTCTAGTGCGAGTAGATGAGATAAGGATAATACCTGCCACCACGTGGCTAGCTGCCCCCGAGTCCTCGACCTGAGCTGCATAGACTCTCCCGCTCGGGGGTGGTCGCCGGTCTGACTGCCGCGATGAAGTGGCCCGAACCCCCTGGCCAAAACCTGCCGAGGCTCCGCCTGTCTGGAAGGGCGGAGGAGGAGCCGAAGCGGTCGATGCCACAGCTGATCCCGCCCTAGGACAAGACCAAGATCTATGCCCTGCCTGCCCACACTGCCAGCACCGGCCCTGCCGCTGATCACACTGCGGAGTTTCGTGGGGTCCGCCGCAAATCACGCATCTGTCAGTGCGCCTCTGCTGCTGCTGCTGCTGCTACCTAGGGGGTCGAGAGCCCCCCGATCTCTGCCTCCTCTGCGTCCCGCGGCCGCGCGGCTGGAACGGTGGCGGTCTCGGGGGCCTCGGCCAGCTAGACTGTCCAACATCAGATGGCGCCGGGCGCTTCTCTCCAGAACTAGCCCCAGGCGCCAGCCCCCGCTCAGCCATAACCACGGACCCTCTGTCAACCCACTGCGCGTGATCGATAGCCGCATCCAAGGTCTGGGCTCTAAATGAGTGAACATGAGGATATATATCCTGGCGCAGTCCTCCCTCAAACAGCTCAACCCTCTGGGCCTCACTCTGGGCAATGTGAGGCACGCTTCCCAAAAGCCGCTGAAACTCAAGAACATACGTCCCGAGGGGCCGGTCCCCCTGCTGCAGCCGTCGCAAATCCCACTCAAGCTTCTGCTTTACACTGTCGGGAAAGTAGACCCCGAGCAGCAAGGCACGAAACTCAGCCCAAGTCAGTAAGGGTACACCCGGCGGTCCCACAGGCCGAACACGACGCCACCAGGTCTCGGCGTCCTTCTCCAAGAAGTGTGTGGCTAGGTGCACTTGATGCTTCTCCTTGATAAATAGGTTTTCAAATAACTTCTCCATCGCTGAAATCCAGTTTTTCGCCTCCCAAGGCTCCGAGCTCTGCCCTGCAAATCGCGGAGGGTGAAACTTAGAGATGTAGGATAGTCGATCCGTGAGCTCCTTTTGCTCTGCCTCTGACAACGGGGCGATCGGAGACGAGGTCGACGAAGTTGCCATTGGAGGTACCGCTGGTGATGCCCTCTGCTCAAGTAACCTCATCAAACGCTCCATACTTTTCTCTTGGCGCTTGGCCGCCTCCTCCTGGCGTCGCAACGCCTCAGACACATGGGCCACTTGGGCCCGCAGCTCCTGAACCTCGCCCTGTGCGGCTTCCTGCTGCTCGGGCTCGCCCTCCGACGTGGAAAGCGCCCCCGCCGTCGCGCGACGCCTCGGAGGCATCTCCGGCAACTGCAAAAAGAATCAAAGTGTCAGAGAAAAGAAGTCTCACGACCCAATCCAGCGAAAGTCTACACATGTTACCCATTCTAAGGTATTATGTTGTCTGCAGCCAGCATAACCACCTTTAGAGAATAAACATGTAAGGTCACTCGCCCCGATTCCCCCGGGGGAGTTACAACTCAATCTGGACTCTCGCTACGATCTCGTCTCTCACGACAGTCATCCTACTGTCCAACCAAAAGCCTAGGGTCTCTAAGTCCCCAACGACCTATACACTTAGGCTCTGATACCACCTAAATCTGTCACGCCCCGAGGTCGAAACTGCGACCCGGGCTAGCCAACAGATCCGCCGTCTGTACGGAAACTGCCGTACAGATGAAGCGTCCAACCTGCAAAGAGATCTATCGCTAAACAAGTATCAGAGCTAAAAAGGAGCTATGTAGAAGGAAGAAAACAGAATAACTGAAATCACTAAGTAAAAGAGTCCAGATACAAGAGTCCACTATCTCACAAAACATAAGTACAGTATCTCTGTCTAGTACAAAAGAGGAAACCAAAAAGTACAGGTCACTCTATCTCTGACTCGACCGACTCGGGTAGGAACTAGTCGGTGACGCCCTTACCTCGGTCAGAGGACTCCGCACGAGCCGAGCCTGGAGAAGACGCCTCAGGAACACCTGCCACATACAGCGGGTATGAGATCAACTGCAAAAGCAGATCTCAGTGGGTACCGCTGCCAGAACTCACGGTGTGCCCACCAAGTCCGCTGGAGGCAAAAACAGATAGATAGATAGATAGATAGATAGATAGATAGATAGATATGCAAGCTGGAAATGAATCTACCACTATATGCCTCAATACTATGCTCGAAGGAAAATCATCTAGGAACATATGCTACCACCACCCGCTCATGTCACCAAATCTCTACGATTGCCACATAGGGTCCAGTCGAGCCTGCGCCTGTCGACTAGGAGCGCACCTGCCCACCACCACACATCCACTTGAGGACAGGATTTACGTGGGGCGTCCTGTCCGACTGTCTCAATCTCTCTAAAGTAGCCGCCTAGTAGCTCGGCCAGGGGCGAGTACCCACCTGGTAGCACGGCCAGGGGTATCAACATCTCAACGCGTCCGGAGCGTGACCCGAGGGGAGCGACCCCACCGGGTATGGATCATGTCACATCTATCTCAGCAAGCGGCATATGCAGGCTATAATCCACGATCAAGTAGATCGGAAAACTCGAATGACACTACTCACAATCAAGTCGGAAAACCAACCCTCGACTAAATCTGATAATGCTACTAACATCCTGAGACTCTGGAGTATAACTAGAAAATCCAAGAATCCCCCCTTTCTCGGCCCCCGGCACGAGATTAATACCCGCAAGGGGTTTCCAATGATTTAAACCATATTCTGGCAGTTACCAGACAAGAGTAATAATGAAGAGGGACACGATACCTTTGCATATCGAAGCAATGAAGAGCAATCCGTGATTTTTAAATAAAACAACCCACCTGTGCTCAACCCGCAAAAATCGCGCCAAATGAAGGTCCCGAAGCGATCTAGCAGCTCCTCGCGGCAGAACGTGCACCACCGGCCACATAGAAAGCTAGGACTAAGTCACCACTGCGGAAACGGTGAAAACAGGGATCAGAAAAACCCGCGGCCCCAAAACCTCGCTCAAAACGGCGGTGCAAACCCAACCGCCGACGAAGAAGCGCTGGGCGTTGCGCGGAAAGCCCATCGCGCACCCGCCGCGGCGCACCGTCGAGCCGAAGACAATGACACAGAGCGGCCCACGGCAGAACAGCCCAAAGAACCCGGCCCCGCGCGGCGGCGGCCAGCCGCGCGGCCGGCAGCGCCGCGCGGCCCAAGGGTTGCCCGCGCGGCGCCCTGAAGTGCCGCGCGCCCAGCGCGCGGCCTGCTGGGCTGCGCGGCCCCATGGGCTGCCCGCGCGGCACCCTGCAGTGCCGCGCGCCCAGCGCGCGGCCTGTAGGGCCACGGGGCCCCATGGGCCGCCCGCGCGGCACCTCCGCAGGGCCGCGCGGCCCCATGGGCCGCCCGCGCGGCACCTCTGCAGGGCCGCGCGCCCAGCGCGCGGCTCCATGGGCCGCCGGCGCGGCACCACTGCAGGGCCGCGCGCCCAGCGCGCGGCCTGCAAGGCCGCGCGGCCCCATGGGCCGCCTGCGCGGCCTCCTGTAGTGCCGCGTGCCACGCGCGCGGCCAGCAGTGCCGCGCGGCACAGGGGCCGCCCGCGCGGCACCCCTGCAGTGCCGCGCGGCACCCCTGCAGTGCCGCGCGGCACCCCTGTAGTGCCGCGCGGCACAGGGGCCGCCCGCGCGGCACCCCTGCAGTGCCGCGCGCCAAGCGCGCGGCCTGCAGTGCCGCGCGGCACAGCGGCCGCCCACGCGGCATCCCTGCAGTTCCGCGCACCAAGCACGCGGCCTGCAGGGCCGCGCGGCCCCATGCCGCGACTCCCGAGCAGTCCGGCGCCCTACTGCTAAAAAATGGCAGCAGGGCGCATGCTGCGCGCGACGCTCATGCGCGCCCGCGCAGCGGCAGCCCTCACAGCCACGCGCCGCCAAAGAAGCGCGCGCGCGCGGCTCGTGCAGCATCTGCCAGCCCGGACAACAAGTCCGCACTGCCGCAACAACGGGGAAAGAAAAGAAAGAAGAAGAAGAGAACTCTAAAAAAAACCCAAGAAAATAAAATTAAGCAAAATGAGCACCAACCTCGTCGTTGCCTTCGCGCGCACCTCGCTCGGCGCTCCCCGGCAACCAACAGGCGGTTCACTCCAAGAGGCCTCCTTTAAAGCTCCAGCTTTTCCCTCTCCTTCCCTTCTTCTCTGCATCTCACCAAGCCAAAGAGAAGCTGCTGGCTTGCCTGCTACTTGGTGAAGAGAGGGTGAAGTGGCAGTGAGGTGGTGGGCTACTTAAATAGGCAAAAGCAAAAAAGATGCCAAGGGATTTAATTAGCCACCAACCCACTAATTAAGTCCCTCATCCACTCCTCTGCCAGGCCCCCACATAGCCACACACCAAAAGAAACAAGTTTCAGAAAAGAATCCCTTTTTCAATTAAATAAATAAAAAAGAATAAAAGTCCAAAAGTGCCCCAGTAACTCACTTTTTGACCCCGGGCCTTCCGCCACAGCCCGAAACCTCCCGAGCTCCGCTGTAAACTGAAAATACACATGCTCCCAACTTTCTTCACCCGAAAAGCCCATCAGTAGAGTCGGTACGCTCAATCTAAAAACCGGCATACGACAATCCTGGCCGCTCGACGACGGCTGTCTCTCACCAGATGAGCGGGGAGGCGAAGATTGGTCTACCTGGAGATCTGTCGGTGAAGTTCCGGGTCGTAGCTGGGAAGTAGTAGGAACAGATGCCGATGTCGGTGCTGTTGTGATGGTCCGGATCTCCATGCGTTATTTCCCGTGATTCCAATGTGCAATGCACCTGTTGGTGGCGTGTCTGGTCCGCTGGGTAGCAAAGGGCTAGCGCAGATGGACCCAGTGAGGTATTGCTGGTTAGTTTGGCCTTCGGCGGCATTTGCTAGATTTTAGAAAAGGCTTTGGGCCAAATGGAGGTCCTATTTGGATTCAGCGCGGAAAAACGCTTGAAAATGACTATTTATTTGTCAAATTCGGAGTCCGGATGCCGAAAAAAGGACCCCCGGAAGTTTTTAGTGGTTGTTGGTGCACGGAGGGAGCCGTGGACCGCCGGATCGCCACGTGGCGGCCTATCATTGGCCGGTCCGCAGCGCTCTGTGCATGGAGCGGCGCGGCTGGGTGCACGCGCCCGGTGTAAGGACACGTGGCAGGCGCGGATTGGTGAGTCTTCGGTGCGCGGTCCACGGAATGGGGGCGGCCGGTGCATGAACCGAGCAGCGGTGCAGCGCGTCTGGGCGGGAGCCATGTGTCAGGCTCTCATTGGCCGGCGCTGGGTGCGCGGTCCACGGAGTTCCCCGCGCGGGTGCATGGACCCGGCGCAGGGACACGTGGCGCCATGCGGTTTGCGGGCTCACAGTGCACGGCGCAAGGGGACAGCGGCTGGCGCCTCGGGGGACGCGCCTGGCAGGCGGTCAGGCTGCGCCTGCCCGCGCGCCTGACCGCAGCAGTGCCGGACGCGTGGCGCCCGGCCATTCGCGGGCGCCTGGCGCCCGCCTGCCCAATCGGCGCCACGCGTCGGAAGGGGACGCGCCCCGCACAGCTGTTCGCTGTGCGGGGACGCGTGTCAGCACCGGGTGGCTCCGTCCGACCCGCTTTGCGGATCCGGGCGCCTGATGCTGGGCCCGAATCCGCAAAGGGGCCCAAGGCTGTTTTTGGCTTTATATTGGATCTTTGAGGCCATTTTTCTCTCTTCTGGGCATTTTTCTCACCGAGGTCCCTTCTAAGAAAATTTTCCCCCACCAGTGCTGCACCTCTTGGAGACTTCCCAGAATTTTTGGAGGCTCGGATCCCGAGGACTTTGATTTTTCCGGTGCGGCGCGACGTTCGCTCTCCTGCGACCCGTTTCGTCACATCGCTGTGCACGGACTCCCCCGGCTTACCCCGACCTCCGTTTTTTGCGATTTTTGCGCCGTTAGACTCTGGACAGGTAGGGCTCCATTTTCTCTGTTGTGAGTTTTCCCTCATCCCGAGGTTATCTTGGAGTTCTCGGAGCTTTTTTTTGACCCTTTTTCCTTCGCGGAGTTTTGGACAGGGTTGCGGTATTTTGGCAGTATCTTCGCGCACAGGCATCGGATTGGGGCGATTCAAAAGGCATTTTGCATCTACACATCTCGAGTAATCTCCCAAAATTTTCTTGGAATTTTCTGAATTTTTCCAGAAGGTGAGAAATCCCTGTTTACAGAGCCTTGTGATACAGATTTTGTGTTTGGATTATTTCGGGGTGGTTCCCTTGTCGAATTTGTATCTCAGCGTAGGAGACTCCGATTTGAACGTGCAGGCAGTCGTTTCGACTGTGTCGTCGCAAGGATCGTGACGGTATTTTCCTGGAATTTTTGGAGCAGATCTTCCAGGTGAAAAAGGCCAAACTTTGGACTGTGTAGATTGGGACAGATTTCTGTTGGATTATGGAGTGCTAATTGTACCTATTCTTTGGGTATTTTGGCACAGTGTTGTTGCGACTATTTAGACCCGGGCGCGGACTTCACTTTGGGACCAGGATTTAGCGTTCAAGGTGGGTGTATGTTGTGAACCTCCTAATTTAGACTACCCACTAGGCTTATTGGGGTAATACATGCATGAAAGGCTATGATGCAATGAATGGTTAAACTAGCATGCTTGTAGGAGTTAACGGCACATGTAGATAAAAAGGCTTTATGTGTTATACTTGCTACTTAGCACTCGCCCTTGAACGAGATTTATCATCATGAGATATAGTATCATGCTAATAGGGATGTTTCCAATATGTTGTGACTATCTTGCATGTGGCATAGGCAGGCACCCCTTTATATTAAAACTATTGACTTATGTGATTACTAGTACCCTGGAATAACATGCTTTGAAAATAACTCGAACGACTAAACTAGTATTTAATCTACTATCGTGAGGACTCTTGCATGCTTGTATGGTCACCTAGTTAGGCCACCTTTTTCTGCTACACTATCATGCTGGAATTGACTTAGGAGAAACCATGCTTTTATTTCTTTCTCCAGTCATGTAGACTTAGTGGATTGTGCGCTCGGGTTCGAGCAGGGGCTGGGATGGTGTAGTCAGGCATTTGGGATTTGTTACAGGCAGGCTGAGATGGCAGGGTATTGCGGCAATCGCGGACCTTGGGCGGTTGACCGGACAGTTGTCATTGCATTAGATTGGGGGAGGGGTTTTGGGCCTTCTTTGATGGATGGGTTTTCCCACTTTGATCAGAGTCATGATCCAGTCCTGCTGATCTATGATACTTTTACTGAGGCATTATACTCGTGTGGGTTGCTCCCCTCGAGTGCCACTCCGGAGTGCGCATTATACAGGCTTTGAGTCCTTGGGGCTCATTTTTCCTATCGGTGTTATGCGTAGGCTGGCATACCCGATTTGGCAGGCACAGCAGGCAGTACTAGTGCTCACTGGTGGTCAGATTGGGTCTAGGCAGGCAGGCATTTGTATTCTGATGCATACTTCTAGCTACACTTTTAGCTTGGCATTTTAGAGGCATTTAGTGGTAGCTTCTTCATCAGTAGTCATATTTACAACTTACCACCTTTGTTTTACCTTTTCGCCTCTGATAGTCCTAGTGGGCATGTCTGAGTTTGAGGTCTACCCACTAGGGGGAGGCTGCTGTTTACTGTAGTTCTCACCCCCACTGTTTTTCCCCTGTTTCTTTTTCCCTTTGTTTTGCAGAGTCATCTGCGGGAGTTGCGGGACCCTCCTCATCGGACCGAGGTAAGAGGATCGCGGATTAGATAGCGGTCTACCCAGGCACCTGTTAGCTACTTGATGTACCCCGATACTCTCAGATACTCTTACTTTTCATTTCTTTTGGGGTCTGGCTTCGGCCAGCTGGTTGTATTTCATTAGTGAGCTGGGAGAGACACTTGTATTATTGAGAGTTTACTTCTGCACTTTTACTTTCCAGCTTTATCTGAGATGTATTAGTTATAGTTTAGCTCTGTTTTATGCTCTTTTATTATATCATCTATATCTGAGCAGGTTACCAGCGCTTCGTGTACACGAAAAATTCCGTGTACACGGCGGATCTGTAGACGAGCCCGGGTTCTGGTTTACACCCGCGGCGTGACAGATTAAGTTGGTATCAGAGCTTAGGGATAGGTCAGTTGGGACTTAGGAAACCCTAGGCTTTTGGCAGACCCTAGGATGGCAGGACGGGAGTGACGCGACATTATGCGAAAGTCGGCAATTTATTATATATCTATTTGACTCTTCCAGAGAGTGAAGAGGGACCGGCACGTCCTATTTCTGGCGGACTATTATGTTGGCTGCAGACAACATAAGGTTACAGAAATAGGAAGGGTGCCTTTGACTTTCGCTAGATTGGGTCGAGTGTGGTTTCGTTTACTGATCTGTGGTTCCTTGTGCAGCGGGATTCCTCCTAGGCGGCGGATTCCTACCCGGGGTGCTCCTATACCCTCGGAGGAGCCAGACCAGTCCGGGCCTTCTGAGATCAGCGAGTTGCGGGCCATGGTGGCCCAGCTGGCGGAGAGTCACCGCTGGCAGGAGCAGCGGATTGAGCAGTTGCTTGCTCAGGCGGGGGCACCTCCCCCTACTACTGCCGAGGCCCCCGTACCACCAGTGTTACCGCCGGCTACCCCACTAGCCCCTACGGCACCGTCGTCGAGCAGTGGGGCCCAGGGAGCGATCCGGCCGTTGACCCCAGCGGAGGAGCGGGAGTTTGCTGATAAACTCACCCAGTTCTGTCAGTGGGGACCGCCTAGGTTTTCGGGGCGGAGCACTCAGGCTTGGGAGGTCGGGACTTGGCTTGCATCAATGGAGAACTTGTTTCGGGACTTCTTCATCGACCAGAGGTACAGGGTACACATGGCTGTACATTGCTTGGATGGGGACGCAGATGCATGGTGGCGTTGGGTAGAGCCCCTGGAGTTTCAGATCACCCGGCAGTTACCTTGGTCTGAGTTCAAGAGGATGATTCTGGATTCGTACTTCTCCACGAGCGTGAAGAAGAAGCTGGAGGATGATCTGAAGAACCTCCAGCAAGGCGACCGGACGGCATTGGATTACTTCCAGGAGTTTACGCGGTTGCTCAACTGCGTACCCTATGTCGCTAGGGATGGACCACATCAGGTGGAGCTCTTCGAGTCAAGCCTGCGCCCGGAGATCTATACCTTGGTGCATGCGCAGAGACTACAGACCTTGGAGGAGGCAGCAGAGCATGCACAGTGGGTCGAGAGAGGAGACCACGTCGTCGCCAGACGTGGAGGCCTGGTCGCTCAGGGTTCTGACAGGAAGCGACCAGCGCAGGATGATGGGGGACGGGCCAGTTCCTGGAGGCCACCCCGACCCCGCCGCCTCAGTTCTCAGGCCGCGGGCGTTCGGAGCGGCGAGGGCCTGGTGGATCCCAAAGGCCCCCGCAGCATCAGCAGCAGCAGCACTCACGACAGCAGCAGCATTCACAGCAGCAGAGGCCGCAGTCGCGGTAGCAGGGGCCTCAGCGGCAGAGGCAGCAGCAGCAGGCGAGGCAGCCCCAGTCTACGGTTAAGTGCATTTTCTGCAAGGGTCAGCATACTGCGGATACATGTGACTTGAGGTTTGGCCGCTGTTACCGGTGCGGACAGTCAGGCCATGTTCGAGCTACTTGCCCCTATGCGCCATCGACGACTCCTTCCTCGGCATCTGTTCCTTCGGCGCCCCAGCAGTGATCCTACGCCCCAGCGAGCAGGGCTCCTTCCTCCCACCCAGCAGACTACCGACCACCAGCGCAGAGCGGGCGGGTCTATGCCGCCCACGTTGAGGACTCCCTGGCAGCCGACCACGTGGTGGCAGGTATCATTTTATTTTCTGGCAGTAGAGCTCGCACTTTATTTGATACCGGTGCATCACATTCTTTTATCAGTAGAGCATTCGCATTATCCCTTGGACTAGAGTTAGGTCGGTTGCCACATGCGTTAGAGGTACATATTCCGGATCATACTCTGCATGTAGAGGAGTGTTGTTGGTCTTGCCCTGTACAGATCGAGTCATAGACCTTGCCAGCGGACCTGATGGTCCTGAGTCAGCTGCGAGACTTTGATGTGGTTCTTGGGATGGATTGGCTGGCTCACTATTTTGCGACTATAGATTGTGCCGCGAGGACTGTGACTTTTAGCGAGCCAGGCCAGGAGGTGTTTGTGTTTAGAGGGTGCCAGAGTGCTTTCTTCGCCTCTATAGTTTCGACTTCTCGCGTGAGGCAGATGATGCGCAGTGGATGCGTAGCCTTTTTGGCTAGTGTGGTTGAGGAGCCTACGGCGGCACCGGGACTCACGGATATCCCTATTGCCCACGAGTTCCCGGATGTGTTCCCACCAGAGCTGACTAGTACGCCGCCGGATAGGGAGATCGAGTTTTTGATTGACGTGGTTCCAGGAACTGCGCCGATCTCTAAGGCTCCTTACCGAATGGCACCGGCTGAGCTACGAGAGTTGAAGGCGCAACTTCAGGATTTACTGGACAAGGGTTTCGTGAGGCCAAGTGTATCGCCTTGGGGAGCGCCGGTGCTATTCGTGAAGAAGAAGGATGGTTCACTTCGACTTTGCGTGGATTACCGAGAGTTGAATAAAGTGACCATCAAGAACAAGTACCCTTTGCCGCGCATTGATGACTTATTTGATCAGCTGCAAGGGTCTTGTGTCTTCTCCAAGATCGACTTACAGTCCGGTTACCACCAATTAAAGGTGAAGGCCGAGGATGTCCCGAAGACGGCATTCAGGACACGGTACGGGCATTATGAGTTCACCGTCATGCCTTTTGGATTGACTAATGCCCCTAACACTTTTATGGATTTGATGAACAGGATCTTTCGACCCTACCTGGACCGGTTTGTGGTAGTATTCATTGATGACATCCTAGTTTACTCCCGGAGTGATGTGGAGCACGAGGAGCACCTGAGGATTGTGCTGCAACTTCTGAGGGAGAAGAAGTTGTATGCCAAGTTGTCTAAGTGCGAGTTTTGGCTTCGGGAGGTTGCCTTTTTAGGCCATGTGATCTCAGCTGCAGGAGTGGCAGTGGACCCGGCGAAGATTGAGGCAGTCCGGGATTGGCCCCGACCGACGACGGTAGCAGAGGTTCGCAGTTTCATGGGCTTGGCCGGATATTACCGTCGGTTTGTGGAAGGTTTTGTGAAACTTTCCGCACCCCTCACTCGTCTGACGCGTAAAGGAATTAAGTTTATTTGGAGTGAGGATTGCCATAGGAGCTTCGAGGAATTAAAGAACAGACTGATGTCAGCTCCTATCCTTTCCCTCCCTGTTATGGGGAAAGGATACGTGATATACAGTGACGCATCTCACAGTGGACTTGGTTGCGTGTTGATGCAGGAAGGTAAGGTAATCGCTTATGCTTCACGGCAACTTAAGGATTATGAGAAGAACTACCCTACCCATGATCTGGAGCTAGCTGCTGTGATCTTCGCACTGAAGTTGTGGTGCCATTATCTGTATGGGGAGCACTCCGAGATCTACACCGACCACAAGAGCCTGAAATACCTGTTCACCCAGAAGGAGCTCAACTTGAGGCAGCGCAGATGGTTGGAACTGTTAAAGGACTACGATGTGGACATACTCTACCATCCCGGCAAGGCAAACGTGGTCGCTGATGCCCTGAGCAGGAGAGCAGTACAGAGCCTATCTTTGATGATCACCGACCAGGCGCCATTACTTGAGCAGATGAGGCGATTAGAGCTTGAGGTGGTGTCCCCTGGGGTCTCTGCTAGACTTTTGTCCCTAGTTGTGCAGCCCACTCTGTTGGATAGGATTCGAGAGAAACAGAGTGAGGACCCCCACTTGATGAGGATTCGAGAGCAGATTCAGGTTGGAGAGGCAGGGGATTTCTCAGTTGATGCTTCGGGAGTACTGCGGTACCGGGACCGAGCTTGCGTGCCTATGGACTCAGAGATTCGAGAGCAGATCTTGCGGGAGGCCCATTATACACCTTACACCATTCATCCTGGTGGGACTAAGATGTATAAGGACCTCAAGGCACTGTTTTGGTGGAGCGGTATAAAAAGGGACATTGGCAGATTTGTGGCACACTGCTTGACTTGTCAGCAAGTAAAGGCTGAGCATCGTGTACCTACTGGCAAGTTGCAGAGTCTCCCAATCCCTGAATGGAAGTGGGATCATATCACTATGGACTTTGTCACAGGGTTGCCGAGAGCACAGACTGGAGCAGATGCGATCTGGGTAGTCATGGATAGACTTACCAAGTCCGCTCACTTGTTGCCGGTTCAGATGACTTGGCCGTTGGATCGACTGGCACAGATGTACTTAGCTGAGGTGGTCAGATTGCACGGGGTACCCGTTTCCATCGTATCAGACAGAGACCCGAGGTTTGTCTCGCATTTCTGGAGGAGTTTACAGACAGCCTTGGGGACGCAGCTCCGTTTTAGCACAGCATTCCACCCACAGACCGATGGACAGTCAGAGCGCACCATTCAGACCCTCGAGGATATGTTGAGAGCATGCGTCCTGGATTTTGGAGGGGGGTGGTACCGACACCTGGCATTGGTTGAGTTTGCGTACAATAATAGCTATCAGGCGAGCATCCAGATGGCTCCGTTTGAAGCGTTGTATGGACGGAAGTGTCGGTCACCCCTATATTGGAGTGACGTGGGTGAGAAGAAGACTTTGGGTCCTGATTTACTGTTAGAGGCAGAGGAAAAGGTCAGATTGATTCGGCGACATCTTGAGACCGCCCAGAGTCGACAGAGGAGTTATGCTGATACCCGACGGTGAGACTTAGAGTTTCAGGTGGGCGACCATGTCTTTTTGAAAGTCTCGCCTTCGAAGGGGATTCGAAGATTTGGGATTTGTGGGAAGCTGAGCCCTCGTTATATTGGACCTTTCGAGGTATTGGAGCGCTTAGGGCCAGTTGCCTACAGGCTTGCACTTCCTCCCAGACTTGCTGGTGTTCACGATGTGTTTCATGTATCCACCCTGAGGAGATATGTTTATGACCCGTCGCACATCATTGATTTTGCCCCGCTGGAGATCGCTGAGGACTTGAGCTATGTCGAGCGACCATTACGGATTTTGGACCGGGAGGTTAGAGAGTTACGCAGCCGGGCCATTCCTTATGTGAAGGTTCTGTGGAGCAACCAGAGCGAGCGCGAGGCTACTTGGGAGCTGGAGTCAGCGATGTTAGATGCCTACCCCCACCTGTTCGAGGCCCCGGCTTGAGGTATGACTTTCATTTCGAGGACGAAACTTTTTAGTGGGGGAGGATGTGATGGTCCGGATCTCCATGCGTTATTTCTCGTGAATCCAATGTGCAATGCACCTGTTGGTGGCGTGTCTGGTCCGCTGGGTAGCAAAGGGCTAGCGCAGATGGACCCAGTGAGGTATTGCTGGTCAGTTTGGCCTTCGGCGGCATTTGCTAGATTTTAGAAAAGGCTTTGGGCCAAATGGAGGTCGTATTTGGATTCAGCGCGGAAAAATGCTTGAAAATGACTATTTATTTGTCAAATTCGGAGTCCGGATGCCCAAAAACGGACCCCCGGAAGTTTTTAGTGGTTGTTGGTGCACGGAGGGAGCCGTGGACCGCCGGATCGCCACGTGGCGGCCAATCACTGGCCGGTCCGCAGCGCTCGGTGCATGGAGCGGCGCGGCTGGGTGCACGCGCCCGGTGCACGGACACATGGCAGGCGCGGATTGGTGGGTCTTCGGTGCGCGGTCCACGGAATGGGGGCGGCCGGTGCATGAACCGAGCAGCGGTGCAGCGCGTCTGGGCGGGAGCCACGTGTCAGGCTCTCATTGGCCGGCGCTGGGTGTGCGGTCCACGGAGTTCCCCGCGCGGGTGCATGGACCCGGCGCAGGGACACGTGGCGGCACGCGGTTTGCGGGCTCACAACGCACGGCGCAAGGGGACAGCGGCTGGCGCCTCGGGGCACGCGCCTGGCAGGCGGTCAGGCTGCGCCTGACCGCAGCAGTGCCGGACGCGTAGCGCCCGGCCATTCGCGGGCGCCTGGCGCCCGCCTGCCCGGTCGGCGCCACGCGTCGGAAGGGGACGCGCCCCGCACAGCTTTTCGCTGTGCGGGGACGCGTGTCAGCACTGGGTGGCTCCGGTCGGTCGGACGGGGCTCCGTCCGTCCCGCTTTGCGGATCCGGGCGCCTGATGCTGGGCCCGAATCCGCAAAGGGGCCCAAGGCTGTTTTTGGCTTTATATTGGATCTTTGAGGCCATTTTTCTCTCTTCTAGGCATTTTTCTCACCGAGGTCCCTTCTAAGAAAATTTTCCCCCACCAGTGCTGCACCTCTTGGAGACTTCCCAGAATTTTTGGAGGCTCGGATCCCGAGGACTTTGATTTTTCCGGCGCGGCGGGACGTTCGCTCTCCGGCGACCCGTTTCGTCACATCGCTGTGCACGGACTCCCCCGGCTTACCCCGACCTCCGTTTTTCACGATTTTTGCGCCGTTAGACTCTTGACAGGTAGGGCTCCATTTTCTCTGTTGTGAATTTTCCCTCATCCTGAGGTTATCTTGGAGTTCTCGGAGCTTTCTTTTGACCCTTTTTCCTTTGCGGAGTTTTGGACAGCGTTGCGGTATTTTGGCGGTATCTTCGCGTACAGGCATCGGATTGGGGCGATTCAAAAGGCATTTTGCATCTACACATCGCGAGGAATCTCCCCAAAGTTTCTTGGAATTTTTTGAATTTTTCCCGAAGGTGAGAAATCCCTGTTTACAGAGCCTTTTGATACAGATTTTGTGTTTGGATTATTTCGGGGTAGTTCCCTTGTCGAATTTGGATCTCAGCGTAGGAGACTCTGATTTGAACGTGCAGGCAGTCGTTTCGACCGGGTCGTCGCAAGGATCGTGACGGTATTTTCCTGGAATTTTTGGAGTAGATCCTCCTGGTGAAAAAGGCCAAACTTTGGACTGTGTAGATTGGGACAGATTTCTGTTGGATTATGGAGTGCTAATTGTACCTATTCTTTGGGTATTTTGGCACAGTGTTGTTGCGACTGTTTAGACCCGGGCGTGGACTTCACTTTGGGACCAGGATTTAGCGTTCAAGGTGGGTGTATGTTGTGAACCTCCTAATTTAGACTACCCACTAGGCTTATTGGGGTAATACATGCATGAAAGGCTATGATGCAATGAATGGTTAAACTAGCATGCTTGTAGGAGTTAACGGCACATGTAGATAAAAAGGCTTTATGTGTTATACTTGCTACTTAGCACTCGCCCTTGAACGAGATTTATCATCATGAGATATAGTATCATGCTAATAGGGATGTTTCCAATATGTTGTGACTATCTTGCATGTGGCATAGGCAGGCA
The DNA here is from genome assembly GCA_029204045.2 of Tillandsia leiboldiana. Lineage (NCBI taxonomy): Eukaryota > Viridiplantae > Streptophyta > Magnoliopsida > Poales > Bromeliaceae > Tillandsia > Tillandsia leiboldiana. Next base: position 28,877,717 of record CM055070.1, read on the forward strand.
CCCCTTTATATTAAAACTATTGACTTATGTGATTACTAGTACCCTGGAATAACATGCTTTGAAAATAACTCGAACGACTAAACCAGTATTTAATCTACTATCATGAGGACTCTTGCATGCTTGTATGGTCACCTAGTTAGGCCACCTTTTTCTGCTACACTATCATGCTGGAATTGACTTAGGAGAAACGATGCTTTTATTTCTTTCTCCAGTCATCTAGACTTAGGGGATTGTGCGCTCGGGTTCGAGCAGGGGCTGGGATGGTGTAGTCAGGCATTTGGGATTTGTTACAGGCAGGTTGAGATGGCAGGGTATTGCGGCAACCGCGGACCTTGGGCGGTTGACCGGACAGTTGTCATTGCATCAGATTGGGGGAGGGGTTTTGGGCCTTCTTTGATGGATGGGTTTTCCCACTTTGATCAGAGTCATGATCCAGTCCTGCTAATCTATGATACTTTTACTGAGGCATTATACTCGTGTGGGTTGCTCCCCTCGAGTGCCACTCCGGAGTGCGCGTTATACAGGCTTTGAGTCCTTGGGGCTCATTTTTCCTATCGTTGTTATGCGTAGGCTGGCATACCCGATTTGGCAGGCACAGCAGGCAGTACCAGTGCTCACTGGTGGTCAGATTTGGTCTAGGCAGGCAGGCATTTGTATTCTGATGCATACTTCTAGCTACACTTTTAGCTTGGCATTTTAGAGGCATTTATTGGTAGCTTCTTCATCAGTAGTCATATTTACAGCTTACCACCTTTGTTTTACCTTTTCGCCTCTGATAGTCCTAGTGGGCATGTCTGAGTTTGAGGTCTACCCACTAGGGGGAGGCTGCTGTTTACAGTAGTTCTCACCCCCACTGTTTTTCCCCTGTTTCTTTTTCCCTTTGTTTTGCAGAGTCATCTGCGGGAGTTGTGGGGCCCTCCTCAGCGGACCGAGGTAAGAGGATCGCGGATTAGATAGCGGTCTACCCAGGCACCTGTTAGCTACTTGATGTACCCCGATACTCTCAGATACTCTTACTTTTCATTTCTTTTGGGGTCTGGCTTTGGCCAGCTGGTTGTATTTCATTAGTGAGCTGGGAGAGACACTTGTATTATTGAGAGTTTACTTCTGCACTTTTACTTTCCAGCTTTATCTGAGATGTATTAGTTATAGTTTAGCTCTGTTTTATGCTCTTTTAATATATCATCTATATCTGAGCAGGTTACCAGCGCTTCGTGTACACGGAAAATTCCATGTACACGGCGGATCTGTAGACGAGCCCGGGTTCTGGTTTACACCCGGGGCGTGACAGCTGCACATGTCGGAAGGGGGCATGTAGCCCGCAAATGTCCAGACTGGCCACAAAGATAGCAGCGTCCCTGCCGTTGATCATAAGTATTGGCAAGGTGTTGACCTCCACAGAAAATGCATATGTCAGAAAACTGGGACTGCCTCGACGGCCGCTGCTGCTGTCGCCTCTGCTGTCGTGACCACGATCTCTGCTGGGATGCGATAGGGGCCAACGCCGAAGAAGGTGCTACAAAGGTCGGAAGGGGGCATGTAGCTCGGAGGTGACCAGGCTGTCCACATCTAAAACAACGACCCCACTTCAGGTCGCAGGTGTGCGGCAAGTGAGGTCCTCCACAGAAAATACATCCGCCGCGAAGCCGTGGCCGTCTCCGAGAGCTGGCCTGTCCATCAACATCTGGGGCTGGGCGTTTCCTCTCAAAACACTGCTCTGAAGTCCTGGCCCTCACCCCGACTGCCGAATCACCCCCTTGCGCCAACAGCCGCTCCAAGAGCTGGTCCTGATGAAAGCTCCTCGCCACCAAATGGGTCACTAAGGCCCGCAGTTCCCCCAGATCGGCGGATACCGCCTGTCCAGGCTCCACAGGGGGAGTGGGGGTACCCTCGACGGAAAAATGACGCCGGGGTGACATCCTGCCACAAGAAACCACGAATCAGAAACAAATCCCCCACACGACCCAATCTAGCGAAAGTCAAAGACATCCCCCTATTTCTATAACTTTATGTTGTCTGCAGCCAACGTAACTGTCCAACAGAAATAAGATATGTCGATCCCTCTTCCCTCACTGGAAGAGTCAAATAATAAATCACTGACTTTCGCAAAATATCACGCCACTCACGCCCTACCATCCTAAGGTCTGCCCAAAAGCCTAGGGTTTCCTAAGTCCCAACTGACCTATCCCTAAGCTCTGATACCACCTAATCTGTCACGCCCCAGGTGTAAACCAGAACCCGGGCCCGTCTACAGATCCGCCGTGCACACGGTATTCCCCGCGTACACGAAGCGTCGGTAACCTGCTAGGATATTAGAAATAATAATAAAGGAGCATAAAATCAGAGCAGAACTAAAACTACTACATCTCAGACAAAAGCTGGAAATAAGTAAAGAACAACTGTAAAATAAATACAAGTACTCTCCCAGCTCACCACAAATATACAACTAGCTGGCTAAAGCCAGACCCAAAATAAAATACAATAAAACTGTCTGAGAAGATAGGGTACAACCAAAGTCCAGCTAGCAACTGTCGGGTGGACTCTATATCTAGTCCGCTATCCTCTTACCTCGATCAGATGCTTACGGCCCAGCAACTCCCGCAGAGGACTCTGCAAAACAAAGGGGGAAAAACAAAGAAAAGACGATGGGGGTGAGAACTACTATAAAAACAGTAGCCTCCCCTAGTGGGTAAAGCTTCACACTCTGACATGCCCACTAGGTCAATCAGAGGCAAAAAGGAAAGAAGGGGTGGTAAGCTATAAACAGGACTGCGAATAAGATGAAGCTACCACTACAATGCCTCTAAATGCAGAGTCAGAAATCAGAAATTATACGAATGCATCAGTGTAAGTGTCTGACCGAATAACCCAATCTAATCACCAGTAAAAACTGGCACTGCCTGCTGTGCTGTCGAACTCAAGATCTGAGTAGCGGAATTTGCACACACACGACTCGAATCCACGGAATCGGCACACAAGGCTCGCATCCCAAAATAAGTATCAGACCGGCACACATGGCTCGGTCAAAGGCCTACCTCCGGAGTGGCACTCGAGGGGAGCTGTGAGGACCCGAAATTCCCACTTATGGATTACGGTCACATCTACTGCCTCTGGAGGCCTACGAGGTGTGTCGGTGGTGTTTGTGCACAATTTGGACACAAGTGATGGACTTCGGGCTTAAAATGGATCACGTGAGTGATCGGAGGACCCCGTCGGATGTTTAGAAGTGTTTTCGCGTGAAACGGACATCAAAAGTGGACTCAGCGCGAAGTTTGGACAAAGAACACTTTTCCGGATAACTTCGGCAATTTTTAGAAGTGGAATTTGGCAAAACGGATAGCGGATTTGGATTCAGCGCGCGAAAACGATGAAAATGGACTATTTACTTATATTTTTCGGAGCTCGGATGCCGCGCACGGATTTCGAGGCACCTTGTACTGTTCCGGCAGCCGGAGGGCAGCGGCGGCGGTGGCGGGCAGCGGCGGAGCGCGGCGGCGCGAGCGCGGGCAGGCGCGCGGGTAGGCGCGCGGTGCACGGAAGCGGCGTGCCACGTGTCGGATTCTGATTGGTTGCCCTGGGACACGTGGCCGCGTAGGATTGGCCGGCGCAGCAGGCGCGGTCCACGGGGAAAAATAGCAGGTGTACGGTGGACCGGAGGGTGGACACGTGGCGGCCACGTGTCGGTTCCTCGTTGGGCCACGTGTCGTTCGGTGGGTGGCCTTGCATGGCTATCCACAGTTCGTTGGCCACGTGGCAGAACCTGGTCAATTCGGGCGCGCACAGTGTTGGGCCGAGCCCAACACTGTAGCCGCCCGAAGGGTGCGGGCGCCCGGAAATTGGGCCCAAAAGCCCAATTTCGGGATTTTTTTGCGATTTTCGGGTGAAGCCTATTTAAAGGCTCCTTTCACTTCGAGTTGAAGGTTTTCCCGAGCCCTTTAGCCAGTGCACCCTTCACCAAGGTTGTTGATCTTCCCTTTGTGCATCTCGTGGAGAAGGCTCGGATTTTTTTTTGGGGCCCGCGGCATCGGCGACTTCGGCATCGTAGCGCAGATCGACATACTTTCATCGGAGGCTCGTGATCATCGCACTTCGGTCTGAGAGGTCCAAAGAGCTACCCTGACAGTGTTTTTGGACGATTTTCATGGCGTTGGATTCACGAGAGGTATATCTACGATTCTTGTACTGTCCACTTTTCTCAGATTTGAGCTTTGTTTGGGGTTCCGGGTACGTTTTTAACCCCGTTTGCCGCTGATGGAATATCTGGACAGCGACACCTTGTCGGATTTTTATCTCCGCGCTCAGGCATCGGATGGAGACGTGCCTGTACACTTTTTGCATCTACGCGTCGCAAGGATTACCGTCGTATTTTTCGAGGAATTTTCTGAGACTTGCCCGATGGTATACTCCTTCCCCATTTACTGTGCATAGTATTACAGTTGTGTATGTTGTGGAGATTCGCGCTCATCGCGTTGTGGAATTTGTAACTCGGCCTCCGGAACTCGGATTTTTACGTGCAGGTACTCGTTTCGGAGGTCTTGACGCGTCGATTGCGACAGTATTTTTGTTGGATTTTTATGAGTTATTGCTGTAGGTGAATAATCCGCATCTTTGGGACTGTTCCAGCAGATGGTGTATACTTGGGTATTTTTAGCATAAAGTGTAACTTTGGACCTTTTGTTGTACCCAGGAAGGTTCGCGAGTGTTTTTGGAACACTGCTAGGAGCCGAGGTTTGCGCGACATGTACCGTGGATACGGGTTCAGCAGATATGGTTAGCAAGTGGCCACGCTCTTCACCGACCTCAGGTTTGCCTTGGTTTAAGCACTTCAGGTCGGTAAGCTTAATATTAGTAACTATATAAGGCAATGATAGGATCATCATGGATGATTATGTTATGGTGAATGTAAGTGCACTTGTGGGAATGTCACCCCTCCATGACTAATAGCATGCATGTTTAATGTACAACCCATATTTAGCATCGAGACGAAAAGCCAGAAGAATGGCCTAGATTGTGTGGTTATTGTACATGTTTATTCATTGGCCTACTTGTGTGAGATTGGTACAGCATAGTAGGAACATTTTAGCATGCTTCGCTATTATATGTTTCACCCTCTTTTATCGTTTCTGAGGACAAAAGCATGCTTGTATGAACATGTAGTTAGGCCATTTTTTACTGCTGCACTACTTTTGGAACTTGACTTAGGAGAAACCATGTTATCATTTTCTCCTTCTTTGTTAGTCAGGCGGTCTGTGTTGCTCGGGTGCGAGCAGGGGTCTGGGGTAGTGTAGCAGGGACATTGGTGTCAGGGACGGGTTCTGCTGGATTGCGATTGGCAGGGTATTGCGGTGACCGCGGACTTTGGGCGGTTGACCGGAGGTCGGTTATAGGACTTGATTATAGACGGCAGGGTATTGCGGCAACCGCGGATATTGGGCGGTTGACCGGATATTTATTTATGCACCAGATTGGGTATCTGATTTCTCTAGTGGACAGAGTTTCCCTCTATTTGAGTACTTTTGCATCTGATTGAGGACCGAGGCTTTCTTTAGTGGTTGGGCTTTCCCACTTTGATCAGAGTCATGATCCAGTCCTGCTGATTTATACTTATATTACTGGTTACTGAGATACTTTACTCGTGTGGGTCGCTCCCCTCGAGTGCCACTCCGGAGTGTTATACATACTTGAGTCCTTGAGACTCCTTCTTTTCATCGGTGTTATGCGTCGGCCAGCATACCCGATACATGCAAGGCACAGCAGGCAGTACCAGTTTTACTGGTGGCACAAGATTGGGTTGTTACAGGCAATTACTTTATTGTTGCACTCGTGTCAGGGGGACCGAGTGGAGTCTAGTAGCTGTGTTTACACCAGTGCTAGTGTTGTTGAGAACCGTTTGGGGATTGACGGTGGTCCCGAGGTCGTTGTGAGTTAGTCGACCGTTGTGCGAGAGGTTTGGTGATCTTGAGGCTATCCGTTTTGGGAGAGAGCGTGGATTTTGATTATAGTCTGCATGAGCCACTACTCGATAGCGAGTTAGTCCGTTTGGACGCCCTACATAATTCCTGCCCGTCAGCGGGAGGTGGTTGTAGGTGGGCGCAGGTTTGACTGGACCAGATATGCCAGTCAGCTCGATTAGGTCGATTGTGCACTTCATGTGCTAGTGGTTGCATACCATTCTTTGATTCTCCCCTCTTGAGCATTTAGATGGAGGCATGGTAGCTGTTGAGTGTCATCAGCAGCCTTGTTCAGTTCTCACTGCTTTGGTTATTTTTTTGTCTCTTGAGGACATAGTGGGCAGACCGTCGGGACTGGCGGTGGTACCCACTGAGAACTCCCTTTTGGTGTAGTTCTCACACCCATTGGGTGTTTCCCCCCTCCTTTTTCCTTCCTCTCCTTTGTTTTGCAGAGTCTTAGCGGGTGTTGCTGATTCTGCGGTTGTTGATCGAGGCGAGGGAGTCGCGAGCTAGATCCCTACCCGTCGTTGGAAAGTAGCGATACCCTGTCAAAGGAGATCTTCAGTAGATTTGCTATTTTATTTTCCTCTTTTGAGAGACTGATGTAGTGAGGATATGATATGTATTGAGAGCGTATTTATTGGAGATACCTCCCTGTTGAGTTTTGAGTTTTGTATCTAAGGATATTGTACGATTATCATTTTGGGAGATGGACATTCTTGTATTATTTTCCAGTTGTACAGTGATTGATTTTAGTTTTACAGCAGATTTTTATTTATAGCTCTGATATCTGTTAGCTGTAGCACTTTTCTTGCAGGTAGGACGCTTCGCCTATGCGGAGTTTGGCATAGGTGGCGGATCTATTGGCGAGCCCGGGTCGCAGTTTCGACCCCGGGGCGTGACAGATTAGGTTGGTATCAAAGCCTAGGTTGTAGGTCATGGTGGACTTAGAAATCCTAGGCTTATGGTTTGACCCTTGGTTTACTTCGAGAGAGTCGTGATTTATAGCGAGAGTCCTGATTGAGTTTTATACCTCTCCCAAGGGACGGGAGGAGTGATAGGCATGTTTATTCTCCTAAGTGATTATGTTGGCTGCAGACAACATAATGCTGTGGAACGGGTGACATGCTTTAGACTTTTACTGGATTGGGTCGAGCGCTGTTGTGTGCTGTTTTTTGGTTTCGTCGTGGCGAGCGGTGTCTCCCCGACGCTGGGTTTTGACCTGTGTGCTTCCTGTCATAGCAGTTGAGCTTGAGCGGTTGGTTTTGGGCCGGATACCCGGATTGAGGTCCAGAGAGTTCTGGACCCAGATGACAGGATCGTCTGAGGCCTATCAGCGGCAGAGTGAGCGAGCAGTTGGTTTTAGTGACACAGTTGTCGGAGCAGCGGGCAGCTCGACAACGCTTCCTTCTGAGACCACCCGGTTGCAGTATCCTTTGGGGCGGGGATTTCTGTGGCACCGATGGAGTGAGCAGCCCCCCCTGTGCCAATGTTTAGTGGCGAGGCACCGAGGCAGGGTGGATAGTTGACAGCTGGTGAGCTGAGGAGACGCGAGTGATCTATTGATCAAGATTTGGCAGATGAACCACCCCGACTCGTAAGATTGAGTTTGGAGCCTTTGGAGGCAGAGTCGTGGTTGGTGGTGATGGAGTGATCAATTGAGAGCCTCCCTGTGCGAGAGAGTTTATGCAGTTGTTGAACTGCGCGCTCCAGGTTTCGAGGGACGAGGCGCATAGGATATGTGAGACTGGGAGTGGATTGCGCCAGGAGACTTTTCAGTTTATTCAGTCCCTCTGTTACAGGTTTTAACGCGTCGTTGGTGTAGGCGTTGTGTTGGAGCGTGGCGCTGCAGTTCCTTTGGATAGGGATCTGCCGCCAGAGGCGAGTTTTGGATATTGGTGCTTGGCGCCGGGTGATGGAGGACAGATCGGCCGGCAGAGGCATTTCTGATTTCTTTTCCTGGATAGCGAATTTCCGAGATGCCAGAGATCGGGTGAACCCCGATGGCAGCATCAGTATCTACATCAGCGTGGCGCGGCAGTAGCATGGATTGGTGATCTGCGGAGGACCGCATTTGTGACCTTTGTGTGAACAGAGACAGAGGTCGTGCTCCCTATGTCGATAGTCTTGATTTTCAGGCAGATTGAGCGACGACCACTTGCATCGAGCGGATGAATCTGTGCCACCCGGTTGGAGGGCGCCACGGTAGTGGATCGAGTTGTCGCAGGTGTGATTTCATCATAGCAGTCAGAGTTAGAGCATGTTGCATTCCTGCATGGACTAGAGGCAGATTTGTTACCACGTGCACTAGAGGTACAGGTTCCTGTTGGTGTGGTGCATGTGGAGGAGGTTTTTGGATCATATCCAATGCAGTTGAGGTTGCGAGTCATACCGGCAGACTTATTGGTATTTATGGCAGTTCGGTATTTTGACCTTGTGCTTGAGATTGATTGGCACAATGCCACAGGATGTTTTGACTGAGGAGAGAGAGGACTTTGATCTTCGGCAATGCAGACAAGTGGAGGCTTGGTTGTTGAGACAGTTAGAGCACACAGGCTTTAGCGACAGTGTGAGAGGTGCTTACGGCGGCACCGGGACCCAAGGATATCTCTGTTGCCACGAGATCCCGGGTGTGATTTCACCTGAGCTGTCGATAATGCCGCCGGTTAGGGAGATAGAGATTGCGTTTGACGTGGTTCAGGGAACCGCGCCACCCTCGTCAGCACCTCATTGGATATCGCCGGTAGAGCTGAGAGAGCTGATTGTCACGCCCCGGGGGTTTGTTTTAGCGGAAACGGCATTTTTTTTTTTTTTTTTTTTTTGAAAGGTCTCTTTCTTCCCCGGTGCGTGCCCAGACCCGCCGCACATACAGGATCTCTCTGCAAACGGACAGAGTCTCCCCTGTACGTGCACGGCGTGTGGTTGAATACATCTCCCAAGCAAACATAACCATTCAATCACAACATTCAATTACATACAACCAGTATTCTAAATATTTAAGCGCATGGCCACTTCAACTTGAAAGGATAAATCCACGGTTTTTAAAGAGTGCCCACCCGGCACTTAAGTTTTGAAAACGAGTTTCGAAATCAGCATAAACCCCAGGGTTTTGAAAACGGTGCCCACACGACACCCAAGTTTTGAAAGCTCATTTCGCAATCCATAAATCCACAAGGTTTTGAAATCAGTGCCCACACGACACTTAGACTTTGAAAACGGTTTTCGCAATCTTTTCTTTGTTTTTGTTTCGCTTTTCAAATGGCCAGTAGGAAATAAAGGGAAAGGTAGTGCATAAACAGATAATCAAATACCGACATCTACGTCGACCCCACAAGGGTATCGGGAACCTCACACATGCCCACAATATAAATGAAAAGCTGAAAAGAAAAGGAAAGTATAAAGTTCAGGGTCTCCAACGGTCCCGCTGTGTCCGCCCCGTCCTCACCGCCACCTACCTCTCCCCTCGCCTGGGCCCTGTCACGAAGTGGGAAGTCAGTGACTAATAAATGCCGTGCAGGGGGAATAATAAAAACAAACCGTGGCGACAACCGGAGCAACCACCCTTTTGGGGGGGGGGAAAAATGGTAACCTGTATATCTGCATCCTGTAATACTCTGCCGCGTCGGTCCACTACCGACGGCCCATACCGTACCTGCAGCACCGCGACCGCGCCGGACAACTAAACCGGCGGGTCGCTCCGCTCGCACCTCGGCGCCTCAACCCCACAGCTAATAAGGGGCCCCACTACGTCACCTCGTGGGTATACACGGGTCCTACGACCTCTTTTCCGGAAAAGTGCACCCCTCACGGTGGCCAAACCGCGGGTGCACGTGTTGCAGCCTCGAGCACAGTAACCACAATATATGAGCAATAGTAATGCAGTAATCGCAATGTATATGAAATAGTAAAGCAGTAACCATGATGCATGAATCAGAATAAGGTAGAGGCGTGTAAACTCATGTTGCCCTACTATTAGCATAGTCGAAGGAAAGACGGTAGCTGAAGCATCAAAACACGAGACCACGTAACTATCGATGTGTAGCAATAATCCGTAGCATCTAGAATAATGATTACTGAAGTGAACGGTAACATATAATATTTAAATTAAAACAATCAATGTGGTTCGATGCCAAATATCACACTCAACCCACCTGTCGCTAGTAGGCGTCAACGCTCCGCTCCCTCGCGTCCTGGTACTCCCGCTCGGCTCCTTCGCACACCTGCCGCGAGGAGAAAAGCGACGCTCAGACGCGGATGAAGACGAGAGGCGGGCGAACCGCTCGTCGGGTTCGCGGCTCCCCGTCCGCACGCGGGCCGTGCGCGTGCTCAGCTCCGTACGGGCAACCCCACACGTGGGGTTGAGCGCGCGTCCGGCCCCGTGCGGGTCACCCCGCACGCGGGGCTGGGCGCCGCCCAGCCCTGCGGCCTACCCCGCACGCGGGCTGGGCGTGCCGCCCGGCCCCGTGCGGGTCACCCCGCACGCGGGTCTGGGCGTCGCCCAGCCCCGTGCGGGTCACCCCGCACGCGGCTGGGCGTGCGCCCGGCCCCGTGCGGGCCATCCCGCACGCGGGGGCTGGGCGCCGCCCGGCCCCGTGCGGGTCATCCCGCACGCGGCTGGGCGTGCGCCCGGCCCCGTGCGGGTCATCCCGCACGCGGGGGGGCTGGGCGCCGCCTGGCCCGTGCGGGTCGCATGAGGGCGCCGGATGGGGGGGGGGGTTTCTTCGCACGTGCGGCGGATTCCGGGAAATCCGCCGCCTGTGCCTCACCCCTTCCGGTCAAGATGATCAAGAACTCAACACGAGGAAAAAGAAACTAAATTCCCGTCTCACCTTGATGAGGACGACGAAGGTTTGGGAAGAGGGGATCGTCCGTTCTCGTAGGTCCGGTGTGGTGGTGGTGGGGATGCGGCGTTCTCCCCTCTCCTCGACCGTCTTCGCTCGGGTCGTGCGTGCCATAGGGGTAGCAGACTGAGAAGGGGTTCCCAACCCTCACCTCTCAAACCCCCAATTAATTAGCTGTTTTGGTACGATCGAGCCCAACCCGCGTCCAACTCCAAATGCTAACCTAGCCCCAAATTAACCCGGATAGATAGAACGAAATAAATTAAATTAATTTATGTCGGATCCCGAAAATTTACAGAAAATTAGACTGAGCCGGTGCGAAAGAATTAACTAGCTTGAATCAAAAAAAATCGTTAAATCCGGGTCTGGTTTACCTCAAAAGGGACGTGCCGGACACCCGAACCGCAGCAACTTCGAAAATTTATTCCGGGAGCTTCCGGGGTCGGAAATCCGATCCGATCGCGCCGCCGGCCTCCGCTTCGCGAGCTTTATTCTCAAAAAAAATGCCCGCGAGCCCCCGACGGCCTGCCCAGAATGACAAAAGAAAATCAAACCCCCGGACCCCTTTGCCTAAAAGCGGTTCGAAAACCCGCGGCTATTACACCACTCACCTCTAACAACGAGTTTCGTCCTCGAAACTCAAACCCGGATAGGAGTGAAAAGGTCGGGGTAGCACTCCCTCATCTTGGATTCCAGTTCCCAAGTGGCTTCTCGCTCTTCATGGTTGCTCCAATGTACTTTCACGTAGGGGATAGCCCGATTTCGTAGTGATTTTGTTTCCCTTGCCAGGATCTTCACTGGGGTTTCTTCGAAGCTCAGGTCCTCCTTAAGTTCGAGTGCAGAGGTGTCCAGGACATGTGATGGGTCGGGGAGATATTTCCGAAGCATTGATACGTGGAACACATCGTGGACTCGGTCGAGGTTTGGTGGTAGGGCGAGGCGGTAAGCTACTGGGCCGATACGCTCTAGAATCTCAAATGGCCCCACAAACCGTGGGCTCAGCTTGCCCCTTAGCCCGAAACGCCTGATTCCTCTGGATGGCGAGACCCGCAAAAACACATGTTCCCCCACTTGAAACTCCAAGTCCCGGCGCCTCTGGTCTGCGTAACTCTTCTGTCGACTCTGGGCGGTCAGCAAGCGCTGTCTGATAAGGCGCACTTTCTCTTCAGTTTCTTCCACTAAGTCGGGTCCCAAAAGTTTCCGCTCTCCCAAGTCGTCCCAGCAGATCGGGGATCGGCAGCGCCTTCCATACAGTGCTTCGTAGGGCGCCATCTGAATGCTGGCCTGGTAGCTGTTGTTGTAGGCAAATTCCACGAGAGGTAGGTAGCGTGACCAACCGATTCCCCAATCAAGCACACAGGCGCGAAGCAGGTCTTCTAGGGTTTGTATCGTGCGCTCTGACTGTCCGTCCGTCTGAGGGTGGAAGGCGGTGCTGAAATGTAATCTGGTCCCCATGGCCTGCTGGAGACTTTGCCAAAACTTCGAGACAAAGCGCGTGTCTCTGTCCGAGGTGATCGATGCCGGTACCCCATGTAGTCTCACGATCTCGCTGATGTAGACTTGAGCTAGCCGTTCGCGGGTCCAAGTGGTGTGAATTGGTAGGAAGTGTGCTGACTTGGTTAACCGGTCAACTACAACCCAGATCGCGTCGTGGCCCTGTTGTGAACGTGGGAATCCAGTGACAAAATCCATGGTGATCTGGTCCCATTTCCACTCTGGTACCGGTAAGGGCTGTAGCTTCCCTGCTGGTCGCTGGTGTTCGGCCTTTATCTGTTGACATACTAGGCAGTGGGCTACGTATCGCGTCACGTCTTCTTTTAACTTAGGCCACCAGAACGTCCGTTTGAGATCCCTGTACATCTTCGTGCCCCCCGGGTGTGCCGCATAAGGGGCTCGATGTGCCTCCGCTAAGATTTCATTCTTCAACTCTGGTGAATCCGGCACACAGACCCGCCCGCGGAAACATAGGGTGCCGTCGTCTTTCACCGCAAAGTCAATCTCTTGACCCTGGGGAATCTTGTCTCGTAAGCGCTGTAGGTGCAGATCGGTCTGCTGTCCCTCCTGGATCTTCTCGAATAGCGTCGGCTTGACCACCAAGGCTAGGAGTTGCAGAACTGTGCCCGCAGGCACCACCTCCAACTGCATTCGCGCGAACTCCGCGATCAGGTGGTCCTGCTTTGTCAGCGCGCTCTCCGACGCCCCGTCCCGATGCCCTTTTCTGCTCAGTGCGTCTGCCACCACATTTGCCTTCCCGGGGTGATATTGGATCGTCAAGTCGTAATCCTTCAGCAACTCGAGCCACCGTCTCTGCCGCAAGTTTAACTCTTTTTGGGTAAAGATGTACTTAAGACTTTGATGATCTGAGAAAACGTTGCAGTGGACTCCGAAGAGGTAATGCCTCCACAGTTTCAAAACGAAGACCACGGCGGCCAATTCCAAGTCGTGTATCGGGTAGTTCCTTTCGTAGTCCTTCAGCTGCCTGGACGCGTAGGCGATCACCTTCCCCTGTTGCATCAGAACACCTCCAAGACCGATCCTTGACGCGTCGCAGTACACTTCATAATCCTCTCCGGGCGTCGGCAGCACCAGTATTGGTGCCTTAGTTAATCTCTTCTTGAGTTCCTCAAAACTCTCCTGGCACTTGGCCGTCCATATGAACTTCTCGCCTTTTCTGGTCAATCGGTTTAAAGGGGTAGCGATCTTTGCGAAACCCTCAACGAAACGCCGGTAGTATCCTGCCAGCCCTAGAAAACTTCGTACTTCTGTCACCGACGTCGGCGGCCGCCAGTCTACCACTGCTTCTACCTTTTTGGGGTCCACAGCGATCCCCTGTGCCGAGATCACATGCCCTAGGAAGCCAACTTCCCGCAGCCAGAATTCACACTTCTTGAGTTTAGCGAACAGCTTCTGCTCTCTGAGGGTTTGCAGGATCGTCCGTAGATGGTCCTCGTGCTCCTCGTCGGTAGTGGAGTAAATCAGGATGTCGTCGATGAAGACTACCACGAACCGATCCAAGAAGGGTCTGAAGATCCGGTTCATCATGTCCATGAAAACAGCGGGGGCGTTCGTAAGCCCGAAAGGCATCACCGTGAACTCGTAGTGGCCGTATCGAGTCCGGAAGGCGGTCTTGGGGATATCTTCATTTCGAACTCGGAGTTGATGATAGCCCGACTGTAGGTCAATTTTGGAGAAGACCGTCGCTCCCCGTAACTGATCGAAGAGGTCGTCGATTCTGGGTAGGGGGTACTTATTCTTCACCGTGACTTTGTTTATCCCTCTGTAGTCAATGCAGAGCCGCAGGCTTCCATCTTTCTTCCGTACAAAGAGTACCGGTGCGCCCCAGGGTGACACACTCGGTCGGATGAACCCTTTGTCCAAGAGATCTTCCAGTTGTGCCTTAAGCTCCTTCAGCTCCGCGAAGGCCATTCGGTAAGGGGCCTTCGTAATAGGCTGCGTGCCTGGCAGCAGCTCAATAGGGAACTCCACCTCCCTCTCCGGAGGCATCCCCGGCAACTCCGCGGGGAAAACGTCAGGATAGTCCCTCACCACTGGGATATCTGCAAGTGTCATCGAGGGTCGAGTAGCCAAATCCACCGATGCTAGATAGGCCACGCACCCCCCCCCAACCAGTCTTCTGGCCCGTGCCGCTGAAATAACCGCCGGGAAGGAGATGCTCTTGCCCATTATGTACACATGTTCGGGGAAGCCCGGTTCTTGCAGCCGCAGTTGTCGCTTGTCGCAATCAATGAGTGCCTGGTACCTTGTGAGCCAGTCCATGCCCAACACCACGTCGTACTCCTTCAAAGGGATCACCGCCAAGTCCCAAGGGCAGACCAACCGTCCCAACATAATCGAGCAGGCGGCCACAAAACTGGTCGCCTCCAGAGTCCCTACCGCCGTTTGCACCGTCAAGGAGGCTTGGAGGGGTGTCTCCTCGAGGTTATGCATGAAAACGAAATCACGAGAAATGAACGAGTGCGTTGCTCCGGTATCGAAAAGAGTTCTAGCACGGGAATTCAAAACGGAAGTAGTTCCTGCAAGAGCGTCCTCCGGTGGATCAGTCCCTTGGCGGGTCATTGAGAAAACCCTCCCGCCTGGTTGTGGTTGCCGGTCCTCCTCACGCCGTGGTGCGGGGGGTCTGGAAGCCGACGCCATAGGAGCTTTTCCCCGCCCTGAGTGCTGTGGCCTGGGCGTAGGTGCTCCCATGGGCGCCGATCCCCCGCCTAAGGGGCAGTTGCGGCGGAAGTGCCCCCGTTTGCCGCACCTGAAACAATGGTCGTCTCTTTGGGGGCACTCTCCCGTCAGGTGTCCTCCCCCGCATATGACACAAGGCCTATTCCACGGCCTCGGCCCTCCTGTTGGCGCGCCCCGGGGTCCTGTCGGCGGTCTCCATCTTTTGGGGGGTCGGCTCCCGCTGGAAGAACCCTCCCCCCAGCCTTGCTAGTGTCGCTTCTGATCCCTTAGCCGCGCCGCGTTCTCCCTTCTGGCACGGGTCACAGCGAAACCCCGCTCCACCGTGGTGGCCTTGTCGACCACTCCCTGAAAGGTATGCAGGCCAGCCGCGTTCACCACCTCGAAGATGTCGCTTCGCAGGCCATCGACGAAGAGTTGTGCCTTGTGAGCCTCGTCCCGTGCGACGAACGGGACGCAATTTACTAGTCGGACGAATTCCCGTTGATATTCCATGACCGTCCGGTCCCCTTGTTGAATGTGGTTTAGGTCATCCTCCAACTTTTTCTTGATGCTGCTGGTGAAGAAGGCCTCGAACAGCTCCTTCTTGAAAGTTGTCCAGGACGGAAGAGCGGTACCCTTAGCAGGATCGGGGCGTATCGTCTTCCACCACAAGCGGGCATTCCCTTCCAAGCAATGGACGGCTAGGGGAACCCGCTCGTGATCCTCCATAAGTAAGTCTTCAAAGAGTTTCTCCATTGACCCCACCCAGTTCTCCACGACCCACGGATCTGTCGTGTCCCCTTCGAACGTGGGCGGGTCGTGCTTCTTAAAGTCCTTCAAGTTGGCCCGCACTCGATCCCGTTCGGTCATCACAACCCCCCCTCCACTCGTGGCGGCGGCAGCCGCGATAGGGGTAGGCGTGACCACCGTTTCCTCCAGAATAACCCGGCTAGTTGTCCCTGGCGCCGGCCCCGTAGTCGCCGCTGGTGGTGGTGCTGTCGGCGGTGCCGCGGCCGGTGCTGTCGGCCCCGGCGGAGGGACCGGGGCGGCCGTCACAGGTGCGGCCTGCTGCTGCGTCATCTGGCGTACGTGATCGGTGAGGGTAGCCAATTGCCCCGCCATTTCCCGCAATTGTTGCCGCAGGAGTTGGTTCTCCGCGGCCGTCGACGTTGTCGCATCCGCCTCGGCGTCCCCCGCCGATGACCTTGTACGGGCCATATCTGTCACTCACAAGAAGGTCAAAATTAGACAGTAACTACAACCAGTGTACCCTTTTATGCGAGGAAAGATTCAAACTCCCGCCCCCCGTTCACTCACGTTCTAAAATCCTATGCCCCACCCATTTCATTTATTCGTAGGTATGTGAGGCATTCCCACGGATGTCGGCACTAGCTGTTGTGATTGAATGAAGGCTCTGATACCATCTAAATCTGTCACGCCCCGGGGGTTTGTTTTAGCGGAAACGGCATTTTTTTTTTTTTTTTTTTTTGAAAGGTCTCTTTCTTCCCCGGTGCGTGCCCAAACCCGCCGCACATACAGGATCTCTCTGCAAACGGACAGAGTCTCCCCTGTACGTGCACGGCGTGTGGTTGAATACATCTCCCAAGCAAACATAACCATTCAATCACAACATTCAATTACATACAACCAGTATTCTAAATATTTAAGCGCATGGCCACTTCAACTTGAAAGGATAAATCCACGGTTTTTAAAGAGTGCCCACCCGGCACTTAAGTTTTGAAAACGAGTTTCGAAATCAGCATAAACCCCAGGGTTTTGAAAACGGTGCCCACACGACACCCAAGTTTTGAAAGCTCATTTCGCAATCCATAAATCCACAAGGTTTTGAAATCAGTGCCCACACGACACTTAGACTTTGAAAACGGTTTTCGCAATCTTTTCTTTGTTTTTGTTTCGCTTTTCAAATGGCCAGTAGGAAATAAAGGGAAAGGTAGTGCATAAACAGATAATCAAATACCGACATCTACGTCGACCCCACAAGGGTATCGGGAACCTCACACATGCCCACAATATAAATGAAAAGCTGAAAAGAAAAGGAAAGTATAAAGTTCAGGGTCTCCAACGGTCCCGCTGTGTCCGCCCCGTCCTCACCGCCACCTACCTCTCCCCTCGCCTGGGCCCTGTCACGAAGTGGGAAGTCAGTGACTAATAAATGCCGTGCAGGGGGAATAATAAAAACAAACCGTGGCGACAACCGGAGCAACCACCCTTTTGGGGGGGGGGAAAAATGGTAACCTGTATATCTGCATCCTGTAATACTCTGCCGCGTCGGTCCACTACCGACGGCCCATACCGTACCTGCAGCACCGCGACCGCGCCGGACAACTAAACCGGCGGGTCGCTCCGCTCGCACCTCGGCGCCTCAACCCCACAGCTAATAAGGGGCCCCACTACGTCACCTCGTGGGTATACACGGGTCCTACGACCTCTTTTCCGGAAAAGTGCACCCCTCACGGTGGCCAAACCGCGGGTGCACGTGTTGCAGCCTCGAGCACAGTAACCACAATATATGAGCAATAGTAATGCAGTAATCGCAATGTATATGAAATAGTAAAGCAGTAACCATGATGCATGAATCAGAATAAGGTAGAGGCGTGTAAACTCATGTTGCCCTACTATTAGCATAGTCGAAGGAAAGACGGTAGCTGAAGCATCAAAACACGAGACCACGTAACTATCGATGTGTAGCAATAATCCGTAGCATCTAGAATAATGATTACTGAAGTGAACGGTAACATATAATATTTAAATTAAAACAATCAATGTGGTTCGATGCCAAATATCACACTCAACCCACCTGTCGCTAGTAGGCGTCAACGCTCCGCTCCCTCGCGTCCTGGTACTCCCGCTCGGCTCCTTCGCACACCTGCCGCGAGGAGAAAAGCGACGCTCAGACGCGGATGAAGACGAGAGGCGGGCGAACCGCTCGTCGGGTTCGCGGCTCCCCGTCCGCACGCGGGCCGTGCGCGTGCTCAGCTCCGTACGGGCAACCCCACACGTGGGGTTGAGCGCGCGTCCGGCCCCGTGCGGGTCACCCCGCACGCGGGGCTGGGCGCCGCCCAGCCCTGCGGCCTACCCCGCACGCGGGCTGGGCGTGCCGCCCGGCCCCGTGCGGGTCACCCCGCACGCGGGTCTGGGCGTCGCCCAGCCCCGTGCGGTTCACCCCGCACGCGGCTGGGCGTGCGCCCGGCCCCGTGCGGGCCATCCCGCACGCGGGGCTGGGCGCCGCCCGGCCCCGTGCGGGTCATCCCGCACGCGGCTGGGCGTGCGCCCGGCCCCGTGCGGGTCATCCCGCACGCGGGGGGGGCTGGGCGCCGCCTGGCCCGTGCGGGTCGCATGAGGGCGCCGGATGGGGGGGGGGTTTCTTCGCACGTGCGGCGGATTCCGGGAAATCCGCCGCCTGTGCCTCACCCCTTCCGGTCAAGATGATCAAGAACTCAACACGAGGAAAAAGAAACTAAATTCCCGTCTCACCTTGATGAGGACGACGAAGGTTTGGGAAGAGGGGATCGTCCGTTCTCGTAGGTCCGGTGTGGTGGTGGTGGGGATGCGGCGTTCTCCCCTCTCCTCGACCGTCTTCGCTCGGGTCGTGCGTGCCATAGGGGTAGCAGACTGAGAAGGGGTTCCCAACCCTCACCTCTCAAACCCCCAATTAATTAGCTGTTTTGGTACGATCGAGCCCAACCCGCGTCCAACTCCAAATGCTAACCTAGCCCCAAATTAACCCGGATAGATAGAACGAAATAAATTAAATTAATTTATGTCGGATCCCGAAAATTTACAGAAAATTAGACTGAGCCGGTGCGAAAGAATTAACTAGCTTGAATAAAAAAAAATTGTTAAATCCGGGTCTGGTTTACCTCAAAAGGGACGTGCCGGACACCCGAACCGCAGCAACTTCAAAAATTTATTCCGGGAGCTTCCGGGGTCGGAAATCTGATCCGATCGCGCCGCCGGCCTCCGCTTCGCGAGCTTTATTCTCAAAAAAAATGCCCGCGAGCCCCCGACGGCCTGCCCAGAATGACAAAAGAAAATCAAACCCCCGGACCCCTTTGCCTAAAAGCGGTTCGAAAACCCGCGGCTATTACACTGATGGCGCAGTTGCAGGATCTGATCGACCGAGAGCTAATGCCACGTCGTTGATACACGACTGTGAGGGTCCTTTTATGGTTCGAGTGTAGACAGGTCCGGGTGGTACCTAGGACCTTTTGATGGAGTTATACTCCGGCAGTTAGTGTATGATGCGAGTAGCTACTTGGAATCAGACAGCTGAGTATTTTGCCTAGATGGCGTTCAGGACCCGGTAAGGGCATTATGAGCGCACAATGAGGCCAAATGGAATAATTAATGCCCTGTTGTCTTCAAGATTTGAGAAATTGTGTGTTCTAGTTGTACTTGGACGGATTGGGAGTGGTGTTCCCCAAGGATATCATGACTTACTCCCTGAGTGACTTGGAGTAAGAGGAGCACTTATGGTTATGCTACGATGCTTGTGTGGATGAAGCTGTATGCCAAGTTATTGAGGTACAAGTTTTAGCTCCAAGTGCATGCCTTCTTGGGTCACCTTATTTTAGCCGTTGGAGCGGCGGTGGAACCCGACCAAATGGATGTTATTCGAGATTGGCTGAGACCAACATTTATTCTTGAGGCGAGGAGCTTCTTGGGCTTGGCAGTGCCAGGAGAGCATGGCTGATGGATAATGAGACTGATACCAGCGCCAATGCTAGTACTTCTAGTGTTGGGAGATGGATTTGCGTGTTATAGTGAGGCCTCCCTTAGTGGCTGTGGAATTACCGTGGGTTTACCTTCGGTCCGCTCTTCATCAGTCCAACCCTATGAGTATTGTGGTAGGACGAACCGCTGTTTTGTTGGCAGCTTGGATCCCACTAATGAGCCTTTCAGTACGCCTATTATTTCCAGCTTTGATTGATATACCTGGGCGTAGGCCATGCCTGTTTGGCTATCAGTTCTGGTTACTCAGCGTTCCTGTTCTATACTATATGATGGATTAAGGGTTCAGCTTCAGTTTACAGTTTCTGCTATACGGCACCAGTGGAAACTACAGCTTTTAGCATCATGGGTGGAATTTACTCGGATTGTCGTCGATGGTTCAAACTTTTGACCGCAAGTTTGGGCATCAGCATTATGATCGCCTTTTGATCCAGCTTTCAGTCCCGTTCACCGACGGTTTGGCCACCGTCAGAGTGTTCTTTACTAGTTGAGAGATCGACTTCGACCCGTGGGTCCGTTGGGGTTATAATAGCTTGTTGTGTGACCAACTGTGGCATGAGATTGTATCTCTAGAGGGTCCCTTTTGATGGTAGACCGTTGTTGAGCAGTCCACTCGGATGGTCTAGATTCGGGAGTGACCGAGTGAGGACCCTTCCTCGTTAGGGCTCTTTTCCTTATTGGATAATAGCGCGGGTATGTTTCGGGTTGCCTTGGTTGAGTTGACACAGGATGTGGTTTGGTGCGTGTTGCACTGGTGGTTATTTTGTTTCCCCCAGCTTTTGATGGAGCCCTGTAGTGTTTCATGTCTCAGCGCAGGAGTGTTGTGCTTTTGGATCCCTCGCCCGTGATTTCCTCGCTCCATTGAGGTCTGTGAGTGTTTGGAGTGCGAGGGACGCCCGTTGCGAATTCTGGCTCGAGAGATGAGAGGATTGCGCAACTAGGCCATGCCGTACTGGCTGTTGTTGTTGTTGTTGAGGAGTAATCACGGGGAGTGAGAGGTGACTTGGGAAGCTAGAGACAGTGATGATGAGTACCTACCCTTGATTTTGTGACACCTTTTGAGTTGTGTTAGTTTCGAGGACGAAACTTTCTTTTAGTGGGGGAGGATGTGAGGACCCGAAATTCCCACTTATGGATTACGGTCACATCTACTGCCTTTGGAGGCCTACGAGGTGTGTCGGTGGTGTTTGTGCACAATTTGGACACAAGTGATGGACTTCGGGCTTAAAATGGATCACGTGAGTGATCGGAGGACCCCGTCGGATGTTTAGAAGTGTTTTCGCGTGAAACGGATATCAAAAGTTGACTCAGTGCGAAGTTTGGACAAAGAACACCTTTCCGGATAACTTCGGCAATTTTTAGAAGTGGAATTTGGCAAAACGAATAGCGGATTTGGATTCAGCGTGCGAAAACGATGAAAATGGACTATTTACTTATAGTTTTCGGAGCTCGGATGCCGCGCACGGATTTTGAGGCACCTTGTACTGTTCCGGCAGCAGGCGGGCAGCGGCGAAGCGCGGCGGCGCGAGCGCGGGCAGGCGCGAGGACGCGGGCAGGCGCGCGGGCAGGCGCGCGGTGCACGGAAGCGGCGTGCCACGTGTCGGATTCTGATTGGTTGCCCTGGGACACGTGGCCGCGTAGGATTGGCCGGCACAGCAGGCGCGGTCCACGGGGAAAAAGAGCAGGTGTACGGAGGACCGGAGGGTGGACACGTGGCGGCCACTGGTTGGCCGGTCCACGTGCTCTCGGTCCACGGAGCAGGTGCAGCCGCCTCGGGGCGCGTGCCTGGCAGGGGACCCAGGCGGCGCTGGCAGCGCGCACGTGGGCGCGGCAGCGGTGTGTTGACCGAGTGCGCGCCACGTGTCGATTCCTCGTTGGGCCACGTGTCGTTCGGTGGGTTGCCTTGCATGGCTGTCCGCTGTTCGTTGGCCACGTGGCAGAACCTGGTCAATCCGGGCGCGCACAGTGTTGGGCCGGGCCCAACACTGTAGCCGCCCGAAGGGTTCGGGCGCCCGGAAATTGGGCCCAAAAGCCCAATTTCGGGATTTTTTTGGGATTTTCGGGTGAAGCCTATTTTAAGGCTCCTTTCACTTCGAGTTGAAGGTTTTCCCGAGCTCTTTAGCCAGTGCATCCTTCACCAAAGTTGTTGATCTTCTTGTTGTGCATCTCGTGGAGAAGGCTCGGAATTTTTTTTGGGGGCCGCGGCATCGGCGACTTCGGCATCGTAGCGCAGAGCGACATACTTTCATCGGAGGCTCGTAATCGTCGCACTTCGGTCTAAGAGGTCCACAGAGCTACCCCGATAGTGTTTTTGGACGATTTTCACGGCGTTGGATTCACGAGAGGTATATCTACGATTCTTGTATTGTCCACTTTTCTCAGATTTGAGCTTTGTTTGGGGTTCCGGGTACGTTTTTAACCCCCTTTGCCGCTGATGGAATTTCTGGACGGCGACACCTTGCCGGATTTTTATCTCTGCGTTCAGGCATCTGATGGAGACGTGCCTATACACTTTTTGCATCTACGCGTCGCAAGGATTACCGTCGTATTTTTCAGGGAATTTTCTGAGACTTGCCCGAAGGTATACTCCTTCCCCCTTTACTGTGCAGAGTATTACAGTTGTGTATGTTGTGGAGCTTCGCGCTCATCGCGTTGTGGAATTTGTAACTCGGCCTCCGGAACTCGGATTTTGATGTGCAGATAATCGTTTCGAAGGTCTCAACGCGACGATCGCGACAGTATTTTGTGTTGGATTTTTCTGAGTTATTGCTGCAGGTGAAAAATCCGCATCTTTGGGACTGTTCCAGCAGATGGTGTATACTTGGGTATTTTTAGCATAAAGTGTAACTTTGGACCTTTTGTTGTACCCAGGAAGGTTCGCGAGTGTTTTTGTAGCACTACTAGGAGCCGAGGTTTGCGCGACATGTACCGTGGATACGGGTTCAGCAGATATGGTTAGCAAGTGGCCACGCTCTTCACCGACCTCAGGTTTGCCTTGGTTTAAGCACTTCAGGTGGGTAAGCTTAATATTAGTAACTATATAAGGCAATGATAAGATCTTCATGGATGATTATGTTATGGTGAATGTAAGTGCACTTGTGGGAATGTCACCCCTCCATTATTAATAGCATGCATGTTTAATGTACAACCCATATTTAGCATCGAGAGGAAAAGCTTGAAGAATGGCCTAGATCATGTGGTTATTGTACATGTTTATTCATTGGCCTACTTGTTAGTTGTATGCCCCAAAAGCCTATCAGGTTGACGCATGTTATTATATGGGACATATTTGTACTTGATCTTTATTATAATTTGGGCATTTTATGCCATTCATGTTTGATGTGTCAATGAATCGTCCTTTGAATTAATGAGATGATAATGT
Source organism: Tillandsia leiboldiana (assembly GCA_029204045.2). Classification (NCBI taxonomy): domain Eukaryota; kingdom Viridiplantae; phylum Streptophyta; class Magnoliopsida; order Poales; family Bromeliaceae; genus Tillandsia; species Tillandsia leiboldiana. The sequence continues at coordinate 28,900,816 of CM055070.1, forward strand.
ATATTCTTAAGAGTTAAGAATTTGAGATACATATTATTAGTGATTAAGTCATAAATGCTCTCAATCGGAGGATCATCATGGGGACGATGATTGATCCGGCAAGATTGATGTATGTGTCGCTCTCTTTTAGGATGACGAGTCTCAAGTCATTAGTGTGGGGACACTGGAGCGAACGTGCAGGTGGTTGTTATAGAACAAGGGCACTGAGCGTGACCAATTACGATTAGTTACTTGGATGTCTACGCTTTCGTCAGTAACTGATTCGATGTTGTAGTGGTACAACTGATCCTTAGACCTGCGACACCACGGCCATTCAATATGAGGCTGCTGTAGTTTGACTATGCAAACTCTGATCCTAGTCACGGGTCTTAGTAGTATACGTTGGCTGCAGTCAGTTCATATTAGGAATGGGTGTTTGTTTACAGGGGATCTATCGCTCTCGGTAGAGAGATAATTAGTCCTATGCTATTTGTAAGGCAAAGCTCAGAAATCCTCGGCCGGGGTAATATGGTTCATGGAAAGGTGTTTCCAAGAGTAACCATATGAGCTTGTGTCCTATCAAATTTGTCACTTCTGACTGGATTGCCACCATATGCTGCTAGGCGTCACTGGTGGATTGTGGGAACCAATAAGAATAATTATAGGCGAATAATTATTATACGATGGAAGAATCAAAAGTGTTTGATCCATCAAAAGGAGTTTCGATGATGATGTCGATGGGGATCGCATCATATCTCACTACCAGACAGAATTGAAACTATTAGGTCACACACATAAGGAATCGCGCATGATCGATATCAAGGAGATGATAAAGAAGTTTATAGAATGGATTAATTATAATCACAATACTAAAGTTTACTAATTTATTAGTAAAAGGACTAATTTGCAATTATTGTAAATTAGAGGTATTTAAGTGCAAAAGTTGCATGGTGTATTTACTAATCGTTAGTAAATATTTGGAGGACTTATGTGTAAATGTTACACACGTAGGATAATGGATAATCCAATCGGATTAGGATTCGATTTAATTAGTTACTAGATTTTATCTTGAGATTTAATTTAAAAGATCTTTCTTTGTAACTAATTATAAGATCTAATTAGTTACTAGATTTTATCTTGAGATTTAATTTAAAAGATCTTTCTTTGTAACTAATTATAAGATTTAATTAGTTACTAGATTTTATCTTGAGATTTAATTTAAAAGATCTTTCTTTGTAACTAATTATAAGATTTAATTAGTTACTATATTTTAGGAGATCTTTTCTTTGTAACTAATTATAAGATTTAATTAGTTACTAGATCTTTCTTTGTAACTAATTATAAGATTTAATTAGTTACTATATTTTAGGAGATCTTTTTGTAACTAATTATAAGATTTAATTTTGTTATAGCCGGCCAACTTCCTATTATAAGAATAGGTAGTACGTATGTGATACGTAACAATTTTGGAGAAAGATAAAGTGGAAATTAATTAAGTCGCGGAACGTAAGAAAACCCTAGCCGCCTATCCTCTCCCTTTTCCTAAAGTCCTCCATAATTAATCGTTCTCGATCTTCGGAAGATTGCTAGCACAATTAGAAGATTGATTCATCCTCCTTACATCGACGCAAGAATTAATTCGCGATCGGATCGCGAATCAAGGAGAATCGATTTTTCGATCAAGGGCGTAATTCCGTGTGGACACAAGTAGAGGCCGGGTGCGTGCGCGGCTATCAAGGACGAACAATTTTTACCAACGATCGTCGGCTTCGCGGTGATCTCGACCCGCGCAAGGTAAAAAATTAAATCCTAATTGATGAGATCAATTAGATTACCTTTTTACGATCTAAAACAAAACATGAGGTGATGTTGTTTTAAGAAAAATTTTAATTGCGTTTCTTTCTTCCGCTGCGCATATCCGTATTTTTCTTATAGTGGTATCGGAGCCACCCTCATCGTTTGTTTTAGATCTAATCTCTTTTTCGATGTTGATTGGGTTTTTCTGGAACGATCAAAATCAAAACAATGAAGATTGTTTTTGAGTATATTTTTGATTGTTTTGAAACGCTAATTAATTAGCACACTTGCGGGCAAGAGGCCGCAACGTTAATTAAATTAGCACACTTGCAGGCAAGGGCTACAATGCTAATTAGATTGGCATTGCCTTGCATGACGGATTTTTACATGATGTGATCATGCGCGCCTTGTGGTTGCTTTGTGTAAGATCGTAATTTAAAATTAATTTGAAACCCAATTAATTAGAAATCGAATTAGAGAATTTTATTTTATATGCCTGTGATGTGTATGAGGTGATGATCATGGATAGCAACCTTGTGATGATGTGAATGGGTGTAATTTAATAAGGACCCAGTGTTAGATTCCTTTTGAGTGCCTGCGTGCACCAATTAAATTATGTAATTTGGAGACCTGCGTGTCTCATTATTATTATGGGTTGTATTGTAATTGTTGCAAAATTAAAGGGTAAAGGGGTAGTTTAGATTCGATGACGATTTGTTCCATTCAAGAGTTGATGCGGTGCAGATCAAGTTTGGACCAAATATTGATCGAGGGAGCCAACAAGAGTTGATCTACTCCAATCTGATCAAGATGCAGAGCAAGTTTTTGTGTGTAATACCCTCTGACCCGATTCCGGCCTGGTGGCTCAGGCTCGAATCAAATTAAAATCCATGATCATCATCGGTAGTTATTTTTATATATATATATGCGATATATGTGCATATGATGCGATGGTTTGCATGAGATGTAAAATTTATAATAAATTAAAACTGATGAGATAACAAATCTCCCTAAATAAAATATTAAGTTAATGGTGTTATGAACCCATTAGTGGCCTTCCATCGTTGTAGGGTGTGGGCGTCTCTTTAGTGTTGATTGATGCACCCGGACACGGGGGTCAGTTGCATTAGGGAGCCGCAACCATTCTATTGGCATGAGATGCTATGTGGTAAGAAAGGGGCTGAATCCAAGAATCTGTCAGGATAAGGATTCAATGACTTTTTATTTGCATGATGAACGGTGGGTCTAATTTAACTAAAAGATAAGGCCAAGAATCTGTTAGGATGAGGCCTATATTTTTGGAGGCCAAAGATAAAATTGCGATTTGCTTGAGAAGCATTGAACAAGAGTTGTTCACTCATTTCTTTACTCATTGCCAAGAATCTGTCAGGATGAGGTAGTGTGCAAATAGATGGGACCGCAATTCCCACTAGAAACTTTTAGCAAAGTTTCCGTTTTCTCCACTCGGGGAGTGTGGAGATTCGCTAAAATTAGTAGGAGGCACCATTTAGATTTAAAGGCCCTAATCAAAATGGATTATGATTAAGTACACAACTAATTAGAATCTTAACCATCTGCAAAAATGGCCGCCTCTAACCCACTTGTCAAAATACTTGATCGCCTAACTGGACCGAATTTCACCGATTGGCTGAGGAATTTGAGAATTGTTCTCAATTCTGAGAAATTAGCCTATGTGTTGGACACGGAGGCTCCAGCAGTGCCCGAAAATCCAACAGCTCAACAGAAAGATGCTAGAAATAAATGGACTGATGATGTGTAACACCCCCGGAATTTGGATTAGTCCTCTATATAAATGATATAATAGGACTAAATCTCTAACCCGGCTATAGCATTTTGGATGGTAGCAAGTTCCAAGAGGAACATGAGAGTTAAGCGTGCTAGAGCTAGAGTAGTTCTAGGATGGGTGACCCCCTGGGAAGTGGGGCGTCACAGTTGGTATCAGAGCCATTCACCAGCCGGAAATGTGAGATGAGTCTCGGCTGAGCCAGGGTTATATAGCGGGTAGAGCGAGGCTCCCCGGCTAATGACCGTTGTGAGTGGAGTGCAGCTCCTCACAAGGTCGGCTAAGGCTAGCGAGACGAGTCTCACATCGCCTGGTGCTTGTGAGTGTGCTTGAGCCTGACGTGGACGTCAGGGCTTAAAGGGGGGAAGAATGTAACACCCCCGGAATTTGGATTAGTCCTTTATATAAATGATATAATAGGACTAAATCTCTAACCCGGCTATAGCATTTTGGATGGTAGCAAGATCCAAGAGGAACATGAGAGTTAAGCGTGCTAGAGCTAGAGTAGTTCTAGGATGGGTGACCCCCTGGGAAGTGGGGCGTCACATGATGATATGAAGGTAAAATGCTACATGCTTGCGTCTATGAGTAATGAGTTGCAACGCCAGCATGAGCACATGGAGAGTGCTACTGACATCTTGCTCCATCTTAAAGAGTTGTATGATGAGCAAAGTCGAACAGCTCGTTACGAGGTGTCAAGGCGACTGTTCAGGACTAAGATGTCTGATGGTCACTCAGTCAATAATCATTGCTTGGCGATGATTAAGGACATTGAGGAGCTTGAGAAGCTCGGAATGACTATGGACGCAGAACTTCAAATTGATTTGATCTTACAATCATTACCTGATTCATTTTCTCAGTTTATTTTAAATTTTCAAATGAATAAAATTACTTGCACTCTCGCCGAGCTGTTGAATATGTTGGTCACGGTTGAAGGAATACTAAAAGTCAATAAGGACAAGGTGAAGGATAAAACTTTGGAAGGTATGTCCGAGATTCATATCATTGAAACTACTAGCTTATCGGTTTGTTCTACTTTTACATGGGTCATTGACTGGGTCATTGACTCGGGATGCACCTCGCATTTGTGTATTTCAATGCAGGCGCTAAAGAAAAGTAGACGACTTAGGGATGGAGAGATTACCCTACACGTTGGAAACGGAGCAAGAGTTGCTGCTGTTGCTGTAGGGACTTATCCTTTATGTCTACCGACAGGAGTAGTTTTAGAACTTAGAGATTGTCTTTATGTTCCTAGTGCGACTAGAAACCTTATTTCTGTTTCACGTTTGGTATTGGACGGTTATAAGTTTATTTTTGAATCAAACATTTGTTCAATTTATTTGAGGAATAATTTGATAGGTTGTGGTTCTTTAATAGACAATCTCTATTACTTACATATGGATGTTAGTATGAATACAGTTCACAATGGCATGAATGAGAATACTATTGGTTTAAAAGACCTAGAGAGCAGGTAAACAAAACATACTTGTGGCATCTGAGGCTTTGTCACATTGGAGAAGATAGGGTTAACAAGCTGGCTAAGGATGGTATCTTAGGATCCTTACTCCCTGAACCATACCCAGCTTGTGAATCATGTCTTCAAGGAAAAATGACTAAGTCTCCCTTTGTTGGACAAGGACAGAGAGCTACCGAAGTACTCGCCCTGATACATACTGATGTATGTGGCCCATTCGATGTGTCTGCTTGGGGTGGCTATCTCTACTTTATTACCTTTACTGATGATTATTCACGATATGGGTACGTGTATTTAATTAAACACAAGTCTGAAGTCTTTGAAAAGTTTAAAGAGTTTAGACAAGAAGTAGAAAAGCAAATGGAAAAACCGATTAAGGCTCTTCGATCCGATCGAGGAGGGGAATACCTTAGCACAGATTTCTTAATCTACCTCAAGAATAATGGTATTGTCTCTCAATGGACTCCTCCTGGAACACCAGAACTGAATGGGGTGTCTGAACGGAGGAATCGAACTTTATTAGATATGGTTCAATCTATGATGAGTTTTACAGATTTACCTACGTCACTTTGGGGTTATGCACTTCTTACGACTATTTATATTTTAAACAGAGTACCTTCCAAATCTGTTCCCACCACACCATATGAGATGTGGCACGGTAGGAAGCCAAGTTTTACTCACATTAAGACTTGGGGGTGTCCGGCTTATATTAAGAAATTAAAGACGGACAAATTGGAAAGCAGATCAGTCAAGGGAAGATTCATTGGTTATCCCAAGGAATCACTTGGATACAATTTTTATCTCCCAGAAAGTCACAATGTGATTGTGAGCCGACATGCCTTCTTTCTTGAAAATGAATTTATTTTAGCAGGAGGCAGTGGGAGAAAAATAGAACTAGAGGAGAAAGTCTCTTTAGAATCGAGCATTCCAAGAGTCCTTCCTGATAACTATGTGATACCAGAGATTACATTGCCACCTCGCAAGTCTAGTAGAATCTCTCATCCTCCTGATAAATACATGGGATTATTTATTGAGGACACGGAGGAAATGTTCCTAGTGGGAGACAAGGATCATAGAGATGATCCTAAGACTTATAGCGAGGCGATGTTAGACATCGACTCCGAAAAATGGTTGGAAGCTATCAAGTCTGAAATAGACTCAATGTACTCCAATCAAGTTTGGACTTTGGTTGATCCACCGGAGGGTATTGTACCCGTTGGATGCAAATGGATCTTCAAGAGAAAGATTGGTTCTGATGGAAAGGTAGAGACCTATAAAGCTAGGCTGGTAGCAAAAGGTTATAGTCAACGCGAAGGCATTGACTATCAGGATACCTTTTCACCTGTAGCCATGCTTAAATCTATCAGAACTCTGCTTGCTATTGCTGCACATTATGACTACGAGATCTGGCAAATGGATGTAAAAACTGCTTTCCTGAATGGATATCTTGAAGAAGAAATCTATATGGAGCAGCCTTTGGGTTTCACTGCCAAAGATGGAAGTCATAAAGTGTGCAAGCTTCAACGATCCATTTTGTTGGGTTAAATGTAATAAGGATCTAAATAGGGGAAAAAACACCTAGAGGGGGGTGAATAGGTGTAAACGCATAAACACTCAAAAAATCGTTGCGATAAAAACCCAATGCGGAAATAAAAATAATACGCAAGATTTTTACGTGGAAAACTCCATCACCGGAGTACAAAACCACGGGACCGATAACACGGCAGAAATCCACTAGAATTAAAACACATACAAGGTGATTTACCGTACACACTTACGACTCAACCTTTTCCATACGCTCCTAGAGGATCTTCTCCGCTCGCTCCGCGACGCTTCTCGAATCCACGATCTGCGCCCAACGCCGAATCCACGGCGTCCAACGTCGAATCCACGACGTCCGACCGAATCCACGGTCTTCACCCAATAGCACCCTTCGAATCCACGAACGTGCCTCGCTCCGAATCCACGAGAGCGGTTGAACCTTGAATCCACAAGGACACGCGAATCCACGCGCCGATTTTTGGGGTAAATCGTTGTTTTGGGTGGTGATGATCCGCCGAATACTTAGATCAAAGATAGATCGGAAATACCATCTAAGTATTCATTAGTTTGATTCAACTCAAGATGTGAGTATGAAAATCTAGAATCAAACTAATCAATATAGATGAAGAAACATAGAGTATTCTCTAATGATTTCCTTTCTTCTCTATATGTGGATCTAGAGCCGTATAAGATGATATATGAAAATGACGGCTATTTCGATTCACAGTGGATTCCCCCTAGAAAAAGAATCATAGGGTCTATTTATAGGTTAGAAACCCTAGGAAGGAGATAAGATCAAAAACCTAACATTTCTGGAGATTTTACGGACGGCGATCCGGATCGGATTAACTGTGATCCGGATCGTCGCAACGAGTCAGGCAATTCCAGAAAAACGAAGGTTCGAGATCCGGATCGAAGTGCTTGATCCGGATCGTTCATACAGTTCACCAAACATCAACGTTCGGGATCCGGATTGTGTAGCCTGATCCGGATCGTTCAAGGAAGATGGTAAACTCAGTGTTCGGGATCCGGATCAAGAGAGGCTACGATCCGGATTGAACTGGTGTATGAACAAACCACCTTCGGGATCCGGATCGAACAACCTGATCCGGATCCTGAACATGTCCCAAGTCCAGTTTTGATTTTTTATGCAATGAAAGATTCTTCCAAGTGTTTCTACACTACAAGAAGTATTCGGATCACACAAAATCTTAGTAAAACATACCTGATCCTTTTGAATTCTTCTTTCTTGAGATTGAGTTAAACGATCCACTTTCTTCACCTTCAATCTTCAAGACTTGAGACTTTCACGAAACTACACCAACTCAAATTCCGGTAACAATCTCCCCCTTTGGCGTTTCGTGACAAAACACGATCCACTAAAGAAAATTCAAAAGATATTTTTGTTGCTATCACCATACAACAAAAATTTACAATGGGATCCAAAAATTTAAAAACATGAGATAAACTCCTAAAACAGACTCTAGACTTAGACTCTGTACTCTCTGCACAAAGAAATCATTCTTGACAAAAAGAGATCGTTAGCATACCTCAAGAATATTTAGCATACAAACCTAGTACAGAGATAGAGTTTATCTGAATCATCATGACATTTGAGAATCAGATATGTAAGAGAATCATAGTCAAAAACCAACATATCTTCTATGCAATTAAAACCAATGTCACACAATGTTAGTCCAACATCAACTTGTGTAGTTATATTACATGCCAAATAGTTAGTCGAATAGTTAGTCGAGACATGCAAACAATCACAAGATGAAAATCCAAAGTTGAAGTGAAGGTGATACTTACCTTGATGTATACAAAATCTTCATCAGCAAGATTTCACAATCATTGTCATCATTGATGTATACAGGATCACACTTTTCACAATATCATTGTTCAAGTTCTCTAAACTCTCTCCCCCTTTTTTGTCACAAACAAGCCAAAGATTACAGAAGTGGAGAGAAATGGTTAACGTTTAAGTTAGAGAACTAAAACTCAATTAACACTTAAAAACCTGTCACAACAGAAGGATTTAACATATGCATATAAACAGACATTAGAAGTGGATAAACGGATTATTCAGACTCGTCTGAACTGATACAGCCGAGGATTTAGGAAAATCTTCTTATTCGCTGGTTCATTGCTGATTGATTTTTATTGACCGTCTTATTTTCTGCCTTACCTCACATTATTTCATTTGAGATACGTTCTGGCTCGTTGGAGAGCCGTTGCCTGTTCTTTATAGGATTGAGGTAACAGATAGCCCTCAGGTCATCAAGAAGTTGATTGGGTGCTTGGTGTGGACCGGAGGTGCTGGTTGTGATGGGGGTGCTGGGTTGGACTGGAGGAGCTGCAGCCGGTGCAGAGGGTTGTTGCTTGTTGGCGTTGTGTCTCGTTGCCGGTGAAGGAGTATGAAAAGGTTCATCTGGCTTCGTCGAAAGAGACTTTACAATTGTTGTGTCATGATCGTTCCTAGACTGTGCAGATAGGAACTCGCATTTGTGTCAGCTTTAAATTTGCGAAGAATGCGCATGATGATCATTGGAAAAGGTAGTCTCTCTGACGGATGAGCTTGCTCCACATATCGTGCCATCCTGACCAGATGACGTAGGGAATGTTTAAGTTAGCTCCCATTGCTCTACGGGGTTTCCAAGTAGATAAAGGAATATCAGTCTTTCCCACCGAAGAACCTTTGTGTTCATGTTTGGAATAATATGTACAAACATGAAGGTTTAAGATGGCGGTACTCTGGTCGTAGTTCTTTCGAGAAAACGGAGTTTCCGGTCGACCGAGTATTTGGAACACAGATTCCATCAACTACCACTCTCCAGGAGTAGTGTTGAAGGCTTGAGTTCTTCAGGTAATGAGTGCCATCGGCTCGGGCGTCCATCCCTATAACTTCACCAATTAGCTGAGGCGTTACTTTATGAGTCTGACATTCTGACTATGTTTGAAAATCACGACGCCCGCTTTCCTGATCAACTAGATAGCAGGCATTTGATAAAACATCCTCACTGAGTGAAGACAATACCCAGTGGTCTCCGAAATCGCAAATGAAAGCAAGACCTCTCTGGTCAAACAAAGTCCAAACGTCTGAGAACGCTGCTTTAAGGCTTTTACATCAACATGCCTTTCCCAATGCATTCTCTGTTTTCAAAATCCTTTATTCTAGCCGAGCTGACAAAGTCTTGAGGAGGTGCTTGCTATCAGCTGGTTGCTCAATGGAGATTCCTTGTGCACTCCCTCTTTTGCGAGCAATACTTTTTCTTCTTGTCTTCCCAGAAGTTTCTTCCATTGGAGCTTTGCCTTTCTCAAGCAGTGGGCGGAGCCTTTAATGTTTCTGCAGGTGCTTTTCCCTTTGAAGCAGTCGGACAGTCGTTGCTTCAACTTGCAGTTCATCCCATTATGATTCCGTTTCAGATTCTGTATCGGAATCATCTTTAGCTTTCTTCTTTCTCTTTCTAGCCTTCTTAGCCCTCTTGGGCTTGACGGTGTCTCTCGTATGAACCATAGCCGCAAGTAGAAAAACAATCCAAGTGATCACCATTGCTAATGGTTTCTTGAGAAAAGGAATCCTGTGTAGACCAACTCAAGAACACATGAAAAATTGTTAATTTTCAAAGATTGAAAAATTGTACCCAAACAATCATAATCATGTAGAGAGACTAAGAATCAAATTAGTTTTGCAAAAGGACTTTTAAAAATAGATCAATTGCATGATTTTCGAAAATCCTTATTATATGCCCTAAAACCGAAATTTTAGAAATCGAAGCCTAAAAATCCGTTAATCAGGAGAATACCTAGCATATAATCAAAACTAATCTACCCAGAGTTCTTATTTCAAAAGAAATTTGATCAAAAACCATCCACAAACAAAGTTGATCCAAGAAATTCATCACGTTTGAGGAGAAGAAGAGAAAAAAACGGTGAAAAACCGAGATTTTGATCAATAAAACTGACTTGGAGTTGAAGACTGAGTTTGGAAAGCTTCCAGAAGGATGAAATCTAGAGGAGGAGGCTCTGGAACTTTGGAGACAAAAGTTGGGAGTAAAAGAAATCAAAAACCCCTTTCGTTCATTTATAAAACCGAGGCCGCGATCCGGATCAGTTCATAACTGCGATCCGGATCGGCTACCCGCAGTGAGAACTGCGTTCGGGATCCTGATCGGCAGATACAATCCGGATCGTCAGCCGCAGAGAATTCCTGCGTTGCGGGATCGCGATCATCTAGCCCGATCCGGATCGGCCCCAACTTTTCTTTAGAAAATTTCAGGAGAAATTCAAGAAAAACCAGAGAAAAAGATTGTAAGCGCAAATGTGTATCAACTTTAAACAAAAATCATCGTTTCATACAACAAGAATTAGATTATGCCAAATCTATCAATAATATCCAAAAATGAAACGAAATTTACAAAAATTAAATCCCTTAAAGGTTGAACACCTTAATTACATCTAACTTGATCTTATGAGTAATGCCTTTATCAAATCATCAATTCAGTAAAGAAAATGAAATACAAAGATCAATAGATGTTTGAAATCCCCAATATAATAGATAATGTATCTAGACAATCTGTTGAAGAGAGTGGCTCTTGAGCACTTTCTTGTAAAAAGCCCACCTGATACCAACCTTGAATTTGACAGAGTCAAGTATTTCAACATGCATTTTACTTAATCAAAAATTTGAACACCATGCTTGTATACATGTGGTAGCTGCACACATACTCGGACGACCGAGGTGGTAGCTCTTTCCTCCATGGTGGTGGTAGTTTTCACACTCCTCATTGGATGTAACTCTTTCCACATCTTTTGAGCATTTTACCGTTTCTAAAACTCCCCTCAATTGGCTAGCAATTATTTAAGATATAAAGTAGTCAACCAAAATATTGATCGCGATTTCATACTCGACTAAGCAGTCAAATAAGAGATGACTATACCAAAGATCATAGAGAGAGAGAAATTGACTGTGATCACTTTAGAAGAGGATTAATTAACATAAATGATCATTGCAACAGTGAAATATTATGATGGCAAAAGCTAATAATTTCTAAATGTGCGAAAAGATGCAATTAAAGTCAATTATGATCTATGCTCAATTATGTCCTATGTACAAAACATAGTAATGACAAAACAGAAACAAATACAAAACCTATCCTACAGCAAGATTTCAAAAAGAAGATTAGTTCAAGGAAAGCAGCCCAATTGCTTTTCGTAAATGAATAAAACGTTTTGATCCAAAGTTTTGTTAGAATGTCAGCTAAGTGACCTCAGTTGAAATATATGAAAGTTGAAGAGTATTTGATTCAACTAGCTCTCTAAGAAAATAATATCTAAGTTCAATATGTTTTGTTCTAGAGTGCAACACAGGGGTTTTTAGAAATGTTAATTGCACTAGGTGTGTGCACAAAGTATTGTTACCGGGAAGATGCTGAAATGCGAAAATCGCTCAATACGCTTTTCATCAAAATGAGTTGAGTTGAGCAACTTCCAGCTGAAATGTATTCCCGTTCGGCAGTCGAGAGTGCTAGCAGTTCTGCTTTTTACTGTGCCATGCAACAAGGCAATGGCCAAGATAGAAGCATGCACCACTCGTGCTTTTCCGATCATCCACTGATCCTGCCCAATCGGGCATCTGAGTAGTCCAACAATATCCAAACTTGTTCCCATAGGATACCAATTCCGAAATTAATTGATCCTTTGATATACCGGATGATCCTTTTCACCGCTTCAGGTGAACCTCCTTTGGTGCTGATTGATATCTCGCGCAAATCTCCAACACCAAAAGATATATCTGGGCGACTAGCCGTGAGGTAAAGTAGACTTCCAATCATACTTCGATACAGTTTCTCGTCTACATTCGCACGAAGGTGATTCACTTCCAAGTCCCTTGTGGCTAGTTCCCATTGGAGTCGGAAATCTTTACAATTTTCGAGATCAAACTTTTGGACCAACTCCATTGCATACTTGGATTGACTCAAGTGAATACCTTCATCATTTTGTTTATTTGCAATCCAGGAAATAAGTCAATTCGCCCATCATGGACATCTCAATTCGCTTTCCATGGTCCTCCGCGAATTTAGAAGCATCGTTATCTCTTGTTGCGCCAAATACAATGTCATCGACATAGATTTGTGCTACAATGAAACTTGCTTTGATATGCTTCACAAAGAGAGTCCTATCAGCTCCCCCTCGAGTATAGCCCTCTCCAAAAGGTGCTTTGTTAACCTTTCGTACCATGCTCGCGGTGCTTGTTTCAGACCGTAAAAGAGCCTTTTGCAACGAAAAACATGGTTAGGTTGTTAGATCTACAAACCTTTCGGTTGAGCCCATAAACTTCCTCAGTTAAAACCCATTTAGAATGCGCTCTTAGCGTCCATTTGAAATAAATTTGATTTTAAAATGACAAGCAATAGCAAATAGTATACGAATGGTACTCGAGTCTAGCTACAGGGGCGAAGGTTTCATCAAAGTCTATACCTGCTACTTGAGAGTAGCCTTGGCAACTAATGTCGGGCCTTGTTCCTGATGATAGTACCATCCTCATTTTTCTTGTTCTTGAAGATCCATTTGGTACCTATCACATCTGTGTTGCTTTGGAGGCTTCGTAATTCCCAGACTATGTTTCGCTCAAAATTGATGGAGCTCTTCCTGCATTGCTTTAATCCAGTAGTCATCCTGAAGAGCTTCATCTATGTTCTTTGGTTCGATTAAAGATACGTAGCAAGCGAATCCACAAACCAACTGCCTCCGAGTTCTGACTCCTTCTTGTGGATCTCTAATAATATTCGATTCCGGATGATCCTTGGAGATTCGTAACGTTTGTTGAAACGGAGTACTCGGAGATATATGAGATGATTCCTGCACATCAGATAAACTAGAAGAACCATTAGATGCATCATTAATATTGGAAGTATTTTATGAGAAGATGCACTAGCAGGAGAATCATCATCTAGAGAGATATCGAGGGGAGATTTCCAGTTTCAAAGGTGAAAAGCTTCATCTACGTTAACATTTAGAGATTCTACGATCGTCCTTAGATTCAATGGTTAAATACTCGTATGCTCTGCTATTCGTAGAATAAACCAAAAAGATCCCTTCATCACTATCGAGAGTCGAACTTTCCAAGATTTTACGGTCACGTAAAATGTAATATCGACTCCCGAAGACACGAAAATATTTGATATTGGGTTTTCTACTAAACCACAGCTCATATGGTGTATTTAAAGTTCCTGGGCGCAAGTAAAACTCTATTAATGACATAGACAGCGGTGTTCACGAGCTTCAGCCCAAAAATGTAGCGATTAAATTCCGGCTATGAAGCATCACACGCGCCATCTCTTGAACACCTGTTCTTGCGCTCAACAACACCATTCTGCTGAGGTGTATAGGGTGCCGAGAATTCATGTTTAATGCCATTTGAAGTGCAAAAATCAATGAATTTTGAATTTGAATTCTCCACCTCTATCACTTCTAACACGAATGATCTTTTCATTCTTTTCAATCATAATACGATGGCAAATCTCATGAAAAGAGTCAAACGTATCAGCTTTCTCTTTAAAAATGCTACCCAAGAAAACCGAGAAATCATCAACCAATAAAAAAATGTACCATTTACCTCCAAAGATGGTTGACGGGTCGGCCAAAAGAAAAAGAAAAAAGAAAATAGTCTACATAAACTACACAAGATTTAATCGTAGAACGATTAAAGACAAGGAGGGGTTTCACCTTTGCATACCCAAACCTTTTGAGTTTTGGAGTATGTTGGCAATGGTTGAGAAGATTTTCCTTGATGAAGACGTCTTGCAAGATTGTCTTTTTCTTTTGTCATCGTCTTGTTTGAAGTACTACCAATGTCCTTTTCTTTAGGAAAATCCTTCTTTGAATTCCATGGAGTGAGCTTATTGGTAGCAGTTGCAAGATGTGGTTGATTTGATCTTTGAGCTCCAATCTTGCAATTTCTTCCAATGTGCCCTGCAAAATTACAACGAAAACATACCTTTGGCTTGACGATTCTGAAGAGGATGAAGTAGGTTTGTTGTCGTTGTTGTCTTGAATTCCGGTGTCGGAGGAGGAGATACCGACTGAGGCACAAAGACTGTCCCACTCGAACTTGGACTGTTTCCAGTTTGAGTGTATCCGAGGCCGAACCGATTTGTTTGACCAAGACCAAGAGTTTATCCAACTTACTCCTTCCTGAAGAGAATCGCTGTAAGTCATCCTTGAGTTGGAAAATGGTCTTTGTCATTTCCAGGTTATCCTGTCGGCCTCGTTGTAGAGCTTTGAGAAGTGATTCGCGTTATCCACCATATTTATATGTTCCTTCTCAAGTTGCTCATTGGACTCTTGAAGGGAAACATTTTCTTTTATCAGTTTTTCCCTTTCCACTTCAAGAGCGTTTGAGAGAGAAGTCGCTCTTTTTACTTCTTCTTCGAGATCCTGCAATCTCCCTCTCAACTCCTGTTTTGCTTAGCCACTTTCTTTGAATCCCGTCAAAGTCTGTGGTAGGCTAGAGCAAAATCTTCACCTTCCGAATCATCCGATTCGTTGTCCGTTGCATTCTTTTCAACAGTGGAGTTGGACAACGACTCAGATGTTTTGCCATAAAGCACATGAAGGGTGAAGATACGGACGCGTGGAATGCGGTGGAGCTCTTTTCTTCATCACTCGAAGACGACTCATTTGACGTTGAGTTGTCATCCCAAGTGACGACTTGCATCGCCTTCTTCTTTGCCGGATACTTGTTAGGACACTCCGTTGCAATGTGGCCGTAGCCTCGACATTTGAAGCATTGTAGTTGTCCTTCTGAACTTTTCTTATCCTTTGAGAAGTTCTCTTGCTTTCTTGACTTGTAACTTGAAGTACCCTTGCCTTTGTTCGACTTTCCGAAGGATGGAGATTTGCTTGAATTACCCCTTCGAAAGTTGCGGCGAAACTTCCTTGTCAAGAGAGCGAGCTGCTTCTCAAATTCCTCCATAGAAAGGTTCTCGTCATCGTCTGAGGAGGATGTATCCGCGTCTTCTTCCTTAGTTGTTTTCAACGCATAACCTGAAGACTTAGAAGTGGATGCCTTTCCAGAAGAATTGTTAGTAGTAAATGTCATTTCATAAGTTTGTAATGAACCAACTAATTCTTCTACACGTATTTCGTCCGGGTGTTTAATAGTTTCAATGGCAGTAACCTTTGGGCGAAATCGTTCAGGAAGAGTCTTAAGATCTTTCTTACAATCTTAATTCTGGAATCTTCTCTCCCAGATTAGCACATGAGTTTACGATGTCTTGCAATCGTGTAAGTAGTCCGTCATTTTTCTGCCAAAATAGAGTCAAACTTGCTCGTAAGCATGCAGTTTCTG